>CM052445.1:14655247-14685835 GCA_028533085.1 Varecia variegata
ATTAAAAAAAGAAGATGCACAGCACTTCCCCACTTTACCATAGAATTTAACCGTGTCCCACCAGAAAACCCTATTTCAAAGGAAGCTACAGTTTTGTGAAAGGAAGGGCAAAGCCCTTAATTTTCAGAAAATGAAGATGGAAGTCCCCTATACCACTCAATGCCCTGTGTTCCATGCACTATCGGAAACGAAGTCCTCTTGTATTTTCCTGGATAGAGCTGGAACCCATTCTACTAAGTGAAGTATCCCAAGAATGGAAAAATAAGCACCACATGTACTCACCATCAAACTGGTTTCACTGATCATCACCTAAGAGCACATTCAGAGTAACATTCATCGGGTGTCGGGCAGATGTGGGGCGGGAGGGGATGGGTGTATACATACATAACGAGTGCGATGCGCCCCTTCTACGGGATGGACACGCTTGAAGCTCTGATTGGGGGAGGGGGGGGAAGGGCAATATACGTAACCTAACTTTTGTACCCCCATAATATGCTGAAATAAAATTAAAAAAAAAAAAAAAAGAAAGAAAGCATCCCGAAAGACAAAGCTATAAACAATGCAGGTGAGGCTGAAACAAGCCGTCCCCTCAGATGCAAGCATCTTCCCTTCTGCTCCGTATCGTGAGGCATGTACCTTAATCACTTTCCTTCTACAGCCTCCGTGTAAGGTGCCAAATGTGGACGGACCCATTTAAGCAAAGCCTGGAAAACAGAAACTACCTACCCCTGTCATACACTTGGGCCTAACACTGCCACATAAGCAACAGGCCAACTCTCAAATGAGTGTCATCAACCCTGGCTAATAAGGTCCCCGTGGCAGATATTCAGAGACTAAATTTCATTTAGCTAAAATTCTTTTAAATGCCTTTTTTAAAGGGATCTGTGGGCTACCAAGTATTTCAAAGTGGAGCTCGCTTCCCCTGGGATCAATTATTTTCAGTGCAGCGAGCAGGCATCCCTGGTGACCCTGGAACCCACTCACCACCTCCTCCCCAGTGAGGCACGGAGACCAGGTACTGCCACGTCCACAAGGGACATGTCGCCACAACTCCTCTACCCTGCCGCTCATGACCTAGAGGAACCTTTCTGAAACTTCAATTTAATTAACTTCCCAGAATACAAACTCTTTTTGCTGTTCCTGCCTGATGACTCCCTGAGACACACAGGCCCCACCAGGGGAGAATATTAAGAGGAAACTCATTTGTTGCTAAAGTGATTCTGTTTCCTAATGAAAATCTGGGTCTATTTTATAGGCCACACAATTTTTCTAACCTGCAACGGTTCTATAAACACACAGCATTACAATGCAATTAACTTACCTTATCTATTTGGCTACCAGAAGAATTAGGCAAAACAAAATAAAAACCAAAAACGAGGAACATATTAGGATCTATTCTCCTCTGACGAAGAAATTAAATTAGGCACAAAATGAAGCATAACCATATCAATACTTGGATCAATTTTAAAGTTTTCTAAAATGTTAAAGGACTAAAGTGAATCTTATTCTGTCACTTAAAGTGATGATCCCATTAATCCTATTCGTGTTAGGTAAACGCATATGGAGGTGTATGCCCAAACTGTTTATAAAAGCCAAAGAAAAACTTTATGAATATAAATTCAGGGGCAAAAATGCTGAAACTTTGACAGATTAAAATCTCTAGAACAATTTTCTACCCATGTACTGTCTAGAATTGCTTTTATCCTAAATGTTTATTGTATGGAAAAGCTAGAGAAGAATTAATCCACTGGATATCTATTTGCTAAGAACTGCTAACTCTTAGTAAACAGAATTAAAGTATTAATACAAAGTCTAGGTTTCTGTGGGTTTTTCCCCCTATTTTGGGACCCAGATATGATAACCTTGATTATAAAAAGAGCAGCAAATTGCAATAAAGTATAACACTCTGAATTACACATGATTTACAATGTAGGGTTTTCCTGTAGGGTTTATATAGAATCTTGAAGCTAACTTGCTCATTAGAAGGCCAGGAAGCCTAAAGCAATAATGACTTGTGACTGCTGAGTATATATATTATTTAGGGGCCACATCCCCAAACTTCTTAAGAGCTTGTCCCAAATCAAATAGCTATCAAAAGTGATTGGCTGACCCAATACTACCAAAACTATGTGGGCCCAGAATTATTTCCCCCAAAGTAAAATTTCCCCTAACATGGGAGACTGAGCCCAAGTCAGGGCTGTTCCTAAGCTTCCCACAGATATCAGGAACCCGCATCAGTAAGGAGACCACAATTCTACTCAGACACAGCAGGTGTGCTGTTAATAGCCCTGCTCTCTACACTTTCCTTCAGAACGACGCTGAACAAAGATGTATGGACACCTCACGAGTTCCTGCTCCCTCGGCACCACCAGAAGCCCAGGTGTGTCCAGGTAAGCCAAAGAACTCCAAATACATGTTTCAGTAATGCTGCTTTCGTTACATTACCCAAAAGCCCAGATTCCATGAGCCCTCAAGGCCCTCCGCAATTTGTCCACCCTAAAGCCACGCTTCCCCATCAGCACAGACCTAACACGAGTGACAATACTTATTTCTAAGACCAAGGGAAGCACTCAATGCTGTGAGCAGCATTTTCACCTCCTTTGAAAACCTGGCATCCACCAAACAGAAAAGCAGCCAAAGAAGCGGCCTCCATCCCCCATGTAGTCACTGGCACTCTGCCAGAAGGTAGCACATCTGTGTCAGTGATGCCCACAGGACTTGCAGCTGAAATCTGGTCTCAGGTCTAGGCAGGCCAGCCCAGGAAGAATTGCTTTCCCAAGATCATTCCATGCTAAGCGGATTCTGCGAGTCTCCAAAGTGAGTCTCTCCTGGAACCACAATTAGAAGACCTGGGGACATCCCACTATGAATTCTTGGGGCTCCAGAGAGGAGAGAGAATGTCAGGTAGGACAAAAAGGAACCCTGAACCACCACCTGGAGGTTCTCACTTGAATGACTAAGCAAACCTTACCATCTGGAGAGTTTTTCCTTATATTAAACTTTCCTTTGTACTTTAATGCTGCAGTATGTCTTTTTTGGAAACATGGACCATATCATAGTCACAAATTAAGAGTACAAGACTATCTTTATAAACCTTCAAAGACAAAAATCTCACAGTGGTCTTTGGAAGTTACAAATACCATTTTGAGGGAGGTAGTGATCTTTTAAAATGCACTGGCTCCACACAATACATATTTGTTGTTTGGGGTTGAAAAACACAGAGAATTCTGTTTGCTCTATCTTAAATACTTAGAAAGAAACTAGCAAAGGAAAAATTAATGGATGATCAAATGAACCATTTCTTAGGATAATTCAAACCAATGGTAAATTAGAACTTCTTTCATGAGCCAATAATTAGGGATGGCACACCTTATACTCCTCTTTGGAATTTTAGTCCCCATTGTTTTCAGTGTTAATTACTTTGAATTTCCTCCAAAAGGGAACTGAATAGCAATTATTGTGTCTGGAATCTTGCACACAAGTACAAATGGTTTTTCTCTCTTCCAAGCTTCTATATCCAAGGATGCTCTGAACTGTGGCTATAGTTTTCCACCACAGCATATGCACTAGTGTACTTAGGGGTGCCTTTTCTCCACGTTTCTTAAATTTATGTATTTGCCAACATGGTCAGTAGAAAGAATACCAGAAGGCAGGGTGTGTATGTCTGTGTCCAACTTAGGCTATGAACTCCACATGAGAAACTGAGTTGCATGATGCCCTGGTGCCTCAGAACCACATAACCCAAAGGTGTGCCGTGAAAATTAAGTAAGAACATGTTTGGAAAACACAGACATTTTATAAATGTAAAGAATGCCAATGATTTCAAGCATACTAGAAAATTCTTCCAGAAATTCATGGTATTCTAGAACAAAATGCAAAGTTTTCCTTAAGAGATTGTCAGCTCTACTGTCACGAATACTTTACTAGGAGATCAGTCTAGTAGATCGCTTTGGCTCCTCCTCTCAAAGATCGTTTCTGCCTGAACCAACATGTAGTCTTTTCAGTATTTCAATTTATTTTAATTACTGAGAAAAGTAATTTAGTCAAATTCTGACAACCCAATCATGATTCTAATGAATGATTTAGAACTGTTAGTGACTGAACAAAGTTTAAAAAAATCATTCTTCAGTGAGACTGACCACCCCCAAAAGAAGTTTTACATTTTAATTATTTTTAAAGCCTATCATACATTTCTATAAAATATAATAATTTATGAAGACAGACACTAATATATTGGATAACCATTTTAGTCCTCCAAGTAGCTATAAATTAACCTAGAAGTAGCAAGCCAATTTTAGAATAAAATGTATTTTCCTTAAGAGAGTTTTCTAGGTTGGGTTATTTAGTTGTTTAATTATACATACACCTGACTATTCCAAAAGGACCATTCAAAGAATTGGGAATGGAACAGAACACATCTTGTTCTGCCCACACCAGTGCCAGAACGCAGCTTTTGCAGTGGGGGGCACCAACGAGGAAGGATCTCATAGGACTCTGAGTCAGGTGTTTGTACTGGAATACAAACCAAAGAAAGATAAACTTTTACCTTCATTTTTGTCACGAAAAATCCATCCAAAATTAATCAAGAAGCTGAGCAAATCCTCGCTGAAGTGAGTCTAACGTAAACTATTTCAATCCACTGATAGTTTCAGACATTAATTTATTTCCATTCACATTTCAGTAACATAAATCAGGATCTTTTAATTCAGCCAAATCCATACCTACCGATCAATGTAATTTTCATTCAACAAGTATTTATGGAGCCTCTACTGTATACTAGGTACTCTGGAAACAACAAAGCAGCATAAAGTTCTTCCTCCAACAGGCCTGCAACACACGTGTGGAAGGCTGAGACACGAAACCGTGAGGGTGGCATGCTCAGAGTAAGACAGACCCGACCTGGAATGGGGGTGCGGGGGAAAGGCAGGACTTGGTCTGCTGGATAAAAGGGGAAGCAAATTCTTAATGTAAAGGCAGAACATGAACCAAAGGCGACGGGCATGCCACGTGGTGGTGAAGAACATGTGTTATAGAACCAGGCAGGCCTGGATTCAAACTCGGTTACCACCTGAGTGGTCTTGGATAAGTGATCCGCAATCTTTGGGCTTTGGTCCCCTTGTTTGTAAGAAGGAAATACTAACTATTAATACTTACTGAATTGCTGAGTATTAAATATTCCATCTATATTGTGCCCAAGAAAGGTTAGCTTTTAATGTTTGTGAGGAAAATTTTTTAAAAAAAACACTAGGCAAGGAATGTCAGAGGAAGGGAGAAGGTCAGTGTGTCTGTATTTGAGTCTAGACACAGATACAGGGAGATAGAAAGAGATTGGGGGAGGGGGCTTAAAACAGAAGCTAGGAGCATGTACTTTATCCTGCATGCAACGCACAGAACAGCAAGTGGAAGATCAGAAGACAACAGAATAAAGTTACAACATGGAACCCAGCGGAAAGACCAAACTGATCTTCCCACCCAGATGGTAGGAGAGGAGGAGAGTTAGGACTCTGCTTGGAGAGCAGAAAAGATATTTCTGAATATTCAAAAATTTAAATATGTGTGGGTGTCTGTATTTTTATGTGCATATAAATTTCTCTTGATGAGTAAAAGCATCTCAGGGAGCTGCTGTCTTTGGGTATGGTTCTTCTCCAGCCTGAACGGCACCCGAGGTTCCCTTCCCACCTAACAGGAAGCTGCTGCAGCTTGTGTGGAGAGGACGGCCTCCAGAAACAAGTGTCACCTTCAGTGCCATCTCTTTTCCTCTCTGTAAGTAGTGGGTTTTATATTCAAGCAGCTGTTGGGCTTTTTGTCTCATGACTTGAAGGATACTTGGTTGTTTTGAAACTCACGGTATAATCTCTGATTTTTTCATAGCTAGAGGAGGGCAGGATGCTGGGGCAGAGACCATTTGCTTTCAAAACAAGTTTTAAAGTCCCCCCCCCCCATGAAATCGACTGTGTTTTGATACAACATATCCATCGTTCACAACATTTGGCATACAAATTCAGCTCCTACATTTTGAAGGCTTATTATTGTTTCTTGAGGTCATTGTCTAGGCTCCGACCACAACATCTTTCAGGTTGTTTTGAACAGCTAAAAGAAAATTAAAGGAAATAATGCCCTACAAGGTAACCATTCAACATAAACATGGATAAAGCTACAACAATTTACTCACAAGTTAGTCAACACCCTAGTGGGTACCTAAGAGATCCAGGGCCAAGACGTTGGCTGGATGGAAGGGGTGTGAGGATAAACTGAGATGGTACCTGACTTCTACCATAATTAATCCCCACCACCACCTACCATCATTGTGAAAGGCACCAAACTCCCCTGCTCTCCCACACACACACTGGAAAGCAAGAAATCTAAATCCTCTTTAATTTTTATAGGGTTGAGGACCACCTCCCCCATCAGAAGTAGGTTATAAAAGCACATGATAGTGATGTAAACCTTACCCTCTGCAGATCCTATCCCATTCTTCCACCAGCCAGATGCCCTGGCCTTTAACTGCTTCCTTGCTGTTGCAAAGCAAGTTGGTGCCATGCAACTTACAACTGTGTCTAAAACTCACAAAGTTACTAGCAAACAAACAAACATCAGCATGTAGTGCAAATATTTTGAATATTTTCTTGAAGGACGGTCAGAGTCCAATACTATGTCCAATCATTTTACGGAAGACAGCTAAGGAATACTTGCTTAGAAAAATGCCACACCTCCAGTTGTTAACTTTTCCCATCTATTTCATAGCACTCCTTGCAGCCATTCCTCCTACTAGGATCATTTTATTCTTCCCACCAAACCAAACAAGCAAACATTATAATCACCTCCATTAATTCAGAGTTTCTATCCTCTGGATTTTAAACTACTGTAAGTGAACTTTTTTTTTTTTTTTTTTGAGACAGTCTCACTCTGTTGTCCAGACTAGAGTGCCATGGCATCAGCCTAACTCACAGCAACCTCAAACTCCTGGGTTCAAGCGATCCTCCTGCCTCAGCCTCCTGAGTAGCTGGGACTACAGGCATGCGCCACCATGCCCGGCTAAGTTTTCCTATATATATTTTTAGTTGCCCATATAATTTCTTTCTATTTTTAGTAGAGATGGGGTCTCGCTCTTGCTCAGGCTGGTCTCGAACTCCTGAGCTCAAACCATCCATCTGCCTTGGCCTCCCAGAGTGCTAGGATAACAGGCGTGAGCCACTGCGCCCAGCCTATAAGTGAACTTTTGATCAACACTCAATGCCTAGAACAAAACAGAACAAAGAAAAAAGATCCATCAGTTCTAAGAAGTTGGACTCGTTTCCTTGGCTTGAGATGTCAGTGCAAAATAATCTATCATTGCTACCTGGTTGGCACAAAGCTGCTTCAAAATAAAAGTTTTATCAAGAAGTTCTACTTCCACTAAAAGGAAGCAGCAGAGCTGATAAAGGAGATGGGTGCAGAATCTGCCCTGGCACCTTTACCACCATCCCCTCCTCCCAACAACCGCCAATCTAACAAGAGCAACAATTGCCAGCAAAGTTGATTAATAAGTACTGAAGAAAAGGCAGTGGAGGGGGGTTGGTGCAGATGGCATGCACTATGAGCATGTCCTCATCAAATGCCATGCCAAGATGCAGTGACATGCTGTTCTGGGTCCAAATTTCTTAAGTCCATCCTTGAGCTGCCAAACGCTGTAGCTGTCACTCAGGCCACAGTTCATGGATCCTTACCTAACAAAGCTGACAAATGGCCTTAGAATGCTGATCCTGCAGATTGAGCACTTTCGTGTATTCTGGTTAAAATCCTACTCAATATGAAATACCAGAGGCACGGTGCTGACAGCGACATAATGACACGGTTTTCCTGCAGCCAGCTTCCCATCCTGCACCACCTCCACAACAGTGTTTATTCCCAAAGCATCTCCAGCCACTGCGCATGTAACAGCATCCCCTGGACTCTCCCCTGGCAGGTTCCCCAAAGAACAGATTTTCCTCTAACCACTGAGGTCTCCTGCAGCACCCCCAAAGTAATTCCAGGACAAAGCAGCACACTGTGGCCTAGTAAAGCATTCTTCAACATGTGCTCCATAAAACAGTGGTTCCTTGTAGGGTGAAAAGAATTCATTGAGAAATACCTTTGGATACTCTGGCCACAAAGAATTAAGCAGGTTTCCTAACTGCAGGGTTTTTAGAGCCTTTACTACACTAGCTTCACATTAAATACATAAAACAAAGCAAAACAAAGAAAAAACCTCCAGCAATTTAGACTTCTAGTTTTGTGGGTGGAATAACATGCACACACAAATACCCGCCCATCATATTTCTTGGACCACACTTCTTGACTATACTATGAAATCAATCCATGTTTAGTGGTACGCACTTTGGAAAATGCTGATCTAAGATAGCAAGAAGGTGGTCACATGTATGACTGGACAGATTTTATATCCTTTATGTCTCAGCTTTCTTGTCTATAAAGTGGGAAAATAATGCATGTCCTAACTGCCTCACACAGGAGTTGTAATGGATAAAACTGCTTCAAAAAGCATAAAGTACACAAAGCATTTGTGAGATTTTATAATTATGCCCAGTGTAAAAGGAGTAGCTCTAACTGAAAGTCCCAGAGCTGCCCATGCTTCCTACCAAAGAATGCACCTATCCTAAAGGTATCTCAGAAATCCCAGGTGTTCTGTGGAACTTGCTGCTAGAAATAACTGAACCATGCCTCTTACTCTTTGAAGAATGAAGGAGATGCAGACTATCCAGCCCAGGTCAAGTTACTCAGTATGAAGCAGGACCCACAGTAGACTTTTCTCTCCCAAACCTCCTATGCTAATAGTCAACATCTTTAAAAATACACAAGGTAGAGTTACCAGGGGAGACGAGAGGACTAAATCTTTTCTACTTCCCTAAATTCTTCTGTATGAGAAAGGAAAGCAAATAGGGTAGAGGAAGGAACAAGGAGAGAAGGGGGAAGAAGACAGGAGCAAAGTGTTTTAGGATGATTTGCTGAGAAGACAAAAGAGCGAAAAAAAATAACAGAATCCTGAAACTTCTACCAGACCAGGAAAACTCTCCAGCTTTGGTTGTGACGCCACACCTCATACTGTAAAAACCATGATGTGAACAGGGTGACAGCTTCTAGGGTCACCAGAATAGAGCCTGAAGGATGAGGAACCTGTACCCAGGTTTTCCCCATCAGTGTAATAAGTAGTGGAACCAGTGTGGAACCCAAATGGGCAAAAACAGCATCTAGGATTGGAGTTTGTATATAACACCTGACAATGGACTGCAATCATGGCATCCCTGAAACCTCTAAGCACACCATTTGTAATAAAATAAAGGTGCTATTTATTGTCAAATATACGAGCTCTATGTGGTCAATTATTTCTTTTACAAGACAATCTTGATGAATGTAATGACGTTACCTCTGGCTGATTAATGTAATAGGGAATTTCACTTTCTAGTTTATTTTTGTATATTGTCTTTTCTGCTGTTGTTGTTAAAGAGTATGTATATCTTAAAAATCAGAATAAAGGTGTATTGTGGCAAAAAACAAAAAACTTATGCATTTTCCTGTTTAACACGTTCATTGAAAAAATTAAAAAGAGTTCCTACCAAGTAGACTATATCCAAGTGAAACACAGATACACAGATATATATGGATGTGTATACACACACAGAGGTGTGTGTGTGTGTGTGTGTGTGTGTATATATATATATATTTATTTGCAAAACCAAACAATAAGTTGTACTTTGCAAACTATATCCTAAGACTTTTGTTTTTCTAGGAAACAGAAGATCTTTCCTTAAGAAGGAGGGCATGAATAGGACAATAGTTTTACACAAAACTTGTAGAGTACAGTGCCAAGGAACATGGGACATGGGCTTGTTGTCGGACAAACCCATATCATAGACCCAGTCCTGTCACTTAGCAAATGCGTGACCATGACTGAGTCAATTTTACCTCTCCAGGTTTCCATCTCTTCATCTGCAAAATGGGGATAAGAACTGCCATCTCAAAGGATTTTTGTAAGGATTAAAAATGAGATAATCCTATAAAGCACTTATAAATATTAAACTCCAGGCAAGGCACACCTCATCTGACCTCATGTCACCTCCATGCGCAAAAAAGTGAACCAAGTGCTGGTGTGTTCTTTAGGCAAAACACACACAGGGCACTTGTTCTTAATGTTTGCGCAACCACTATTAGCAGTAGCAACAAAAGATGCTGTCATATGAAGGTGAAAGTCATTGAGGGCACAATCGAGCAAAATAAGTTCCAAAGTCCCTGACATTTCACGGCCAGAAGCTCAAAGACACTTCAGAACAAGGTGAGTCTCCAAGAAAGTTCCCACAGCACCTCTTGGCACTCGTCTAACACACATGCATATACACCCAGCGCTTCCGTTAGGCAGACATGGGCCCTTCTGGATTATGGCCAGGGCACCATTTAAAAATCCACCAGGAGAAGGTGTTGGGATAAGTAACAAAAAACATAAAATAAAATTAAATGCTTGGGCACTTTCTTGGAGAATACAGAAAGGGCTTTTTGGGCTTTTCCAGGACAACAGGTATAGAGTAGCTGAAGCACCACAGAAAATATTAGTTTTGTGATCCCTTCCCCCTTTCTCCTGGATAAACTCCCAAAGGACACTGCTTCAAGGCAAAAAAAAAAAAAAAAAAGAGTGAACACAAATAGCACTGCAACAGCCTTCACACTTGTTGCTGAAACACATGCCTTCACCTCTGAAAGACACTCATGAGAACTTGCAGGGCTGTCCTCATACAATAGTACAAATTGTGTTTAAATTGGGAAACCAGCTGCTCCTTGATCAGTCATCCTTTTATCGTCAACAGAACTTTAATTAGCCCCCATCTGCTTCCTGTTTTATGCTACAAATCTTAACTTTCACCTGTTTGGACCAAACTGCAGTAACTACACCCACAGTAAATTAAAACAATTAACTTTTCATACAACATGCAATTAATTCTCATTAAGCTGATATTAGGCTATTCAAAATAATGCTGAATTCAAATCAACTAGTTTCCCATAAATGACAATGTTCTATACAAAAATTCAACAGAAACTCTATCCCACCACCCACTTCTTCTTGCATTTTTTCCATTAAGAAGGTTTTCAAGCTGTCTGGCTTCAATTTCCCGATTTTACTGTTAAGTATGGGGCCATGTCGGGTCATGTAACAACAATGAATAAATACCAAAAACATAATGCTGACTTTTAAAAGAAAGCCAACTTACAGAATGATATTTACATTGAATGATAACATTTATGTAAAGCTTTTTAAAAAGGCAATTCTATACAGAGGTTTTTGGATCCCATCTATCAGACCAGCCAGGGGACGGGCTTCTGGTGGGAAGGATGCCCACCAACTCTGGGATTAGTGGCTACCCCTGGGGAGGTTAGAAGGCTATTTATAGCTAGATGGGTGGTGTTTGTTAAAACTGGGAGGTGGAACATGAGTACTAATTATACTGGCCTCTGCGCCTTTCCGGATGTTTGGAATGCATGAAGGCATACCTCGGAGATACTGCAGGCTCCCTTCCAGACCACCGCAGTAAAGCAAATACTGCAATAAACCAAGTCACATGATTTTTTTTGTTTTCTAGTGTGCATAAAAGTGATGTTTGCACTATACTGTAGTCTATTAAATGTATAATAGCATTCGCTCTTAAAAAACAATATACATACCTTGATTTAAAAATACTTTATTGGCTGGGCGCGGTGGCTCAAGCCTGTAATCCTAGCACTCTGGGAGGCCAAGGCGGGAGGATTGTTGGAGCTCAGGAGTTCAAGACCAGCCTGCACAAGAGTGAGATCCCCCATCTCTACTAAAAATAGAAACAAATTATATGGATAGCTAAAAAATATATATAGAAAAAATTAGTCAGGCATGATGGCACATGCCTGTAGTCCCAGCTACTCGGAGGCTGAGGCAAGAGGATTGCTTGGGCCCAGGAGTTTGAGGTTGCTGTGAGCTAGGCTGAACGCCATGGCACTCTACTCAGGGCAACGGAGTGAAACTCTGTCTCAAAAAAAAAAAAAAAAAAAAAAACTTTATTGCTAAAAAATGCTAACAATGATCTGTAACTTCAGTGAGTCATAATCTTCGCAGGCAGTGGGTCCTGCCTCAATGTTGATGACTGTGACTGATCAGGTGGTGGCTGTGCTAATTCCTAAAGCAAGACAATAACAAACTTTGCCACATCGATTTGACTCTTTCTTTCACGAAAGATTTCTCTGTAACATATGACGCTGCTTGATAGCATTTTACCCACAGAATTTCTTTCAAAATTTCAGTCAATTCCCTCACACCCTGTTGTTGCTTTATCAATTAAGTTTACGTAATATCCTAAGTTCTTTGTTGTCATTTCAACAAAGTTCACAGCATCTTCACCAGGAGTAGATTCCATCTCAAGAAACTACTTTCTTTGCGTATCCATAAGAAGCAACTCCTCATTCAAGTTTGATCATAAGATTGCAGCAATTCAGTCACATCTTCAGGTACCACTTCTAGTTCTCTTGCTATTTCCACCACATCTGGTGGCTTCCTCCATTGAGTTCTTGAATGAGCAAAGTCATCCATGAGGGTTGGAATCAACTTCTTCCAAACTGCTGTTAATATTGATGTTTTGACCTCCTCTCATGAATCACAAATGTTCTTAATGGCACTTAAAATGGGGAATCCTTTCCAGAAGGTTTTCAACTTACTTTGCCTAGATCCATCAGAGGAATCACTACCTATGGCAGCTGTAGCCTTACAAAATGTATTTCTTAAGTAAGACTTAAAATTCAAAATTACTCCTTGATCCATGGGCTGGCTGCAGAATGGATGTCATGTTAGCAGGCATGAAAACAACATCATCAATCTCCTTGTACATCTCCACCAGAGCTCTTAGGTGACCAGGAACATGGACAATAAGCAGTAATATTTTGAAAGGAATCTTTTTTTTCTGAGCTTTAAGTCTCAACAGTGGGCTTAAAATAGTTAGTAAACCATGTGTTGTCTATAAACAGATGTGCTATCATCCAGGCTTTGTTTTTCCATTTAGAAGGCACAGGCAGTGTAGATTTAGCATAATTCTTAAGGGCACTAGGATTTTCAGAATGGTCAGTTAGAAGTCTCAGCTGCATTAGCCCCTAACAAGAGAGTCAGCTTGTCTTTTGAAGACAGGCATTGATTTTTCCTTTCTAGCTATGAAAGTCCTAGATGCCATCTTCTTCCAGTAGAAGGTTATTTTGTCTACAGTGAAAATCTGTTGTTTAGTGTAGCTACCTTCATCAATTATCTTAGCTAGATCTTCTGGGTAACTCACTGCAGCTTCTTCATCAGCACTTGCTGCTTCGCCTTGCACTTTTATGTTACAGAGATGGTTTCTTTCCTTAAATCTCATGAAGCAACCTCTGCTACCTTTAAACTTTTCTTCTGCAGCTTCCTCACACCTCTCTCTGTCTTCATAGAACTGAAGAATTAGGGCATTGCTCTGGATTAGGCTTTGGCTTAAGGGAATGTTGAGGCTGGTTTGATCTTCTACCCAGACCAATCAAACTTTTTCTGTAACAGCAGTAAGGCTATTTTGCTTTGTTATCATTCTTGCGTTCACTGGAGTAGCGCTTTTAGTTCCTTCAAAAACTGATCCTTTGCATTCACAACTTGGCTGTTTGGTTTAAGAAGTGCAACTCCTGGCCTATCTCAGCTCTTGACATGCCCCCTTTTCTCAATAAGCTGAATCATTTCTAGCTTTTGAGGAGAGGAGAGGAGGGAAGAGGGAGAGGGAGAGATGGGAACGGCTGGTTGTTGGAGGAGTCAGAAAATACAATATTGACCGATTAAGTTCTCTGTCTTACATGGTACAGTTCAGGGACCCCCAAAACAATTATTATAGTAACATAAACAATCACTTATGATAATAATAAAGTTTGATATACAGTGAGAATTGCCAAAATGTGACACGGACATATGAAGTAAGCACATGCTGTTGGAAAAATGGTGCTGACAGGCTTGCTCGACATAGCAGCTGCAAATCTTCAATTTATAAAAAGTGCAATATCTGTTTTATTGAACAAAACAAAGGGCAAAACGAGGTATACCTGTATTGCATACAGTTGTAAGAGAAGAACAAATGGCCAGCAACCAACAAGGGAAGAACTCAAGCTGGCTCCCAAAACTGATGCCACGATACAGGCACATGCCTATCTGATAGCTGGAGCAGCACTGTATATAGCTCAGAAAAAAGCTCCTCAAATAATTCCAGTGCCACCTCCAAAACTTGTCCTTTGCAAGAGGCTGAACAATAATCCACGCACCTGTGGGACATGGACCTGCCCACCCATCTCAAAACTGCTCCTGTTTGCCTACTTCATCAGTACCTGAGATGTAAATATTATTTGGACCAACCAGTAGAAATCACAAGGGGATTTCTGGTTCCATTATTAATAACTAGCCCAATAACCAAGCATGTAAAGTCAATTTCCCTGTGCTGAAGATAACTGAATAAATGAGCGGTTACCACTCCAGGCTAATGGTCAGAATCTTCTAGGAAGCTTCAGCTATTAGGACTGAATCCCTATGGAGTAGGGCTGAGGAATCTGTAGGACAACAGTCATGACACTGCTGGCCACTAGGCTTGCAAACACCTGAACTAGTTATTCCATACAGATTCAAATTCAACAGGGAGGGCAAAGTCCCAGAATATTCCTAACAAATATCTCATATGACAGGCAAGTTTGAGAAACACTAGGTTAGTGGGACTTCTAGTCATTAACACCAAGTAATACAACGTAATTCATTAGATAGATATTTAAAAAATATGTCTAAAAAATGTAAGGTTGTGGATAAAAGCCAGTTAGTTCTGGTATCAATTTTTGAGTCATCATTGTTTTTCAGAAGGAAAAACAAGCTGCAGTTAGTGAATGAGGAATTTCAACTTCACCTTTTAATTTCCTGGAATTTTCCTCCCCCGCTTTCCCCTTTAATACAGAGTATTTCTTTTGAACACATATACAGCCAACTTGACAATGGAGATTTGATAAGATTACTGCTCCACACACCAACATGCAAGTCAGGAACTCAGCAGGAGGCACTAAGCCAGGGGACAGCCAGAGCACACCAGCTTCCACCACTCCAGCTTTGCAGAGTAAATAGTTTCTTATCCAACACTGATAATCATGTAGAAATTCCTTTACATTTCTGACAACGCATCTGACTTCAGGGTGCAAGTGGAACTCATATTTACCCTGAAGAGATGAAAAGTAGAATGCATTTTCATGGGATCAAAGCTTCTGTAGACAGCTGAGTCAGGTGGCGCTGACCCAGGTTCATCTTGAGGAAAAGGAGCATGAAACCTCATCCAGGACAGTGAGCCCAGCGGCTGTCCATCTTCAAGGGCTGAATCAACACTCTAAATGGTGAGATGGCCAGATAGGGGCAAAACCCTGTCCTGGCTCATCAATCACACCCGGACTGGAGAAAAACAAACTGTCTTTTGAGGCTGTTTAATTCAGTATATAATTTTAACTATTTCCACATGAGACTAATCCAGAGAGGAGCTACTTACCTACTTTGCTCAGGCCAAATCATTCAGTGTGTGTTTGGGTGACCTGTGAACTCCCTCCTCCTCATTTCTACCCTGTTGGCCACTCTTCCATATATGGATGCATCTCTCTCTCCCTCCTAACTTCAAGGCCATTGCTATGACGTGCAGGTTTTGAAAGAATCTGGCTAAGCCCGAAGGCTAAAACTCTGGGTCACGATCCATAAAGTAGCGAAATCAATTTAGAGGGTTGAGGCCAGCATATTTTTTTGATTAATAAAATAAAGCAAGCACATCTCACATAAATGGCTAAGTACAGTATTATTTTGTAAAGCTTACATCATGTGTGTGCACACGTGTGCTGAGTCATACTGTAAAATGGATTTCTCACTACGTATCAGGATGGGAAGAAAATGAGAAAGCACAGAGACAGACAGAAGGAAACATACTACTTCCTACAGGACATGCTCTCTCTAAGAAACACTTAGTAATGAAGGCCCAACAAAATGGTAGCACAGCCCCACCCCAGGGTTTCTGGAGAGACCCCAATACTCTCAAAGAGCCCTACTCTGCACAGGCAGCAGAGGTGCCCTCTGTGGAGCTGTTCAGCAACCTACATAGAAGATGTGACTTTCACCGTCTGGGGCAGGGAACGATACTGATTGGGAAACAGTTGTGTAGAATCATGTTTGATAATTTTTGTCAATCAGGTAACTTCGAGTAAGTGATTCATTTTCTTATCAACAGAATGAACATGGCATGCTAAACCTCCACAGGGTACAGTTTCAAAGAAATATTACTACTTAAACCTTTTACCTGGACAAACGGTTCCCTCCATCTTTCCTTTCACTGGGTGCAGAAGTTACTGACGTGCAGAATCAGCACAAGGGAACCATGGCTCAGGAAGTGAGGAAAAATGAATTTAGATTATGTTTACAGCTGAGGAAAGGAGACACGTTGAACAATCCACTACTGGAAACATTGCTAAAGTGTTTTTAAACTGAAGATTATACCACCACTTAAGATATTTTTTCTCTGCTATTTTGCCCAGCACATTACAAAACTGCATCTAGGACTGAAATAGCAGATTGCCTCAAGAGCAAATGACAATATTTGTACCAGAAATGTTGGCAACCAGTGGCACAGATGGGTTTCTGCACAGCAATCTTCAAACTGGGGCTCCAAGAATAACTCCACCTACTGCACCAATGCTAAATTGCTGAATCCAAAATCAGAAGGGCTCATTATTCCATATTTTTTCCACCACCTTCTTCCCGAAGGCACGTGTACCTGCCTGACCTCCTCTGCCTGGGAAGGGCTCAGAACAAAGTAAAAAGGGGGAATGGAGGAGCCCACAGTGAGAAGCAGGTGCTGACAGGTAGAGAAGGAACACAAAAATGCCTCCAAAGCCCAGATAAGCCAAACAGTTATCCACATGATCAGTTTTAAACTTCTCCCTTCAAATACAAATAAAAATATGTATTTATTTTAATTTCATCTCCTCTCCAAGGCTGGGTACCCTTAGTTGAGGAGTCAAAGTTATTTTTGCTAAAAGAAATAGCAATGGAGAATAGAGAGAGAAACGGGTGTTATATTAACTGTAATGATTACTAGGGTGGCCCCAAAGGCAGTCCTTAGAGCATGGCTCCCTAGACAAAAGCCAAATCTCCTTCAAGTGCCTGGGGAAAATCTCCACCTTTCAAGGAAGGAGTCAGCTGTGTACCTTGTGGTGCATCCCTGTCTGCTCACAGCGCCTGCCAAGCGAGATGTGCTGTTCTCCCTCCAGTCCTTTGCAATTTCTACCAAATGGTCGGGAAAGGCGAATGAAACAGAAGTCTTCACTTAAGGAGCCATTAATTATGAAACCCATCCAATTAAAGTGCTGTCTCTGGTGTTCACAGCATCCTTTCCCTACCTTTTAAAAGGGCCAGAGGGTTGGTGGTGGAAATGGGTTTCTGCCTCTGTGCCACCCTAGGTTGACTCCTTGGGGCAAACCATGGAGTCTTCCATGTGAAAGAGAATCCATGTACCAACTGTTTCAGGCTAGAATGGTGCTTTTCAAATTATATTCAAATTACATCGAGTGCAAAAAGCTGTATTATTCTCCATATCCTCACATCTCCTATGGAGCAGGAGGAAGCCTGGGATAGGAAGGATTAAATTCAATTAACAAAAGGTTAGGGGTTCCGGCAAACAGAATCCTACATTTAAATAAATGCCCATTTAACCATACAAAAACTGAGTGGTGGAGGGTGTTAAGGGAGTTCTCGTCTTCCATCTTGCCTTTCCAAATGATCAGGGTGTTCCTCAGACAGGCTCTGGTTATAATTGCCGGCACTGTACGCTCAGGGATTTGGGGTGTATCTGCAGAACAGATCTCTCCACCTTCATTACCAACCTCGATTCATCTGAATCTGGATAGGCCAAGTGATGTCACAAGTGGAACAAAATTCCCTGCCTACCTTTTCTTCTTCCACTGAGTGGGCTAAAAACCTCGTGAAAATGAGGGTGTCAAACCCTCCACAATCAGCACTAAAAGAAGCAAACAAATGCTCACAGAATCCCGAAGTCCAGGAAAAAATATTTTTTAAGTTTTGGAATAAATATTCATCCTTACGTTGAGTGTATAAGATTTGGGGGGTGGGGGGGTACTTCAAGCCGAAAAGTTACCCTAAGAAGAACCCACTTAAAGGGGCTGGGAAGCAATCTGATTATTTTCCTATTGTCCATCTAATCTCCTCAACTCACACTGGTGAAGGCCCCACCTAATCAGAGAAATCCTCAACCAAATCTTCACTAAGGAATTCAGAATGAGCAGATACGGAGCTAGCCTTCCTTGGCAGAATGAACGGCAGGGTCCGCCAACACAAAGTCACCATGAGTCAACAACACAAGAGATTTAAAAGTGTGGCTGATGCCAACTGTCTGTAAGACAGTCAAGGTAGATCATCAAGAAATGGCTGCAAGAATATTCCACATCAAAAGAAATCTCAAAAATTCATATTTAGTTTCACAAACAGTTCAACACCTCAATCCAATTCTTGCCAATTTGAAACAAGAAGATATTGGCATAAAATTTACATTTTCTCCTCAATCAAGGCCTTCCTTATCAGCAATGATATGGAGTTAACAAAAAACAAAAAAAAAACCCTCACCCTAAGTATAATCTGTATTATTTTTAGAAACAACTTTCCATTTTAATTTACTTAAAATTCAAAACTTGCCAATAATAGCAACAGTATTTAAGTGTCACTAAAACCGGAAGTTGCTGCAAAATAGAATAGAATATTTCAAACTCAAAGATCTGTGTTGTAAAATATTTGGTCTTTGTTACTCTCTCAGCATTCAATTTGTAAAAAGGAACATGTTCTAGTTTGGTTAATTAACCACTAACATAAGTCAAATAATGAATGCTGCTGCCTCCTAAATAAATCAGAATAGATTAACAGAATCCTTTGAGTGTATTCTGTTTCAGAACAAATTTCAAAGCCACGACAGCAACTCTTTCTGGAAGTTAAGAAGAGGAAATGTGCTTCTGCGTGTCAACAGTGGAACAGTTTTCAGGAGTCCCCCTGCTCCCTGCTCCCGTGGGGGCTGCTCAGCTGTTCTGGACTGGCACGAGTCGAGACAGGAAGAGCTGTCAGACTTCTGGGGCTGCTCACCCAAGCATGACAGGACAAGACCAGAAGCAGCAGGTGTTTACAGGGTGTCTGGAAACAACCCTGTGAAGAAGCGAATACTAGTATACTGGCTCTTTTGCCATTATTTGCAATCAAGAAACAAGATTTAACAAAAGTCTGCAAGTTTGTCCCGTAGCAGCCTCTCTCCCATCTCTCCCCACTGCTATGGCCCCTACCCAACTCCTCCCAGTAACAACACTATCATTTTAAAACCCCTAAAGCAAGTCTTAAAATGTTACAGATAGATTAAAAAGCTATCATTTCTGTTCAAGAATGATTATTCCACTATAGTGACACAAAGAGAAGCACACTCAGATAAACAAAAAACTTATTTTTGTAAAACAGGGAATTGGATTAAACTAGTAACATCTAATAACATCTAAGCCAAATGATACAAACAGAACAACATGAGAGGAATATATGTCATGGCCTAAAGGCCACAGAGAAATCCTCTCCTCCCTGAGGCTCTTTGGTCCCTTCTTACATAAAGACTCTAAGCAGTTAACTGTCTCCAAAATAGCTTTCTTTCCAAAATGATCATTAACCAAATGCCCCTCTTTCAGAGCTAAAGAAGTAGGGCATTGGTCAGGCGTAGTGGCTCATGCCTGTAATCCTAGTACTCTGGGAGGCTGAGGCAGTAGGATTGCTTAAGACCAGCCTGAGCAAGAGTGAGACCCCATCTCTATAAAAAATAGAAAAATTAGCTGGACATGGTGGTGCACACCTGTAGTCACAGCTACTCAGGAGGCCAAGGCAGGAGGATCACTTGAGCCCAGGAGTTTGAGGTTGCAGTGAGCTATGATCACGCCACTGCACTCTAGCCCTGGCAACAAGGCAAGACCCTATCTCAAAAAAAAAAAAAAAAGGAAGAAGTGGGGCATTATCTCTCAAGATTGAGAGAAGCATTCATCTGCCAAGGTTGCAATAAGGTTAAAAATAAAGAGATTGCCTTCGGTTTGCTTTTACTGTGACACAGCTGTGAGGAGACATCGGGTGTAGGAGAGGGCACTGAGCCAGCAGCCGGGAAGCCCTGCTCTACCTGCTGTGACTCATGAGCCTGGTGGCTACGACACAGCCTTCATCCTACTACTCAGTCGCCTCTGTTAATGTGATGGCCTCCGAAGACCCATAGACTCCTCTGTGAGTCTAAGAAAATAGGAGCCTTTCTCAGGATCCAACCAAATTTAAGGAAAGAGAGGAACCTAGGAATACTCCGCAGGGTAGATATAACACCAACCGTTCCACCCAGTGGTAACCCAAGAGCTAAAACATGGCACCTTGAAATCAGAACTGCTGACATACAAAAGATGAACCCAAAACAGCACAAACCCAGACACTTCAACAGAGTTTTCCATCTCCACAGCACGGGTTATCCCGGCAGTCTCAAAAGCTCGAACCTATTCCATGGGCTCAGCTTTGCTGTCAATGGAAGCTGGGTGTGAATGTGGAGATGTGCAGAAATGCTGTTCCAATTTCAGTGTCATATCACACTGGACTAATTGTCTTTTGTGCACTTTTTCAAGGAAATCAAAATGCTAGGGGGTTGGGCAAAATTAAACATTTCACCTGGCACAGCAGTATTAGGACTTTCAAAAATATTGAATTGTTCAGATCACTATTTTTCCCCATTTATTTTTTATTTGTATATATTCACAGGGTACAAGTGCAGTTTTGCTACATTGATATATTGCACTGTGGTCAAGTCAGGGCCAGATCACAATTTTTCATTGAACATTCCACTTTCTGACCTGGCTGTCAAAACCCTCTTCTACTTAGTGTATACTCTCCTCTTCCTCTTATTCCCTTCTAGTTTTGCAAGTACTAGGTACCTAGTGCTCAGGTTCTGGAAGACCTCTAGGCAGTGGGCCCTGGTGATGGGTGGAGGACATGTGCAGAGGTGAGAGGGCCACCAGTCTCAAGGAGAGAGGGAAGACCACTTGTGCTCAACTGAGGTCCATCACTCTGATCTGCACATCAACTGAGAAACACAGAGGCCCTTTCTGTCAAAAAGCACAAAGCCGGAGTGGGGAATACTGAGAAACCCAGGA
This sequence comes from Varecia variegata, assembly GCA_028533085.1. Classification (NCBI taxonomy): domain Eukaryota; kingdom Metazoa; phylum Chordata; class Mammalia; order Primates; family Lemuridae; genus Varecia; species Varecia variegata. The sequence goes on from CM052445.1 coordinate 14,676,503, forward strand.
GGGACAAACACGTGGCAGAGGCCAAGTTGTAGCTTGCTGCTGAAGGACGGTGGTGATGCAGACAGTTTCCCAGCTTGGTGGCTCCCCACTTCTGGACACACAGCACCACGACCAAGTCCGGGTGGACAAGAGCTCAGGGGGAGAAGGCAAGGCTCACAAGAGGAAGGAACTGCCACCAGTAACGGGGCAGCCACAGTGGGTGCAAATGCAGACAGACAGAAGTGAAGGCCCAGAGGCCTCTGGGAGCAGAGACGATGCATAAGAGGTCAGTGCAAGGCAGCCGGAGGCCCAGAACAGGAATCCCAGGTGTAGGCAGAGCACCCAAGAGGGCTGGGGAGGGCTGGATCGACAGCAGAGTGGAGGCTGGCAGAGGAAATACCCTGTGGGGCTATGAACTGAGAAGGCTTAAGACCATAAAGTACAGATGTCTTGTAATTTTACTACTGTTTTATTATTTTTATAATCCCTGTTCCCTGCAATGGGATTTAATTTGATTAAAGAACTAGAAAGAAAAGTCAGGAAATCGTTTCCTCCTCTTCTTCCTCAGGGGGCAGGAAGAGATGTAGTTTTTTCTGTCTCCAAGGTCTTAAGGCCGGCCTGACTGGTCAGGTTTTACAAGAGAATTACTGAGAGATCTCACATGGCAGACAGCACCTAAGATGTTCCATGACCTTCACCTCCCCTCAGGCCCTGGGTAATCTCCTCCCAACCAGGTACCCAGCTAAGCTGGGCCCAGGGTTCCTGACCCACAGAAACTGTGAAATAATCACTGCATGTTGTTGTAAGCTGCTAAGTTTTGGAGTACTTTGTTATTCAGCAATAGAATATATCATCTCATCTCTTCAAAGCCTTCAATATAAAAATTTAAGCAACTGAAACTAGCATTTCCTTCCATACAAAGCCTTCCAACTCCATATTCGGCCACCTTTCCCATCTTTGGGCTCCCACTGTATGGGACAGAATGATACAGTCTAGTCAAAAGAGTTTAAGCCACACGTTCTTTTCTTTAATATTTCTTTTTGATGAGGAAATATATGTACATGATATAAAATTAAAAAGATTACTTTGCAAGCGTTTGCTTAAATGTTACCCCAGTGAAGCCACCCCAGAACTCAGCATCCCCCCTTTCCTTATTAACTTTCTTCCAAAGCATCTGTTACCATGCCATACTTTATACTATTTAATTATTATTGGTCTCTGCTGCTTGAACTGTAAACTCTACATGGGCAGGTGTGCAGCCCCAAGGATGGTCCTGGTAGGTATTAAATACTTAGTATGTATTGAATGGATGAATAAAAAGGAGATACAGTAAAAAAAAAAAAAAAAAAAAAGTCTCTGTATATTCTTGACATAGCTGCTACCATGGGAGTGCATATAGGATACTCAATTTAAATACTTTTCATCCTAGACTTGTCAACTTTTTATCTATGTTCCAAAAGAAACATTATTTTTCTACAAAACACTCAACCTTGCTCTGGGTGCAATCTCGGAATGAAAACAGCTGATAATAAAGGCCTTTTTGTTCAGTGACTTTTGTGAAATACCACTTTTGATAAGAGGTTCCAATGTATATTTTTACCTTAAGTCAAAATCATGATAGATATTTCAGAGTGTGACAACATCATCTTCCCAATCACTTTATTGTTTAACCAAGTCTTCTGTAGAAGAAACCAAATTTTCAATTAATAGGAAGCTGAGCACAAAATGGCAGCATGGGTTGGCATTACTCAACTTCTAACTCTCAATCCTCACACCTTTGCTATGAGCTGCTGGTTCTACATTATTTCCCAGGCATAGCACATAACTTAAAACTATGGCAAAGACTGTTAGAAATTTTTGGTAAATAAATTAGATCTTTGCAAGCAGATTAAATAAATCTCTAGGCATGCTGAATTCTCACTACCTGTGGCACCTGCATCCTCACCCGTCAACACTGTGTATCATCCATGTATCACTCTTCCCAACTGGGTAAACCAGAACATGTGATCCCCATCTCATTTAATCCTCATGCTATTCCCATCTCCTCCTCCAATCTCCAGCTCTCCTCTCCTGCCCCTTGGAAGAACACAACTGGAACTATATATAGTGTCAGGTGACCCACGCCTTGAATGTGAGCTCCTTAAGGTCAAAACTTTTGTCTTACGCTTCATTTGTCTTTCCACGGTACTTAGCAAAGTCAGGAAACTAGACTTTTAATAACTGAAAAAGAATCTAAGTTACTCCCTCCTTTTTTCCAATTTCAATAATCCCAATTCCTGTTTTCCAATCCCTTAAATTACTTTACTGCTTTACAGTGATGGCAGGCCCCTACTGTCTTGCCATGAAATATTAAAGGAGGATAAGAGGCATTCCTGGGCCTCATATCATTAAATATAATTAAAAAGGCACATGGTTTATGATATTACCAAACCAATAAGCAATTATTTCACAGCCTACATAATAATTAGTTTATAAAACTTAACGCTGATAAAATATCAACTGTGACTCAAGACTAGAAGGAAGCCTTTTGAATGAGCCTATTTAAAATCTAAGACTCAAGGGGGAGGGGTACCGAACTTTGGGTTGCCGACATAATCCAGCAATTAAAGAACTGTTCACTTTCTAGAGTCTCAAGTACCAATTTACAATCATTCCAAAATGTTACTGTTTCTATTTAGGCAATAAAAAACTGCAGCAAAGAAAAGTTCTTATCACTGTATAGTGTGCTTTAAAAATATTTCAAGTTCAAACTTGAACCATGATAATACGTAAGTTATGCAAACTACTGGATATCCCAACCTATGAGCTGGTTATTTTTATACCATAAGTAAAGAAAAAGGAAAATTTAGGTTTTTGTTGTTATTTTTTCAAATGGTATTAATTATATGAAGAATAGTCTGGCTTACAGTAATATCTACCCCAATATAATAAAACAAAAACTGAGGGCTCTGGATCCTTCTCCAACATCCTTCTTCACTCCTTAATTAGATGTTTCATTGGCTTTCAAGTGAAACTCAACTTTTGGCTCTAAGATAATTTACATTTGGTTTGACATTTTAAGCCACTTTGTCACCATTATAGAAAACCACCTAATGAGGTTCCCTTAGACAAGGGCTGATTTTACAACCACCCACAATTTTAATATTAAATTTAATACTAAAATGATCCAAGGTTTCCTAAGGTCTCTGAATTTGAAAAGGATTTAGTGAGCCCCAACCCCCAAAATGGGGGGAAGTTAATATTTCATAAAAGGGTGTCGTCTTCTGTTTGAACGGCCTCCAAGACAACTGTACAATTATCAAGTGAATGATAATGTAAATTCAAATAAATTCACAATTTCATCTCTGTTTACATGAACACAGACTCTCCCTCCTTGAACAGTTAATGGGTAGTGAAAGACGCACACTGATCACTTCTATGCTCTTGGAGTTTTATGCTCTTGGAGTTTAAGGGAGTCCACGGGGCAGAAGGCAGTGCAGTAAAGGCGGAGCAGGAAGAGAGGAAGAGCTGGTGGGGAGGGTGGAGTGCTGGAACCCAACTCTTTCATTTTGGAGGTAAAGAAACTGAGGCCCAGGGAGAGAGTTATTTGCCCAAAGTCACAAGGCCAGGAATCAGGCCCAGGTGCCTAAATCCAGCTGCTGAGAGAACAGAATGCATGGACAATAAATGATAAAGTTCAACCTGCCACAGTGGGAGCACCTTTCTGTGTGTTCACCTCACACTCCTCTGCAAGAAAGAGCACTTAGATGGAGGCAGGAGAGAGCATGTGTGTGTGGGGGTCGGGGTGTCATCTGGATTATACAAATGGGCTTCTATCTTCAATAGTACCTACAAGAGCTATTACATATTTGGTTTTGATTTTTATAACTTTCATGAGGCCAAGATGAACCCTTCTTCCCCTCCACCAAAGGAACATCCTACTAGCTTTACATTACAAATGGAGTACAACACAACATAAGCAGAGAACACTGAGATGGAATGACTAATGACTAGGAGGTTTAATAAGTAAGTCAGACTTCACTGTCAGAAATGACAAAACACCCCATGATACTAAACAGCTACACTTGAGACGGCTGTTCTCCAGGGCCTAGGTCTAAAACAGCTGGAAACAGGCTTTGTAACGAAGAAAAAAGCCTCTATTCAATAAGCTTCACCAGTAACTTGGAGAGGGCTGAGTACCAAAAGAACCAGAGCTTCTCTCATACTTGAACACGCAAAAGGATCACCCAGGATCTTGTCAAAATGCAGGTTATGATTCTGGGGTCAGGGCTGAGATTCCCTGGGGATGCCGATGCCAGTGGTTCACGCTACACTTTTTTTTAATGACACAAAATTGTACATATTTTGGGGGCACGGAGTGATATTTTGACACAATGTGAAATGACCAAATCAGCGTAATTAGTATACATATCACTTCAAACATTTATCATTTCTTTGTGTTGAAGGAAGGCCATAAAATATAAGGGGTATAAAAGCCACATTTCATGGTATGTTTATTTCACAACTTAGAAGGCTAATTACAGTGACGTGAATCTTTTTCCTTTTGGGTAGCACCAGGCCCTGTAGAACTGTCAACATAATTTCTTTTTTGGGGGAAGGGGCCCAAGTCCAGTAAGTATGAAAGTATTCAGTACATAGCATCATGGTTATTTAATACAACAGAATTTGCTCTGAGGTAGGGAATGGGGGATTGATTCAGCCTAAGTGTGTGTCATACAACAAAGGGACAGTAAAGGCTGATAAGAGTTATGGAACATGATTTAAATCTTCTAGTGAGTGGCCAAATGGACCAAGAAGTACTTGTTTGAATGAAAGTTAATCTTTCCTCACATGAAAAGGAAATTAAACCCATTTGCTCTCCAATGAGCTGTTTTTTAGGAGTCCTGAGCCTTTTGTCCTGACAGCCCAGGGGAAAGCCAGGGTCCTTGACCATGGAGCAGGGCACATCTCAAATAGGCACATCATTATTAACAGCAACGCCTAATATCATTTCTTTCTGCAATCTTGTGTGCCTTAGTGAAAATATAAGCTTTCTGAAGACTACCTTACATACAGCCTTTGTCGGCTATTCCATATTTAAGGAACAAAATTTTTAAAACTAGCTTTAGGAAGAGGTATAGCTTTGTTGTCTGAGATCTTGACTCAAATCCCTGCCAGTTACTAGTTAAATGACCTTGGGCTTTCTGTTTCCCCAACTATAAAATAAGGACAATAGATACCCAGTGAGGTTCCAGTGAGATCCTGTACTTGGAGTGCCCAGCAGCTTGGTGCCTGGCCCAGTGAGTGTTCAAGGGTAGGATCATCACTGTCACCATCAGGGCCACCCTTCTCCAACTGAGACAACCAATCCCAATTTGTGGTGTACTAAATATTCATGTCACTGAGCATGCTCTGTTCTCAATGAGCTTACGTTCCAAGTAAGCAACATCTACTCTTCAGACATTATTGATAATTCTTGATTTCTATGTCCTCATCTACGCATTGTAGTATACAGAGAAGACCGTAACTCACACACATGCAACAGTTCTCTCCACTGTCCCCAATGCCATCTCATCAATAATCTTCCCCTGCCTTCCCGCCACCTCCTCTCATCCTCATTCTGTCAAAAGACAGCACAGTACCCCAAAGAGGAGGAAGAGAGACTAAATCCGGGTGCCATCTCCCTGCATCACAAAGAATGTGTCCTTCCTGAACCAAAAGCAACTCATCTCCAAAAGCATGGTATAAGAAGAAAAGGACTGCCCTTTTTCTGCCAGTTTACTACGGATCACACAGGGAAGGCTATTTACTTGAAAGCAAAAACCTGGAAGACCCTAGTTTATAAATCGTTGCATGTGATTGATGCTTTAATATCTACAGCCTTTCCTTATATATTCTCAATCAATCCCCAAAAGAACCCTGGACTGTATTTAGGGCCATTATTATTATCACCACATATATACACAAAGAAAGGCTTGTGGAGCTTGATGTAAGAGATGAGCCCCTGGTCACTCGACCTCAGAGCCTATTCTCTCATTCTCTAAGGCAGAGATCTCCCCAGTAAGAGGGAGGTGAGGAAATGAACACATCTTTGTCATCAGAACCACCTATGTAATCCAACTACACACATTTCTGATAGAGTGACCCCTGGGGCTCATTTTTATCAGCCTTAGCTGCACCCCTGTATATGATCAGGACCTGTAAATAACAGCCCACCATCTGGAGGCCCTTAATCATTTGCTTAAACAAGGTCTCCTGTGTCAAAATGTAAATGGCAATACTGAGTCAAGGTTGGAGCCGAAACCCTCCATTTTCCCCTCAGTGACGGGTCCTGCCCTATAAAAAACCTTCCCTTGAGCTTGCGTAAATCTCGTCTGCCAGTTCAGGGCAGAAGGCAACAGCCAGCCTTGGAGGGCGAACTCACACCCCGCGGAGCATCTGAGGGACCCTGTTCACCAGTGTGAGGGCTCCTCTCGCTGACCACACACCCTTCTCCAGCTGAAAGGGCCTTTTCAGAGGATTAGAGGTGTGCTAGAACATCTTCATTAAGTAATTTAATAACGTGTGTGTCCAGTACTTCAGTCTCCAAACAGAAAGGGATATGCCCGGAGCCAGCGGCAGGCACAGCCACGTTCTTCCTGTTAACCTGCCATGGTGGCAGGCGGTCTGCGGGGACCAGCCCTCTGAGTGCCAGCTCTCCCAGCTTCGACGGGTCGGGATTTCGTTTTCAATTTGTAACTTGGATTTTTCTCAGTTTGGAATCATAGGCTGACAAGGGTTGACGGGGATAAAATAAAGACTGAGTCAAGTCAAGACTATGACAGGCAGAAAGGGACAAGGGAATAAATGAGGCCCCAGTTCAGGAGGGGAATGGAAAGCTACTAGCATGTAAGTGGAAGGACAGAAAGCCAGTGAAATTGGCTCTTCAAGGGCATATGGCACAGTGGTGGCAATTTTGTCAAGTATTGTGCAGGGAGTACAGTAACAAATGGGCAGGATGGTATTTTTTAATTTAGTTTTTTGGTTTTTTTATGAAGAGGCATTCACATAAATGGAGTTATTTCTAAAGTTTTCCCTAAAATTCTGACTGAATTCATGACCGTTTCTACTAATACATTGTTTGCAAGAGGGAACAAAAACAAACTTAATGAAATCAACCACTCTTTTCCAATAGCATGAAAAAAACTGCACAACACGAAAACTCTAAAAGAGCTGATACTTTCTTGAATGGATTCTTTCAGGAATATTTACATAAATGTGGTTCACAAGGTCACTACCCACCCAAATTTGTGGAGTGGTTTCTATGAGCCAAGTTCTTGTTTGGCCCTTCATAATGTCATATTTCTAAACCTGAATGCACCCCTAACTCCGTACCACTCTAGTGTGGTTCCACGGCCAGTATGACCTCGGGTTTCAGCCCAGACCAACTCACTCGGAACCTACGAGATCCCCAAGTGATTCATACATACATTGAAGATTGCTAAACAGAATTTCGCAAGATAGTTTAAGTTAAAAATCATTTCAGCCCATTTTAAAGTCTAACACTAACCTGTACTATGCCTTTCTTTAAATCCCATTTATGGATGCTTCCCAGGTAATTGGATGACTTGAGAAAATAAATCTTAAGTTTGTTGTATAAAATAATTTAAAGATAAATTAAAAGTTCTTTTTTTGATGGGTGCAATGTTTGGGGGGAAAATTTTTTTTAATCCACTATGAGCTTTCCACAACATGTCACATTGCCATTATTTCTATTAATGATCACAAATTTACACTATAACCAAAAATAAATAAGAAATATCCACATTAAATCAAGGATACCAACTGTGCAGAAACATGGCAATAAAAGTCAAGTGGAAAACACAACAAACACACAACAGTCTCCAAGGCCAAATTGTTTGCAAAGTTAGTCTTGTCAGGGAATACATCTGCTATATAAATCAGAGTGAGGAAGACTACTTTTGTCTTATTACAAAAGAGATGGGATTTTCCCCCTACATGCCAGTCGCTGTCACCCAGCATTTTATATACCACATGATATTATTTAAGCCTCACCACAGCCTTATAAGGTGGGCACTATTTTAGTTGTGTCTTATTAAGATGTAACTTACACGCAGCCAAGTGCTCAAATAGGCTGTGTATAGCTGGATGAACTTTTACATCTGTGTACCCCAATGTAACAACCACCCAGATCATTTTCCCTACCCTAGGAAGAGTCTCTTAGGCCCCTTCCCCACAGGTAACCACTATTCTGACATCTCACACATAGTTTTGCTTGTTTATTTAAATTCATACAAATGGAATTGTGTTCAATGTGTCTTTTTGAGCCTGGCTTCTTTCATTGAGTGGTTCTAGAAGGATCAGTGAGCAGAGAATGAATAAAATAACTAAGAGGGAGGAGGATGCCCCTGGGCACAGGAGGGGCTGATAGAGGAGTCTGTTAAGAAAGGAAGCTGCAGATGGTGAACGGCCTTGAATGCCAGGAAAAAGAATTTAATCTTCAAGGTAGCAGATAGTGTCTAAGGATGTTTTAAGAATTGAATGATATAATTAAAGAGATAGTCATCTTGCCCACAGTACAGTGACAGAGGAAACTGGAGGCAGCAAGCCGATGAAAAGACCAGTGCAGTGATCCAGGTATGGAAGGATGCGATGGTAAGAGCCAACATAGAGAAGGAGAAAGAGGCCAAACCCCAAAAAGCCCAACTCCACTGTGAGGCAGAGGGTTGAAATGGAGTCTTCCCACAGCCCCAACACTGAAAGTCATTCTTACAGAAGAGTGGTGCTAAGTGCTATTCCAAGCCCGATAAACTCAGAAGAAACCAGTTTCAGAGAGGGAACCAAGTTTAAAGTAACAATAAGCTAGCCATTTCGTCCCCAATGAGTGGACAAATTAGATAGATCAAAGTTCAGGAGAAAAGATGTGGAGATGTGGACATGGCAGGTGAAGAACGAGACCTCCAGAAGCCATGTGTGTGTCAAGGCAACGGGCTAAAGCCAGGGGAGAGGGCACTACCAAGAAACTGCACAGAAGACTGAAAGATCATGAATTTACCAACAATTCCTTTCTAACAGGCATTTGATTTTATTAAAGACTTTTTCTCAAATCCAACTATTGCAAATGCTAAGTCAGATTCTCCCAGAAAATATACAAGGTATTGAAGGTATTGCAGAAGCTTCATTAACTCTTTCCAGCATCTTCAAGGTATTACTTTGCAAATTACCGTCTGCGTATGCTAAACTTAGTAAATTACTGTTTGGGTAGACTAAATTGTAGCCTAGTACTCTGAAAGAGTTAAAGGAGCTTCCAAACTATCTAATTTACTCCTAAGGTGCTTTAAATAGTCAAGACTCTAACTCAATTTGCATATCACC
>CM052445.1:14686335-14784996 GCA_028533085.1 Varecia variegata
TCAATCTCTTGAACTACCCAAGATACTAAACATTGATTCTTCAACATAATACATTTTTGAATTCCCATTAAAATTCTCAGTGGCTAAATTTAAATTTTTTTTTTGGTCAGATTGGTACCTTTTTGGTCATATGTTTGTAAAAGATGTTCTTGCTTTGCAATTTTTTAAAAAAATACAGAGCAGTAACTAAGCATCTTTGTACAAGCAGTTTTATCACTAACATCTTGATTTGATAAACACTTTGGAATGGAAATATCACCAAAGATCCTCAGTTCAGACCTATGGAGTAATTAAAAAAAATAGAATTATCTACATTTTCAAATATTAGTTTTAAAAACAAGGTAATTACAACTCTCTAGAGAGGTACCTATGTTATCATTAATAATGAATTTGTATATACATAGCTTTCAGAACCAAAAGGTATTAGTTGAAATCACACTCAGAAAAATTCATGTGAAGCTTAGTCCCATCACTAAAGCAAAGACAAGCATTCTGGCTTTCTTTTTATTCTCAGTTGCATCATAGCAGGAACAAATTAAGTAAAATTAAAAAAAAAAATTTTCCCACTAAGTACAAATAACTGGCCTATGCCTTAATTGTATGTAGGTTATGCTTCTCCTCCCTCACTTTCTGAAGGTGAATCTGAGCAAAAAGAACTGAGACATGAGCAGCCAAGGGACAGTGAATATGAAAATTTTCTGGCATTTAAATTAGCCCATTGCAAAAAACTAAGCCTGGCATACATAGAGAAATTTTCAAAAAGAATAGGTATGTGAGATAAATAAAAGCTTTCAAAGAAAATTTTAAAAGCATTTTCTCTTTTTCCCCAGTCTCACTTTAGAGAACAAGAAAATTTTTAAGTTCAAAGCATAAAACTCATTAATACGGATCCCTGAGGGATTAAATGTGGAAGGTAGGGGGAGATGCATAATCAATGTACTTGTTCTGCCTAAAAAAGAAAGAAATTCGCACAAGCAATGTAAAAGATAATTTCAAAATGAACTGGGAGACATTTATCTTCAATTGCTAATACAGCTTTTTTAATGCTCATGTTTTTCTACACAAGATCATTTACATTTAAAAAAAAAACTGTTGTTTTAACTTCATTCCACACAATGCATTCTATCTAGCAAGCATGATTTACAAAGCCACCTTTCGCCACTAACTGTCAGTCATTTAAGGCTTTTCCAGGATTTGTGCCTGAGGTTTAAGTGTATAGCTCAAGAGCAAATCCTTCTTGGTTAACATATGTAAAGATGGCCCCACCAAATGCATAACAAAACAAAACGTGTTACCAAGCTCACCTATCTGATAATAAAGTCCTCTGAAAGTTACACTACCATAAAATTAGTAGAGTTCAAAGTCCCAATCCAGAGGCAACTTTGTGTGGAATGAGGGAGGGATGGATGTGCACCCCACACAGCCTACATCCACTCATGGCCTCAGTCACTCCCTCAGCTGTGCCACTGTCATGCAGATCTCAACCTGGCAGGGCCATTTCCCCTGTTTTCATTCAGGGCATGGGCAATAGTTCTTAAGGTCTCTTCCAACTTCTTATTTTGGCTGTGCATTTTAGGCTTCTTTCGGTACACGCTTAAGATAAAGCTATTACTTCATTGTAAGGTGATGAGCAGAAACAAGATGTACCCCAAACAGAGTAGGTTAGATTTGGCTTTTGGTAGTTGATGTTCTTCATGTCACTGACCCCTAGGGCTGAAAGGTGTTTGTTATCCAATCCCAATCCAGCCCAAACCAGATCAAGACCCTAGTTGGCTGATGAATCAAAAACAAGATGAGGTAAGATATTAAAGATTTAAATATATATACACACCTTAAACATGCATCTTAAAAATATGCAGGTTAATGGGCTTGAGATAAGGCAACACCTTTGAATCAAGGTCCTCTGGCTGGGGGGTCCTTACAAACCCACAGTGTATTGTCACCAAAGATTCACAATTTTGGTTTTTTTAAAGTGGAGAAGGAATCTATTCAACCTGAACCCTTGCATAGCAATCTGACTACAGAATTCTTCATGGTTTTCCCTTATCTCTTATAGAATCTGACCACACCTCATTTATCAGCAATGTAAGCCTTCCGAAGGGTTCAACTTAGTTTTTCCTAAAGATAATTTTTTTTCACATTCACTGTTAATCAGTTCATTTAGTATTTAACCTTTATTAATCAGAAAAAACAATCACCACTGCACAAACATGTCTGAAAAGGCACAACTGAGTTTCAAGAAAAACAGAACTCAACGACTGTCCTAGAGGGTAGCTTGAGCAGGCGGAGTGCCACATCAACCAGCAGAGGTGGGCATCAGGGGAATGAGAGCATGTGGGTTACTGTGATGTGATGGGGAGGAGAGATCAGGTGAGAAAGTTACATGTACCCTAAACATATGGCCAACAGGGGCAAAGACAGGGAAGACTACAGGAGGGCTTTTTAAATGTGTGATTTATTTTCCAATGTGATAGAATTAACTTCAATTTTGCAACTTCCACCAAAAAAAATAAAATAAAATAAAGACTTGCCACCCAGAAGCACTAATATTAACACTTTAAATGTGTAAGAGTTGAATGTTACTTGTTTCTACAAGTCCATCTTTTCGAAAATCTGAATGGTGATATTGTATGTGTACGTGCATGTATATACATGTTATTTAATGTGCACACATGACTGAGTGTGCTCAACTATCTCATAATTAGCTTGATGCCAAATAATTTTTTTAATTCTTCTTACCTTTGGAATACATGGTACGGTCTCTATGTGGTTCTCTTAACATATTTGTCTCCCCAAGTGCTATTTACACTGACATTGGAATTGATTCAGATGCCTTCAGCCCAGTGTCACACTAGTATCAGGCCAGAGCAACAAGGCACCAGCATCCATGAAAAGGCAGACGGACACGCATAATCTGTACTGCAGGTAACTGGAAGGCTGATACTGTCTTATCACCACAGGCCTTTCTCAGCTAGAAGCTTTCGTCTTTAAAAATGTCCTAACAGACAACAAGACTCTGAACCAAGTAACTCTGTTATTTGCACGCATATTTGTAAATATTACTGTCATCCCTAAAAATAATCTTATGTATAAGAACAAACCACACACCACTAGGTTAAAATATTTTTCTTTCCAGACAGAAACCATAAGTGTATTTAACATTATAGACAGCTAAACAACTGTATGTTAACTTGTTCCTAAAATCCAGTTGGTCTTTATTGGATACAAACTCTTTCCTCTGGTTCTTAAACTGTCTCAGAAATGCAGATTTTGCTAAGCATGATCATATTTGTTGAATCCATAGAAACCTGAAGTCTTTGTTTCCAGAATTTAAAAACTGCTATATATTTCTTGATTTACTAAAAATCAACCAAGTAAGACTGGATAGTGATATTCATCAGTTACTGGGGGAAGGGGGAAAAAACCCTGACTTTACATTTTAAAAAATTTGAAATTTACACTCTGAGTTTGCAATAGGAAGGGAATAGACATTCTCAGAAAAATTATGCTCACTTATGTTAAAGTCCCTTTAGGTAAACAGAATTGGTAACTCAAATATTCCAAAATGATTATTTATATTGATATGTGTTTAAAATCATCAACTGTCATCCAGTCCTCATTTTTAGTCAGCAAAACCATACGTTATAGAAAAAGGTCGCTACTACAACAGTTACTAGTAAATGTTTACGGGAATAACTAAATTAGAAAATAAAACTCTTAAAATTCACTGCTTGACCATATCATTTTATTTCCTAATCGAGGAGTAAGTGGGTGTTTCCAGGATATTTTGAGGATAATTTCAGAGTGTGCACAGATGCTGTTACAATTCTAAGCAGTCCAGCGCTTCCTAGTTGGTACTTAAAACTTTATTTAACGTGTTAGTATTACTGTCAGCAACACACACACAAAAATTCCCTACTCAACAGCTCCCTACTCCAATAAGCCAAATCCAACCATGCTGTACTTTTCAATTCTTGCCCTTTGTTCAGGCTGCTCCTACCACCCTGAATCTCCTCTCGGTCTGGCCCAAATACAGCCTCAGCCTATTGAAATTCTACCTATAGCCCAGGGCTCATCTGAAGCATGGGCCAAGTATTTCTCCCGGTGCTTCCAATCCAGTGGTGACCTTTCTAGCCCCTATGCTCCCAATACTCCCCTTTCCCCCTCTCTCTAGTCATTTGCTGGCAATATTTCAGTATCAGTGGCTAGATAAGCTCTGAGGAGTTAGTTAGCCCCTTAAGGCAGAGGCTGTGTATCTACTGCATGAGGCGAAGGAACAGTATCACTGGTGATCAATGGAGATGGAGGGCTGGAAAAACCACCAGTATGTGGAAGGAGGCCACAAATTATCCAAATAATGCTGACACTAGCCACTAAGAGATGCCTCTTAATGTTGGCTAAGTGTTTAAAGTTAGTATCAGCCTAATAACCTAGAAGTTGTACATGGACCAGGCAATAATAAATATCAACAAATCGGGGACAATAGAAAAAATATTTTGACACAGAAAGCAATGGCATGTTCTACTTAACCAAAATACTGTAAATACAATTTTCCCAGATGTCACCTAGTGACATTAAGCAAATGTAAAAATTGAAGATGAAAATAACACCCATTACTTTGGTGACCAAGATGGTTTCAAATGTACCGAGTTGACAATTTTCCAAACTGAGGTTAAATCACGCTTCAACACTGAGACTATCCCACACTTGTCCTGTCGCCTGCAGCTATCTAGCCCAAAACAGACTATTCCAATTACTAGCAACATTTCAGAAGTAGTACACTAACTTCTGTCGGCTTATGAAAAGGAGTTTTAAGTGATGGCTCACATGTTCTCTTCCATATAGGGGTGGGGAGAGAAGCAGGTGCCCAAAGGCACTGAGGAAGGCTGTGACAGTGGATGTCCATGCTGGCCACTACTTGCCAGGTGACATCCCAGCTCATCCCCTGCCCACCCCTCCATCTTCCCTAAGTCATAATGCAGCCTGAGGGTCCCACAACCCTGCCCATCCAACTTCCGCACTGCCCTTCTTCTTATCTGACCACATCCAGGACCCTGCTTAAAACCTGTTGGGTACTTCCTTTTTCCATCAGGTAAACAGCAAGCTCATGGAAGGGTCTCAGATCTAACCCTGCCCTCCTCTGTGGACTAGTCTCACCCTGCCTCTCCCTTCAGACTCATTCCTTGGGCCCCCAAAATATATTGTGCCATTTCACGCTTCCCAGGAGGCTCTCCATGAACCCCTAGATCTGATTAACTTCTTTCCACTCCTCGATGGAGACCAGATCCAAGTTTCTTCTAGTGAGGTTTCCTCATGCCTCCTGCATGCCCTCCCCCCCAGTGCCTTGTTCAGGTCTCTCTGGTACACAGAAGGCAGCACGTGGCACCACAACTCTGTTTACACATCTGTCTTCCACACAGAAACCAGTGTGGCAGTCATGTGAGGGCAGCAATTGTGTTTCTTCCCTGACCCTGAGTGCCCAGCAAAATCCTGGAGACACAGCACATATCAAATGTCCACATCAATGTTGCAATCCTGGCACTACTGTAACATTCCAAATCCCCAGAAGCAGAGAGCCATCCATCTTAGTCACTAAATAACAATCAGAAAACCATCATTCTTCTTGGAGACACTTTTAGGCTAGGGAGCTATTCCCTCATTAATAATCTGAGGCTTGCTTCTTCCTTCATTTGTTCCAAGTGTGCTCTACTGTAAGTCAGGCACTACACTAGACACTATGAATTACTAAATAAAGGGATGAATGAGTAAGTAAATAAGGCTCTCAGGGAGCTTAGAACTTAGTGGGAGAAACACAGCATTCAACAGTCATTATTCCACACTATTTAGTATAGTACACGCAGGTAATATGCCTCTATATACTCCATGTCCACTATTTAACCCTGTTTGGCTACTGAAGTCATTGCTATTGCCTTTGACCCTTTATCAAGTTCTATACCCTCCAACACATGGCAACTAAGGTACCAATAAATGAAACCTGTATTTACAGATTTCAATTCTAGTTGTTAGAAGAACTAAGGAGATGGACTAGCCTGACATGTTCATTTTACTGAACAAGAGGCCCCATGCAGACAGGTTACACGAATTGCTTGGGGTGCCCAACAGGAGTGTAGCTGAACCTGATCTCTTAAGTCTTGGCTTAATTCACTTCCCCTCTTTCTTGCCCCTTACTGATTGATAGTAACACATCTCCCACAGTTTATTATTAATAAATTCAGTCTACATCCATATGAAAAATTGTGCTGGTGTTTGTTGGAGCAGAGGAAATGACAAAAACCAAAGGCAATACGGTAACACCATATAATCTCATAGCCAAATGCTCCTCTCGGCTGCTAACATTTTTAGCATTGTGGTAGGATAAAATTATTGGTCCTGGGGGCTGGGGGGGTGGCTCACGCCTGTAATCCTAACACTTTGGGAGGCCAGGGCAGGAGGGATTGCTGGAGGCCAGGAGTTTGAGACCAACCTGAGCGAAACCAACCTGAGCAAGACCAAAACCCTCGTCTCAATCACACAAAAAAATTTCCATCTCAATTCTTCCCTCCACAGCCCTTTGTCGGGTGAAGTGTATTTCCCTACTTCTTGGTTTCATGGTTAACTTTGGCCAATGGGATGCTAGCAAACCTGATGCCAGCAGAGGCCTGAAACATACTTATGCAGTAAGGCTTGCCTTCTTGCATCTCTGACACCACCATGTGCAAAGAACTTACCCCATATAGTCACTCACCTTCCAGCCAGGACTTCAAAGCGAGACAAATGTCATAGGCTGCCTCAGGCAACCTCATACATATGAACAAGAAATAAATGCTTATGATTGTAGGCCACTGAGATTTTTTGTGGTAGCTGTCTGCTATGCAGCAAAAGCTGACTAACACAATGTGTTATCTTTCAAGTCAAAAATGCATGTTTCTGGTTATCTATCACTGTTGTATCCCTTAAGAGTATCAACTCACTGTTAAAGTAACAACAACCTTATTCTTTTTAAATTCCATGTTATTAATTTCTCTAGCCCATCTTTTATTTGAATTCTCTTCAGAAAAGAAAATGTTTCCAAAGGAAAGCGTCATTTTCAAGTGTTTCACTGCTTCTTAAGGTAGGTATTATGTAAGAGGGTGGGAGAAAAAGTCATCCTTTCAGTTACCACCTCACAAAATGCCTCCTTTTTCCTTCAAAGCAGTAAGATTTGTCATGATCAGTTAATTTATTAAAGATAATTTTCAGCTCATATGATGGATCCTACAGGTAGGTGGAAAGGGAGTACGTGTATCTTTCACTACAGGTACTAAAGATTTTTAAAAGGCTGTTGTAAAACTCTCAGCTGAAATAAATGTTAAAATACACTGACTTCTGATATTTTTAAAGAGCCTCCAAATCAGGGTAAGAGTAAATAATGACACCCAATGTAAAGGTCCTTTGATTTTGCCAGTTTGATTCTAGCACACAGCTCAATATTAACACTACTCAAATTTGATTAATTATCACTATCATTTGTAATTTTTGAAGCTCCATAGAACTGAAATAAAATTATTGTTTGGATGAAAAAAACAGTAAGCAATAAAGTCATCTGGAGGGCAGACTATCAAACTGGGGACCTACTGCTTATTTTTCCTTCTGCTTGCCATGGACAAGGTTAATTTGTTTCCTTTCTTTATTCTTCTCTTCTGTCTTATAAAAGGAAAAGGATGTACTTTCTTTGGAAAGGATGTAATTTCCAATTTATATAAATATTTTTTCCAGTATACGCAGTATTAATGTGCCTGGAGTGTGTATAGAATTATGCACGAGTACACATAAATTTAAGTCCCTTTAACACCTCACCACAGAAAATACAGGTTTGAGGGCATCTATCCTTTGATATCAACGGAGTTGGTGGTTTTCTTAGGAAAATGAAGGTTAATTTTTCCATTTTGCACTACAGATAATTTAAATTGACCAGGAAAACAGAGTTAGACATTCCTCCCTACTTTTGAACCAAGACCAGTAAAATGGCATTGTCCTCAAGGAAGACTTGATTTACATATATTCCAACTGATGTCTATAAAGAAATTCTTCAGGGGGGGAAAAAAATCCCTCAAGGCCAAAGGTTTTTAACCTGGAGCTGTTGGATAGAACTAAGGGGATTAGTGATCTCGGATAGGAAAAAACACATTTCTATTTTTATGAACCACTCATTAAAACTTAGCATTTCTTTGAATAATGAATATAGACAACATCTCATAGTAAGTATTGACAGTATCTGTGACTCTGACACCAAGAGAAATCTGACACTTTCACATTACAGCTGCTGTCAAAACTCAAAATATTGTTTACTCATCACCACCTCAAAATCAGTGACCCGACACTAAATCTCGTTATCTAATACATTGGTAAAGAAGCACACATCTATTACCATAAGACAATTTTGACAACTGTGTGCAATGTAACTGGTTTTCTTTGCAATCACACGTAATTTTATATCATGCATCTTTCAATTCTGAGGACGTGGTGCATCTGCCTGCCACACCCTCCCTCACTCTTCAGCACCCTATTTTTATTAACTGAGGGCATCCAGTGGTCTCTCTTTGGGGAGGAAGATGAGCGCACCGTACTGGGGAGAAGAGAGGAGATAACAACCTATATATGTATGTCTATACCAGTGAAATTTACAAAATGGTTATCATGATGAGGCATCTGTCTATTTGGCACCATCTAAAACCGGCAAGCAATAATTGTACAACAAGGGGGTGTTTAGTGTATGAGGTTTAGGACATTGTGCCAGAAAACCTAAAGCATCCAAGTTGTAAAACATTGTAATAAGCAGGTAATCCTAGGCACAGCGTCCAAGTTTCTGCCCTAACCTGTTCCTTATGATTATGATTTTAAAACATCCCAGTGTCAGCAGGTTCACTGTGAGTCAGACCTGAAATAATAAATGGCTTATTTTCCATCCTCATGGAGGAAATACATCATGGCTCATTGTGGCTCACTTAACTGAGGCTGTTTTTACAGGAAAATATAAAAATAACTAAGTCATTCTGCCTTACCACTTTTATTTTAATTTTTTTTTATTAACAAAGCTCTACACTACAATCCATTTTAAAAAGAAAAAGCAAGGTTTCAATGCAGGCTATAAAAACAATGCCTCACAAACATCTAGAAGGAAAAGTAATATAAACACCCAAAATTAAGTTTGTAACCAACAAATACCCTGGTTTGCCAAGACAACCAATTAAATGCATTCACTTCATCAAGATAAAGTGTTCCTTATTTAAATGGTCAACCACATTACAATGCTGTTAAAAGACAGCCAAAATCATTTACTACCTTTTGTAAAGGTTGCCAGGTTTTATAGAACTACATGTATTTATATATAAACATATACCTAAATTCTAGAACCCGAAGTATTAGTTTTTTGCAATTTCTCAACTAGATGTTGGGGGAAAAGTTGTAACTTTATCAAAAATAAATACTTGGCCAGGCGCGGTGGCTCACACCTGTAATCCTAGCACTCTGGGAGGCCGAGGTGGGTGGATCGTTTGAGCTCAGGAGTTCGAGACTAGTCTGAGCAAGAGCAAGACTCCATCTCTACTAAAAATAGAAAGAAATGATCTGGACAGCTAAAATTATATATATAGAAAAAAATTAGCCGGGCATGATGGCACATGCCTGTAGTCCCAGCTACTCGGGAGGCTGAGGCAGGAGGATTGCTTAAGCCCAGGAGTTTGAGGTTGCTGTGAGCTAGGCTGACACCACGGCACTCTAGCCCGGGCAACAGAGTGAAACTCTGTCTCAAAAAAAAAAAAAAAAAAAAATACTTATTCTCTGGGCATCAATACTGCATAGAAACTATAAAACTCATTATCTGGGTGGATAAAATAATGAATGAGCAATATATTCTCAGAACAGTTTAAGTTTTGTTCTGTCCTTTCATTTAAACACGTTCTACATGATCTCATGAGTTCTTGAGATCTCATGTTTATGATACTGTGTCAGAATGCAATCTTATTTGTTTCTCAAAATTGTGCTAGAGTGCTACTACAGTAGGTTCAGTGTTAAAAGAAAAAAAAACCTTCACTGTGGTCTATACTAGGTACATACAATGTGTATTTCAGAATATTATCGCACACTGAGAATTAAGCCATAATTCCATCCCGCCTCCTTGAAACAGACTTACCTACCCATTCCCTCCTCACCTGACTCTTCTTTCGCTCCTCAACACAGATGACACAATGGAGAAAGACAAAAACAAACAGTAGAAGCTGTCAGCTGGGGTGGGGGTGGCGATGGTGCGGTTTTCAAGTATGAGTGAGTTTTAAAAAGCAGACCTCTGCACTGGCTCACAAGCCCTGCCAGCTCCCTCCTCCCACCATAGCTACAGTATTATCAACAGCAAAAAAATAAAAACCCTAAGAGCTAGAGGGGTAGGTTTTGCCTGCCTTTCTGCAGGCCTTGAAGACAGGGTAAGGGGTGGTAGACTCTTAAAGGCCTAGCAGAAAAGGTACAACTTGAGGGTCCAGTTACCCATCTTCCAGTTATTAGCTGTCATACCGTGGAGACTTTGGATCTCTCTGGTGAGATCTGGGCCTCCTCACATCTCCCACAGGGTCCTTAAAGCCCAAAAGGGACAGAGCACAGCAGTCAAGTATGAAGCGAGTGTGCTGTTAATGGGGGCCGGGAGGGGTGATTACAGAGTCTGCATGAAATCATCAGGATGACACAGACACCTCATGTGTTCAAGTTTAAGGAAGAAAACAGAAGAGATTCTTGGGGGGGGGGGTTTACACATATGTGCACACACACATGCAGGCATGCAAGCATACCTAGGCAGATTAGATTTCTTTCAAAAAGAAAGCAGGCCCTACAGTATCTCCGGCCAAGAAATTTTAATACCCCAGGCACAGCATTTCCTGTTTTTTTGAGGTCAACTCCACTACTGGTACAGTGGTCCCCTCCTTATCCATGTTTTCACTTTCCCTGGTGTGAAGTTACCGGAGGTACAACACAATAAGATATTTTGAGAGGGAGAAAGACCACATTCACATAACTTTTACTAGAGTACCTTGTTTAATCAGTCTATTTTATTATTAGTTACTGTATTGTGCCCAATTTATAAACTAAACTTTATCATAGGTATATTATGTATAGGAAACAACACAGTATATTTATCTTTTATATATATACATGGTTCAGTACTACCTGCAGTTTCAGGCACCCACTGGGGGTCTTGGAACATATCTCTCTCATCTAAGGGGAGGCTACTATACCTAGAATTTAAAGGCAACTTTTAAAAAAACGACCCACAAGCTCTGCTTTCCATTTCCTCATATCCCTTTCCCCAGCAAGAACTAAACTTTCATCAGCCACAATTTTATGAAGGCTTTAAGATAATCCTAAGTATTTCCACCTTGAAATGTGGGTAAAAAAGAACATCTAATGCCTGTAAACCCTATTTCTCCATCAGGATTATCACTTGGTCAACAAAACACAGCACAAATGTGTCCTCTTATTTTGGGTGGCGTGCATGCGGGAGGGCAGGGACTGTGTGAAGAACGGCCAGAAGTAGGAAGAGACATAGTAGAAAGGTCACTGGTCTGTCATCGCTCTCCTCCTTAGGCACATGAGGATGCGACATGGTTGCATGTGGTTTCCAAGAGGCTGCCTCCTCCCTTCACGGTCTGTTCTCCAAACCATCTCCAATCTAAATCAATTTTTATTTTCAGTTTGGTGTTTAAAAAAATAAAAGTTACTACACACAGAGGGACCTTAAGTCTGTAAGTCTGTAATCACATCAAAGTCTGGAACTTCAAAGTCATAGTTCCCACGGCAACAGCAACTGGGCTCCCATCTGCAATTTGAGTGTCACTGTAGATGGTAGTCTCTCCGATTTAAGACCCGTGATGTGTGTGGAGGGAGTGTGGCCAAGTCAGAGGCACTATGAATTTGAATTTCCTGACTCTCACTTGGTTAGGTTTAGCGGGTGATTACATGGTGTTAGCGTGTGCACTTAAAACAGGTCCTCCAAGAGGAAGCACATTCAGGTCACTTGAACAAACATGAGTGTGGGCCATACCGCAGCCAACTGCCTGCCTGCCTAGCAGCCCTGCTTTTGAAGGTGCATCACCTTCCAACAGGACTCGAGAATTGGGACAGCTCTCATGGGATTAAAGGTGGGCCCTCATGGCTGGTACCATTAAATAAATGGCTTGCTTTTCTAAGAGCCTGTGAAGAGCTCTAAATCAGGCCCCTCTTTAAAGAGAAAAAAATAAAAGGAGAAAAAAAACCAGCATCCAACCCAGCATTTGAACCACCAGCAGTTACCTTTTCTCTACCATGCAAAATACCTTTGGTTTCCAAAGGTATTTTCCACAGTTCTAGTTCCTGATTTCTGTGGCCACTCTGTTTCAGGAATAAGGACAAAATTGAATACAGAGACGAAAGTTGGAAAAGTCCCATGGAACGAACCTGTTGCCAGTGGTGCTGTGCAAGTCCACCTGGCCGTGCCAGGGCGCATTAAAAGCCAAACTGCTGTATGCTGCATCGCTACTGTCCCTGCCTCCTCTGGTGGCTGGAAATTTTAAAACTAGATACATTTAACTACCAGGGTATGCGCTGACCAGGAGCTAAGTCCACTTTAGAAAGGCAAGAACACTGCAAGGAACAGGATCCCCCCATTTCAAAGCATGATCCTGTAACATGATGGCACCACCACATTTAATGCATCGGAACATGCTATCCAGAGAGAATAACCTACAGGTTCAAGGTCACTGGAGTTGTTAAAGACCTGAAAATACAGTCGGTGCCCATCTCATTTTGTAAATAGGAAAACTAAGCAACAGAGGGGCAAGTCTTCATATAGAAAGTATTGTTACTGAGAATGATTCTAGAAACTTTTTGGTGCTGCAGTCAGTGGAAGACCTAGGTTCTGGGCTCTGCAGGGACTTGGTGGCCAGCATTCCAACCACCTCAGCCATTCCAAAAACATTTAGACCATTCGAACTCACACGGACCAGAAAGTCAGGGCTGAAAGACAGCAATGAAAGCAGTGTGCTAACTCACAGAACCACAGAGCACAGAGCCCCTAATCAGATCTTCATCCAGGGCCTGCTGGATTTAAACTGTGTATAAAATAAGGCCAATTATTTAACACACTTCATTATACAGCTTCTCCTGGGAAGCTCATCCCTTCCTAGCTTGAAAACCACATTTAAGTACTTATGAGGCCAACCAACACACACACAGTAGGAGGAGGTGTTTGCAAAGCTCCAGAAGACATTACAATACAGGTAAGTAAAAAAGGCCAATGTTACCAGTGACCAACCACCCCAGTCACCCCAGTAAGATAGGAATTCACACAGTAAATGCAGAAGTAGCTGAAAAGTGCATTCATGCAACAAATAGTTGCCGAACACCTACTATATCCCAGTTTCAAAGGAATGAACAAATAGAAGATGCTTGCCCTTGTGGAGCCTGTGTCCTACAGCAGGGAGATGGACCTGCAGAAGACACTGAAGGTACATGGCAACAAGTGCTATGAAAAATAACACAGAGGAAGGTGTCTGGTACCTATAGAGGATGCAGGGAGGCTGTGATTATCCACAGAGAGGCCAAGGAAGGTTGCACTGAGTCAGCGAGGAGAGGCAAGCGAAGTCAGCCATACAGACACCTGGGGAAGAGTGTTACAAACAGAGGCAAAGGACGGTGCCCAAGCCCTGAGGCAGGAGGATGCCTGGCCTGAAAGGAGGCCAGTGTGACCAGAGACATGAAGGAAATGAGGTCAGAGAAACAACAAGGGGACCGGGCCATGGAGAGCCTTGCAGGCCACTGAGGGAGCCAGGCAGCCAGAGGAAGCTTGGAGCACAGGCTCACTGTGGCCCCTGCAGGGAGGCGAGGGCAGAAACAGGAAAACCAGTTGGGAGACACAACCATCAACCAGGAGAGAAATTATAGTGGCCAGAACCAGGCGTAGCTGCAGAAGGGATGAGAAGTGAAGGAATCTGGAGAAGATGACAGCATTTGCTGATAAAATGGATGTAGGGTAGGGAAGGAAAGGAAAAATGTCTTCTTCCTGAATTCGACGGCGCTTTAGTTAATTTGAATATTTATGCAAATGAAAAACAAGTATCTTTACTGAGATAAGAATGCTGCACACCCTAGCACACAACAAAAAAATCAAGTCAGAGTGCTCTGAAGACCGGGTCATGTTTGAACTATAGAGGAAAGAGATGGAAAAATTAATAAAAAGACAAGAACCAGAACAGTTCTAGAAAGTTCTGTGGAGGAGGAAAGGAGTCTCAAGGATGAGACAATGCAGGAAGAAGGTGGGAAAAGGATTTCAGACACCGGTGCAGCAGAGGACACAGTGTTCCTGGGAAGGACAGTCAGTCAGCCAACTCACAGGCAGGCACAGTAGAAGGGGTGGCACGGAAAGGCTATGACAAGCAATTTCATTTTTTGTGGAGGTGAGTCTGAGAAGCTCCCAAGCAGGCAGAACAAGACTGAAACACAGGAGGGAGACGAAGCTGTGTTTCTGTGCTTAGGACAGAGCTGATCAGTGAGGCTGGGTGCAAGGGGCTGTGGAGAAAAGACACAACAAAATCAAGAACTGCAGTAGAACCAAGGAATGAAAAGAACAAAGTGACACTACCTGGCAGTTTATATCCGGAGCCAGAGGGAAGGCGACAGACAGAGAAAGGAGCAAGGAACCAGGTTAACAGGGCAATGCTGCAACTAACCTCCAGTGCCAACTGCAATTAATTGGTAGTGGTCAATTCTCACAGCAAACACTAGACATACACACACACTGAGTTTCCCAGGTGTTCTTTCAACGGAAATTCCTTCTGCTCTAGAATCCTTATCCAAACATACAAATGCAGACATAACCTCCCCACACCCGCCCTGCTGGATCCAACTCACCTTAACACATTAACTGCCATGTGAGTTGTATTTAACTCACGTTAGTTTGGAGCCTGGGCATATGTAACTGCAATTGATTCGTGAAAATCTTACTTCATGTTCTTATTGTTACAATTGACAATTTAACTGCATATAACTCATGCACAGAAGACAATAAAAAATAACAAATTTTTCATGAAATTAGAAAGGACTGTTTTATTTTTGAAGTTTTTACTCCTTTTTCATAATAAAACACCGTGGCTCCAAGGAAAAAAAAAAATTTTTAGATTCTAGTGTGGCAGCCAACATGTTAAATATAAATAACTGAACAGTTAATATTAAATATTATACAAAAGTACTAATTTCTGCATGAATTTCAAACGGGTGACAGGAAGAGAAATGACAGTCTAGGGAACAATCTATCCCTGATGAATAAGAAAGGTGAAAGTTTACTACAATGTTTATCACTAAACAAGAGAGAAAGGCGAGAAATCACGTCGGAGCTCAGATTCTTGTCCCAAAAAAAGATCAGGTAAGACGTCCCTAGTAGCCAAGAGCTAAAAAGGGAAACTCAGTCCCATCTAACAGAGACACAGAGACACAGTGCACAAGCCTCAATAGTCCAGCACTCCTCTCCTAACTTACATTTGGATGAAGGAACAGGAGGATAGAAAGACTATGACAGAGAAAAGAGAAAGAAGAGAGAGAAAGCAAGCCAAACTCGTGGTTGGGAAACAAAATCATGATCTGAAAATAAGAGAAAAGATTTTAACAATGTTGAACAAGTAACTAAGAAGAAAGCAAAAACTAACACAGCATTTCATTTTTAATTTCAGAGATTCCTAACCAATTGAAGCATGGGTGTTTCATACGTTGTTTGTAATACAACAGATGAGAGGTATTACATTCAAAATTCTCTGCAGAGAGGGAAAAGCTCCAGAGTGCAAGCCTCAGATCATCAGGAACAGGAAATGGAAGAGCCCCCATCTCACACACACTTCAGGCCTGATCCTTGCACTGGCAAAATAGAAATCAATACGTGGCCTGGCTTGGTGGCTCACGCCTGTAATCCTAACACTCTGGGAGGCTGAGGCAGGAGGATTGCTTGAGCTCAGGAGTTCCAGACCAGCCTGAGCAAGAGACCCCGTCTCCACTAAAAATAGAAAAAATTAGCCGGGCATGGTGGCGCACACCTGTAGTCCCCGCTACTCCGGAGGCTGAGGCAGGAGCCCAGGAATTTGAGGTTGCTGTGAGCGAGGGTGACAACACAGCACTCTAGCCCAGGTGACAGAGGGAGACCCTGTTGAAGAAGGAAAGGAAAGAAAGAAAGAAATCAACATGTGACACATGTTTGCCAAAATTGCATCATCTGCTGTTCTAGAGACTCCTTCCAGAGCAGTTCAAGACTTGAGAACCTGAAATGCTTTCATACTGAAATATCCAGTTGTCTTTCTTCTTCCAAGCTCCCAAGAGCTGTGTTCCATGTTACAGGATGGTTTTGGTAGGTGATTTGGCTAAGCTGAGTGATTATGGTGGAAAGGACAGTAATTGCCATTTACTGAACAGCAGAATTGTGAAATAGAGAATAGTACAACAGTTAAAACCAAGAGCCTTGGAGACAGATCTGAGTTCGATCCCAGGCTGTACCTTTTATTAACTATGTGATCTATTAATACCTAAAATATCTAAACCTTGATTTCTTCTTTAAGAATGACAGCATTATCTTACATTATATGGATGGAGTAAGAAGTTAGACATGCTCTTACCAAATGGCACATAATAAGTACTCAATAAAAGGTAGCTATCTTAGTAGCCAGCCTGTCTATAACATAAGCTCAGTTTTCATTTCCATGGCATTGAAACAGCAGAAAGAAGTCCAAAAACAGGGCTCTTCCCACTCCTTAATAAAACCATAAAGCAACAAGTATCTTTTGAGTAGCCCCAAACATGATCAAAAGATATTGGATTAGCATCATTCTTCAGCATTACATAATACTTGTATATAGTATTACATAAGATTTATATAATTTCTCCTAATTAATGAGCTTGACATTCTCTCTTATATATTAGCCTATATACCATTAAACACTTAGCCTTCATCCTAAAATAAAAATCTCAAATTTCACAACTGGGGGAAGGGCTAGACTTCTAGAGGGGGTGTTTATTTAACCACCACCATCACCTTCAGTGCACTGGCTGAGCCTCCATATGACACTCTGAGACATCAACTCTGGAAGTGCTGGCTGTCACAAGGAGTTTCTTTACTGACAAAAGGCAAATCTATCTTTCCCAAGTTGAAGATATCCGAACCAAAGTTGCCAAACCTTGTGCCAACTCTGCACAATTCCACTATTGCCTGAGCTTGTTTCCTCAACTATAAAATGGGGTTAATAATAGAGAGTTGCTCCAGGATTGTGATGATGAAAGGAGAGAATACATGTACAGTGCACGGCTCTATGCCTGGCAAAACATGATTTTTCTAAGTTAAACTATTTTTTATTATTATAACTGATAAATTCCAATCCCTTAAAAATTATTTTCCAAGTTTTCCCCTATTTTGCCCATTCCCCAAGAATAACAAGAGCTGTAAGTAAGTGTGGAAGTTAGGAAGGGTGCTCTGCTCACGAAGAAACAACTTCTCCAGACAGGAGATTCCCCAAGGCATTATCTGCTTCAGGGTAATTCAAAGGTTTAAGCCCATGCCAATCATTTTATGACTTAAAGTCTACTATGGTAACGCATTTGCACAGCCAAATTCTGAGTTGAAAGAATCCCTTTTATCAAAACAAAATCACCTAATCTGCATTTATTCACCTTTCCTCTAAGTTCTCCAATGGGGGAAAGTTAAAAAAAAAAAAAAAAAGAAATATATACAGTTAAAGGGGGAGAGGAACAATGGAAACAGAAAACTAGCTTCTGAAAAATAACACAACCACTATACTGAGATGCATTTCTCCAACTATCAAAAATATGATCATAAAACATTTATCCATTGGTAGACCACAAGGCTTTTTTTTTTTTTTTTTTAAGTGACACTGGGGACCATGTGGGGGCAGTGGTTATTACTAACTGCTGACTATTAAGAAAATAAACTTTTTTCTTCTGTATTTTATTCCCTTGTGTCATGTATCACATGATAACCCAGAAGACAGACTAGCAAACTTGCAAATAACAAGAGAAAAGCAATAAAATCAACAGAATTAAAAAGTACACCAACAAGTTAGAATGCTGGGTTTAAAATCAACATAAAATTGAAGTTCAACAGTTAAAAAAAATGGGAAACTAAGGGAAACTGACAACAGAGAAATGTTTGCAGACTGTAAGTTTTACATGAACCACCAGAGTGATAGAAATTCTGGAAAAGGTGTTGCAGCCTTAGGCTGTGGTAACCAATGTACAGTTTCCAGATCACAGAAATTACGGTTTCCAGATCACAGGAAATCACAGCACTCAGAACTGGCTGCACCAAATCTAGAGAACTGGCTGAACTCTTCAGTATTTATTAGCTCACTTTAAGAAGGACTCTGCTCAGTGAGAGTGCATCCCACAAAGAGAATGGGGTCCAGTTCTGGGAACTGCGCTTAAAGTTCCCTGTCTCTGGAGATAAACAAGACCTGAGTGACCCTCTGCAGGAGGAGCTGCAAGGGGATATGTGGCCTATTCTCAAGTCTAAGACTCCATGCCCCTACGAACTGTCACCCTATGGAAGCCTGATGGGAACATTAACAGAAAACAGGCCAAAACCGTGATTAAAGCTGTTAACTAACACTACTGCAAAAATAAATCACTCAAGACGTTCCTAAGAACATAGAGATACTCTACTATAGTAGCTTCACAAAAAGTTACCAGAACCTGGAGCAATGCTTTCCTTTGTAACATCTAAATGTTGTGCCAAAGAAGAATACCCAAATACTACTTACCAGGTATTGCCTGCCCTACCCTACCACTTACAACATTCTGGTTCTGATTCATATCATATTGTGAGAATCCCAGGACCAGAGCACCCATCTCATCATAAGTTCAACACTAAGCTGGCCAAGCAACTTGGCAGGTGGGGACACTGCATAGCAATTTAATACTTTCTAAAGTTTATCAAGTCCGCCTGAATTATTTTTTGGAAATTTTGAAAGCATATGGAATTACCCACTCCCACAACCCAGTTATCTTTTCTTTGTAAGCATGGAACATACGATCACAGCTTTCAATAGAGTGTTTCAGTGATGGAAATAACTGTCCCATCGAGATTTATGCACAGTTTTTAATATGTATAACAAAGAATATTTCTGGCAATCCATTAGGTAGAAAATTTAACAATGTCCATTTCAGTATTAAGATCTGTGTTCTAAAGCTCTTTGCCAACCAATCATAAAACATGCTTTCAAATGCTAGTTGAAAGTAACCAAAAGTCTAGTAATATACGAAGTTTTGATTGGATAAATTTAAGTCAGTAGAAATCACGAGTACTTTTTATTGTGATAAGAGTTAAGTGGATTATCAGTAGACAAAAATCCTTAAAGCTTTAATGCAATGGAATTACCACACTGAATTGAGAGGAACACAAATTAATATATTATGTTAATCTGGGTTTAAAGTGGGGGGAAAAAGTGGGAAATAAAAGCATTACCATGACTACCATGAATTTGACATATTGATAAATTATTTATTATGACCTAGAACTAATATGACATGCACAAATGTACTAATCATTAAGTACTAAATTCATCATTCAAAAGCTCTAACTCAAGGGGTCTTTGTCCACCTACATAAAACAAATATGGTATCAATAATTTATATCACTTGCAGTTTCCAATGCTAATGAATCACTTTTCAGCAAATCCTAAATGTTATAGATGCTGAAACAGAGACAAGAGAGTTTAAATAATGGACCTGGGTCCCTGACCAGGGACCAGTGACAAGGGTGGAAAGCCTTTTTCATCTTTACTACCTTCTATTTTAAAACCTAAGACTGTAGTCCCCAACCCACCTCCCACCCCATCGCCTATTAGGGACCAGGCCTCAGAGCTCTGCTGCCAGCTCTCTCTCCCCCAGTCTTCTGTGAAACTTGCCCCACACCCCACAGCAGCTCCCCTCCCCATCCCTTGCATCACTGCCTGAGCTCTGCCTCCCTCCCACCCACCCTCACCCACCCTCACCCACCCGTGGAAAAATTATCTTCCATGAAACTTGTCCCTGGTGCCAAAAAGGTTGGGGACCGCTGATAAGACTATTTTAGAAAATGCCTGCTATATGACATATTCTATTGAGATAGAATAATAGAAAAACAAATCCTAGCCAGAAGATATTCTGGTAATAGAATGTATTTTTAACTAATCCCACTTCTCAAAGCATTGTAAAAACTTTTAATCATGCAGTATTCACAAGTTTCTTGACAAAGGAACCAAGTAAGAGCACTGGTCTCAGGCAGTTATGATGGTTTAATGTAAGCGATAAATGGTTTATGAAACTTAAAACCTTCTAAAGCTGTCCTATTGGTGGGAAAGCTCCTACCCCACACTCCGAGATGTTCTTTTCTAGTAAAAGAAAGTATAAATGCATTTATGCATCACAGGGATTATACACAGAATCACACATCACTAAAGATGCCTAAATTTTCTTTACTATATAAAAGATCTAGAGGTAACTCCTTGTATGTGGTAAACTGTTAAACACCCACAGAAATGATCACTAGGCTACATAACAAAGTTGATAAGCTCCATCAAATCCTACCCTTCAAAATCTGTCCTTAAGGTGAAGGTTTCCGCATGCCCTCTCAGGAAAGGCTGTCTAGTTTTCACTTGCACAGACACTGGCCCATGAACTTCCCTGACATCAGCCTCAATTCCTTAAAGCTAGAGAACAAACTTTCCTCCATCTAAAGCTATCAACACGTGCCCAAGGTTGAATTCAATGGCAACTGCCCTACATGCAATGACGATGAACTTCAATCTGGCCACAGGGTCCAAAACTCCTAAAATTTCACAACCTCTTTTCTAAACAGTTACCACCAGGGGTATCACAGTGTCCAGTAAGAAGAAATGTATACATACAACTCATGAAACAGCCCTTTCCCATTTTTATCTTTCTGCCTCTTCCCTCTTTACTTCTTTAAGTTTCCAGATCATAAGCCTTGGAGCCCTGCCATCACCTCTGCTGATTCTCCAGTTCTATCCACATCGGAGCAATTTTACCAATGCTCCCTGCTGTGGCTTCCACTTGCCTAGGCCTCTCAGAATCAGAGCACAAGGCCACTCCCCCCACCTCCCCTCCCTACCACATACACCCACCTCTCAACTGCTCATCTTCCTGCTCAGAATCTTGGACACTATATAAAATGGTTGGTCTGGTTTCTTCCAAGTTGTCAACGGTATGAAAGACAAAGAAAGGCCAAGGAACTATTCATAGGCGACTAAAGAAAGGTAATGCTTAAATGCACTGTGTAACCCTGCATTGGATTCTGTACCAAGAGAAAAGCTGATATTAAGGACAACATTAGGAAGCTGACAAAACTGGAACATGGAATAAAAATGGAATAAAAAATACTGTATTAATAAATTTCCTGAATGTGATGGCTACACTATGAATCTATAAGAAGTTACTCTTGTTCTTTGGAAATATACACTAAAGCATTAAGGAATACAACAGGATCACTTATATAAGCTACTCTTGAACAGGACGGGGGAAAAAGTATGTGTGTGTGTAAAATGTATGTACATATACATGAAGAATGCAAGCTCATGTGCCAAAATGTCAAAAAAACGGTGAATCTGGGGTAAAAGGTATATGAAAGTTCTTTTTTTTTTTTTTTTTTGGAGACAGGGTCTTGCTCTGTCACTTGTGCTAGATAGAGTGCTGTGATGTGATCATAGCTCACTGAAAGATCAAACTCCTAGGTTCCAGTGATCCTCCTGCCTCGGCCTCCTGAGTAGCTGGGACTATAGGTGCGTGCCACCATGTCTGGCTAATTTTAAGGTTATTTTCTAAAAAAATTTCAAAATGAAGTTTGTTTGTTTTTAAAAAAGCACCCTTTGAGGGGGCAGGAAGAAACTTTTCAGGGTGATGGAAACATGTTCATCCTCTTAATTGTGGTAAGGTTTCACAAATCTATACATATATGTCAAAACTTATCAAATTGCACACTCTAAATATGTACATATTGTATGTGTCAGTTATTCCTCAACAAAGCTGGTTCTTAACACACACAAATCCCCTTGAGGGGTTCTGTCTACCTGGACACTCTCACTCACAACTTGTCTCAACAAACCTTGTCCCTAGACGGTCCCCTGGACCCTTTTTTCATTTTTTACCCTTCCCTCCCTCAATCCTCAAGAGCTCCCTGTGCTATCTGAACTCGTCTTCTTCTGGGTTTTTTTTGCTTTTTAATGAGACAGGGCCTCACTCGGTTGCCCAGGCTGGAGTGCAGTGCCACATCATAGCTCACTGCAACCTCAAACTCCTGGGCTCAAGCGATCCTCCCGCCTCAGCCTCCCAAGGAGCTGGGACTACAGGTGTGCACCACCCATGCCTGGCTAGTTTTACTTTTTGTAGAAATGAGGTCTCACTTTGTTGCTCAAGCAGGTCTCAAATTCCTGAATTCAAGCGATCGGCCTGCCTTAGCCTCCCAAAGTGCTGGGATTATAGGTGTGAGCCACCACACCCAGTCCCCTTCTGCTTATTTTTTTTCATGCTATTACCACTTCCTGTAAAAGGTATAGTGGAATTTGGACTTGCACAATCTAGACCCAAATCTCAATTGTGCTAAGTCTCATGCCTAGTTAGAAGCCCGGTTTCTTCATCTGTGAAATGGGGAGATGGCCACCTACTGACAAGATGCAGACTCCAACTGGTGGCGTGGCTGCAAAGATCAACTTAACAGTGTATGAAAGTATTTCAAAATAATGCTGAGAGTCATTACCTCCACGCATCTGAAGCCCCGCGGCTCAATCTTCCTCCCCAAGTTGTGCCCCAGCTACCCTCTCTGAAACAGGCTCACCTCCCATTCCCCTGAATTCACACAGTACCTATACTACTACAGACACTCTGTGAGGCCACCAGTGAGTAAACGTGGAGTATGTGGAAACCTTCACCTTCTTATTCTGAAGATACACTTGTGCAAACTCCTCAAAAGCAGATCCTGTCGTGCCGCCTCTTTAAGTACCAGCCCAAAGCCTTGCTCATCCTAAGAGCTCAATATCTGAATTCAACAATGTACTGAACTACAATGACTAGACCACAATGGCTGAAGAGGCCCACCAAACAAATGGCAAGGAGTAGTTACAACAATGGTTTCAAGCTGCCTAAACGTCACAATGTGTAGACATATATGAAGCACAGGCTGAGTATCACCTTTAACTGAAATGCTTGGAACCAGAAGAGTTTCACATTTAAGATTTTTTTTTTAATATTTCCATTATACTTACCAGTAACACATCCCTAATCTGAAAATCCAAAATCTTCTAACGAGCATTTCCTTTGAGCGTTGTGTTGACACTCAAATATTTTGGATTTGGGAGCATTTCTGATTTCAGATTTTCAGATTAGAAATACATAACCTGCATATGGAGGTGGCCCACACATTTGTGGCCTCCCTTCACATTCTTAGTTGTGAGCCGCGGCTAGAACCTGGGAGGAGACCACAGAGCCAAAGGTTCCCTGTGGGGCACTCGGTTCTGTAAGAGGAAGCTACAGATGAGCAGGTTCAGGGCAATTAAATACGTGCTAGTGGAACGAGTGTAAATCATTCTGAAACCAGAAGACCTAGAATGCAGATGGGAACTGGTGGTCAGAAAGGGTCTGTGAAGAATAAGTGGCTGGGTTTATGCTTTTCCTGTCCTCAGCACTCAAAACCCATAAACATGATGTGTGATAAGAACCTTTAATTATAACATATAGTATCTTTAAGTTATGAAATAATGCCCACCACTTAAAAAAACGGATAGTATCATCTACCTTTCCACCTCCAAAAAATAAGATTTAAAATGTTAAGAAGCTAAACCAGGAACTCCAATCCTGCCACAATGCTAGGCAATTTGTTCTAGGAATTCAAGTCCTGCTAATTTAAACAGCAAGGGGAACTGAAACCTTGAGAATCTCTGATTCTACAGAAAATCTGGGTGCAGTTTATACACAAGCGAGCCAGGGGGAATCCTTCAAAACAGTCTGGGGCTGTTTGTGTTTTTGTTCCTACTGAAGAGCAAAAATTGTTTGTCAACAATGGAAAAACCAGGGAAAAGCTTGTCAATGATTGGTCTGGCAAACAGCAAAAGAGCCTATTTTTCCCTTGAAGTATTGCGAAGACAACAAGCTTTGGCAACACCACTCTATCACTTTGTTTGTTTAAATCTTTTTAACTTCGTAAATGGGAGGGAAGTTGCCTTGAGGTACAATACAAAGATTCCCTCAGGACTACCACTGCTGCAATGTGGTTCAGAACCAGAACCAAAAGGGCAATGCCTCCACACAAGTGTGACTTCTGCATCCCAAAGAGGCTGGGGAGGAAGGTTATGTTGTCGGGTAGATAAGGGAGAAAAAGAATGAAGCCATTATGATGAAGAAAAATGGATACAAAATCATTATTGCCAAAGTCTTTGCTTCAGAGTTCAATCATGCTGGGCCAAAAGAGGCTGGGGAAGTGGCAGTGTTGTGAAGAAGAGATTCCTGTCAAAAGAGTTTATGCTCCAACTTTTCAGCACAACCGAAGCAGACCTGACAACTGGAGCGTAAGTTTAGAGCCACCATTCCATAAACTATGACTGTGGTCTCACAGCACACACCAAAACTAACTCAAAAGGATGAAAGACCTAAATGTAGGAACTAATACCATTAAACTCATAGAAGAAAACATAAGCATAAATCTTTGTGATCTTGGATTAGGCAATGACATGCCTTAGACCTGACACCAAAGGCACAAGCAACAAAAGAAAAAAATAGATAAATTGGACGTCATCAAAATTAAAAACCTGTACTTCAAAGGACACCATCACCATTTGTACATCCACGTTCATACCAGTATTATTCACAATAGCCAAAAGGGGGGAGCAACCCAAGTGTCCACCAAGGGATGCATGGATAAACAAAATGATATACACGTAGAATGGAATATGACATGCTACGATATGAATGAACCTTGAGGATATAATACTAGGTGAAATAAGCCAGTCACAAAAGAACACCACTGTATATTCCACTCATGTAAAGCACCTAAAGTAGTCGAATTCATAGAGACAGAAATGGTGGTTGCCAGGGGCTGACGGGGAGAAGGGAATGGAGAGTTATCATATAATGGAGGCACAGAGTTCCAGTTTTGCAAAATGAAAAGAGTTCTGGAGATGGATGGTGGTGATGGGTTGTACAACAATGTGAAAGTACTTAACGCCATAGAACAATAAATTGAAAATGGTTATGATAGTACATTTTGTTAAGTATATTTTCTAAAAGATGGGGTCTCTCTATGTTGCCCAGGCTGGTCTAAAACTTCTAGCTTCAAGAAGTCCTTCCACCTCAGCCTCCTGAGTAGTTGGAATTACAGGCACGAGCCACAACCCCCAGTTTATGTTATGTGTATTTTACCACAAACTTTAAACAAAGTTAGGGGTCGGGAGGACACCATCACCACCACCACCAAAAAAGTGAAAATACAACCCAAAGGACAGAAGAGATTATTTGCAAATCATATATAAGGCACTTGTACCCAAAATGCATAAAGAATTCTTAAAACTCACAGTAATAAAAGGACATATAACACCATTTTTAAAAAGGGGAAAAGATCTGAACAGATATTTCTCCAAACAAGATATACAAACAGCCAATAAGCACATGAAAAGGTAGTCAACACATCATTAGCCATCAGAAAAATGGAAAATAAAACCATCATGAGGTATCACTTTATACCCACTAGGATTGCTAAAATAAAAAAGTGTTGTCAATGATGTAGAGAAATTATTATAGAATTGTTATACCCTGCATGGTAGGAATGGAAAATGGTACAGCCACTTTTGAAAACAGTTTGGCAGTTCCTCAAAAGGTTCAACATATAGTACCATACCATATGACCCACCAACTTCACTCCTAGGTATACCTAAGCCAGGAGAAATGAAAACATACATACACACAAAAACTGTACATGAATAATCACAGCAACATTATTCATAATAGCAATAATTCAAAAAGTGGGGACAACTCAAATGTCTACCAACTGATAAATGGATAAATTAAATGCAGTATTTCCATGCAATGGAATATTTGGCAATAAATAGGAATGAAGTACTGATACATGCTACAACATGGATGAACCTTGAAAATGTTATGCTAAGTGAATGAAGCCCATCAGAAAAGATCACACATGCATGATACCATTTATATGAAATGACTGGAATAGGCAAATCAATAAACACAGAAAGTAAAGCAGTAGTTGCCAAGGACTGGGAGGTAGGATGGGGGCCCAGTGAGGGGTGATGGGTACAAGTTTCTTTGGGGATAATGAAAATGTTCGCAAATTGGTGATGGCTGCACTAACTCTGTGAATACACTAAAAACCACTGAACTGTACTCATTAAATGGGCGAAATGCATGGTACATGAATTATATCTCAATGAAGCTGTTATGAAAAAAAAAAAAACCAAAAAAAACGTGGATGTCTTTATCCATTCCATATCTAAAAGATACCTAGTCACAATAACTTTCTAAATGACAAAGGAAAGAATTTACAGGGCTCCTTATAATCAATTTTAGGAACGCAACTTCCCTTAGCACAAGCACACATTAATAGAAATGCATGCTGTACCCAGGGTCATAAAAATAAAGTTACAAAGTACTGTACCAAGTAAAACACGCACTATCAGGGTTGGAAACCTAATTATGAGAATTTTCACGCCTCCTCTCTTAATGACCTCTTGTACAATCAAATACTTGACAATAGTTCTTCAACACCAACCCGTGAGCCCACATCATACCTGCAATATGGTACCAAGACTTGATATTCTATAGCTCTGTGATTTTACAGTGAAATTTAAACAAGTTTCACTTTTCTAATAAAACTGCCCATGACAAAGTCCTTTTAGATCTTTCCCAATGACACCACAAAGCCTTGCTTTGTGTTAGGGTAAATCTGCAACAGAGGACTCAACAATTTAACTGTTTCATGTCAACATGACTACATACAAGAATGTATTATTACCATGCTGTATAGACAATAACAAATGTCACTTAGACATTAACAAATTAACAGTTCCACATTCAATAAACTGAACACAAACAAGAAGCTGCAGGAGAATACACACAATTTATAAGTCACTCTAAGTGTATTACCAAGAAAAGTGGCTTTGGTCTCAATTTCTCAACAATAACAAAAAAACCCTCTACAAATTCAACATCAACTTAGCATCATTCACTAAAATAAGCCTCTAAACTAACTTGTATCAGTTATGATTCATAACCAATTAAATATATAAAACATCTACCTGGTAGAGCATCTGGCATTGTTCGATATTATCTGAGAGGAAGTATTAGACATCAGAAATGCTTACAGAAGAACCTTTCAATAAAGAGACCAAAGCTTAATTCTGCATTAACTAACCAAAGAAGATTTAGAAAAATATTGGTTCCCATTCACTATTTCTTCAATTCCTCCTAGGAAGAAAAACAGGAGGAATGGGTTTAAGATTACAAAATTTTTCTGCAGGCTACTAAATATCTACAGCTTTACAGAACCATTAGAAGTTTCTTTTAGTACTTAGAAAAAAAACTTAAGTGTTTCTAATAAAGAACACTTTAACCCAAGAAGGGCAACTTTTAAAGACTTTATTTACAGTTTAATACCGCAATCCGTGAGGAACAGGAGGCATTATTTACATTGATTGCTGAGGCAGTTTTTTAAAAATCATCATTCCAGTCAGTTTTGCTTTTACTCAGCTTCAATAATCTGCTTGCTAAACACTACTGAAACGAATACCTTGCTAAGACGACAAGGAAAATATTTTCACCACAATTCTGGCAAGAGTATTTTTACAGATGAAAATTTAAAGTATGGCATATCTGGGCAATCCCTTAAATGAAATTTCTCACCTCTCATCACTACCCTCTACACGTGGGAAGGGCTGGTACCTTGTGCAGGAAGGGCCTCCCGCCCTCAGGGTGTCAAGCACACCCGCTGACCAGGGTGAGTCCTCTGCCCTGCCCGTTCTTGGGGGCCTGACAGGGCTCCCAGTAATCAGGCTGTCCCTCCCCAGGGACCCAAATACATGTATGTCACAGGCCCACAGTAGCACATGTCTACAGAAAAAGCAGTGAGGTCCATTTAAACCTTTGCCACAACAAGCTTTACAACTTTGGACAAGTGCCTCTACCCCTCCGGGTCTCCATTTCCTGACCTGTAAAATGGTGATGATAATACTTACCTTGAAAGATCGCTGTAAGAATGAAATAATGTCTACAAGAAGCCTCGCACAATACCTGGCCCAAGTACAAGCTGAATAAATGATAGTAATTATAAACAACGACATTTCTTGAACATTGACTATGTGGCCAGGCACTGTTCTTTAAGCACTTCACATGTATTAACTCATGTATAGCTTCTCACAACAACCCTCAATCATCATTAGCCCCACTTATAAATGTAAGGACACTGAGGCATAAAGATTAACAACCTGCCAGGTGGAAGAAGTCTGGATTCAAAATCAGACAGTAAGATCCCCAGCACAACACAGGTGGCAGCCCTTGTAGCAGCAGAGAAGCAGTAAGCAGTTGCTATTGATCCTAGTGTAAAAGCTTATAATAGGTCCTCCTGAGATTTCAGCCTTAAGTCTTCCATCTATCAAATCTTAACCACCTCAAAAAACGGCAGCCTCCTATTTTCTGTGTTCCCCAATGCTCTGTACTATGCTAAAGTAATAATAATAGCTATAATTTATAAAATACTTCCTACATGCCAAACGCTGCTCTAGAATACATTATACATTTTGCTCAATTCCTACAACTTATAAGAGTTAGTATTTACATTTTTCAGGTGAGAAAAGTACAGCACAATGAGGTCAACTGCCCAAGTGACAAACTTGGTTAAGCCTGAAGGTAGTATTCTCCTCCCAGGCAGTGTGACTGGCAAAACCCAAGCTCTTAACCACTCTAGTATACTTCCCTCAGTAACTTTATGGGACTAACTGGTTATTTAGACAACCAATACTACAGCATTTCAGAAGAGGTTTGTGTTCAACTGTAAATTGCAGATTAATCACAGATGAAGACTAAAATCTTGGAAGCTTCACACTTAGGGTCATTTTGAAATTGCAGTACACATTTTACCACCTACAGTCCACTATTGAGTCAACAATGATGCGTCTGTCCACTTTAAACTTCTTGTATTTCAAAAAATTCTTGAAATTTGTTTTTCTGCCAGCAGAGTTCAGTGGCAGAGAATACTGGAATATTGTGGAGTGTTCTTTCCCTTTCTAAATTTAGGAACAGCAAGGATTGGTATAGGGTCAGTTTAGTACAATGACAGCAGTGAACCAGATAATTTCATTTAAGGACCTAGTAATTTAAAAGGTTGCACTAGAAAAACATGTCAAGCCAGATGAGAACCTCTGGCATTATCATTGTCATGAGATAACTTATAGAGGAATATTAAAGTGATGTAATGTAAAGAAGATATAATACAAAAGAATAAATTATTTTTACTTCCCCATCAAAAATCTTTAGATTTTAATTTTTTAAATGTCTGGGTCATGCCCATTATGTGGGAGGAACTATAACTCATGTTTCCAGGGACCAGGAGGGAGAAAAGAACAGAATTCTGCCCTGAACAGCCTGCAGGCCAATGAGATACTGAGGCAAGAGACTCACCCAGGAGAAGTTTCACGAGAGAACACTCTTGTTATAGGAAATCAAAGGAAGAGAGAAATCCCGTTCAACTGGGGAGAAAAATCAAGGCAAGCTTCCTGAAGGAAGTGCCAAAAGAGGCAGTCTGAGGAGGAGGAAGAAGGGCCTGAGGAAGAGCAGCAGCTGTTCACTGGTTAAAGGTGTGAGGAGACAGGCCGGGCTGGGCGCTTTGCCAACATACACCCCAGAGACGTAGGAATTCAGGAGGCAGCCACAGCCCTAAGAAAATGCACACCCAGTGAGCTATATGAGGCCACTGCACTCCAGCCTGGGTGACAGTGAGACCCTGTCTCAAAAAGAAAAAGAAAAAAGAAAACACATGCCCTCTACAACAGTGATGAGACCAGATCATCAGAAGGATGAATACTGTATTCACACTAGGCTGAGGGCACAGAGAGCGTAAGAAACTTCAAAACTTCGCTGGAAGTTCTGAAATGGAAGGAAGGTAGGAGGAGGAAGCAGACAGCTCACCACCTCAGTAACTTCAAACCGTAGCTGAGACAATTAAAAAAAGGAAGCAGGGATATGTAGAAGGCTCAAGAAACCTGGGCAGGGGCAACTGTGCCACCTCTTCGTAGAGGTCACAAGCCTCTGGCTGACAGTCCAACTCCGCTCGGTTCCCCCAGAGAGAGTGGGGTGCCAGCAGCCCACAGCCCTGCATCATTCCTCCAGTTTTAGGTGCAGGTAAATAAAGCTAGCAGCAACTAAGTCAGAATTCTCTCAGTTGTTTGTTCCAACTGTTTGAGGTCACTCAATAAACAACAAATAAAGGGTTTTTTTTTTTTGAGACAAAGTCTCACTCTGTCGCCCAGGCTGAAGGCCCAGGCTGAAGTGCAGTCTCCAACTCCTGGGCTCAAGGGATCCTCCTGTCTCAGCCTCCTGCGTAGCTGGGACTACAGGAGAGTGCCACCGTGCCCAGCAAATAAAAGGGTTTTAGTGCAGAAAAAATAAAGAGCAATTTTGTCTAGAGCACGGTTTTGCAAGCTCAGCACTATTGACATTTGGAGCTGGATAATTCCTAACTGTGCGAGGTCGATCCTGTGCATAGTAGGATGTTCAGCAGCATTCCTCATTTCTAATCACCAGATGCCAGTAGCAACTGCCCCACCCCACCAAGTTCTGACAACCAAAAATGTTTCCTGAATTGCTGAACATCCCAGGGCAGGGGGAAAGCAAAAAAAACAGTTGAGAGCCAGTGGCCCAGTCTTCAGTACAGGAAGAAATGTAGAAATACTTAGAATCTCTGAAAACAAAATGACCAAGGACAGAGGAAACGGCAAGCTTTGTCTTATGTGGCAACCCCAATCTCTTAACCTTTACAACAACCCCAGGAAGTACTTTTCTCATTTTACAGATGAGAAAATCTATACTTAGATGTTAACTTGTCCAAGCTTAAGTTTAACAAGCTTGAATGGATTTGGTGACAATACTCAAAGTTCCAAACACTACAAGACCTTCCCCAAAGAGCCCTTTTACTTAAGTGAACAGGAATTCCACTATTTTAAGCAAATATTAATAGACCTCTAGAAAATCCTATGCTAAAATCCTGTCCATCTAGGAGGAACCATTTGCGCAAACAAAAGCTAATGGCCCACTATTTCATACAAGTTACGTATGTAAAAGGAGTTAAAACAAAGAATTGCTGTAGACTGATGTCATTTTTTTAAAGGATATACAGGAAAAAGAGGCAGGATGAAGATTACAGAAGAGGGTCCTAAGCCACGCAATGTCTGACTCTGAAGCCCAGGCTACCACTGCCTCTGAATCACACTATTTTCTCTTTTCCATGCATCTTCCAGAACCCCCCAAAAAGACTTTCTCAATTAAGGGGACTCTAGGAGTTACACAGGCCAACTAATGATCTACTAAGAAGGGCAGCTTTAGCATCCCCAAGCTCTGAGTCTCGGGGCCTGCAAATTCCAAAAGGATGGCCTGAAGCAGGTCACTTGGCCTCTTGTGGCCTAGTTTCCTGTGCATGCAATGGAGATAGTACCAATGGTGAGGAGGACTGACCGGCACTTAGTAAAATATGGATGGCAGCTTAAGAATTTCATTTTGTCCTTGTCCATTAAATGAGGGCTCAGTAGCCTTCCTGAAGCTTAAGCTTACCCCAAGAACAAAGTTTTCTGTTCAAATGGGTCAGTGTTTGTTATTTCTATTTGCCAACCCCACAGCATCAATGTAAGTCCATCCCCCTGTGACAGGAAGTACTTGTCCTTGGGCTTCTAAACGCTATGGGGGGGTGGGTGAAAGCTGACAGTGGTGCCAACTACACACAGCCTTCTCATCCATCTGGTGAGGACATCAGGGGGCAGCTCTTCTTTGCCACACTGTCCGGGTCACTTTGCTAACCCCTCCCAACTGTTCACTCATCATTACCACAAATGCACCCAAATCTTTCTCCTCAGAGACAAGAAAATTCACTAAAGACTCATTATAATATCAAAGTACTTTTTCATCTTTAAGAGTCTAGTTAATCAGCTAGACAAGCCAGTAACTTCAACCTAGGATTATCAGTATGTGCATTAATTATTTAGATCCTGATTATTAATAATTAACTGATTATTTGTCTGTTAATTTTATTTTACCTTAGTATTTCCAATTTTAAATTTAAGACCTTTAAATTTAGTTTTTTTCTCCAAGATTCCAAAGGCAATCATTCTCTTTGACATAGCAAAATGAAGTGGTTAGGAGTCAGAGATCTAGATTAAACACCCAGTGGCATGGTGGTTCCATCACTTACTGTGTGATTCTGACAAATCACTTAACTTGGTGTCTCAGTTACATCATCTACAAATTGGCCATAGTAA
The DNA here is from genome assembly GCA_028533085.1 of Varecia variegata. Lineage (NCBI taxonomy): Eukaryota > Metazoa > Chordata > Mammalia > Primates > Lemuridae > Varecia > Varecia variegata. The sequence continues at coordinate 14,718,903 of CM052445.1, forward strand.
TAATATCTATGTGTGTATGAGATTAAATAATACATAAAAAGCATTTACAGCAGTACCTGGTATAGTAAGTACACAATAAATATTAGCTATTTTTTATAAGCTACTCTGACTTCACTGTTTTGAAAAACAGTACAATTCTAGAAGTTTTTTTGCGCATATTCCTAAGAATTACTGAGATATGTAGCAAGGGCAACCAAAACCCCATCTAGAGGCAGTCAGTAAATGCCCTAAAAATGAATTTATAGGGCACTGTGTACTTGCTCCAATCATGTCTGTAATCTTTACCTTTACGCTAGAAACTATACTCCAAAAAGGCATCTCTCATGCCTGTTACCACATACAAACTTGGCAAACTTATCCCTTGGAATCCTAATGTGATCAGCTCAGGCCTGTCTCACTGCCCGGCACATAGAAGACCCTTAAAAGTCGAATTCTAGCCCTCTTGTCCTCCCTTTAACAATGTAACTTAACCTCCAAGTTCAATACTTACTTGAATCCAATGTGTTCTCAAGGAGGAGAGCCTGAAAACTACAAACTGCATTTTCATTTCAAAAACCTTAATGCTTCTATTCAAAGTGTTTGTTTCTTATAAAGAAAAAAATAACTAGCTGGGCATGGTGGCTCATGCCTGTAATCTCAGCACTTTGGGAGGCCGAGGAGGCAGGAGGATCACTTGAGGCCAGGAGTTTGAGACGAGCCTGGGCAACTTAGCAAGATCCAGTCTCTACCCCCCAAAAAACCCAAGTATGATAGAGCACGCTTACAGTCCCAGCTACTAAGGAGGCTGAGGCAGGAGGATCGCTTGGGCCCAAGAATTTGAGGTTACAGTGAGCTATGATTATTATATCAAGGCACTCCAGCTTGTCTCTAGAAAAATAAATAAATAACTTACCCCATATTTATACAATCCAAATACAACCCACTGGCACTGCTAACATTGGGTGTACTTCCTCCCAGGTATAGCTATGCAGAGTTAAAGGTACTTCACGTAATTGGAATTGGTTTACATATGATTCTGCTGCCAGATATCGTCCCATCCCATCAGAAGTTCTTCCAGAACACAAAAACAACAGTCTCCCAGAGTGCCCTTATCAAACTTGCTATAATTACTAGAAAAGTTAGGAAAGATACGTAGAGGTTTTGGTCCTTTCTTTGGTTCTGATCTGGGGTTTTATCTAAAAATATTCCACATAATCCTGAAGTCCATAAATAAAAAATGAAGGCCTCAAACTCTCAGGTCCTCTGAATTTTAAGTCCAAGTATTTTGGTTAGTGTTACTATGTGTAATATGGCATAATTACACAGTTCCTTGCTCTGAGCACCTCAACTTGTCCTATAGGCACTTCCCAGCAGTATCATTAACCCTGTTTTACAGATGAAGCTAGTAAAGCAGTTATGCGACTTGCCTAAATACAAGTTATGTAGTTACCAATCTAGAAACAGAACTGAAGACTCCTAACACAAAATTACAGACCTGGGTTAGGCACATGAGGGCATTATAACAAGCAAATGCCAGAGGAATGCTGATAGTTCTGAAGTGACCCCAACATCGGCTCTGGAACACCCTGGTGACCTAAGGACATCCACCCAGGGTATGCTAGAAAATGTATCTAACCAGCACCTTTTGTCCCAGTATCTCCAAGCATGTGGCTGGCCAATTATCACTGTCCAAATTTACAGGAGAGAAAATTGAGACAGAAAGAAACTAAAACACACTATCCCCAACAAACTGTGATCAAGACAGAACTAGATGCTTCCTCTGCCACCTCATCCCATCCCAAGGGGAGCCAAGCAGGCAAAGCTTCCATGTGGACTGATATGACAAGGAGAGTGAGGACTTTTGTTGCTTCAAACAGAAAGGAAAAAGTTACTAGGAGGGGAAATTAGGGTGGGGGAATGAAACCATGGATTAGAATCCAGAGATAGGTGAAAGTCAAATCCAACTGCAGCCAGAGAAAAATTCATGATGTAAGACATGCAGATGAGTCCCATGGGATATGCCAGGTCACACACAGAGTGGTGGCTCAGGCACTTCTAAAGTGGTTTACAGGAGAGCTTAGAGCCCTGGGTGCTGGGAGATCCCAATTATACAAAGCCTGGCTTTTTTTTTTTGACTGGGTCAAACCTCTGTAGTCTCAACATATAAAATGCTCGTCTATGGAATTATTCACCCAAAACCCAGGGGCAGCATTCTCTCCCATCTTCATTCAAGCACAAAAACCAAACCACTCTGAGAATTTTAACACCTTTTACTAACATTAAGAGACTTCTCCAGTTCATGGTCTCATGTTCTCAAGGCCAGAAATTAAAATCAAGAACTTTAGAATGTAAAGGCAACCACCACCATCGTCATCTCAAAGTTACTAATTTTAGCATTCAACACAGATGAGGCAGGAAGGTTGCCGAATTTGCTAAACTAGCCTACTGCTGCAGACAGAGTTCAAGATTCAACGCTGAAAAGCACAAAAGCTTTTTAGTTCAACAGGAACAGGTGGTGACAACGCACACCTAGAATCATACCAAAACGGTTATGATTACTTAACTCGCACCTTGGTATTTCTGCACAGGTTCGCTGTTCTCTCTTCCCAAAAGTCAAATATGGGTTACCTACATATCACAGAAAGGGATGGACTGAGAAATTCATATTCAGTGGAAGTTGACATCTATACATCCAGACTATCAGATGCTGGAAAGTGGTTTCCTGCCCTTTCCCTGTCCATTTCAAAGGTTCTTTACCAGAACAAACTGAAGTTAGAAAAAGATGGTAAGACACATATTTACATATTTTTAGCTTAAAAGTCTAAAATACAGAGTAGCTTCCATTTAGCTCACTCCCCGGTGGATTTCTTCCTACAGGCCTTGTTTAATGCAGCCTATAGCTTGTGCATGTCCAGTGTAAAGTGCATCACCGCCATCCTCCAAACACTGGGGAGAAAAAACACAGGCCTCTACAGCAGTGTCCGTTCACCTCTCTTCTACGTCAAGGTGTACACAGCATCCAAAAGCCAACGCAGGCTTTCTCAGGCCACCCTACCAGAAGCCCACATCCCCGGACAAGGGCACTACCAATCCCACTGTGTACTTTTTTGGTCATTTCCCATCCAGAAGAGAAGACTGTTTGTGATCCTGCATTTGGTCAATGAAACTCAAGTATAGAAATCTAAGTCCTCTGAGGAGCTTACTAAAGAGTTAGGGCTAGTTAGCTCGGAAAGAAGACTTGTGGTGATTGGCTTCATGTATCTGAAGGGGAAATACTATGGTTTTTTTGATGAACATTTGGTTTCAGAATGTTGTGTCAGCACTTCATCTTTATCCAACCACTGTACCGAATGCTTGTGATTGTCAAAAAGAATCCATTTTTCATCACATATAACAATATGGTGTAGAAATGGTTTGCCATGTGACAGCAGAGAAAGGCAAGCTTCAAGATGATTTCTTTTCTAATGCTCATTTGATTCATGCAGAACCCATCTATCCAGCTTCTTTACCTTGCTCATTTGGCCCAAATGGTCCAATATTGTTGGGAAAGTAACGTCGAACATTGCTGCTAATTCACATGTAGGTTGAGATGGATTCGCTTCCACTACAGCTTTCAGCTCATCATTACTCACCTTGGTCTCAAGGTCACCCATCTGGCTCATTTTCAAGATTAAAATCACCAGAATGGAACTTCTCAGGCCACAGACGTACTGTGCGTTCATTAGCCACACCCTTCCCAAACACTTCGTTGATATTTCGAACTGTCTGCACTGTATTGGTTCCACGATGGAACTCATATTCGAAAATAACACGAACTTTTGACTTATCCATAGGTTCACAAAAATTGCTGTAAAAAAACACTGGAAAGATAATCACGAGCCAAGCCATATGCTTGAAAGAATGAGGATGTACCTTCACAATAAAAATAAAACAAGAAGTGTCAAAGTGAAATGCCAGAGACAGCCAACTGTCAAACTTCGTAATTAAGGAAATCAGACATTTCATATTCAATAGCCTAATAAATTGAGCTAATTCAATGTAGCTCCCAATTCTAAAACCAGGAGTTGGAAAAGACGGAATTTTAGGATGAATCATAGGCTCAATACAGAAATAAACATTTTAGCAATGTGGAAGGTAGTGGATTTTCAAAACCTCCACATGGCAAACCAAAGATTCCTGTATCTGGTGATAGTTTTAAAATCTGTTCAAACTAAGGCTCCATGATTTCATACCTTCTATCACACAGTTCAATAAACGTGAAAGCCCTGGAACCAAAACCCAAGAAAGAAACAAACAGGAATAGCAACACTAGGAACTCCTACACATACAACTTGTCAGACATTAAATCTCCCTGCTAACACTTCTAACTGGGATTAGTTCTATTAATAACTTAATGACCATTTCCAAAGACAGTAATAAATACAATGGGATTGTTGTAGCAACTGTAAAAGTCACACCTGCAACCAGTACTGACCTTTAAAGAAACTTTTCACCTAATTCACAATAAGGTTAAAGAAGTTTATTCAAATCAAGTATGTTAAGCGAAGGAGCTGAAAATGAGAAGGAAAGCAAAGCAGAGATGAAAAAGTAGGAAGGGGGAGTAGGAGGTGACCAAAAAGAAGTCATCTAGTAACATAGGCCATTTAGATTAGCACCTTCAAAAGCCCCTGGCACTCCTCATTTAGTGCATATTTGAGAACAGATCAGACAGAACAGACTTTCTACAATGGACATTTTCAACTAGTCTACCCTTAGCCTAGTCTAACCTTTCGACTAGTCCAGCCTTAGATGGGAAATGAAAACAAATTAATGAACACAATGCAAGCTTTTTTGTTGTTATTAATAGGCTATTTAAGGGTAAGGGGGAATCGTGGTTTTCTGTTTAAAGCAATTAAAGCAAAAGTTGACTTCTGTGACTTTTAAAAGGAAAATGTTATAAAACTGGCTTCAACAATTTCTTTCCACTTCATCAAATTTCAGATATTTGAATTCCCTGACAATTCAAAGGGGATGTTGGGGCTCAGAACACATCACCCTAAAATATGACCAGACTATGCCACCCCAAAATATACCAGCTGGTTATTGTAAGAAACTGCAGACACAGAAGGAGCACTCTGAAAAGCTGTTCTTTTGTAAAAGAAATTTACATTTGTATAAGAAACCTACATTAGTAAAGTACCAGTTAGGGGGAAGAGGGCTGTTCCAGACAATTGTTTATTACCTGAGACTTCATCTGCAATTTACAAGACAACCTTTATTCACCATACAATTACTCCCCTCAACCTCCACTCCCCTCAACCTCCCACAACTTTCGTGACCACCCCCGACCCCCAAGCCCCAGATCCCTATTCTTTTCTATAGCTCAGGATGCTATATAAGCTTCAATCATCTAACCCACCTCACATTTTGTGGGACTCCCCTGTGTATGTAAGCAATGAAATGATTTTTTGCCTCCTGTTAGATTCTGCTTCATGTCAATTTAATTCGTAGACCAGCCAAAGAACCTAGAAGGGTGGAGAGAAGCCATTTTTCACTCCCCTACAGTTTCTGGTACCCAGTGTGAGGTGTCCTTCACTGGCTGGGACACTGCTGGCTCCAGGACTGCTGCAGCTGCAGGATCCTGGCACCCGTGACAAATGCTGGTTATAGGTAAGACTTCTAACCACATCAGGCTCCCAGATCTCTGCCAGCAGCATGTGGTCAAAGTGAGAGTGGTTAAGAGTCTCTTTGTCTTTTTCCCTTTATCTGCATAATCCCATAACCTGTAGCTGAGGATGCTATATAATCTTCAATCATCTGACCCTTCTTCAGTCTCACATTTTGTGAGACTCCTGTGCGTAGATAATTAAAGTGGTTTTTTGTTCTCCTGTTAATCTGCTGTATGTCAATTTAACTCAACAGCCCAGGCCCCCCCCCCCCAAAAAAAATCTAGCAGGGGAGAGGAAAGCCATTTTGCACTCCCCTACTGGGGTTATTATTGATGGTGGTTCTGATTATATTCAGGAAACAGAATCACAGATGTCAACTTTTAGTTGGTAGTAGCAAAACACTCCCCTCCTCAGGGAGAAATACAAACAGACCTGCTTCCCCAGTTCCCTTTGGCAGCTCTTCTCAGCTGCTGATCCTTAGTACTGGTAATACTGGTAAAGGCATCACAAAAGGTCCTTTCTACCATGTGTACTTATAAGTGTAAAACACTCCAAAAACCCTAAAATGCCAAACTAGTCAAAAAACAAATCCAGATCAAAGAAAACAAAAACTAAATATGATTAGAGCATTTTCTTCATATTGTGCACTAATACTTTCCTAAATTCAGACTTCTATAAAAAGCATGCCTATTCATCCAAACCCAGCAGAAATAAAATCATTAACACCCTCTTTGTGCATTCCAATTTTATTTTTTTCCTGTCTTCCTCCGCTGAAGAGCCAAAATGTGTATTTCCCCACACTATCACAGGAAACCAAACAAGGGCATTCCATCTAAATTGAAGGATGTCAAATTCCCAGGCATAGCCAAGCAGGATGTCAAAGGTCATGCCTCATATTTAGCCAGACCAAAATACTATTAATATTTTTATAGCCAGAATGAATAACCATAAAACCAAAAGCTTCAGCCTTATGAAAGATAGAGGGACATTAAAAATTAAGTTTTCTAAACCTACGCGGGGTATGCTGTCCTCATGAACTTTCAAATTCATCTGCACAATAAACACGGTCTAACAGGTCATTATGCTCTGATCAGGGGGCCCAGGATGTGACATGACCTGCGGAGGTCTGTGGAGAGGTGGCTGCTAACTTGTTTCAGGCCTGAATAACAAGATAACCTCAGGGAACAGTGACACCTCCCCTGGAGGTGAGCTTTCCTGCAAAAAGCCCATCACAAAATTGAAAGTTTAACGAAAGTCAATGTCATTATTTTAAATGAGTCCCAATAAGCCACACAGAAATAAGCTTAACAGGGCACATGACTAAGGGGGAGGGGATGGTGTCTTCATCTCAAATCCCAGGGATATATTCACACAGTTAAGGATCACAAAGAATTTTGTCATGAATGAATCCTTCTGATGCATTACCTTATATTCTGAAGTGTTTTAAATTCTCATTTTATCCCTCTGACTTCGTTACTTCTTCCTCCAAGTACTCTTTAAAATGAGTTCTTTGAAACAAAAATGGGGGTGGGGAGTGTAAATGAGGCTTAATTGGAGGTCCCCAAGTTGTCAGTCATGACAACTGATGACTTCCGTGGTTGAAAGTGTTTTCCTTTTTCCCTTCTTGCCTCTTTTATATAAACACAGGCAGAAGTCATGGTTAGTCTAAGAACCATAAACCATCAACAGCTTGTCTTTGATTAAAATGTCTCCATACTCTCATCACAAAGGAAATTAAGTAGAGTCCTCCTATAAATATATTCAGCATTTGATGACCCAAGGTTATTTATACAGTTCAGAAATTGACTTCAAACATACACCCTCCAATAGTTTGTGTTGGGGGGGCATTCAACATAAATATGGTCTACATCTATATCAACATAATATTCTTTCCACTTTATTCCACATCTTCCACATCCTCTACCTTTAGTTCAAAATAAAGCAATCACACTAAAGAATGCGATGGTACAAACACAACATTCAACTAATTAAAAGGCTTGAAACGAAACTAAGCTGAATAGATTGTTTTCACAATATTTATTTCTGGTTAGGCACCAAGGGAGAATTTCAGGCTAAAAAGATTGTGAAGGGCAGTTTCCGATAGGGCTGTGGCAGACCCTGGGAGACCACTCCTTAAGTAAAGGGACAGGGCCAATTCCAAGGGACCACCTGAATACTCAAGACCAGGCAGGATGATCCTTGGAGTTCATGACAATCATGCTTTTTAAATTTTTCTTTGAATAATCAGGATTCTACTTTTTCTTTTTTTCTTACTTTCTTTTTTTTTTTGAAACAAGTGTCTCTCTGTGTTGCCCAGGCTGGCCTGGAACTGCAGGGCTCAAGGGATCCTCCCACCTCAGTCTCTCAAAGTAGCTGGGACTACAGGCATGCTACCACACTCGCTGGGCTAGATAGTTCTTTCTTTTTATTTTTTAAGTATACTCTCAGCATAACTCAAATCATCAAAGGTGTCAAAATGGCATAGCAAAAAATATAAAGCACCCGAAAGAAACATCCAGAATTACTAGAACACAATACTACAGGAGGATTACTATAGAACAGAGTGCTCACTGATGGAAAGTGTCAAATTACAATACCAATAAAGAGGATAATATCAAAACGCCCCTAATTACAACAATTTTTAACTCTGATAAATTTCCTTAGCATTAATTTTTTAGTTATACCAAATATTTCAAAAGAGAAAAAAACGCAATAAAAACCACTTTCATGACCTCCTCTAAAATGTAAAGTCATCAAATGCTAAGTGTTTTAAAATTAGTGCTATAACTGGAAAGTCTTCGCACTAATACAAATGCATGACAAATATAAATCTAGGGTTTACATAATTCATTCTATCTCACAAATTTCACAAATTCAAGAAACTGTTGCAAGGTAACAGAATAGAGAATACAGGAATCTTTCAAATTCAATGTATGTAAATATCATAATGGGCCGCTAAAGAGAAAATTAAATTCTAAAAGGTTGAAGGAGAGACACCAATTCAGTCACACAGATTACAGAATTCTCTGGGTAGGATGGTCCACAGGAAGCTTTCCTATTCATCTCATGTAAATTTCACAATGGTCTGCATACCTACCCATGCAGAGAGAAAATGTTTCTAATGCAACCAGCTTGGTACCAAGTACACAAACAACCACCCCCCTTTGATATTTACAAGTTCTACAAGGTTCCCTCTCCTCCCTCCCCCTCCACCCCCTTTGGAGCCAGCCCTGCACTGAGGGAGCTCCTCTGACACTGAGGAGGTAACTGTATTAAGGCAGTCCTGTTTCTCTGGTACTCCAATCACAGCATGGCTGAAACCTGACACTAAACCCTCACTGGTATGACAAACTGATGATTCTAAAAGTTAAGCCTCACAACTGATGAAGGTACATCATCTCTGACACAAAATTATGGTGACTGAATGTACCTATCTTGATGTTATTTATGCAACCCTATGCTTACAGTTATGTGAGAACTGAAAAAAACCTTTTTCATGTCAAAATAGAATAAAATCCGCATTTGACTGTCACTGCCTCAAGAATCTGCCAAAATAAGAGTCTCTAGCTAAACCATATGCAAACCATTTCCTCTGACCTTGCTTCCAAGCAACCAAACTGTCTCAAATATTTGACATTTACTTGTATAGACCATTTTCAAATATTTATGTGGTTATCTTGTTTTCAAGCTTTGAAGGACACAATATTTACAAGCCTGGGAATTAGGCGATTCCATCATAATGTCTCTCTCCAAGTTGGATTTGAAGTCTAAATACATTGCTTTTCAGATACAGAATAAGTAGGGTTCCTTTTCGCTCTCACCCTTCCCTCCCCCATACATAGAATGGGATTCGTCACTCAGACAAGGGGGGGGTGTATTTCCTCAGCCACCTGCATGAGGCTTCTAGGGCATGGTACTGATGGAGGGGAAACACCAATGTCCTAGATTTTAAAAAGTTAAATGGATATGAAAGGAGAAGGGAGAAACGCTGAGGAAGGCAAGCCCAGTGCCTCCAGGCCTGGGCTAACTCTTCAGAATACCAAAGCACTGAAGATATCTTCTTTATCTTCCTACACAGTCCAAACCCCTTCCCCCTCTCCCTCCTTCCTTCCTCAGGCTTCCCTCTTGCCTAGGACCGAAATAAGACAGCGGGTTAATGATGTTCTTTGGTTTTTTTACTGCAGTTACAAAATGCAACCACTGAGGTTCTCTCCCTGATACCAGATTAATTTAGCTACTTTCAAAATTTTAACTGAGCAAATAGTGGAGGCCTCTCACCAGCAGAGCCAAGGCAGTACTGCAACAACTTCAAGATGGGGGAACCAGGGTTGTAAACAGAAAAACATGTTTTCTCCACTCAGTTGCTATCAAATCTCTAACACAATAAAAGTAGAGATTACCAAAACTATGACCCATTTTCCAGATTTGTGAGGAATAGCAATTGAGAAAAACCTATTTATCCAAGAAATATCTTCAAGCAAACAAAAAAGAACAAACAGAAACAGGCAGTCATGGGGCATGTCATTAGGACCAGCTCTGTAACTCAAGCCACACAAAAAAACAACACTGTAATTAAGACAAATATTATCTAGGTGGAAAAATAAATCAAGGTAGAAAAAGATTTTCATTTTGATCTCCAAAATCTGTACAGAGATTTTGGAACCAAGTGACACCGAAGAAGGTAGTAGCCTCAAAATTTCCGGGTGAGGCAGGCCAGGGCTGTATAGAAATTGGGCTTGTTGGAGACAAGAGTACTTCCCAGATCAGCATGCTGCAGTGTAGACCCATGGGCCACATTTTAGAGGTAGCACTCTCCTCTGACAAGGCAGAGGTCCCTAAGAATTAAAGGACTTGCCTGACTTAATGTCAGCAGGGACAGGCTACCTTAGAAGAGATGATCTGTCTCCCCCACAGATCTACAAACTGACTTCTACCTCTCCTCCCTGAGGGAGGTAAGACCCTCCTACACTTCTTCCCTTCAAAATTAGAGCCAAGATGAGTTGACAGGCAAAGATGTTTTACATAATGTCTCTACTTACAAACGAAAAGACCACAGATGAGCTGTAATTTCAAATTTCACTTGATCTACAAACATTAATAGTGATTTAAAAAAAAAAGATTTGGCCAATTTCAGGCTGTTTCCTATTTGGTTTTGACTAGTTTCACCTGGCCTCATTAACAATCATGCAAGAGCGAGATCCTGGTGTACTTCGAAAGCTATTTTCTCCACGTGGAAGGTAACTTATACATTTCATAAAACCTCACAGGAATGGGTTTTTCAGTCTATTTTTGTTTAACTGTCTCCTACCCCTCAGCAGGGTACGTTTTAAATAAAATGTTTGCTGCCATAGGCACAAACATACTAGGTAAAATGGTTAAGTTTTAATAATCTGTCCTTTTCCATATGCCTCAATGTTATTTTTATTGCATAAACCTTTTGGTTCATTGTCAACTGGTCAGAATGACTCCAAGTAATCTGAATGCATTCAGTCCTGTCGGCCTGCTTGGAGTCAATTTTGGGTTTTGTCTATCCAAATTTAATCTCCTTTGGCTCATGATAATCTTTCATTCTTATACTTGAGTCCTCATAATCTTCGTTCTTATATCTGGGTTAGTGGATAACGATATAGTGCAATGAGAAAGCTATCAGGATGTCTAATATTTAGTTAATGCAACATTAGAACTGACATTTAAATTTTGAAGCATTTTTTAAGCCAACCTAACTTTCCCTCACAATTTCCTTAAGTATATTTTGAAGTTGCTTACTTCAATTCAGAATGTCTCATTTTTCAAAAAAACAAGATTTATGTTTACCAGTAATCTATCTTCCTTTTTTTGAATCACTCTACCAAGACAATGCACATGAAAATTAAAAGAACAGATCAAGCAAAGAGCTAAATATTTTGTAAATGCCAACTATTCACATTAAGTCAATTACATAATCTGTTCTACATATTACCAAACCCTGTATGTCAGTTTTAAAATCAAATTTTCATAAGAAGTCCAAGTTTAATCTGACAATAGAGATCCTCCTACCTATACTTTAGGAACTTTGAATTTCACACATCTATCTTCTTGCCTTTATGAATGCCAATCCATCATGCCAAAAATAAATTTAAAAAATAAAATGGATGGATAGGAAGATACATGTGCATTTAGATAAAACAAGTGTAATATAGAATGGTAGCAGCAGAAACTAGGTGATACGTATATGAGCCTTCAGTGTAGAATTCAACATTGCTTAATGTTTGAAAAATTCCATAGTGAAATATTAAGGGAATAACCTCCCATTCTCAAGGCCCAGCTCAATGGCCAATACATAACTTCATATTTTTCTAGGCACTTCACCCTTCCTACCACTATCATAGTTATTTACATGTCACATCTGGTCTCCCTACTACATCTAAATTTGGAGTTATTTCTACCATTCGAAAGCACATCTCGTACACAGCGATCATTCCACAAATAAATGGAAAAAAAAATACTGACAAACTATTCAAAATACAATAATCACTGTTATACTACTAAATTATTATCACATGATGCAGACTGTGATGCTCCTAACACACAAGAAGCTGAAATATAAAAGATTCATGTTTCGAGGATAAGTTTTTTCCCCAAACAATATATTTACAATATAACTGAGGAGCCAACACATGTAGACATTAAGTTAAATTATAATACACAGCAGCATAAATTAAGAGATTACCAGGAATTCGCTCAGAGAAGGCAAAAATTCCTCTGGGCAGGAGCAAATGCTGGAAGTTGGTGAAGTGGCTTGAGCCTTGCAGACTAAGCAAGAATTTCCAGTAGGGGCACAAGATGATCCAAGCCCTGGGCACAAGATGGTCTAACTAAGGGAATGGTTAGGGGATGGGGACCAAAAGTCTCAGGAGACCCCGAGGAAGAAGAGTTAACAGACTTGGGGACACTAAACACCATGAGATGACAGGGATGAAGAGGACATCCAGGTGTGAAAAGTAGGGAAAGGGCTAACTAGACCATTAACCCAACAGGGGACCTAAAGATGAGAACCTCATCTGAGAGTAGGGGGAAATATACTACGTAGTATCTTTTGTTTTAGACACGTTGAACTTAAGGTAAAAGGGGGACATTTATGGCCTTTAGGAAACTGGAAACATAGCGCAATAGGAGAGGAAGTCATCCAGAAAAAGACCAGGAAAAAAGTCCACAACTAGTACTTGATGTATACTTATGAGGACAGGAAGAGGAAAAATGAGTGAACCAACCCGAAAAGCCAGATGGGGGGAGGACCAGGACAGAGTCCAAGATAAGAAAAGATTTCTCAAAGCGAAGTTAAAAACAGGAAGATTTAGACACATGCCCCCAACCCACCCCAGCCTTAGTGACTGCTGACCATAAAGAGTGTAGCTTCAGTAGGCATCAGAGCAAAAACCAGAAAATCAGGGGCTTCAGAGGCTAATCACACTCACAGCTCTCGCTTCAGTTTTTTCCCCTGTAATGAATAAGGCCTGAAACAAAGGACACATACTCAATTTAGGCCCTTATTTAAGTAATGTGTTAAGGTAAAAATTCACTAACTTATATGCTGACAAGGGGTTGCTGATTTAGCTTTTCAACTGCATTAGGTTTAATACTAAAACTAATGTGCTTTTCTCCTTTCCTTTTTTTTTTTTTTTTTTTTTTTTTAGCTTTTATCAAAGCTGTAAGAGGATGGATGAAAGAACAAAAGAAGAAGATGGCACAAATGCCTTCCAGGTGGCAAGAAAAAGTCAACCCAAGACTCAGTATCTGCAGTGCTTGACCCATAAACTGATAAACCAGAGGCAGACTGGGTGGGGCAAACTGGGATGCCAGCGGGGTGAGTGGTGGGTAGGGGGGGAGTGTTTTAAGAGGATGAACCATATGAAAACACCAATGTACAAAAATTTACTTTCTTTCATGTTTCATATGTTCCTTAGACGACCACAAATAACAGGTAGTAATCTCTACAAAGAATTCTGTGCCACTGACTTGATTTTTGTTAGTCCTTATCAGCAATCAGGAAAGAGGAATAATTCTTCCACACTTAAGTGTACTTGTATGTAGCACACCCATTACAATACAAGCCTTCATCCCTTAGATACCAAAATAAACATTTTTTCAAGTTCATCTGGTACTCTGTTTCACAACTCAAGACCACCACCACAAACTGCAGAATTTTGTATGCACAATGGTGGTTAAATGACCCAAGGGAAACTGGGGGTTTGGGCAACTCTCCTCAAGTTGTTGGAATAAAGGCCAGGACAAATTTCGAACTTCAGGGAAGCCAAGGACAAACTCACTCGGTCTTCCATACAATTGAATAGTTGCTTTCCCCAATCACCATGAGGTTTGTACTGCCTTTCCACGAGGATCCCAGGAAGCCCCAAAGCTACACCACACAGTGAATTCCCATGATGCCAGGGTACTAGGTAGTTTCCAAGAGCAGTGTTCCAGAAAAATGCAAACAGTTCAGGCTTCCCTCCAAAGAAATTCCAGACAAATACAGAGAGCTGCTCTTAGAAAGTCGCATACAAAACTGCAGTTTAGGAACTTAGATGAAGAGGTTAGAAGCACAAGGACAGGCAAAATGTTTACAGTCTACAAGAGATTCTATCTTACCCCAGAGTATTCTTTCCCCTCATCCCTAGGTTATTAGGGCCCTGTGCAGAGCATGAAATACAGAGAGCAATATTTGCGTCTGTTGCCAACATGACACCTTTAACTTTTTAAAAATTTACATGAGATTAAAATGTCTTCTTTTCAGGAGTCAAATTGTTTGCCACTTAAAAAGAAAGCTGAGTATCATTCAAAAACAGGGGACCAGCTTGGGCAACATAGTGAGACCCCATCTCTACAAAAAATTTTTTGTAATTAGCTGAGTGTGGTGGCACGCCCCTGTAGTCCTAGCTACTCAGGAGGCTGAGGCAGGAGGATCACTTGAGCCCAGCAGTTTGAGGATACAATGAGCTATGATTATGCTACTGCATTTCAGCCTGGGTGACAAGGGTGACACTCTGTCTCTAAAATAAATAAGTTATATAAAAATGGAGTTTTTATATTGGGAGATGCCCACCATCTCCCAAACCAGGGATGTGCCACAAAACCATAGGCAAAAAGTAAAAATAAAGTTCTTATGAGTCTCAAATAAGGTATTCAGACTTGGCATTTATTTTGGAATTTCTTAACAAAATGTTTAGTCAGAAGTGTTCAAGTAACTTACTGCCGTTAACAAAACATAACATTCAGCTGCATAACCCCCTCACCCATTTTTAATTCTCTTCCCTCATTCTCGCTTCCCCGAATACATGCATAGTATCCAAATTTTTACCTGACTATAAAAATGGTTTTAAGGTAATTTCAGTATTAAACCAGACCTAGGAAAGATGCCTCAGGTCCTCTACTCAGTCCCACTGAATCCTCTTCTCAGGATTAAATCAAATGTGCAGGAAGAAAGCAGCCATCTTTGTAATGAGATCTCTGCAGCTAGTTAAATTACTCACCTACAGATTAAAAGCCCAAATTGCAGAATATGAATTTTAAAATATAAGAAAATCCACTGTCAGTTCATAGGCCAAATTAAAGAAACTTCATTCCAAATTAAAGAATATCTGAGCTATCACATAATAAAACAATCTAAAAATGTCTTTAATAAGCGTTAAAGTCAAAGTCATTCTTTTAACCTAAAGTGTTCCAAATAACATCAAAACAAAAAAAAACAAGAGTCAACTCAAAACTGCCATTTGAAAAAAAAAAAAAATCAAAGTTCACAATACTACTTCCCAAGCATAGAAGGCTTTCTAAGTGAGAAAATAGGTCATGGAAATGAAGTTTCACTATTTATAAACACTGCACTAGGTTTAAAAGATCCTGGATTTTCCAAAAGTCTTAGGTTCCACTTTGTATGTGACCTTCTGACAGTTCTAGCTAAGATTAAAACAAGTGTAAGACAGATTTAACTTACCACCCTAACACAACATGCACATCCCTCATATATAACCAGTGCTTAACTGCCTAAGGAACCAATATTAAAAGTTTTTGAACTTTTTAACAGCTTTCCAACTAGTTTGTCCTATGCAAATGGCTTTCAAATTTTCAGGCAGGCCTCAGGAAGTAGACAGAGCATAAGAAACTACATTTAATTAAAAATTCAGTCTAATTCCCAGTAGTAAATCACAGGAAATATTATTTTGTTCCAAAGCAACATCTCCTCAATACTAAAAGAGTTAAGTTTTGGTTGATTTGTATTTAAGAATTAGGATTTTTTTTTAAGTTAAAAGTCATAGTAAAATTTCTCTTTTATGAATCTTTGGAACAGGAGAGACTTTCAGATCTGAGAGTGAAACTTGGTTTTAACAAGTAACTTATTTTTATGAAAACTCTAACCAGAAGACTAGTTATGAGTTAAAACAGTTCAGGTTGTTTCTTTTCTTCTTAAAATACCCTTTTACTCAAACTGAAAATGCACTTGCTGTAATCTGACTTGCACCAACTGCCTCTCCTTACACCTGAAACATTTACTCATTTGAGAAAGGCAGCCAGCTCCTTCCACGGCCCCACTAGGTTCCCACCAGGACCTGCCACTGGCCTCCACTTCCAGATAGAACATACTTAACATATAATAGGTCTCCTAGCTCTGCTAAGTAAAATTTTTTTTTTAAAAAACTAAAGTATATTTACATTTTTAAAAAATTAGAAAAAGTATGAACCTAGTAAAATGGTTGAGAAGGTGATTTGGTATTATATTCCTAGTTTAAGAATACTACCCTAACAATGCCATTTGAGAGGCAAAACTAAAAATATCCCAAAACATTGCCTTTCTCTATCTTTAAAGAAAGATACTCCAAGTTGAAGTATGTTGTATCCACTTCCAAGGACATAAAAGAATGGTGTAAGTACACACTGTACTTTGAATGCCAAAAAAAATTTTTTTTTACTAGTAAATGCTTTATAATAACTGAAGTAGGATTGATAGATGAGCAAATCAGTCAAGTACTTAAATTCAAATCTTAAGTAAAATAAGATCTGGCAGACAATGCCGATTTTCTGACTTAAAAGAACAGATGCCAACTTATCTATGCCTTAAGGGGGCACTTCACCTTTTTGAAACACTTGGTAAAATTCCCTGAAATGCCTAGTAATGAGGTTATAAGTGATACCTTTACTCTAAAACCCACTTTGGAAAAAATGAATCCTAGCTCCTTCTCCAGCTCCTTCTCAATATGATGTGAGTAACCTGACCGTTTTGACACACATTAATTAACCACAGGGATGACAGTGTATGTAAAATAACCTGGTGCAACAACTGCGCAGGCAAAGACCAATCTTTATTAAGCTGCACAGTGAAGATGAAGAGCGAGGAAAGGTGAGAAAGGTGTTTGGTTCAATCAGAGTGCCTTTACAGCAATCTTCTCCGCCTGCCGAGTAGTAAGAAACAGCGTGGGGAGGCCGCAGAGCGACTGGACCCCGCCCGCATAAGCCTCCCCAGAGCGCGTCCTCCTGAGGGCCGCGGGGCCCTCTCCCCGACGTCGAGATATGCCTGCCCTCACCCTGAGTCTCTCCCAGCCTCGTCGTCGGGAAAGGAGGGCTCATCTACAATTCTCTGTCAAGGCAGGAAGTCCCCGACCGTTCCTTTGACACGTACCTCCACTTCGACGCCCCCAAGACAGTCCCAAAGCCCCCAGCCTTGCCCCTTATCTGTACTCCGTGCTCAGTAACACTTTATTATAGGCTAGAAAAAACACACACATCCTCAGCCCAGTCACCTAAGACAGTCTCTGGGTCTCTAATTAAAAGCCCCTTACCCTGGGCAAGACCAAGTTCGGGGGCGCTTCCCCGCGTGGAAAAGTCCTGGCCTCGCCGCGCACGGCCCGGACGCGCTGGCCCTTTAAAGGCACTCGCTTCCTGCGCCCGCGGCCCCTCCCTCGCCGCCAGCTCCCGCCCCCGCCGAGGGTCACACTTGAACTTTAGCTCGCCCCGCGCTGCCGGGCGCCGGCGCTCCGCAGGCGGTGGCCGCCCCTTCGCACGTGTCGGAGGCGCTACCTCGGGCTGAGGACACGCAGGATAAAACCAAAACAAAGCAAAATGTGCACTGACCTCCAGAAACTGGGCGACCGGCCCTGCACCGTGCATGGCCTGCCCCTCCACCTGTAGCCCGGTCCCGGGGCAGTGGGGCTTGGGGGCCCCTAGCCTTGCCCTCCCACGCCGGCCGCGGCGGAAACGGCTCCACGGCGCAAGGCCCCGGGGACGCGCGCCGCGGGGGCGGAGAGGAGCTGCCTCTCCCCGTGGAGATACGGGACGAAAAGGGGCAGCCGCGGGAGTCGATCCGAGTGAACCCCTTTTTCCTTTCACTGACAAACTTTTCGGCCCGCTCTGACGTCCACTTCTCGGCGTACTTTCTTAGTTCCCAAACCAGCCCCTTCCCCCGTCCCAGTCGAACTCTCTCGCGCGCGCACACCTACCGCCGCCCCGCCGACTGCTCCCGGGCAGCCCACCACCGCGGCTGCCCCTTCCCGCTCGCTCTTCCCCGCAAGCGCCGCCCTCGTGCCCTGCACTTTCGGGCGAACAAACCTGCACAGCCGCCCCCTCACCTACCCCAGCGCGCCCCCAAGCTCTGGCCGCACGCCCCGAGGCAGCTCACCTTCCAGCCCGCCGAGCTGTTGCTGTCGCCCTTATCCTTGAAGTAGGGGACGCTCTTGACCATCCACTCGTAGATCTGCGACAGCGTGAGTCGCTTTTCCGCCGAACTCTCGATGGCCTTGGTGATGAGGTCGGCGTAGGACAGGTTGCCCCACGCGTTGCGGCGGGACGAGCTGCTCTTGCGCGGCTGTCCCGCAAGCGGCCCGGCGGCGGCGGCGGCGGGGGGCACCGGCGGGTGTTGTGGCAGCGGCCCGGGCGGCGGGGGTTGAGGCGGCGCTGGGTGCAAGCACCCCGCCTCCGGGCTCTGGAAGTCCCCGCACAGCCCCCCGGTGGCGGCAGCAGCGGCCGCCGCGGCCGCCACCGCCGCCGCCACGGAGCCGGCCGCCTGCGGGAAGTCCTCGCTCTCCTCCAGCAAGCTCAGGTTGCTCATGAAGTCGGCGCTGACAGCGGCAGCCGAGGCCGAGGGCAGGCCCGCCGCGGCTTCGGGGTTCGCGGCCGCGCCGCCCGACGGCGCCGGGCTGGAGGTGGCCGAGTTGGACTGGCTAAACTCCGGCCTGGGCAGCGGCCAGGTGCACGAGCGCGGCCGGGGCAGCGGCTCGAAGTCCGGGTCGATCTCCACCACCTGGGGCGCTTCGGCCATGGTGACCCCCGCCCCTCCCCCAGCCACAGGAGAGCCAAAAAGGGGGAGAGCGCTGCACTGGGGGCGGAGGGGGAGGGGCGCGAAGAGCCGGTCCGAGATTTGGGCGGGAGGGGGGGCCGAAGTCGGCGCGGCGAGCGGACGGAAACTGGAAGGAAGGCGCGGCGGAGTGGAAGCGCGAGCCCAGAACTTAACTTCGTGGGTCCATCCACATCGAGGCTCCTCCGGATCCGCTGCACGGAGTGGACGGCGGGCCAGAGCCGCCGGGCCGGGCAGAGCCGGCGCCGCGCTCCTGCTGACAGGGCCGCGGACGGAAGGACCGACGGACGCCGCGGGCCGCTCGCTCTCCCCGGCGGCGCGCCCGCTGCGCTGCTGCCTGTTGAATGTGGCGGCGCCGCCGGCGGCTGCAGAGACTACGCGGCCGCCCGACTTACGGGATCTGCTGCCGTCCCCCGCCCGCGGCGGCGCGCGCGCCGACCCGCCCCCAACTGACAGCCGGCGCGGCCAATGGGAGCGCGGCACCGCCGCCCAGGCGGCCAGTGGGCGCCGGCCTGGGCGGGGGCCGGTTTTCCACGGGGAGGCGGCAGTGGGTTGGTGGGGGGTAGAGGGGTGTTTTTCTCTTTCACACACACTTTTTTTTTTTTTTGGATCTGTATTATTTTCTGGTAATTCTCGAGTGTTTCTGTGAGTCTCTCGCCCTCTCAGTGTTTTGATTGCTAGGAGGCAAACCAGCGTGGAGGCGGCAGCGACACTTTGTTTACTACGGAGGAGCGAAGCCGAGTACTCGGGAAGCCCGGGCGGAACGCGGCGCTCCCTTCGCCCCGACCCCCACGCGGAGCCCGAGGCCGGAGGCCGGGACCGGGGGGCCGCTCCGCGCTCCGGGGCGCAGGGTGGCGGGCGTAGGCGGCCTCGCGGAATTCTACTGAATCGCCCCCTCCCGGCTCCACCCACGATGTCTTTGCGGAGCGACGTGGGGAATCGGTGGGTCTTGTTTTTGTTTAATGTTTTCTTTCGCTGCGACCTGTCAAGTCCTCCGGCCCCGCGCGGGCGGCACACGCCCCACCCCCCGCTGCCGCGGCCCCCCGACCAAGTCCGCGCCGAGGGAGCCTCCCCGCCGCCCCCGCGGCCGGCACCCACCTGTCCGCGCCCGGAGCTGAGCCGCTGCCTTTCGGGGTAGCCGGGGGCCGGCCTGCCAGCCCCGCAGCCACCAGCCGGATTCACTCCATTCTTGACTTAAGAGGCTAGAAATGAGGAAGAGGGGCTCGGCGCGGGGAGGAGATACTCCTAGTTCACTGCACACGCAGATCCAAAGGCACCCTAGACCTCATGCCCTCTGTGGGAACCTCTCACTCTAGGCGGGAACCTCATACCCTGTCCACTGAGTCCAGGGCTCAGGGCTCAGAAGAGAGCATTTAACGAGAACCTTATCACTTTATTTTTCCTAATTAAGTTTAACTATTTGCCTGTTATTTCTTTTTTATTTCGGATGGAAGTGATGAGATGTTGAGTAAAAACTCAAAAGGGGATAAGACAAAAACCTTGCGGCGCAAGTTCCTTCAGGCTACTTGCTGCAAGCAGCAGTCAGCCCCCCACCCGCACCCCACCTTTTCTCATCTGGGCTGCAGGTCCAGGACGTCCTGTCGTTCTGCCCAGGATCACTGGGGCCAAAGGTAGGAAGACAATGGCCCTTGTGTCTCAGGGAGCAGAAGAAACAATTTTCAAGTTTTGTTTTGTTTTGCTTTTTTAGGAAGAATATGGAAGGCATTTCCTTTTTAGAGGGATGGGATCACTTAGGATGGAATATGCACAGTATGGTTTTAAATATCTTGTCCAAAAGGACAGCTCCCAATTCTAAAAAATTCCCTTTCTTTATTAAAAGTAATTCTTCCATTGAAAAAGTGGCATCTAAAGAAAATTGGGCCTCTTTGACAAAAGTTAAAAAGATTTCTTTCTTCCTTTACATTCTCACTGTCATCTGTCTAGTCCAGGCCCCTATCTCTCCACAATCCATTTATAATAGCTTCCTACTGATACCGAGGATGGGTAGGGTGGGGTTGGTGAGGCAGATGGATTGGGGATAAGGTTGGTTCCCACCTTCCTCCTCTAGTGGTCTCTTCACATTTACTATTTGGAAATTTGGAAAGTTTGGACCTCCTCTGCCAGCCGCTAGGGGACCTCAGTAACCCAGACGATAAGCTTAAAGGAAGGCCGCAGTGCACAGCTGTTGCTACCCCCAACCTTTCCAATTACACTCCACAGCAGCCCCCATTCAAACAGCCGCACCCTAAAAATAGGCGGTGCCCTAATGGATCATTCTTGGCAAAGGAAGCCAGCTGCAAATTTGGCCTTGCCTTCTTTTCTATTCCGGTTTTTCAGGGCCTCAATCACAGAAGAGTATTTATTTGGTAAGGGAGGTTTCCTGCAGACTTCCCCAAATCCTTGAAATCTTTGAGGCTATTCTGTCCGATTGTTTCTTTAAATGTCATCATCGTTTGCTTTTGTTTGCTCATTTTAAAAGCTTTGACTTGAAGCAGGCACAGAGAACCTATACCACCAATGTCTCTGACACATAAGTCCAAAAAATTAAAAATATATGTTAAAAGGTTTTTATAGCTAACTACCTTACCATTGTATCGAAATATCTATTGAACCATAGGGTATTGGTGAATATTTGGATTGGTTCCAGTTTATAGCTATCACCGACTATTCTTTAAGGAATAACCTTGTATAACTATCACTTTACATCTGTACAAATATATCTATCTATAGGAAGAATTTCCAGAAATGGGAGTCACTGGGTCAGCTGGTATATGGATTTGTAATTTTGAAAGACACAGCCAAATTGCCTTCCATCAGGGTTATATCCAGCTAAACTGTCTTTTCAGGTAGACCCACAGCATGTTAAAGTTGAAACTGAACTTAGAGATCCCCTTGGTGGTCCCCTTTAACTTACAGATAGAAAAACAGAGGTGTACAAGGGTAACTGATTTGCCCAGGGTCACTCATATAGTGGTAATGCCAGAGCTAGAGCTCCAATTTCTTGCTTTCCCATCAATAACCTCAATACACAGACGGAAAAGTATAAATATCCTGTAATCCTAATATAACGATAACCACTGGAACTTTGTGGTATATTTTCTTACAGTCAACCTCCAAATTTTAATAATTTTAGTTAGATGAACTCCACTGAGCTGAATGAAGGTTTGATTTAAAAGATTAAGAAAGCAAACACAAAAAGATGATAGTAAGATAATGAAAGAAAAAAAGATCACAAAAGAAGTGGTTTTGCTTTTTTTGTGAAAAATGTAAAGGTTTTCTCCCTCTGAAGGGTGCCAAAGTAATTAGGTCAGCATTGGTTTTGCTTAAGAGGAAAAAGTTCTCTTCTCCTTCAGTGTGTTTTGTGGTTGCTGCTTGCTTTGAAGGCTTTTTTCTAATGATTATCACTTGTTAGTTGCTGCACGTGGCCAAACTGGGAAGAAAAGAAAACAGGGAAAAAAAATGTTTTATGTCAGGTAAGGACAATAAAAATGAAAAAGGAAATTTATCCTTACAAAGCCCATCTCACAAACCAGTGTGATGTTCTTTTCTGTGCGGTTTTCAGGGTAACTATTGCCTCTTCCTTAACAGGAAGACTGAGGGATGGCTCCCTTTGATCAATTCCCAGGCAGAAACTTCTAATAATACATTTACCCCTCACCAGCACTTGACGGATCTCTAGTTTAAATTCTTCCTTGTCAAAACAGGTAATATAAGTTCAATTTAATGAGTACATGAAAAACTTGGATGCTTATTTTTGCAGTCGTGGCACTTCACTTCATGCCTCATGTTCCTTTTCCCCAACAGTTGTCCATTTCCAATATTTCATCTGAATTATTATCAGCCTGAAATAGCCTTGCTTCGGTTTGCCTATAGAAAGTAAAAATCTGAAAACACACAGCCTTGGGTCTTCAAACCAATGTCCTGAAAGCTGGCATATTAACTGGTAGCTGTAGTAAGATCAAAAGTAATCACTCATTTCTCTTAAGGGATCACTTCCTGTGGGTTTTGTCTCTCATTCCACAAATATTTACAGAGTGCCTACTGCATACATGCTAGGTGCTATGCATCTTAGAGTCCATTGTTTTGGTTTTTTGTTTTTTTTTTTTTTGAGTCCTTGTTTTGGTGGTAAATTCCTTGAAGTCAAAAATGATTTATTTTCCTTGATATGATATTTGATAACAGTTAAGAGTGTCACCCTTTAATAACTAGTGATGCATATTGATAATATTTATCTGGAGGAATTACACAATATTTGATAGATATAAGGAATGCTAAGGCAGGAAAAAATTGAAATATTATCACAGTCACCATTTTGGAGGGAAATAATGAGATGAAGTGGGAAAGCTTAATAAATGTACCATCCGCAGGCATTGGGAGTATGAGTTCTGGCCACTAGTCCTCAGGGCTGGAATGATTTTACTCCAAATGGACAAAAGACAGAGGCAACCTCCAATCACTTATCTATCACAAATGAAGACGATGCCTACTAACCTATAACAGAAGGAAAGCATTGGGCAATGCACCAGCGATTCATTTTCAACTCTGTTGTAAAAGGCCAGTGTTTGTCAGCTTCAATAAACTATTCCTTCACTTTACGTGTTTGTGAGCAACTACTTGTGGGTCTCTGCAGGAATGCTAACCCATATTTGTAGATCATCTAAATGACCAACACTAGAGAATGGTTAAATAAATAACGGCATATCGGTAAGGTAGACTCTTAATGCAGGCATTTAAATCTTAGACAAAGAGTTTGCAATGACATTCCCACAATGCTGGTGATTCAGTGTTTGAAAGGTTGGAAGATGCTTCTGTCAGCTAAAAATATTAGCCATGGTTGTATCCAGGTGATAGATTTATAGGTGATTGGTATTGGTCTAACACAACCCCTGCATTGTACAGGCAAAAAAACAGAGACACTGAGAATTTAAGTGATTTGCCCAACATTGTACAGTTAGTGAAGTGCTGGGACCAGAATTCAGATTTCCTAAGTGTTCACACCAAAACTGTTTGCATTCTATTGCATTGCTGTCCATGACATTACCTTTTCTAAGTGGAAGTTTTCAGACTATTTGATGAAATTCAACGTATTTTAAACACTAGGTCCTTACCTGTCTTTGAGACAATAAAATGACTCTCTCAAACCCCAAACTGCATACACATTAGAATTAAAACTTTTTCTAACGTTGAGGACTCATAGAATTGCCATCAAATTAATGGATGGCACATGAAATTCCAAACTCTCTGAATGTCACAAATGTGAATCTTGCATTCGTATTTGAAACACAATGTGTTTTCACTATTTTATTTCTGTTTCTTGTCATATTAAAGCTCTTAACATGCTTCCAAAAAAGGGGGGACATATGTATTGAATAAGAAAATGCTGCCATGTAGAACACAGATGGTAGTACATTTCTGGCAGAAAGGAAGTTTAACAAGGCATTTTACTTATTTACTTGGAAAACTAATATGCATGAATGTTCAAGTTAAGCACTAAGAAATTAATTGCTGTTTTACAATAATCAATTAGTTTTTTCAAATCTAATCACCCTATTTCCATAACATTATAGCAGGGAAAGCGAGTCAAGTGTGATTGCAAACAAACTAAGAGAGTCTAGGACAGGAATAAAAGAAGGAAGGAAGAAGAAACTGTTAGCATTTTTTAGTAACTAGCCTTGTTGCTTGTCATTTGTTGATAAAAATCAGTAACAAAAGGTAATGACTGTGTAGTTAGAGTACATGTGTTTTCAATATGATACATGTAGTCACTGACTGTGTCAGTTAGGGTGTAAAAACAGGAGGTAAGAGCTTATCAAGTTTCAGATTTGGCTGGCTCACAGGGCCCACCCATATGCAAAGTCTGCCATGCCAGAGAGTCAGCATAGATGTATAGTGAGTATTTCTCCAGGATATCAGGTTTCTATTTTGTGGTAAATACAGCCTTTAAAACACTCCAGCATATTCTATATTCTAAAGTTTAACATTTAAAAACAGAATTTCTAATTAACTGATCGCTGATACAGTGCTGGAGGAAAACTTGATTTGTCTAATATGATGACGTGTACTTTAAATAATTTTGTGTTTCAACAACAAACTGAAAACAGAACATATGATGGCTATGTTGCATGCTTGAGCTCTAGAAAATTTCAACCTGGAAAACTCTTTCCACAACCCAAGACTAGGCTCTGTGAGATCTCTTCCTCTTGTTTTGCAGATCATCTGACACAAGATATTTATAAATCAATAAATGTACGTGTAAGTATGAAATGTTTTCAGTTCTAAACTGTGAATCATTTTGTATCCAGAATCAGAATATATACCTAACAGTTTCCGCAATAACTATAGACCAAACACCCAAGCACTTTACAACTATTATCTGAATCAATCTTCCAAACCACCCAATAATATATGAGTTATTATGATTCACATTTTACAGAAATTGAAACTAAGGTACAAAAAACTAAGAAACTTACCTAAGGGCTTATCTTAGAAGTTTTTGTAATTATAATCAGACTTGAACTTACCATTATGCAAATCCAGAGCTCATCTCCTTTTTAACAATATACTTTCTGCCTTCATAAAACGTGGGGATTTTTCTAGGGGACTAGAAATTAACCAGAGTTTAATTTGATGATTCAAATTTTTTTTTTAGGAAATTGACATCTGGACTTTTTTGGGAGGTGGTGACGGGCTGGTGATCTGGCTGGTGATTGTTGTCAGTAATCAACTCTGTCTGAAACCAATTCAGTTTATGTTAATGAAAGAAGCCCAGAGACTGAACATAAATAACAATAATAATGCTGGTGTTTGCATGTGTATGAAACAATCCATGTAGGGGATTTCAAGCCATTAGCACTTGCTTATTTAAACAGACAAGTCTCAGACCGTATACAATGAGGGCAGCCAGCCCTTCCGGAATAGTTAATTTATCTGAAACTCTTTCCGAAATTCTCCCTATCCTGAATAAAGGCACATCAAACCAAGTTCAACAGCCACATTGAGCTGTAGCCCCACCAAACAAAGTGATTAGCATTAGATTTTTATCAAAAAGCCTTTTTTTTAGCTGTTTCAGAAGCTTGCAGTTAGAACAAATGAACATATATTTTACAACTAAAATCGTGGGCTTTATTCCCATATTTAATGTCTCTCTTGTTGGACCTACTGGGGGATTAGTTAGAGCCACAAGATTTACTTTCTTGAGGCAATAAACAAAATTAAATGCAAAACAAACAAACCCTTGTGTCGTCTATTTGGAAGTTGGCCTCAAAGTGAATTAGAGAATGTCCCTTTCTCCCACCAAGTAAGCATAAAGTATCAAAAATAATTTTAAAGCACCTTTAGAGAAACTTACTGCATCAGGCACAGTGGTGCTCACCTATAGTCCCGGCTCCCGTAGAGGGTGAAGTGGGAGGATCACTTGAGCCCAGGAGTTTGAGTCGATCTTGAACAAAATAGCTAGACTCTTGGCTCCAAAAAACGAAAAGAGACCAGACCCAGTGGCTCACACCTGTAATCCCAGACAGGAGGCTGAGGCAGGAGCATTGCTTGAGGCCAGGTGTTTAAGATCTGTTTGGGCAACATAGTGAGACCTCGTCTCTACAAAAAAATAGAAAAATTAGCTTACTCGGGAGATTGAGGCAAGAGGATCCCTGGAGCCCAGGAATTTGAGGTTAGAGTAAGCTATGATTGCATCACCTCACTCTCCAGCCTGGGCGACAGAGGAAGACCCTGTCTCAAAAAAAAAAAAAAAAAAAAGACTGGAAGAAAAGGAAAGGAAAAACTTCCTGCGCTAATGGGGCGGGATCAGGTGTCAATGACCCCAGTTTTCATTAAAACATCCTTCAACTAACATCACAAAGAAGGATAGGCCGCTTCTACCAACCACAGACCAGAGACCATTACTAGTCAGAAGAGCTTATCTGTGGCTACCGTCCTTTCAGCTGGTAATGGTTTAAATTGCCAATAAATCACAAAAGGAAAATCACTCCTGGGTGTTTTCCCATCTCCAGGAGATGGGCTAGTTTTAATTGCCCATTGGACATTGGCCAAGGGCATCCAGCTGATGTTAGACATCAGCAGATGCTGAAGATTAATGCCAACTTTTGTATGATAACCAAGTAAAACAAAATTAGTTAATCATCCAAATATATTATCTCTTTTTTAATAGCTATATACTTAACACTTCATTTGGTTTTTCATCATAGACACAGCCATATTAGCAGCCAGACAAAGGCCGGGGAAGCGGGGTGGGGGAGGAAGGGAGTGCCTCCACCTCACTGCTGGGGTCTGGATGTGACAGCCCACCCTGTGGGGGCCCTCAGCCATCTCCAGCCACAGCTGGTGTGGGTAGAAAGCAGTGAGAACACAGAGGCTCTTTACAGATAAGTGTGCCATGATGCTAGTCCTATATGTAAAACATGATAAAGTGAAGTCACAAATGGATCTCTGAAGAAAAGCAGAAAATCAACAACACATGATCAACTAGAAGCTCTTTTATTCCCCAAGTAGCATTCCATTTATTCTGCATTTTGAATTTTTTTCTTGGTATGACTTGCCACCTACATGCCTCGAAGAGGTGTTATAAGGATTAAAATAATGCCTTAAAACACTTTGAAACAAGGATGAAATGTTTGTTCTCTGACATTGGTACAACCTCGTGGGTAGGTTTTTGTTACTATACAAATTACTTTAACTCAGGTAAATACATGATTTCTAAATCACTGGTATTTGCTCTAAATTGTACTACAGCTCCTTCATGTTCACGTGTTATGCACACTGGTTGCAAAATCCAAGTGGTCCTTTGTGAATTTGGAGATAATGTGTATAATTATGGAACGTCATAGCAAAAGTTTAGGAAGGACTCCCATCTCACGGGTTTTTTTTGTTTCTTTTTTCTTTTTTAGGCAGAATCCCACTCTGTCACCCTGGCTAGAGTGCCGTGGCGTCGGCCTGGCTCACAGCAACCTCAAACTCCTGGGCTCAAGTGATCCTCCTGCCTCAGTCTCCTGATAGCTGGGACTACAGGCATACACCACCATGCCTGGGTAATTTTTTTTTACATGTATTTTTAGTTGTCCAGCTAATTTCTTTCTATTTTTTAGTAGAGACAGGGGTCTTGCTCTTGCTCAGGCTGGTTTCGAACTCCTGAGCTCAAAGGATCCACCAGGCTTGGCCTCCCAGAGTGCTAGGATTACAGGTGTGAGCCACCGTGCCTGGCCTCAGGGATTCTTACTACCTATTTATGCTCTATAGCTATGAGTTTTAAAAGAAAAAATACATGGAAGTAAGTTGAAAATTCTGAATCTTTAATCCACCCTTTTATATGATCTGATATACCAAAACTTTTCTATAAAAGCTTTAAAAATCCTCATATTATTCTTGATAGTCTCAGCAGGCAATTAAAAAGCAGTTAAAAATAAAGTTAGCTGACTCATTTCAGGAGTTTATCTGATGATGGTACTGGCAGCTTTCACTTAACAGATAATATTATCATAGAAAACAGCACAACAATTTTAACAATCCTGCAAATTTCTCGAAAATAATTGCAAAAGAGAGTTAATGCAATGTGTTATTTGGTTTTCTGCGGCTCTTTCTTGTATAAAATTCTTAAAAACTAAACCCACTCAGACACCCCAACGTATTTTGTACGAGTTAGATGTTGCCTCTAAGAACACAAAAATTGGAAAAAAGTGACTGTCTCCTGAAGAGAAAACAAAAAAGTCATAAAATTAGCTCTCTCAAAAGAGAAAAGTAAACCGTACAGAGCAACAGTAACAACAAGTATACTACTTAAACGGAATTGGAACATAATGGCTTCTAAGTTCTGGATCTTTTTTTGTGGATTTGATTTCTTTTTTTAAGACTAGTTAATTATTTAGGAAGAAAGCAGTAGCTTAATTTTAATGTTCATTTTTAAAATTAAAAGAGATTCTTGTCTCTTCATGTAGACAAATTATTCTAACAAGGCACACCACCTGTATTATCAGATTCTGCAGTTATTCCTAGATTAGTTATTCTTGGCAGTTGTACTGTAAAGCCACATGTCAACTTGTGTGTGTGTGTGTGTGTGTGTGTGTGTGTGTACATATCATGATTCTATTAAAAGATAGTGTAAATGCCACCTTATTTTCACAGCATAATTAAAATATACAACAAATTCAGTCACTAATAAACAAAAACTGATGAGAACCATGGAAACGTCTTAAATTAGATCCCAGGAGGACCTGAAATTAAAAAACAAAAGAAGTTGCTCAAAGTACACAGACAAGGTAAGAATTTGTATTGTAAATGTTACCGAAAATCACTTAAAGGTGTGAAAAATTTTTTTTGTTAGCAAGGACCGTCTTGGTTCTACCTTTGCTGATCAATTCCTAAACAGGTCTTAACGGAAAAATTATTTTTAAATGGGTCTTGATGGAGAAATTGTTAAAGTGGTTGTAACGGATACAGTACTATTTTGTTTCCCAGAGAGACTCATGGCTGTTCTTGAGTTGGACCAGGGTGGACACTCCCCTTCCCTGCCCCCATTCCACTTTCTCTCTTAGCCAGCTGAGAAAAAAAAACAGGAGAGAGAAGCTAGGGAAATTTTTAAATCACGGTTTCCTACTTGATTTAAAACCCTGAGAGTACTATACTACCCATATGCTCTCATTATCATGAGCTCGGATATCCACCAGTGACCAGACTGTTCCCAAGCACTCAACTTCTTCCCTTCCCTGGTACCTGTCACTATTTGATTGATGTTAGCACATTTAATTTTTTTTTTTTTTTTGCTCGAGGAACCTGACTGTTTCGGGCTAAATTGTTTGCCCTTACCCAAACTCATATGTTGAAGTCCCAACCCCCGGTAGCTCAGAACAGTCTTGGAGATAGAGCCTTTCAAAAGTGACTAAACTAAAGTAAGACTGTTGGCTGGGCCCTAACTCAATCTGCCTGGTGTCCTTACAAGAAGGGGAAATTAGGATACACAGACACCAGCAATGTGTCTGCAGAGAGCAACGGCCGTGTGAGAACACAGGAAGGAGATGGCCATCTGCAAGCCAAGGAGAGAGGCCTCAGGAGAAACCAAACCTGCTGCCGCCTTGGTCTTGGATTCCAGACTGTGAGATAATAAATTCCTGTTGTTTACGCCACCGAGTCAGTGGTATTTTGTTAGGGCAGCCATAGCAAACCACTAGGCTGAGTATGTTTTCCCAAAGGTTAGGTTAGATGTTTAACCTTCAATGGAGGAACTAAAGGACCCTAATCCAGAAAGGCAAATAAAGCCCTAATTTGAGAGCTAAACTCTCAACCAAACCCACTCTGCATTAATGCATGGTTTCTTAACAAGCATCGTGGTCAGCAGCAGAGAGGAAAACATACATCTCATATACCTCGTACTTACTATATGCCAGAGATTGTTCTAAGCACTTTAGGGTGTAAATTCAGTCTTCACAAAACCCTACTGGGCAGGTATTATTGTACAGAAGAGGAAATTGAGGCACAGGGAGGTTGAGTGTCCCAAGGCTTTGTGTCTAACCAGTAAACCATAGTGCTTGTTTAGTTAATAGATCTAATGCTGTAACCCCTCCCTCACCAACCAAACACTCCTCTGGGCAAAGTGGTGAGAAAGGCAATAGACCTGGAGTTTAAAGACCTAAATTCGCATACAAGGCTACTCCTTATTCCTCCAGGCAGTTACCTTGTGTGAATACTTGGCATGATAATATATCCCTGCTCTGGGGGCCTACAGAGATAATGATATAAAGGTACTTGCAGGTGGGATCTGCCCCAGGCACGGCAGGCCAGTTTGCAAGCCCTCTTTATCTCAAGTCTGAAGTTCCCTTTTGTGCTATTCAGAGCAAACCATGAGGGTCACAATTCCATCAGGGGCTCAAACCCCTTCCAGTTTGTCTTGTATCTGCAACACGTGATGATTCAGCCACGCCCATCCACTCTGGCCAGTTACCACTTGCCCTCGGTAGACCACACTGAGGATAAGTACAAATGGGAGGAAAAAGAGGTCCCAAGTCACCCTTCCCTGACCCCTGTAGCTCTTCCCTGGGCTTCTGGAGAGCACTTAGAAGTATCACGGTTAAGAAGAGCAGAGCCTTTGGATAGAAAGCATTAGTGAGGAAGGTGCACTGAGAGGAAAGGCCAGCCTATTGAATTTAAGTGAAGCATAGAGTAGACCCTATGGCTGTCCCCTGGGAGGGCGGGTGGGCACTGCAGGACTATAAGACCTTCCTTCCCACACGCATAATCCAAAGTCCAATTCAAGCTCCCCTGCCAGCCATGGTCCGCTGCTAGGCACCCTACTGCCAGACCAGCCTTCCCTGGAGCTGGCCTCAGCTGGAACTAGTCCACCCAGATTGAAAGCACTGGGCCTCCAGATAACCTCTGCGGCTTCCTCCAGGCCTCCCACAGTTGGGGCCTCTTGGAATCACAGTTGATAATGTGAGTTGTCAGTCACCCCAATCTCTGAGATTCATCTCAGTGTTGTCTATGCCTTTGTCATCCACCCGTGCAGGCTAATGATGACATTTAAGGAGTCTCCTTGATAACAGCACAGGTCTCTCTCTATGGGGAGAGAAACACCTTTGGAGAAACTGCTTTGGAAATTGGCCCTCCCCACATCCAACCGCATTCCTTTCAGCTCACATTGCTGCAGCTGCCTTAATGTCTGGATCTAAACCATCTCATCTTGTGTCTGGCGCAGTGGAATCACCTTGTGGAGAGAGCTTTCAACATCTTGGCAGCGACAGATGGCCAAGCCTACCCCACCGGAGACTGGCTGGGCTGGGCGCTGTGTTTGATATAAATCTTAACATATTCAGAGCCATAGGATTTTTTTTTTTTTTTTTTTTTACCGTGCTGATGGTTTCTTTCCATACTACTCAAATTTGCAAAACAAAATGCCACAGGCCAGGCTAAATTCAGTGCACATTCTTTAGCTTCCAGGCACGGCCAAAGGGAAATGCATGGAAATAAACAACCCAAGAAACAGAGCCTTCATTTTTTTGGAACCAGATTTACTTAGGGTGTTCATCGTCCCTGCCAGTAAATGAGCAGGGCCTCCAGGAATTCGGCCTGCCCAGGTAAATATGGCACCCCAACCCTGGAGAATGTCATCTGGCCATTCCTCACCCTATGCTCTTGCCATACCACAAATGGATAGCTCAATAGTTAATGCCCAAACTGTGATCTCTCTGGACACTATTATAGTCTAGGTTTTTTTTAAGTTACATATTCTAGACCATCAAAATGTATAGCCAACTATGTGCAATTGAGTCTTGCCATTTGTTTCAGTGTGCAGGATTTCTATACGTAACTTCCTGCCGTCTTTATGGGGTGTCAGAGGGTGAGCATGACGTTTTGTCTCCCTGAGACATTCACCAATACTAAACATAGCTGTCACTCTGGTTTTTACACAAAAGATGATTCTCTTCTTTGCAAACTTAGGTCATGGTAACTCATTTGTTAGTTTTGATCTTATAATGGAACTGTTTCTCTTCCTTGCCAGTGTCCCTGATCATTTTCTTTTGTGAAGGGGCAAAAGAGCAATTACCCAGAACTCCTTTTTCACTTTGATAAAAGTATTTTTTTAAATAATATTTAAAAGCAATGTTTTTGCGCCCCCTAGTGGTATGTGACATTAGTAGCCATTTGCAAAAAGGGTTCATAACTTTTAGAGAAAAAAAACTCACAGAAAAGTCAAAAAAAGAGGGTCTTTTATATACTTCTAAAAACTTTTATTTTTATAATATCTTAAGAGTAACATAAATACTTTACCATTTTCATTTTGTTAATTATATAGGCATATTTTAACCTTAGACATCTGACTTGTCTACATCTTTTATTTTAATGTTTATTATAATTTCACTGAAAAAAATTTTCATCAGTTGCATTTGGGGAAATTTTCTAAAGACACTTATCAAGAGAGAATTTCCCTTAGGTTTTCACATCCTCTTTGAAGCATCTTTCTTATTAATCTAAAACTAGAATCTTCATTTCACTTGAGGTAAATAAAGGGAGGAAGTAGGCATTGGGAATGGATCATTCTTTAAGGGAAAATTATGCCTAGGATTTTCATGCATAATTATAACAATTCTGAAAGTCAATTGGTGAATAGCCATTATGATAGAACCCAAAATTCCTAACAGGATATTAGACAAATGTATCACGCCACATGAGATCAGTGAATAGAAGGAAACTAAAGCCAACAGGCCAGTGGTGGGAGGATTGTTAAGAGTTGGAAGTACAATGATTATGGATTAAATGTGGGACTTATTTTGTCCCTAATAAAGCAAGGCTTGCTTTCAACAGTAAAATAATTTTGCAACGTGAATTTACACATGGAAACTATTTTTATTTTTCATTATATTTGGGTAGAATACACAGTCAACCAGGGCAAAGGGGATCCTGGATGGCGTAGAGCCCTCTCTCTGCCCTTAGCCAGAGCAAGGGGAGAAAAGGTAAGTAACCGTCCAAGAGGCGTTCCACAGCCAACAAGAGCCTGCCTGCAGGGTGAGGTCCCAGGGGCCCAGGGGGAGAGGACAGGCCGAGCCCAGTGATTCAGTGGTTTCCAATTCAGCCAGTGACGGGTGGGCAGGCCTGTTTTTACAAAGCGAGAGGGAAACTAGAGTTACAGATTCATGTCACACATGAGCCAAGTGAAACCATTTCACTTATATTTCACTTATAATCTTGTGCCAGATTTGAAAGATTAGCACTGACAGTGAAAAGTACTCTCAATGTATTATAGCCTCAAAGCCAGCAAAGCTTCCCAGGAAATTTAAATTGCCGAAAATACTCTTCTGTTAGTTCCTCAAGGATTTTCAAAGCTGTTTTCAGTCTTTGAGACTTGATCTTCTACTCATCCTTTTTTTCTTATCCTAATTTTACTTTGGAAATTCATTGGAGGAGAAGCATTTGAAGTACATTTGTCATATAACTTTTATTTCTGTCATTTGTTTCCACCTCTTGCTTTTAAAATCTGTTAAGTGAGAAGTGAACATTTAATCAAGGCATATACTTAAAATGTCCAAAACCATGGAATGTCTCAGTGTGTTCTGCCAAAATCTTAATTCTAGGTATTTTAACTTCAATTTTAATAACTGCCATTATTAGTCATACTGTAGGAAAAAAGCTGCCTCGACTGACAGTTCTTCTAAAACCAAACCTACCTATTAAAACTTCACAGGAACTAGACAACTTGAAAACCGGTGCTCGTCTCCACAGTTTATTTCTCATAAGGTCAGAAGCACATTATAAATTTGACTCTAAATCTCAGCTCCTGCTCTAGAGGAAGGGAAGGCACAGGAACAATACTTTTATAACCAGGCCTATTAAAATGCAAATCATTCTTACTGCATTCCAGAGTTTTACAAAAATACCTAGCTCAAAGAAAAAAGAAAAATAGACTGACACCTACAAAGGCATTGTGGCTTATGCAGTCTTGTTGAATGGAAAGGTAGGTGCTCCTTGTGTTAGAAGCACACCTCCTACAGGTAGGAAAAGTTGGAAACTCTGATTTAAAAAGCACTCTTGCAGCTCTGGGTTCTGAGAAGGGAAAAAAAAAAGGGAGTTGCCCTGGCTGGGCATGGTGGCTCAGGCCTGTAATCCTAGCACTGTGGGAGGCCAAGGTGGGAGGATTGCTTGAGCTCAGGAGTTTGAGACCAGCTGATGGAGTCTGGAAGTTTGAGATTGCAGTGAGCTATGATGACGCCACTGCGCCCTACCCAGGGCGACAGAGCGAGACTTTCTCTCAAAAATAAATAAATACGTAAAATGCAGTTGCCCTGGTTTTCTTTTTGCTGAGTTCCACCACTAACTTACTTAGAGAAAAACTGTGATTACATAGTTATCCAACAAGAAATTCACGAAGCTTGCTTAAACACTGTGTTAAAGGCTATGGTAGGGATACGTGGATAGGGGCTACCATTTAGCGCATGCTTACTATGTGCCAGGCACTGTTCTAAGCACTTCATTCACATTATCCAACACATCACAACTGTATAGGGTAGAAACAAGCTTTACAATCGATATCAAATGAGTCAGCTAAGGTACAGAGGTGTTAAATAATTTACTCACAGGGGCACAGCTAGTCAGCCATGGGGCCAGGCTTACCATGTAGGTGATCTAACGCTGGGGCCCTGCAGCTGTTGCTATGCCACACTGCCCCTGAGGACAAGAGGAACACCAGGGCCAGCTCTGCCCCGAGAGCCTAGAAGGGAACGAAGCCCAGAGTAGCCGGCTGCCAAACTGCATCTTAGGGAGATGGAAAGGAGTTTCCCAATCAGAGAAGGGGAGGGAGGTACTCCCCCACATGGTACAAAGGTGTGAAGTTTGCCGTTTAATCAATGAAGGGCTATCAAATCCTCCCCCACCTCCAGGCTTTTAAAATAGATAAACAGATGATTATTATTATTATCAATGCTTTGGTTTTTTTAAAAAAGATAACTCTGGAGAAACTATGTGGTTTAATTTGGGCTCTTTTAGTTATGCACATGTCACCGAGTTCATCCTCATTGTTCTTGGGGACACGATGCTTTGGAAGGAGAAGCAAAGTGCTCCGCTGTCACCTGCTGTGGAACCATGCCCCAGTAAGTCATGTTTCCATGAGGGGGGTCTTCCACCGCAAATCTGGACTTAGCCGGCTCTGTGCTTATGGACTGTAGGATAATTTTACAGGCTTGAGTGTGTGGAGCAGGTATGTGCAGGTGTGAAGCTCAGGTGTGAGGCCTGAGAGAAGGATCTGGAGTTTGATCGTTTCTCCGCCTGTGCTGGGGGAGAAAGGCAGGCAGCCCAGCACATATGGGGCCGAGCTGTCAGTGTCCCCGAAGTGGGGAATTCAAGAAAACGAACTGAAAATGAGGAAGAAGAAAGTAGATGGGGTCTTGACATATTATGATAAAGAAAACTTTATCGTTTTGTTCTATTTTTGTCAAATATTTATTGACTGTCATTTCTGCCAGCCAGCATGCTAGCCACTGAAGACGAATAAAATACATTTTGAGAACTTTGGGAATTTTGCTTAAAAAAAAAAAGCAAGCTGTTGGCTCCATTTTTCACCCCACTGATTTGGTGGTTTTGGGTAGGAACAAGAACTGTTGAGTCTCAAGTGTTGCCCATTGGAAACCATGACCATGGGCGATGGGTGGAAAAACCCAGAGAACTTAAGAAAAAGCAAAGGATGATGAGAAAAGGGTACCATGACTCAGTTTCTGTCTGGACGTGTCTGTCAGGCAGATCCAGGGCTTTCCAGGCCCACTTCTCCTTCTAGATGAAACTGACCCACCCACAGCCTCTGCTCAGGGAAGCTGGCCTGGGCCAAGTAGAGCAAAATTGACCACGATCAGACAAGAGGGACCAGAGGCTTTGACCTGGGAACAGGACCTTGAGGTAGCCTGAAAGGATGGTTCTGGCCAATAGGGGCCAGGGCCACTGTTGCTAAGCCAGCCAGCCTGGCTCCTGCCAAGGTTAAGTACACGGGATGAGACAGCAGAGGCCAGGACGCTGTAGTGGGAGCATGAAGGCCTCAGATCCAGTCAGAGGGGCTGGCCCTGGAAAGGCCTCGGATCCAGGTTCAGTTGCCACAAATCCTTTTTCTCCTAAGGAGGGTTGAGTGAGTGAATCTTAGTTCCTGATGTCACCAGTACCTAGCAACCGTTCCAGGAACAGAGTGGAGGATGGATTGGCAGAAAGGCAGATTTTTGGCAACTCTGTGTTTGATAAAAATACATTTTTGAGCTCCTTCCAAATTATCATTGATTTGCACTAAGATACTGTCACTTCTTCCTTAGGCTCTGATCTTTTGGGCACTTTCTTTCTCTTTACTTTGCACTCCAGAATGGCTGAGGTCAAGTTCCTTCAGCTTTGCATCTTGTGGGTCCTCTATAAATGTTTGTTAAATTTAGAGAGTATGGTGTGCCTAAAGACAACTCTACTTCATTCCTCATAAGCTTTTTGGTCAACAGGAAACTCAGAGATAAGAAACATGGAGCCCCTGTTTGGAGAACAAAGACGATAACACGTATGTAAAGCACTCAGCACGTGTCTGAATGTTAGCTGGAGTTGCTGTTCCTCCTGACCCAGTGTCTCCCCGACACAGGCTCCACGTTCTGCTCCCTCCTTTGCACTCCCTCACTCCTCACAGCAAACCTGTGCAACCAGGATGATCACACCCATTTTACAGATCCGGGGCCTGAAGCTCAATGATACTGAGTGACACCTGAAGTCTCTCAGGTAGGAGGTGTGGAAGTTAGGGCTGTGCATTGAATATGTCTGATAATTTTTTTGGCACATACAACTTCTAATTTAAACTGTCTCAGCTGCAGCTCTCAAAGGGGCCGCCTAGCATGCTAATGACCTCTACTCCGCCCTCTCCCCCCCAATCGCTAATTAGGCCGAGACAAGGCAGCTATCCCAAGGGGACCAAGCCACAGGGTGACCAGAGGCCCATGATTCGGACTAAGGAAGAGGTTTTGCTCAAATGGAGACAAGATGGGCCAATTGGAGTTTATCCTTTTCAAGAATTCAAACTAAAAGACGATGATATGTATTATTATGGGCTGATGGTGGACTTGGAGCTAAGAGATTGTGATGTAGAATTGAGAAGCCACAGTGAATTAAAGATGAGCAAAGAGAGAAGCAGTGATAAAGGCAGTGAGACTCTCCCCAATCTTGTCCCTTTGAGCCCAGGGGGACTTAACGTACTGGCTCTAGAAGTCCAGAGGAATAGAAGGGTGCTTGTCATATTCTTAAACTCGCTCTCTCTCATGTACACACACTATCCATCCATTTATCTATCAAGTGTGTGATCTATCTAGTGTGTGTGGATGGATGGATGGATATAGTCAGAGTAATGTGAGAAGAGAGTAGAACAGATCAAAAACAAAGTGTTTTGGACAAAAAGTGCAAGATTCTCTTGACAATATTATGCTGCCTTGAAGCAAAGTATATCTACTTCTATAGCTGGACCTTTATAATGCTGGAGACCTTGCAAACTTGGGTTGTGCAAGGTTACTTTTCAAATCTTGCTCATTTGAAGCTATAGAACCAACGTTTCTCTCCTTTTTAAATTGTTAGATGCTGTATTATAGACGATACATTTTACAAGATAATGGCCTGCTTACTAGTAGAAGAGTTAGGAACCCTGACACCCAGGCATCCGGAAGATCCAAAGGGACATCTACATTCTAAGTTAAGATACAGGTAGACTGACTAGGTTAACCCCTCACCCTACATTTGCCCCTTCAAATCCCTGAGAAACTTCCTGGGAGTCTTTTCTCTAATTCCCAGATGATCTATAAGGCATTTATGATACACTTATTTTACTAAAATGTGAGGCTCGAGACAGGCCTTTTGCATGTCTCTTTTCTCTTATACCTCACCTGTGACCTCACTCTAAAAACAATTTCTTTTTTAAAAAAAGAAATTCTTGTATTGTTTTAGTGGGGTTTCAGGAAGGAAAGTAGATGCCCTGTATTCAATCTGTTATCTTTAGACAGAAATTCTGGTGTAGATTGCAATGATGATATATATCAAAACTTTCTATGAAAAGTTTCAAAGGCGTACAAAATCCAGAGAATGTTAATGCCCCCCTACTCCCCGTCACTGCCCACACCCAGCTTCAACAATTACCAACTCTGGACCAGTCTCGTTTCGTCCATATTCCTACCCTTTCCCCCTCCTCCTGAATTATTTTGGAGCAAATCCCAGACATCATATCATTTCATTTGTAAATCAATAATGGATTTGAAGTGCTTGTGTAATTCCCTCTGGGGAATGAATTTCTGATTAGGTACTTCAGATGCTAACGAAGCCCCCCTAGAGTGTGGGTTCCTAATTAGGGTACTTCAAATGTGAACAGCCTCTGGGGTGTAGATGAAAGTTAATCTATACACACATACATCACACTGTTAATACTGAAGTAGTTTAAAGTAAATCACTATACAGTCTAACACTGTGAAACTCAAAGGCAGAGGAAAATTAATGAGTGTTGTTGTGATGAGCGGAAGCTTAAGAGACAGAGTCCTCAGAGTTGATGGCTGTGTTTTGCTCTTGGGAGAACAGGAAAAAAGACGTATCAGGAAAAAGAGGTAATTTGTGGAGAAAGATGGAGAACTCAAGATAATGTTGGACACACAACAAGAAATATAGACAATTGTTAATACATGATTGGGGCTCAGAGAGAGGTCAGGCCAAGTATTCCTACTTAATAGTCCTTATGGAAATAGGAATTGAAGCATGAACACAAGTGGTTTTTCCAACTGAGAGTGGAAAGAGACTAGAATGACCAGAGTCTAGGATGGGGAGAGGAAAAGGTGACACCTGTATGACAGAAAGGGAGTTGGGTCATGACCCCTGCCATTTATATTACAATACTTCATCACGGAGAGTGGGGTAGAAAGGGTTGGATGTGCTACACTCTTGGGCAGGGTTCTTAACCCTGTACCATGCACTCCTTTGGTAGTCTGGAGAAACCTGTGGATGCCTCAGAATAATGTTCTTAAATGCATAAAATAAAATGCACAGGATTACCAAGGAAGCCAATTATGCTGAAATACAGTTATCAAAATATTTTTAACATGTGATACAACTATAAATGTTATTCTCTTATTGACACACTAACAAGATCTAGTGGCAGGTATAATAATTACTGTAATTTCGAAGTAGTAATGAGTGTAAATTATATTTTGAGATAGCTGCAACAACTCGAACGTGATATGAAAATCACCGTGACTTGTATGGGTGACAAAGTCATAGGTACTGCAAACACTACTGTGTTTTGTTTTGTACATTTATAATTGAAGGAAGTGCTAATTTCAGTTAGAGGTGAATGGAAATAAGCAATTAATTTTTTTCCTATCCAAGTTCACAGACATCCCCCCGCCCTCACCAGCATGGGACGCCGGAGCCCAGGTTAAGATCCCCATTCCAGGGGTAGTCAATCGAATGACTTAATTCATTTAACAATTACTTATTGAATGCCAGTCTGTGCTAGACATAGAGATACAAGGATAAATAAATTGCAAGGAACTCACAGTGAAGTTGGAGAAACTGACACGTAAATAGGTGATGGCAGTCCAATACGGGGGTGCAATGAAAGCTTAGCTTATCCAGAATACAGAGGAGAGAGGAGGCCTCCGGAAGCAGTTACGTGTGAAATAAGTAAGCAACTTGTGGTCAGAGTGAAGTTGGATCTGAGTCTGTGGTCCACAGAGGAGCAACCTCTGCTTTCTATGTCCTCCCCACGAAGCCCAACCTGCCTTCCCAGGCCCTGCTCCGTCCAGCCCCACCTCCTTCTCGGCCCCTTAAGTGAATCTTCCTATCACTCCCTCTCAGTCTCCTGGGTCCTAATTCACCACCTGTCCTGCCTCAGGGCAACCCTATGCTCTGGCTTTTATTGGATGTCCTCTCCTCACCCCAATGAACATACATACTTCACCTAGCTTGTTCCTACTCATCTTTTAGTTCACAACTTAAGCATCACTTCTTCCAGGAAGCCTTCTATGGGTCTCCCGCAGTTGTTCCATATATATAGTAGTGCAAAGTATTTAACCAGCCCTTTTTTGATGGACACTTGAGTTGTCTCTAGTTTTTCATCATTACCAGCCATGCAGTCTCACACACACACACACACACACACACACACACACACACACACCTTTGTATACTTATATTTCTGATAGTTCAATTTCTACAAATGGAATTACAAAGACAAAATAAATGCACATTTTACACTTCAATCAACGCTACTAATTACTCTCAAAAAGGTGGGATAGAGGACTTGCTTTCTCACACTCTGAACAATAGTGTATATTATCAATCTTTTAAACATTTGCTAATATTTTCATAAGATGACAGCATTCTCATTGTTAAGTTTATATATCTTTGATTATCAGTGAGGTTGAACATTTTGTTACTCTATTATTTAAAATATAAGATGTAATTAGTTTGACATTATGGATAGAAGAATATGAGACTTAAAATCAAATTAATATTCCTGCTAAAAAATAAAGGAGCATTTTAGGAAGGAAAGCACTTAACTTTGATATAAATGGCATTTATGCCTGAAGCATATTTTGGAGTAAATAGAACATTTTCAACCAGATTCAAAGCTAACCCATATATATTGGCTGTTCGGCTGTTCTGAAGATGCTGAATGATCCTATACTGGTAAATTTTCTAGTATATAAGCTTTATTGTCATCAAGACATAAGCTTCCACCTAATGGCCACATGGTGGTTTCTAAATGTTATTCTCCATTAAAAAAACAAACAAACAAACAAACAACAACAAGGCTCCTTGGAGAACTTGTTGATTCCGGGACTAGGGCAGGAACAAGCGGAGCCTGGAGAATCTCGTGGCGCCAGACAGTAAGGAAGTGCTCTAAAAAGATGAGGGTGTGTCAAAAGGACATAGGAACCACCCTGAAAATGCTCTCCATGGCTAACTTGAGCAACAAAATAAATAATCATAATGTTAGATTATATCCCATAGGACAAAACAAATATCCAAAAGTCCATACCAATATGAATAAATAAATATGTGTGTGGGGGCGGGGGGAAGGGCAACTCTTCCTTACAGAAGAATTCCAATTAACACATGTAGAAGGCATGAGGAAAATACAAAATCCCCACTAGAACCACTGCAGTGCTAATTGCTGCAGGCAAGACCAACTGATGGATGCAAAAATCGGTGGGCAGAAGTTTGAGAAGAAATAGGATGTTAGATCAGTCTCAAGTATCACTCCAAGATGTTTAACATTTTCAGAAGGAAAAAAGTGACTTTGCAGTGAAGAAACCCTGCAGATACCATGTTAACCAAGCGATCAAGGTAAACATTACTGGTAAGTCATGCTGGCATCCTGCACCCTGATAGGAAATAGTGAGAAGAGCGTTTCACCTTGTGGTCTTCTTCTCCTAAACCCGTAACCTCGGTCTAATCACGAAGAAAACACGAACAAACCCAAACTGAGGGACATTCTACAAAACAGCTGACCAGTACGCATCAAAAGAGTTTGTGAAGGACAAGGACAGACTGAGGAACTGTCACAGATTGGAGGAAACAAAGGAGATCCGGAAACTAAAGGCAACATGGGATCTCGTATCATATCCTGGAACGTAAAAAGGACATGGGGGTGGGGGAATGGTGAAATTCAAAGGTCTGTAGTTTAATTAATAGTATTGCATCAAAGTTAATTTCCTGATTTTGATCATTGAACTGTGGTTATGTAAGTTATTAACATGAGGGGAGCTAGGTCGAGGGCATATGTGAACTCTGTACTATTTTTGCAACTTTTCTGTAAGTCTGAAATCACTTCAAAAATAAATGTGCACAAACACACAAAATGGTAACTACGTAGAGGTGAAGATATGTTAATTAGCTTGATTATGGCAATCATTTCACAATGTACATCAAACATCAAGTTGTACATCATATACATACTGTTTATATGTCAATGAAATTGTTAAATTACACAAAATTAAATAAATGAATGAATTAGATAACAAATAAGTTAAAAATAAGAATAAGCTCCATCTGAAGAGCTATTTTCATAGCACACATTGAAAACCACATCCTGCTGCTGCTGGCTGTGCTGAGGACTTGAATACTATTCAGAATCTCCCCTACCACTGCATGGCTCTCCATCCAAAACAACTTTGGATGTGCTTTCACAAAAGGTTGAAATATTTTAAAAACAACTTGCATTCTGCTTCTCTTCTTTCATCTTATGAGTTTATTGAATTCGCTGTTGCTCATTCATAAAATAATTTCATATGATCAAATGGAGAGGCCCCCATCTGAGATCTGGGGGTCTTTTCTCAGCTCTGCCGTAAATCAACTATAAAATTGCCAGCAAGTTACGCTCCCCGAGCCTCACTTAGGAATGACAGCACTAGAAAGAAGATATTTGTTTGTCTCAGTTTTGAAATTCTACACTTCATGCTTCACAATTCCTGACTCTTTTTAGCGTGTCCCTCACCCTCAAGTTAGGCTACCAGCTTTGGTGTGGAAGGGACCAAAGATTGCCAAAGATTGTATGTCGTGGCGCAGTATGTCAGCACATCAACCAAAGTAAAGTCATGTGGCAGAGGTAACTGGATTCTTAATTTTTAATATCTCAGAAAGTTTAATGAAGATATTAATCTCATTTAAATGTCTTGATTATACACAGTAATGAATAACAGTAAGCATGTGGTGGAATTCAATCCATGTAATTCAGAAACTTCGTTTTAGGGCATTTCAAACTCCTTCCCCATCTAAGCATTTTAGCAGCCGGACACATGGCAGACCCAACTCCCTTCCTCCCCCTTCTCCTGATCCTCTTGGTGAAGATACACTCAAAGTCAGAAACCAGTGGCCTGAGTTACCAATTCCCGGATTATTACAAGCTCACCTGGAGTCTGAAAGAGCAATTTTCCTTATGCCTATAATGATTCTGGAAAAATGACCTCTCAGTTGCTGTTTCTCACTTACCATCTCATTTAAAAAATTCTTTGTTCTCTGGGGCCACTGTGACATTTGCTCCACCGAACTCTCTGGTTTTAATATTTTCCCCCCTCAGTCAGTCACAAATAGCCCTGCCAAATTAGCCCCCAGAAACCCTTTGATTGCATTGGTATTCCACTCTTTAAACTCTAATGATTTTTCATCTACTCATTAACTACCACTCCAAAGTTCCTATGTTTGTGGTCATCTTGTCAGTGCATCTCACTGACCCAAATGAAGAAATTTCTATTTCTTTTACTCTATATTATCCATCTAGTTCTTCCTAAAAGCTATTCTTGAGATGTACTGGAAAAAGTACTTGGTTCTTGGAGTCTGCTGATCTCGGGTTTAAGTGCTAGCTGCATTGCTTACTTACTTAGCAAACTTGAGGAAGTTATCAAATTTCTATCAATGGGAATAATGCCTACTTTACAGGATGTTTCAAAAATTTGGTGAGATAACGTATGTGAAATACACAGCACCAGTTCAGTCTGTCAAGGACCTTGCCAGTGGTGGCTTTGATAACGATAGTAAGGAACCGTAGACTACCATGAACACAGCAGTCACCCCTGCTGGCTTCAGCCCCCAAACGCCAGCCCTTCCAGTTTCCTGGACCCTTTGCTAACTGCGCTCTTCTCTGGGATGATATATGGTCCTCTATTTGGCTTGAGAACAGCATTCCTCCTTCAGAGGGTTGGAGTATCTTTATTACATACAGTCTGCGATTTGTCATACTAATTTTTTTTTTTTTTTGAGACGGTATTGCTCTGTTGTCTGGGCTGGAGTGCAGTGGCTTCATCCTAGATCACTGCAACCTCAAAGTCTTGGGCTCAAGCGATCCTCCTGCCTCAGCCTCCTGAATAGCTGGGACTACAGGCGTGTGCTCCCATGCCTAGCTAATTT
This sequence comes from Varecia variegata, assembly GCA_028533085.1. Classification (NCBI taxonomy): domain Eukaryota; kingdom Metazoa; phylum Chordata; class Mammalia; order Primates; family Lemuridae; genus Varecia; species Varecia variegata. Next base: position 14,763,225 of record CM052445.1, read on the forward strand.
TTATATTTTTTGTAGAGATGGGGTCTCATGTTATCTTGCTCAGGCTGTAAAAAAAATTTTTTATTGTGGTAACATACACACAACATAAAATTTATCATTTTAACCACTTTTAAGTATATAGTTCAGTGGTGTTAAATATATTCACATGTGCAACAGTCACCATTACCCATACCTGGAACTTTTTTTATTATCCCAAACAGAAACTCTATACCCATTAAATACTAACTCTCTATTCTCCCCTACCCCCTAGTCCTTGGAAACAAGCATTCTCCTTTTTGTTTCCATGAATTTGCCTATTCTAGGTATCTCATATAAGTGGACTCATACAATATTTGTCCTTCTGTGACTGGTTTGTTTCATTTAGCATAATGTCCTCAAGGTTCTTCCACGCTGTAGCATACATCAGGATTTTACTTCTTCTGAAGACTGAATGATATTCCATTATATGTATATATCAGTTTATCCATCCATTGATAGACATTTAGGTTGTTTCCACTTTGTGGCTACTGTGACTTTATCATGTTTTACATTCTGCAGCAATTTACATCTTTATTTTCAGACCCATTAAGTTTCCTCATACTAATGTACTGAATCTTAGGAAGAGAGTCATGAAAGAATTTTTTAAATTTTCTTTTTGGCCATTTGCTCATTTTTTTTGGCAGCCACAAAGACTGAGATTTCTAATTCTATGCTAAGTAGACAATTTAAGCCATTTATCTTTTTTCTGTTTCCTTTTGCAAAAGAGAAAATAGTATTTTCCTAAAATATGATCATGTCAGTTTTGTCTATTTTTATATGTGATAAAAGACTAAGATATTATAAGGATTAGGTATTTCGTTAAAAAAGGAAAGTATGGGATGGGGCAATAAATAGCATGCTTCTTCCCTAACCAAGTTCTGAACTGTTTAAGAGATAGACAGTGAAGAGTATGGCATATGGAGGCCAGAATATTACCTTTATTACAAAGGAAGCTGATTTTGGAGAAGGCAGCTTATCTCCATGTGCAGGCAGATGGCCCTTCTAACTCTGTACTTCAGAATTAGGCAGATCCGCCCAGCCACGCATAGACAGTGCTGGCCTGAGCCAGGACTGCTACAGGGAAGGTAAAATTGTCAACTGACACGTAGTCTGATTAAATATTTGTCTTTTATACCTGCTATGGTTTGAATGTGTCCCCTCCAAAATTTAGGTGTTGTGAATGTGATAGTATTAAGAGGTGGGGCCTTTAAGAGGTGATTAGGCCATGAGGGCTTCCCCTTAGTGAATGGAATTAAGTGCTCTCATAAAAGGGCTTGACAAAGGGAGTTCATCTTGTTTTGCCCTTCTGCCTTCTGCCATGTGAGGACACAGTGCTCCTTTCCCCTGAGGAAGCAGCATTCAAGATGCCATCAAGGAAGTAGAGACCAGACCCTCACGAAGCAACAGAACCTGCCAGTGCCTTTTTTTTTTTTTTTGGATACAGAGTCTCGCTCTGTTGCCTGGGCTAGAGTGAGTGCCGTGGCGTCAGCCTAGCTCACAGCAACCTCAAACTCCTGGACTCAAGCAATCCTCCTGCCTCAGCCTCCCGAGTAGCTGGGACTACAGGCATGCGCCACCATGCCCGGCTAATTTTTTCTATATATATTTTAGTTGGCCAGATAATTTCTTTCTATTTTAGTAGAGACGAGGTCTCGCTCTTGCTCAGGCTGGTCTCGAACTCCTGAGCTCAAACATTCCACCCGCCTCAGCCTCCCAGAGTGCAAGGATTACAGGTGTGAGCCACCACGCCCAGCCAATTACCATATTTTTAAAACAATTTAACATTTATACCAGTCAGATGCAATAATTAACATAATATAGAAAAACTTTAGTAAAATTATTTTATTTTGTTGTAACATCCATCTCTAACAGTTTGAAATAAAAATTTCCATGGTCTTAATTGAACTGTATGTTGCTTTCTTTTAGAATGTCCCTTTTTTCATTAAAATAATTTCTAAACCACTCTATGTGTTCAACCTTTTGTTTAACACTCAGATATGGGTTTTTGGAAAGACCACATGTCACCAGCTCCATGAAATGGCGAATTGGTCCTTGCTTTGGAAAACCCTCCAGGTATTTATCCAGAAATATATGTTCATGAAATTCTGAACCATCATCATCAAAACCTAGGAAATGAGACAAAACACATTACAATTTTAAATGTAAAGCCTACATCATAAAATAAATATTAATGAGTTACCATAATATTACAGTTAAAGGCATGAACTTTGGAGTTAGACCTATGTTTGCCCACTAATTTAACAACTGTGACTGTGGAAAAATTAATTAACTTCTCTGAGCATCAGTTTCCTCAGGCCTAAAGTGCTATCAGAATAGCACTTTCCTGGGGTTTTTGTAAAGATTAAATAGACACAAAGCATATAAAGATCTTTTACAATGTCTAACATACTATAAATGTTCAAAATGTAGCAGCAATTATTGCTAATGAATATTTTCATAAATATGGCAACCACTAAGAAACTATGCAAACTATATTTCAAAATACATAAATAAAACAAGATGAAACCATGACAAATGTTCCAAGCAGCTCACAGGAAGCCAAGAAAAGACAGAGGATTAAGAAATAGAGAAAATGAACAGAAAACAAACAATAAAATGGGAGACTTAAATCCTAACAAATCAACAATTACTTTAAATATAAATGGTCTAAATACACTAATCAAAAGACAGAGACTGGCACAGTGGACAGAAAAACATGATCCAACCATATGCTATCTACAAGAAATTCACTTCAAACACAATATAGATAGAAAGTAAAAAGCATGATTGGCTATATGAATATGAGATAAAGTAGATCAATAGTCTTTTTAACTTAGAATGCTGCAGGAGGGCATAATGAATAGATCCTTCCTGAATTAACCAATAAATGAATGAGAGTCAAGTGGTTTTAACACATATAAAGCAAAGGAAAAAAGGAGAGTGACAAAACAAAGTACACTATATACAAAAATAAGTTCTAGATGGATTAAACAGAAAAAGGCTAACATATTTATATAAAAATTAAATCTCTATTCACTAAAGACATTCTAAACAGAGTTAAAAGATAAGTAGCAAGGACTTCTAGTTAATATGTGACGAATTGAATCCATGCTTAAATCTCTGCTTCCTCCTACCAAATGGCAGTAAAAGAAATAAAAAGCATAAAAGCACAAAGACAGAGAGAAAAGAAAAAGAAACAATAATGGACAGGAGATAGGAACAAAATTTTAGAAGATGAAAAGTGCACATCTGAGTAGTAACTGACTTAGCAGAGTAGAAGATGCTAAAACCTAAATACCTGTAAAAGAGGAAGACAGTAAGGAGCAAACAGCCTTCAAAAGGCTTCAGGAATTAGAAGCACCAAGTACCCCTGAAGTTAGGAAAGGGGATGAGGGGCAAAACCCAGGAGGATTAATTGAAAATTGGTTCAGGGAATAGTAAGATCTCCCATGTCCCATCTCCCAGCTGCACCTCCAGATGACTATCCTCATCCATTCTCAGAGGAGAGGGACAGTTTACTTTTTGAAGAAATTAAAGTGGAAAGAGGAAATAAGTCACTGGATTAATAAGAGGAGTAAGTGAAAGCCTGTATGGTAAACAGTGAGACACCCCCTCACCTCCAGTCCCTTTCCCCCATCTAGTTCTCAGAGCACAGCCAAGGTGGCTTATAATCTCAAGTCAGGTGGTTGGAAGATGTCTAACTGGAGAAACTCAGTGAGAAGAATTATAAATATGCAGTTAGGGGAGTTACCATATGAAGAGGTTCCTTCCCAAATTCTCTGAAATGAAGCCACCCGTTGACAAGTTCCACCCATTCACACACGTCTAATAAATAGCTTTTCATGGCCTTCTTCTCAAGTATAAACAAACATCCAAAGAACAGCAGACATTTTTTTTTAATTCTTTTTTTTTCTTTTTGGTCTCAGTTTGAATCTGGATTTCAGAATAGCAGACATTGGAAGAAATTCTCTAACATAAGTGAAAGACACCTTGGCAGAAACTGATACCTCTCTATTAATATCAAAATCCATTTTCCCTTTTTACCATGGTAAAAGAATTAAAAACCTGTATGTGGCTGTTCAGCAATATTACATTTTCCAGCCCCCTTTAAGTTAGCCATGGACATATTATTAAATCTTCACCAATGGAATCTGAACAGTGGCAACGTGTGACACTTTCAGGCCAGAGCCTCTACGATAGTAAAGTTGTTTACACCATGCCGTCTTTCCCCTTCCTGCAAGCCTAGGCACAATGTGCCTGCGATCTATCTTTAATCATGTAGATCAGAAAACTGCCCTACAGAGGGGAGATAAATAAGATGGAAGAAACCTGGATCCTAGAATAATTGGGTACATACAGCTGCTTACTGATCTGGAACTTGAACGATTATACAATATCAAATTAATTTCAATCCTGTTTGAATCATTGCATGTATGGGATCTCAGTGAAACAGCAGCTAGTGTTAACCAAATATAAACTCCAAAATAAAAGAAAACTTTGAGGAAACTAATAGGTACGTAGCAGAGGCAAAGTAATTAAATACCAAGAACAACAAAAGTTTAGAAGTTAAAAATATGATAGCATAAACAAAAACCCACCAGAAAGGATATAAGATAAAAGTTGAGAAGTTTTTCCAGAGCATAAAATAAACAAAAAAAAAATAAAGAAAAAGATTGGAGGCCTAGATTATCAAGTAAATGACACAAGAAAACTTCCCAGAACAGAAAAATAAAGTTCCCAAATTAAAAGAAGTCAATGATGCCTAGAATAATTATTTTAAACAAATAAAATCCCTTACCAGGGATCATCACCCTGAAACTTACGAATATTATAATGAGAAGATGCTAAAAGTCACCAAAGAAGATAAAACATCATAGAATGAATCCGGGATAAAAATGGAAGAATGGCAAAAGCATAAGACAATGGAGCAATGGCTTTGCAATTATGAAATGAAATTGTTTCCAATCTCAAATTTTATACTCAGCCATACCTCGCACCTCATTAATGCAATGGTTTTATGACTAGTGGACACAAGCATAAGACAAGTTGCAGTGTTCTCCAAATTTAGGTAAAATCTCATACCCTCTATTTAATGTATTAGAAGATTCACTAAGTAATATCTTGCTTAGCAACTAGAAAACTGTTATCATTTGCAGTTCTCACCCCTTTTATGTCCTAGGAATCATGATGCATTTTTGCCATATAATTTTACTTCTTCATTTTCCTTATCAAATTTCTAAAATTCAGTGAAACACTAATTCTTTTTTAAAAACCACTGTCAGATTTCTTTTAGGACACCATGAAGATATCTATACAGTGTTCTAAAATGCAGGTAAATATCTAGACTCTAAAATTGAAAATCCGGCAGAAATAATCTCAATCAATAAATTTTATAACCCTTTCAAGTTAATACTTACCTGCTTCATTGTCAATAGGGAACTCCCACAGTTTACCCTCTTTAGTCCACTGGATCATCTCTTCAAACCCATTCTGAAAGGGCTGTTCGTTTACTGTGGCTAACTGCTTGGCAAATTCCACATCCCAAAGTGAAGGTGAGGTGTCTGTATAACAAAAGCATTTTACATAAGCAGAAGTCAATGTAGCTATCTTCTTTTAAAAAAATGTTATAATCAACTCTGAACTGGTCATATATTTTCAGACCTTGACCCAATTAAATAGTATTAATAAAAGGTTACTGAGAGCTAAAACTGCCAACAAAAATGGTATGTGAAGACTATAACGATGGCAAGCTTAATGTTTGTTTTACTACAATTGCCAGGTAATCACTGCCCCTTTACTGGAAAGGAAAAAAGAAATTTGTATATTGTTTAAGGGTCTTTTTATGAATGTACTTTTTATACAACATGAGACTTTGATCTGTAAAGTCTAGCCTGTTTATTTTAGTCTGTCAAAACTAGTACTAATGTGTGACTATTAAAGCCCACAGAAATTCAATTAACAGAATATTAATATTAATGATATTATTATTATCCACTAATGGAAACTTAGCACTTCCTTGGTACTTAAATGTTTTTTATGTGTTAGTTCATTTAATCCTCACAACCAACCCAATGAGGAAGGTATTATGTTGCCTTATTACCACAATCATATTACATGTTTCAATCATTTATTTACTTTTGAAATTTAAGACATTTTTTCAAGAATGAATCATACTCCCACCAGTCACTGCTGCTGGGAATGTAAAATGGTACTAACTACCTTGGAAAAACAGTTCGACGGCTTCTTAAAAAGTTAAGACTACCCCTATGTTTCAACACAGCCTTTTCACTCCTGGACATTCACCCAAGAGAAAAGACAACACATGTCCACACAAAGACTTATACATGAAAGCTCATGGCAGCTTTCTTTGTAGTAGCCAAATTTGGGTTGTAATTTGGGAAACAACCTAAATGTCCATTAACAGGTGAATGGATACAAAAATGTGATACATCCACATAACTGTATACTACTTAGTAATAAAAACGAATTACTGGTACATGCAACTGCATAGATAAATCTCAAACCATTATGCAGAGTGAAAGAAGCCAGACTCTTTTGTAAGAGTACACACTGTGTAATTTCAGTTATATAAAATTCTAAGAGATGCAAACTAATCCATTGTCATAGAAAGCAGATCAGTGGTTGCCTAAAGACTGTGTGTGTGTGTGTGTGTGTGTGTGTGTGTGTGTGAGAGAGAGACAAAAGGACACAAGGAAAACTTGTCGGTAATGGAAATGTTCACCATCTTGACTGGCAGTTTCATAGATATATGTATGTCAAAACTCACTGAATCACACAACTTAAATGTGTGGAATTTGTTGCTTATAAATTATACCTTCATAAAGCTGTAAAAAAATGAGTATCAATAGCCACTCTTTTCTCTAAAATTTTATTCTTAATTTTTTCAAACCTTTTTGATCTTTTTTTCAATGTGAATTTGATTTTTTAAATAAAATAGGATCATATAGTTTGGTGACCTGTTTTTTCCACTTAATAGCTACATCACAATTAACTCCCTATCGTTGGATATTTTGATCATTTACATATTTTCTCTTTTAAACACTGTAGTAATGAATATCCTTATAGTTATACTTTTGCACATATCTGGAATTATTTCCTTAGAATAAATTCCTAGGACCAAAATTCCTGGGTTAAAGGCATAGAACACATATGATCTATTCTCCAGCCTACCTTTTTATCTACTTTTGCCAACCCCACTGAAACATCCGAACAAACAGCTCATTTACTCTTCTACCTAGGTAAGCTTTATCTATTTTGCTTTTTCTGAATCTGTTTCTATGCACCTTTAAGTGCAGGAATGTGTCTAACCACACACTGACTGGTGCATTTTAAGTATGTTGGCCTAGATCACTGGATACTGAGAAAAGATCACAACAGTTAGACTGAAATCAGTCATATTTACAGAGCAGTCACAACAGCAAGATAACTTAATTAAGCTGTAAGTGTGAGCTTAATTAAGCTATATTGCCTGTTGACTCCAGGTTACACTAGGATAACCAGTAGGGCCTATGACTACATCCTTTGCAGCAGTGGTAAGAGCTGACTGGGGAACCAGACGTGGGAATCACGGGACAGAAGAGCTCAGTCAGCAAGTAATTACTGAATGCCAACTATACTTCAGGCATTATTATAGGTGGTAGGAAAACAGCAGCGTACAATTGCTAAATTTAAGTTTCCACATTACTGCTATTCTTGTATTTAATTGAGAACAAAAGACATTCTTTAGACTCATGCAAGTATAGCTTATTAAAATAGTAACTTCATGCGTAAATTATTGTGTAAATTTGTGTGCTATTTTCCTCTTTAGAGTATAATCATTTTATATTGTTTTATAAAATACACAAAACTGCAGTGCTTCCTTGCCAGCTAACTTCAATCTTAGGAATAAGATTTTTTGGGAGGGGAGGTTGGGTGGGGGGGCAAGGGCAATATACGTAACCTAAACTTTTGTACCCCTACAATGTGCTGAAATAAAAAAAAAAAAAAGAAAGAAAGAAAAAAGTAAGCTGTCTCCTTCAAGATTCCAAGTTTCTCTTTCGGCTAGACAATAGCAGCTGTTCTGACAACAAATTCCGTTTTGAAGCAAGCTTAACGGACACCACTCGAACAGAGGAGAGGTGATTCATTCTTCATGCCTTTGCATCATGCATTTCCTTTTCATCATACACAACAGAATGCAGTTTTCGCAATACAAGAAGGGGGTTTTTCTTTTAGCTTCACTTTCGGTTCAAATGAGGAAACACTGACTGAATTAACTCCTTTCCTGTGGATATTGTACAACTCAGTTTATTCAAAGAAGAATTTAAGATTCAAGATAAGCCACTTGACTAGGGGGTACAGGGTATACAAACATGAGTGAGACCTAACCCTTAATACCAAGGAGTTATTGAATAGTTGGAAAATCAGAAGTTTAGATGAGTAATGGGTAGAAAGATTAAATGAGCCACTGGAGGCTGGCCTAGGCCTATCACATACAACATTATTTCTACCAAGATCCAAAAAGCTAACTTCCATTCTTCAGAAATACTCATCTCTTATAAGCTGGAAACCATGTGTATTGAGTTTCTTCATTTCTCTTATCAGTAAGCCAAATTTAATAGCAAGCAAGAGGACACTCTTATTTCTCTTTCAGAATTAAAACGGCAAATTTGAAGAATTTGACTTCTTACCCAAAGAGGAAAAGGAGAAGAACAGAGAACAAAGAGTAACCATGCATTAAGGAAAAAACACTACAAGTCTATTAAATATATTCCCCAGATGTTCTTCCCATCTCCTGAATAATCACTAAATTTCTTCAACAAGTTATTTCTATAAATGCTATCTCCTCCCCTAGACAGGAAACTGCTGAGGAGCAGGAACCATAGCTTATCTTTGTGTAACAGCACAAAGATGCATTGCAAATGGTAGGCGATTACTAATATTCTAACCCAAATTAACAGCCAATCTATACCTCTGCGTTCATACAGCCAGTGGTACTTACCTCCCATTGTCTCACAGAATGCAACATTTCAAGGAAGAAACTTGACCAAGACTAGCAATGTTAACAACTACATTCATAAGCAGGATCCAGGCCAATGATGGGATGGAGTATTAAAATACTGAGCCATTATACCATCAAAACACTAAGGACATCTTTGAAAGAAGGAATGTTTCTCCACTTGAGAAACACTATTTTTTTTCCTTAACAAACCTGTTTCAAGTGCTTCTTCAGTAACTGCCTTAATGTCAAAAATATCAAGTCTCCTCCCCTTGAATAAATTTTTCCTAGGACTAAATAAAAGAAAAAATATATTAATGAATATATTTATAAACTGTCAACAAAATGTGAGAAAAAATTTTTACATGAGATATTCTATGTAGAAATTAAAAATAATTTCACAGACCCACACAAGACATTTTAGCTAAATTGCCATATTTTTAAGAACAGTAACTAAAAACAGGAACATGTGCACTTGAATTTTTGCTTCACTAAACAACAAAGCAGTCACAGTGGTTTAGTTTCCAAAACACCTAATTGAAAAGATTAGTTTAATTTGCTATACTCTTTGATATCTTTAGTATTAAAGTCATTGAAAACTTAATGTTGTAAAAAGCCATAATAATATGCTAAAATTAAAACTATTAAAGTAAACATTTAAGGGCAGAAAACACTAAAATGTTTAATTACAGATTATAATTATAAAAGATTCCACAGATAATTCAAAACATCCCCTCTTATAAAGCAATCATTCTGCAGTTTAAAAATATTAACTTTCTTTACATAACTGTTTTTAATTAACTATTGACATTAAAGTCAGCATTAATAGGTTAATGTTTTCTTGTATACTTGATAATCAACTGCTTTATGCATCAATTCACATACTTACTTGAATACATTTACTGGCAGATTAAAAACCAGTTTATAAACTGGAGGGTTAATTTTTTAAAAAAATTTGAATTCTCCTTTACAGACTAAATTACTTTTTTCTACTAAATGAAACTAATTGGAAAAAATAGAAATACGATATTAAAGTTAACTAAAGTGATCTCAAATCATATAAGCTTTCTTCTAGCAGATTCCCAAGTATTTGTAAACAAAGGCCTTTATGCTCCAAAATTTTCCCTCAATTGTGTGTCAGGTAAATAGGATGATGGACTAACCTACGATGAAGAGAGAATGCTGCGGTAAAGTATGGAATTGTAAAAGAGGAATGAACTAAAAAGAAAGGGAACAAACATTTGCTGAGTACCTACTGTATATTAGATGGTTTACATAGATGTCTATAGATAGGTATTTCTTTTCTATTCCTCAAGAAAACCATTTAAGGCCGGGCGCGGTGGCTCACGCCTGTAATCCTAGCTCTCTGGGAGGCCGAGGCGGGCGGATTGTTTGAGCTCAGGAGTTCGAGACCAGCCTGAGCAAAAGCGAGACCCCGTCTCTACTAAAAATGGAAAGAAATGATCTGGACAGCTAAAAATATATATAGAAAAAATTAGCCGGGCATGGTGGCACATGCCTGTAGTCCCAGCTACTTGGGAGGCTGAGGCAGTAGGATCGCTTGAGTTTGAGGAGTTTGAGGTTGCTGTGAGCGAGGCTGATGCCACGGCACTCACTCTAGCCCGGGCAGCAAAGTGAGACTCTGTCTCAAAAAAAAAATAAAATAAAAAAAAAAAAAAAAGAAAACCATTTAAGCTAGGTTTCACTTTCAGCATTTTATAGATGAGGAAACAGACTGATGGAGGCTATAAAGGTGCCCCAGTCACAGAATTAGACAGTGGCAGCGCCAAGACTCTAAGGCAGGCCTGTGTGAACTGTCAGTCTCCAACGGAAGGAATCAGTCCAGGCCTGGGTTGTCTCAGTTGCTCCAAATCCTTCCTGCCCATGTCACAGCAGGGTGAACAACTTGGCATCTGACCACTGCTTCTCCTTATTCCCCTTTTGTTGGCTTTTTAACACAGTCCTTGTATGCACAGAAACTCCTTTCCTACTTTTTTAGCTTCTCCCTTGCTGCTTTTTAATCTGTAACAGCAGCTATTATAATATCATTAAAAATCAAAACTATATACCGTTGTGATGTAGTTGCATAGAATCATGGCAGAGACAACTGATTCAATTAAGTTTTCTTGAGGATTGGCTGATTCAATTAAATATTCTTAAGTAAAACTCCAAGTACATTTTCTACTTTGTTCAATAATATGTCATGAATATTAAATTAATTTAAATTAGTAATTCAAATAATCTTCCAAAGTCACCATAACCTCTTGAATTTCCTGCGTTAACTGCTGACCACCTTTTCCAGTCTTTGTGTACAAATCAGTAATTTAACACCTGGAAGGAGTTAATGCAAGATCCTGATTACACTTAAATCCATGGAATACACAACATATTGAAAATACTCTAATTGTGAGCACATCCTGCTACAAAGATGTTAGTTTTTGTCAGACCATGCCAATATCCGGTTCCTCCTTCTAAACTATCACTTTCAGGATTTAAAGGAGAGAAAGAACAGACACTAGTAAATACAGAACAACTTTGGATTATAAAATAACTATATAAGGCATGGCTCAGAATCTTTAAGAGCAAATTAGCAAATTCAAATGGCTACAAATAATCTATTAACCACTTCTAGGTATTACATGGACATTTTTCCTTTTTTCTTTTTTTTTCTTTGATGGTAGTTATTTCTCCCAAAGTACGATGTACGATGACCACATACAGAGGATATAGAGGATATATGAATGTATATAGTGTTAGGCACTTATGGTCAGGATGAAAAAATAATGCTTCTTGCAAAACGTTTATCTGTTCAGAATTCAGCAAGCTCCACTTATTTTAAATCAGAGGACTTCTCTCCACCATGGGTAGATGTGAGGCAGGGCTCATTTTGATTTAAGGTATGGAAAAATCTAGGACTGCTAAATCCAGGACATCTTTCCTTCTCTAGGAAATGCTATCAGAGAGTAAGCACACAGCTGTAAATGCATTCCTAATGCTTAGGCACCCATCAGCAATAATATACACACGCAATAAAGTAAATCTACAGTTAATGTAAAAACGAACCACACAAACAAAATTCAATAGGCTACAAAGCCTAATACCTTTTTCTAAGATCAGCAGTCTTCTCCCAGCTAACATAATTGTCAATTCCTTCATCAAACTTAATCTGATGCTCTGGTCTTGTTCCTACTCTGGCTGTAGATCTGGCAACTTTCATATTTGATACTATGTTACCAACACTGAAAAAATAAGAAGGTATATTAGTTACATAACAGTAATAAACTTTCTTAAACAGGAGATTGAGATCATTTACTTACTATTACACTTTTATGTACTAATACGCATAAAAAGTTATGCTTAAATAAAAAATGTCACATATTAACATTCATATAAGAGACCACTGAGATTTGTTTACTTCTATCTTTTAAAGACGTTCTTCAGAAATCTTCATGTAAAACATAAATTAAAAGTATCACTTATGAAAAATTAAGAAACATCCAGAGAAGCTAATAGGAAAGCACAATCAAAATCTGTAGGCCTAGCATCTACATTCAGTAAGGAAATTAAAGTTTAGATTTAACCATTTTTATTTGTTGCCTGAGTCACTTGACTGACAGTCCAGATATTTATTTTTTTAACTTCCTAAGATAAATCTGTTACACATGCTCATTGAGAATGACTGATAGAGATCACTTTCCAAAACGAAGCAGTGCCACTACTTACTACATGTGGGCTACAGCAGTATAACCTGGCATAAAGCAATGAGAGAAGAGGATAAGTAGAAAGATGTCAGCTCAAACATAAAACTAAGAGGAAAAAGAGAAGGAAACAGGCCTGAAGATTATTATACTGTGCGTAACACCAGCAAACTATTTTAACTGAAAAAAAAAATTAATTTTCTCAGAGAAACTATCTTATTCTGTTATTTTAATAACATTACTGAATTTACCATTTCTTTTTCATGGACAAGAAACCATGTAACTTCCTAAAAGAAAAGTTTATCATTCAACTGAGTTTATCATACATCTTACTTGAGATGTAACTTTTTAAAAAAACCAAATTGCTAAAATTCCATTTGTGAGGTATATTTTATATATAAATGTACATATTATGTGTATTACATTACCAGCTACTTGAAAATGGCCTACTTTGAGATACAAACATTACTGACATAACTATTTGATTCACTCACCTAATTTTAGGTCTCTCCCCATCTTTCTGTGCCTTTGAGTCTTCCTCGTGCTTCCGGAGCTGCCTGAGCAGTTCTGACTTGGTTGTCTGCTTGTCAAAAGGGAGAGAATCTGCAACAGCAGATGCAGCAGCCACCAACTCAGGACTCAGGGGCTCATTTCTGAAAAAGAAAATGAAAAACAAATGAGAAAGAGGCCAGGCGTGGTGGCTCATGCCTGTAATCCTAGCACTCTGGGAGGCTGAGGCAGGTGGATTGCTCAAGGTCAGGAGTTTGAGACCAGCCTGAGCAAGAGCGAGACCCGGTCTCTACTAAAATAGAAAGAAATTAACCGGACAACTAAAAATATATAGAAAAAATTAGCCGGGCATGGTGGCTCATGCCTGTAGTCCCAGCTACTCAGGAGGCTGACGCAGGAGGATCGCCTGACCCCAGGAGTTTGAGGTTGCTGTGAGCTAGGCTGATGTCACGGCACTCTAGCCCAGGCAACAGAGTGAGACTCTGTCTCAAAAAAAAAAAAAAAAAATGAGAAAGGAAAAAGAAGGATTACTTATTATGCCATTAGTTCACTGAAAAGTAAAATGATTTTGGGAGGAAAACTTTCTGTCATTCCAAAAAGTATTCATTCAATTCAATTTCTAACAAAAGCAAGAATTCTCAAATATTAGTTATTGGTTTTATATAAACTTTGAAATGTTAAAAGTTAAAGTTAATGGCTACTTGCTGAAGCAAAACACTAACCAGAACGATATGTTAAAGTGAAGAGGTGAGCGATCAGCCTCAAAAATTATAAATTAGTGGAATTTTTAATTACATGCCATTTAATTTTAAAAACAATACACATTGCAAGCAAGTATTACATAAAGGTGCTTAACCTGTTCGTAGAAGATTTACTCATAATGGCCCCAAACTAGAACCAACCTGAAGGTCTATCAGAATGGATAAACAAATTGTGGTATGTCCATACAATGGAATTGTACTCAGCTCACACCAACATGAATGAAACTCATACACATTAGACCAAATGAAAGAAGGTAGACACAAAAGTGTACACACTGTATGATTCCATTTATGTCAAGTTCCAGAACAGGCAAAACTAATCTGAGGTGAAAAACAAACCAACAAACAAACATCAGAACAGCAGATGCCTTAGGACAGAAGGCTACTGAGTGGGAAGATAGAAATGGGAAGAGTCTGTGTCTTGATAAGTGCATGGGTGACATGAGCTTATCCATTGTCAAAATCCTACAGCTGAGATTTGTACATATTATGTAAATTTTACACAAAAAAGAGTGATAAATCATCATCATCAAGTAGGAGATGGAAATGATACAAGAATGACAAAATGTTGATCATTATTGAAGCTGGGTGACAGGTACAAAGTGTTTATTATACAATTTTGTATACTTTGCATATGTTTTACATTTTCCATAAGAAAAACCTTTCACTAAACATTCAGACTACAAGACTACCAGACACACCTGGCCCCATCTATTCAGGAAGATAATAGATAGAACCACAGCAGGCTAGCAGGGCAGCCTCAGGCATCCCTCTCAGTGGGAGTCCTCGCAGTGTTCATGAGGGTGACACTTCACAGAGTTATCCCAGAATTAGGATATGAGATCTGCATCATGAAGACACAGGAGCCAATATCTCTTGTAACAAGGTCACATGCAGAGTTTCCAAGGTCCCTGCAAAAGACATGCAGTAACAAGAGTAACTGCACTCCAGGAAGCCCTAAGTATGGTGTCCCCATCAGGTACCTGCAGTTCTCCCAGGCTAGATGCAATCTATCAATCAGGGGTCAATTTTGTCATGACAATGTTACCTACAATATAGCTGACATTCTACAGGTAACAGGTTACCAAGTCAGGCAGGTTATATTTTCAGAAAATAGAGACAGCAATATTTCTGGTCTCACATGCTCTTCCAAAACATTGCCACACCCCATCAAGAGGGGGAATCCATCTCCCCTCCCCTCAAAACCAGAGGAAACTTTGTGACTGCCTTGATGAACAGAACACAATAGAAGTGACACACTGTGACTTCTGAGTCTACATCATATAATGCGATACAGCTTTCACTTGCATCACTCTTGAGACGTTTATCTTCGGAACCCAGCTACCAGGCAAGCAGCCCAGGCCACGTGGAAAGGCTACCGGTAAGTGTACTGGCCAAGAGCCCCAACTAAAGTCTCAGCCAACAGGCAGCACCAACCACTGGAAATTTAAGTGAACAAGGCTTCAGATGATTCCAGATCCCAGCCTTGACTCTACCTTAGCTAAAGCTGAGTTGGGGAGACACACGTTCTCCCCTTGGAACTCTGGTTCCCAAACTGTGCCCTAAGGCACTCTGGGGTACCAGAGAGAAATACAGCCACATCTGCCAGGAACTATATAAACTGGCAGTTCACAGTTTTAACATTACATTCATTCCTCAGTATCTGCAGGCGTAGGTGGTGGGGTGGTGGGACGTGAGTGTTGTTTCCAGGATCTCACCCTCCCCACAGATGGATGCACAAGTTCCTTATATAAAATGGCATAGTGTTTGCACATAACCAGTGCAATCCTCCCATACAGTTTAAATAATCTCTAGATTACTTATAATACCTAACACAATATAAATGTTGTGTAAATAGTTGTTATACTGTATTTTTTAATTGGTACTATTTTTATTGTTGTATTGTTACTTGTTTTTTTAAAAAATACTTTCAATCTGTGGCTGGTTGAATCTGAGGATGCAGAACCCAAGAATACAGCAGGCCACTGTATATTGCTGCATTCTTTTTGATGATATCGTATCTTTGTTAAGATGGTCTCAGCAGTTGCTGTGATAAAAAAAACAAGCACCCCACAAAAATCAATGTGGAACAGGGTTGAAAGTGGCAATGTCCAATCTCATTCCAAGGCTAGGTCATTAAAAAAAAAATACAACTTCCTCTTGGCTCACTTTCTCTTGAGACACTTGCTCCTAGAACCCAGCCACCATGCTGTGAGAACAACCAGGCCACACAGAGAGGCTACACATAGGTGTTTCTGCTAACACTCTCCGCTAAGGTCTCAGCTGACAGCCAGCATCAACTGCCAGGACAATGAGTGAGCAAACCAGACAATTCCAGCCCTGAGACTTCTAAGTGTTCCAACTGAAGCCCCAGGCACCATGAAGCAGAGACTAGCCTTCCCCACTGTATTCTCTCCAAACTGCTGATCCATAGAACCTGTGAGGAGAGTAAATGGTTGTTTTATGCCACTGAGTTTTGGGGTTATTTGTAATGTAGCCATGGTCACCATATCATTGGCAGTTCGGTTACATACAAAGAAATACATAATATAAAGAAAGAAAATAAAGTCACACATGGAGCAATGATGGTACATCATGAAGCAAGGATTATGACCAACCCAATTCTGTGCACCTGGGATTCCTTAAAAAAAGGAAAGGGGGCAAAAATAATTAAAAGATACATTTTTTAAAACCCCAAAAAATGTACCTCATTCACCAATCTTTTGTTGTAGGACTTAAGCCTCTCTTCTTTGAACATAAGACCACCGATAGAAGGTTCCAATATATATCTTCTATATATATCACACACATACGACATCCTCCAATATTTCCAATTTCGGTTTAAGTGGAAAGTGGAACAAGAATGTAAAAAAGCTTACAAAGCAATCTAAGTATAGAATTCTTTTACATTTTTATGCTTGTCTTATTCATACCTAATTGCAAAGCAGTTTTAAAAATTACCAAAGTAGTCAACCCATTTCAACTATTTCTGTAAGTTATTTAATAATTAAATTGCATGATTACAATAAAGAGCACAATGGGTCATAAATAGGTCTGGGAGCGTAATAAATGTTACTCTTGATAATTATTTATATGTGTATGTATGTATTATTTATTTCTATATACTTAGATATAACTGTTTTGTTTCTAAAAAGAGGAGGGAGCGCTACCTATTATGGGCACTCATTGTTTGAATTAGCTTATTCTCTACCACTCAATTATACTTTCCAGAAATACTTTTGATACAATGTAGAAACCAAGCAGTTCCATAAAAATGTTAAATTACTCTGGGAAACAAGAATCTACATTATCTGTTTGTTCTGATAAGAGAAGCCAGTGATGGGTATCTTATAAACATATACCTTATTACTTGAATCAGTGATGTCAGTCATGTAAAATACATCACCATTTCATGTATCACTAACACAAAATACTGCCATTTAACCTCTAACACAATGCTAAGATATCACTGATTGCACTTAGAATCAATTAAATATAATACTCTTTTGAAAAGCACAAGTAATTATGATACTCTGAGGAAACCATTAAGCTGAAAGCACTGATAATCATTGCTCCAAGGAAGTCATATAGAATAGTTGTAATCAATACGCTAAAACAGGCCGGGCGCGGTGGCTCACGCCTGTAATCCTAGCACTCTGGGAGGCCGAGGCGGGTGGATTGTTCGAGGAGTTCGAGACCAGCCTGAGCAAGAGCGAGACCCCGTCTCTACTAAAAATAGAAAGAAATTATATGGACAGCTAAAAAATACATATAAAAAAAAAATTAGCCAGGCATGGTGGCGCATGCCTGTAGTTCCAGCTACCCGGGAGGCTGAGGCAGTAGGATCACTTAAGCCCAGGAGTTTGAGGTTGCTGTGAGCTAGGCTGATGCCAGGGCACTCACTCTAGCTCGGGCAATAGAGTGAGACTCTGTCTCCAAAAAAAAAAAAAAAAAACATAAAATACAATATGCTAAAACTCTACCCCGAAGGAATTTTTAAGATGGAAAATTTCAAATAAGCAAGTCCATTACAGACATGAAGCTATCTTCAAATCAAGATGTAAATGACATTATTAATTAGTAGCTTAAAGGGGCAATTAAATGGCAGTTAGTACCACTGACATATATGTAAGAGAATGTGTGGAGTTCTCAATTAGATCACTTCTTTTCTATTCTCTAGATTGTAGAGAATGGAATAACAAGATATCCTCTTGTTATTTAAAATAAAACCATTAACAGCATTCCTCAAGTAATTATTGGAGTCCCTGTGTTTAGAAGCTGATACGTATTCCTCATTAATTATCTCCCAAGTATTTTAATTAGAAATATTTTTTACTTAAAGAAAAAGCTTAGCTGGAGTTTCAAAAATTAGGATCAAAGAACATTCAAATTACAATTCAATTTACCTCTTCTTTGGAGCATGTTCTGTAGTTTTTTGAAGCCTGCCAAGTGTAGGTTCCAAACTTTTAAGTGGTCTTCTGTTGGGTGGCTTTGTTGTTTGTACATTTATTGTGTTTAATTCAACTTTCATGCCCTTAATAACATCTAACAAGTCTTTTTTCCTATTTTCCTTTACATTGTCTTGGCTCTCTGAAGTCTCCTTGGAAATCTCACCAGTTGGAGCAGACTGCTCATCTTTCTTGCTACAGATCACACTGTTAGTGCCAAAATATCTTTGGATATTATTTTTTGTCCTGGAAAGATGCATTAAAGAAAAAATTAAAAATACAATGCAAAATAATAAAGCAATAACAAACAACTGCTATGCATTTAAAAAATTTTTAAATTCAAGCCCTTTCCATTTGCTTTTTATAATTATTAACAATCATAATGGCAGTAATTTACCATTTATTAACATACACTATGTGCTTTGCCTTGTGCAACATATTTTATGTACACTTTCTCATACCCACATCAACTCCATAAGGTTGGTATTATTCCCATTTTGCAAATAAGAAAACTGAAAATCAGAGAACTTGCCCAAGGTCATGCAGCTCAGAGCTCACTAAGACCTAAGCCTCACTAAGACCTACCCCACAAATGGATACAGGTGTGCTGAGATACTGATCACCTGGTCCCTGGGGTGGCCTGGGGCTGCTGGTAGTCCCAAGTCTGTTGCCTCCCTTTACCCCAGGGTTCAGTACAAATAATTTCTATATATTCCATGACATAAAAAGGTTGATAAACACTAACATGGTTAATAAATGACAATTTATTATTCTCAAACCCAAATCTGTCAAGTCCTTGCTCTTAATATGCTATGATAATACCTCTTTAAATCTCTTAATGAGATACATTTATGAAAAAGAACAACACAAAGGATTACATCTGTTTTGGACCTGTGCAAAAGATTCCCTAATTCTAAGTAACTCAAATATCCAATATTATTCTGTGGGGTTGAAAATCTCTTTTGATATTTCATATTGAAAACCTTTAAAAACTAAATAATGTGTTAGTTTCAGTAAAAAAGTATAATGTATAAAAAGTCATTCATTAAATATAGCGAACATCTACTCTGTGCTGGGCACTATACCAGGCACTGACAATATATTAGTAAACAAGAAGTTTACGGTCCCCTTTTATGAAGCTAACAGGCTAAAGCACTGCTTCTCAAACTTTTAACATGCAATTATCTACGCTACTTGCTAAAACACAGATTCATTGGTCCCACCAAAATATTCTGATTCAGTAGCTCTGGAGAGGGACTGGAGAATCTGTGTTTCTAATAAGCTCCCAGGTGATGCTATTGCCACTGGTCGGAGAACCACATTTAAATGGCTATGTTACGTTAAGAAACCTGTGGCCTCAGGGCCATATCTGGCCCTTCTGGATCCTTGAATGTGACCTTTTGACTGAATACAAATTTTACAGAACACATCCTTTTAATAAAGGATTAAACGCTCTGTAAGCGTTTTCGATAATAAACAAAGGAATAAATGAAGGAGGCAGGAATGAGACCATCAAACGGTCTTGGCTGGCAAAAGGTACCAACTTCGCTTGGATAAAGTGAGAGGAGAAAGGGACAAGAGGAATAAGGCGCGGCATGTAGTAGGAAGAGCACAGGACGGCAGACCAGGCGTGTCATCGTAGCTCTGTCCAGGCACACTATGACCTTGGACAAGTCATCTTATCTTTCTGCAATTTTTTTGCCCCTCAGATTTAAAGCAATGGCTTCTAAGATCCCGCAGAGAATAACATCGACCCCAGGAAATCGGAGAACGGTAACTGAATGTGCAGGAAGAGGGATGGCGTTGCCTGAAGACCTGCGGGGTCAACAGCGCTGAAATGAGTTACCTGACCGTTCTGCGCGGAGCAGCGAGTAGCACAAGCGCAGCCGCCGATGTCTCCGGGCTTCCAGACGACAAAGGGTGGCGGGAAAGGGGGCGAAATGGTAGGAGCGCCGAGAATCTAGGAAACATCGCTGAGAAGCAAATTGAACAAAAAACCCAACCGGAACAGTTCGTCCGCCTGCCAAACACGCCCCCCGCGCTCTCTTCCGT
Organism: Varecia variegata; assembly: GCA_028533085.1. NCBI lineage: Eukaryota > Metazoa > Chordata > Mammalia > Primates > Lemuridae > Varecia > Varecia variegata. The sequence goes on from CM052445.1 coordinate 14,783,710, forward strand.
TCCCTAGCTTAGCGAGTTCCCTTTTCTTTGCGTTCCGATGGGCAACAGGGGCTGGTAACTGTGTTCCAGACTCGCCCGCGGCCCGGGCCAGTTGCCCCTAGGCGACTCTGCCCTCTGCGCAGTTCCTAAGGTGGAGTTAGTCATGTGAGCAGGGCGACCGCTCGCTGGGTGAGGGAGCACCGGACCCCGCAGCCAGAAGAGTGGAGCGAGTGCTCAGTTGTGCGGAAACTGCTGATGGGGCCTGTAAGATGAGGCAAAGAACTGACCTGTTGTTTTCGGGAAAAGGGTCCACAGCGTTCATGTTGTCAAAATGAGCCACAGCCACCGAAGAGATTAAAAAAGATTACCGTGGGACATGCTGCCCGATAAATTAAGCCACAATGACTTCGATAAATTCCAAAAATAATTTCAAAAGTCTGTCCTTTGAAAAACTGTAACTTGTGCAATTGCCCAGAGCAATCATTTATGAGAACGGCAAAAATAAAGCCTGAAGGTGGAAACTGTTTTTCCTCCTCTTTCTATTGTAGTATTGACTCACCAGTCATTTCTTCCCAATGCTCCCTTGAAATAAACTTTCTAGAAACAATGCACCTTTGGCAAGAAGCAGAAATCAAATGAAATTACTCCTGATATAGATCAGTGACTTTGTCCTAGATGTGTCATGAAATTATGTACTAATTAACTCAACAAGCCTTCCATGAAAATGAAAAAAGAAATCATCCTATATTCTAGTTAGCTATTGCTACACAAAAAACCACCTAAAACTTAGTAGCTTGAAACAACAGTTTATTATCTCTCCTGGTTCTGTGATTGACTGGGCTCAGCTTGGTCTACTCATGTGATTGTCATCAGAAAGCAGGTAGGCTGGACTGGATGTCCAGGATGGTTTTTTCACTCACACATCTGATGCCTCAGCTGGAAAAGCTGGAAGAAACGGGCTGCTTGGGCATCTCCATCCCCCACCTGCACCCCATGACCTCTCTACCTGGCTAGCTTGGGCTTCCTCACAGCATGGCATCTCAGCATATTTGGACTTCTTACAGAGCAGCTGGCTTGCCTTCGAGGGAGCATTTGTTGTTTGTACATTTACTGTGCTTAATTCAACTTTCATGCCCTTAATAATATCTAACAAGTCTTTTTTCCTATTTTCCTTTACATTGTCTTGACTCTCTGAAGTCTCCTTGGAAATCTCACCAGTTGGAACAGACTGCTCATCTTTCTTGCTACAGATCATGCTGTTAGTGCCAAAATATCTTTGGATATTATTTTTTGTCCTGGAAAGATGCA
>CM052445.1:14785496-14879707 GCA_028533085.1 Varecia variegata
ACTGTGCTTAATTCAACTTTCATGCCCTTAATAATATCTAACAAGTCTTTTTTCCTATTTTCCTTTACATTGTCTTGACTCTCTGAAGTCTCCTTGGAAATCTCACCAGTTGGAACAGACTGCTCATCTTTCTTGCTACAGATCATGCTGTTAGTGCCAAAATATCTTTGGATATTATTTTTTGTCCTGGAAAGATGCATTAAAGAAAAAATTAAAAATACAACACAAAATAATAAAGCAATAATAAACAACTTCTATGCACTTAAAAATTTTTAAATTCAAGTCCTTTCCATTTGCTTTTTATAATTATTAACAATCATAATGGCAGTAATTTACCATTTGTGGCCCCACTAGCAAAAGTATTAAATTACTATGAACATCTTTCCAAGGGCAATGCACTAGCTGAGGCACAGAAGGAAGGCGAGAGTGAGGCTGGATGGGCTCACCTGGGGCACAGCTTGTTACGAGGCTTCCTGACCTGGGTGAGAGATGGTGTGGGTGGTATTATGCTGGATGTAGTGTTTCCCATCTTTTTCCTAGGTGGCTTAAGAGCTATGTTGGCTTTGCATCTTCCATGATGGAAAACTTTTATCTTTTTTTTCTGTATATGTATATTTCCAGTTAGTGTAGCTTACAAACAAGATCAAACTACAGTATCAAACACAGCCTACAACAGATGAATATGTGCTCATATTTATATAAAATAAATATAGATAGATGGTATTAGTATAAATATATAACACTAGGTGAAAAATGAAGTTTTAATCCCCTCGGAATATACTGATAAGTATGACTTCTTCCCTGCTCCAAGGGGCTGGTGATCTGGTAGGGACCACACATCTGGAACAGGGACTCTAAGAAGATAATGCAAAGGGACAGGTTCAGGGGACACACAGAGGCTCCTACGGGAGCCCAGGGAGGTTGGACCCAGATGGATGAGTCTCCTGGATTCCATTAGCTTTTTCACAAGGTCTTTGGTGCCCAAAGCCAGAGGTGAGAGGGTAGATAAGGGGGGCGGGACACGGAGAGCCCTGCAGCAGCAGGACCCCTGAGAGGTGGGAGGCAGGAGGAAGTGGTTTTGTGCCTCTCCAATTAGACCATTGGGGTACTCGCCTTTCCCTACCAACCCATGTAAGATGACTCATTTGCAGTATATTTGTATGTTAAATTGCTTTGGATTTTAAGTTCATTGAAGACCAGGATCATGTCGCACTAATGTGCACTGCACAGCATGACACAGAACTATGTTGAAACAGTGTTTAGCAAATGATCTTTGGAGATAACAGAGATGTGACCAGGGAGAACTGTGCTCAGGTCAAATTCTGAAGTGTCTCGAGGTGCCCTGGTCCCCCCACCAACCCTCCTACCTTTCTGTACCTATTGTCTCCTCTCCTGTGGCCTGTCTCCATATCACTTTCTGGCTTCTCAGAGCCTCCTTGCTTTGGGCCTGGCACCCTGGCCAAGACCTCTCTAAATTAGCATTTCTAGGATGGGCGTGGTGGCTCACGCCTATAAGCTTGGCACTCTGGGAGGCCGAGGCGGGCGGATCGTTTGAGCTCAGGAGTTCGAGACCAACCTGAGCAAGAGCGAGACGCCGTCTCTACTAAAAAAATAGAAAGAAATTAGCTGGACAACTAAAAATATATATAGAAAAACTTAGCCGGGCATGGTAGCGCATGCCTGTAGTCCCAGCTACTTGGGAGGCTGAGGCAGAAGGACTGCTTGAGCCCAGTAGTTTGAGGTTGCTGTGAGCTAGGCTGACGCCACGGCAGTCTAGCCCGGGCAACAGAGTGAGACTCTGTCTCCAAAAATAAATAAATAAATAAAAATAAATTAGCATTTCTTTCCTTCTGCCCCTCCTACCTGTCACCTACCTGTCAAACTCCCTCTCTCTCCTCTAGCCACTAGGGGGAGCCCTGCATAATTAAATTAACACTACTGTATGAAAACCGAAATTGCTGGCTAACTGTACAGCTATCTCAAGAACATTTAATTTTTAAGAGCGGTGCTTTTAAATTTCAGTAAGCAAATGCTGTAGCTTCAGCTGGGATTGTTTTCTTTTTGCTTTCCTGGACCTCTCAAATTACGCCCTCAGGAAACTGCTTCTCTGCCTAAGTGTTAACCCAAGCTGACCCTTAGCATTTGTAATGTTCGAGTGCCCTCTGGAGGCACAAATAATCTCATGCTAGATAAAAGACATATTGTGTGTACACGCCTGTGTGCGCCAATGTCCCACAAAAGATTGGCACTTGCACTGCTGGGGTCCGTTCATTCCTCTCCATCTTTCTTTGTACAGGCCCAACGCAGCCATGCCAGAGGACCTTTAGTTTTGGCATCAAATATTCCTTTGCCTGGAATAGCGTTCCCAAAGATTGTCCCATCATTGGCTCCTTTGCCTCATGCCACTGCAGCTCAGCTCAGCAGTGCACCACGTCTTGCAAAGCCAGCCTTCCCACTCTGCCATGTGGCCCTGTGTGTCTTCCTAGCACGCAGCACCGTCTGAGACTATCTCCTTCCATTCGATCACCACATTCATTGAGGGCCTGACCGTAGGTCCCGTCTTATGCACTTGGCATGTCTCATGGTACAAACCGAACCCGCTCCCTGCCCTCGTGGAGCTTACGGAGCTTTAATCACGTTGCTTCCTTTTTCACTGGCCTCCCCACTAGAAGGTAAGCTCTGGGAGAGCAGGGACCTTTGTCAGCCTCATTCACTGCCTATCTCCAGAGCCGAGAACTGCGCCTGGTACATTGTTCATGGCCAATGGATATTTGTTGGCTGGGCACGGTGGCTCATGCCTGTAATCCTAGCACTCTGGGAGGCCAAGGCAGGTGGGGGGGGGGATTGCTTGAGGTCAGGAGTTCAAGACCAGCCTCAGCAAGAGCAAGACCCCGTCTTTACTAAAAATAGAAAGAAATTAGCTGGGCAACTAAAAATAGAAAAAGTTAGCCGGGCGTGGTGGCTCACACCTGTAGTCCCAGCTACTTGGGAGCTGAGGCAGGAGGATCACTTGAGCCCGGGAGTTTGAGGTTGCTGTGAGCTATGATGATGCCACGGCACTCACTCTAGCCTGGGCAACAGAGCAAGATTCTGTCTCAAAAAAAAAGAAAGAAAGAAAGAAAGAAAGAAAGAGAGAGAGAGAGAGAGAGAGAGAAAGAAAGAAAGAAAGAGAGAAAGAGAAAGAAAGAAAGAAAGAAAGAAGAAAGAAAGAAAGAAAGAAAAGAAAAAAAAAGATTTGTGTTGACTGTATACACAAATGTTTATATATTTTTTATTAGGATATACAAATAACATTTTGTAGTGACAAATTTAATTCAGTTATTACTTAACTATAAAAAAGGAGGCAAAAAAGAGACCTCATTGTTAATTATTCACATGATCAATAATAACAATAGTTAGCATGTACAGAACATTTACCATGTGTCAGACACTGTACAAAGTGCTTTATATGTTCTATCTCCTCTTACCTTCACAAAGTTCCATGAGGCAGGTAACACCACTCTGCCTGTTTTAAGACAAGGAATTTGAGGCTTACAGGAGCCGCCAGCATCACAGAGTTGCTGTCAACCTCCTCTGAGTGCTCCCTCTTCACATGGCCACATTCATATCACAATGTCTGCACCGCTCAGTGGCTCCTTCTTGACCCCTATGAATAAACCCCACACACTCACTTATCAAGGGTTATGGGACCCTTCAAGGTCAGCCCTGCCTCCTCTACTGGTCCCCTTCCTGTCACCTCTCCTCTTCTGCCACACTGAGTCCCCAAAGTTCCAGATTTGGCCATGTCTTCCTCCCCTCCTTGCAATTGTATGGTCTGTTCCTTCTTCTATCCTGCCAAACTCCTACTCCTACTTCAAGACCCAGCATCGCCGCCTCCAGCAGCCTTTCCTAGCCCCCTGGGCAGGCCACTGTGCCCTGTTGCGCCCAGCACCTGAACAAGGCTCTGTGATTCTCAGTGGATCATCTTTCCTCACTGCGTCACGCACTACCTGGGACTGAGGCTTGGCTTTTCATCCCCAAATTTCCAGTTCTTTCCTTGGAACAGAGATGGCTGTTGACTAAACACTCTGAATGATGGATCTTCGATTGGGGATTGGCCATGTTTTACTATTTTAGGCGCAGCGAGGGAAAGAATGCCATCACAAAGAAGAGGGTTGGAACGTGGGGCAATCCCATGGAGCATGAGAGCCACGAGCTGAGAAGCAGAGATGTGGGGCACGGTGCTCAGAGCACCAACTGACGGGACCAGATCCCTCATTCCACCCCAAAGACTGTTTCTACGCATCCAGCTGGAAGAAGAAGAGAGGCTGGGATTTTCCCTCAGGTGTCTGACTCCAGAGCCTCACGCTACTCTCCAGGTGGTGGTGCCTCAACGACTCTGGGACTTTACTTGTGTATCCTTTCAGTGGTCACATCTGGGTGTGCCCAGAATAATCAATTTAATGAAGGCACTTTTTTCCTGTTTATAAAGAGCTAAGTATCTAATGATGGGTGCCATACAAATATTTAAGTACAAAGTGTCTAAATTCAGATTATTTTTACTAGGGGAAACATTAATGTAATTATAAAATACTATATTTTGGGTGTGTGATATGATCATATTATAATGACTTAGATTTGTATGTTCTAAGACAATATACTGAGGCCGTGTTGCAAAGCCCTTGTTAAACTGTTATCGGTGGACATCTCATCTCCCCAGAAAAAGTGAGCACATGTTGCCTGGTACAGCAGTTTTCATGGAGCAGACATGCGAAAAATAAAACTCAATAAATGGGCTTATCCAATCAATGTAATTTGGATGAACCACAAAATTTGGAACTACAGTGTTCCAGGAAACAATTTAAACAAAAGATAGATTGGACATATTTTTCTTTGTTTTGAAGTGCTATAGGTTCACAGAGATGTTGCACTGAAGCAGCATAAAAATAGAGAAGTAGATGTTACCTCCAAGCCAACTCAAATGTCTAAATTTGTTCCTGTGTTTTTCTTTTATAATGGGCTTATTGAGAACTTTCAACTCAGTGAAAAACATGAAATGTTTTGGGTTATTTTTTTTCCCCACTTACTGCTTTCAGCCATACACTGACCACAACCACCAAAATACAGGAGAAAAGAAGAAAGACTTAAGAACTTTCCAGTGGAGACCGGGTAGCGTGTTGGTTGCCAAGGCAACTGTTCCGGCATCATTCCATCTTCTGGCCTTCCCTGGTTAATAGTGACCAAACCTGACCTGTTGCTCCAGATTATGATGGCGAAGATATAGATTAAGTCCCCGAGCTGACGGCAGGCAGCACTTCTTTGGCAGCTCAAGCTGAATTTAAGTGCTTGTTGACTCTAAAAACTTGAAGGGATATATCTGCTTGCTGTCAGATGTGAAGGTGAGAAATGAAAAGGAGAAAATGAAAAGGAGTAATACTTCTCATAAGCTTGCACATCTGATGGGACCAATTATAAGTAGATGTTGCTGCTTCTGATTATCCTAATAGGGAAAATAAAGGAAAAAAGAAAATGGCCTTTACTTAAAACAGTTCTTTTTCTAAAATAGTTATGCGTGTAATGCTTACTTTGGATTATTAACTTGGTAAGTGTAAAATATTTGCATGTTTGGTAATGTTTTGAATTTGTTGTACTATGAGGCATTATTGTTTATTCTATTTCTCAGACAGCATTTTATTACCATTTTCAAAAAAGGTTTTGATCTTATATCTAAATAAAAGCATGGTCAGAGAATGTAGATGTGGCTCTAACCGTTAGTAATTGAATACTTCCCTTATTTAAAGCAAAGTAGACTTTAGAAAAGTATCCAATGCAGACAGAGCCAGCTCTGTGGGGAGAAACACACACCTGTACACACACGGGGGTGGGGGCAGGGAGGGAGGAGAGGGGAGGGAGGAGCAGGGAGGGAGAGGGAGGAGGGTGAGGGAGAAGGCAGAACTGTATACACCTGTGACTTTACAACATGATGCAATCCAGCAGATTTATGGCAATGATTCTTTTCAATAGATAGTGACTAAACCCACCAGGGCAGGGCCCTGGGCCAGGCAAGAAGTAAGTCACAGCTCCTGGGCCTCAGCAGGGAACACACATTCCCAGCACTCCCTGCTGGATACGCTCGCAGAGCCAACTGCTCAAAGTTCCCCAGCCATGCTCTGCTGTGTCACGCCTCCTTTGCATGCCTCCTCTAACTGGAACACTCAGCCAGTCTGCAATGGGCATGTGTCATATTTTCTAGCTGCTTAGCATTGTTTGAAAACCCTGCCTGTGTTCAGGGAATTTCCTAGCATGGGAGTGAGTGAGTCCCTGGCCTCAACACAGAAGCCAGGAATCCCACCCTGCAGGGCTCCTTTGCACAGCAGGGCACAGGCATGTGGCCCAGGCTCCCTCCAGCAGCTGCATCTACATGAGATATGAACTTGAGATGAGCAACACCAGGCAGTGGGCAGGTGTGGAAGCCAATGATCAGGCAAAGCTGGTAACGAAGGCACCAGCTGTGAAAGGGCAGCGGTTATGAGGCTGAGTCCCTGGCACGAGAGGGGACAGTGGCACGAACTATGACATCCAGATCTCTGCAGGGGCTGCGGCAGGGCAGGCCATTTCTGCAGCAGACTAGTGTAGGGCCATGATTCAGGAAGCCACTCAGGGTGCCCCACTTTTCCATCCAGCCATCAGAAGTCACCCAGTACCTTTTTTAAAAAAATTTATTTATTTTTTATTTCAGCATATTACAGGTGTACATTTATTGTTTCTGGACTTTTTGATAAAGGCATTCTCACTGGAGTTAAGTGATATATCACTGTGGTTTTGATTTGCATTTCCCTGATGATTAGAGATGTTGAGGATTTTTTCATATGTTTGTTGGCTATTACTCTGTCTTCTTTTGAAAAGTTTCTGTTCATGTCCTTTGCCCACTTTTTGATAGGGTTGTTTGACTTTTTTCTTGCTGATTTTCCTGAGTTCTATATAGATTCTAGTTATCAGTCCTTTACCGGATGTGTAGCATGCGAATATTTTCTCCCATTCTGTAGATTGTTTGTTTGGTCTCGAGATAGTTTCCTTGGCTATGTAGAAGCTTTTTAATTTGATCTGGTCCCATTCATTTATTTTTGTTGTTGCTATGATTGCCTTTGGGGTCTTTTTCATAAATTATTTGCCTAGCCCAATGTCTGTAAGAGTTTTTCCAACATTGTCTTCTAGAATTCTTATAGTTTCATGCCTTAGGTTTAAGTCTGTTATCGACCATGAGTTGATTTTTGTGAGAGGTGAAAAGTGCGGATCATGTTTTAGTCTTCTACATGTGGCTATCCAATTTTCCCAGCCCCATTTATTGAATAACGAATCTTTTCCCCAGTGTATGTTTCTGTCTGCTTTGTCAAAGATTAGATGGCTATATGAGAATGGTTTCATATCTGGGTTCTCAGTTCTGTTCTGTTGGTCTATGTCTCTGTGCCAGTACCATGCTGTTTTAGTTACTATAGCCTTGTAGTATAGCTTGAAGTCTGATAAACTGATGCCTCCCAATTTGTTCGTTTTGTTGGAACCATCCTGCCCATACTGACACGTAATGTGCTTTTAAAAATTTAGTATATCCCTGAGCATTTTCCCATATCCTCAATATTCGGGAGGATAGGGAGAGGTTGGCTAACAGATACAACATTTCAGCTACATAAGAGGAATAAGTTCAAGTGTGCTACAGTACTGTAGGGGGAATATATTAATTGTTAGTAATAAGTTATTGTATATGTTCAAAAAGCTAGAAAAGAGGATTTTGAATGTTCCCAACACAAAGAAATAATAGTTTGAGGTGATGGATATGCTAATTTCCCTGATTTGATCATCACACATTGTATATATATAGAGAAATATTACACTGTTCCCCATAAATATGCACAATTATGTGTCAACTAAAAATAAAAATAATAAAATAAAATACAAATTCTACCTGACTCCAAAAGGATTTGAGGGAGTTTTCAATAAAAGTTACATCAGCAGCCAAGAATAATTAATGGGAGTTGAAGCTGTGTAATCAAAAGCAATTTTTTCTTCTTTCTTATTAACTAAAAGTACATTTGAGTCAGAGATGTTTTATATTTTTGACTTATTTGCAACTCCAATTAACATACTTTGTTAAAACACACCCACATGGTATCAGAACCAGGGATAGGTTTGGTGAAATTATTTTTCCTTTCAGTGTCATTAACCAGTGCCATTGTGAAATCCTGCTGAAATAGCAAAGGCGACCTTTCCCATGCAGCCAGTCTATCTGTCCTCTTGCTTCTCACCTGCGTCACACCCATCACAAAGTCATCTGCACTGAAGTCCCTGGATTGTGCAATCCCAAGTGCAGCAAACAGCTACCTGGAGCAAAGAGGGCAGTATATTGACGTGTTTGCTGTTTTGGACCCCAGTCTGAAATACTATTGAGTTGATCTACCTATACAGAGAGCGGTGACCCATGTCTCTGAAATGCCGTTCTCAAGAGGCCACAGGATTCCTAGGGAATTGCCCCTCGAACAAAATTTACATGGATACTTTCTTGATCCAGTGCCAACCAGGTGATTTTCTAATCAGTTTTCTGAGCTCCTGTGAGACGTTAAGCATTTTAACATCTATGTATTTATTTCTCTAGTCCTAAAATAAAGATAGCAGAAAGAGTCACTGTTGTGAGGGATTTTAAGCTGCTGAGGCGATTTTTATAAAATATTCTGATGGGGGCCAGGCGCAGTGGCTCACGCCTGTAATCCCAGCACTTTGGGAGGCTGAGGTGGGAGGACAGCTTGAGGCCAAGAGTTTGAGACTAGCCTGGCAACATAGAGACACCCGTCTCTACAAAAAATAAAAAATTAGCTGGGTGTGGTGGCCCAGACCTAGAGTCCCAGCTACTTGGAGGCTGAGGCAGCATGATCACTTGGGCCCAGGAGTTTGAGGTTGTAGTGAGCTGTGATCGTGCCACTGCATTGTAGCCTGGGTGATGAGCAAGACCCTGTCTCTTAAAAAAATTATGGAAGGAGATGCATTCCAGGAGAAATAATTTCTAGTTCCTGCAGCCCTCTTGCTTTTAAAAGGAAGCCTTCTGAGAGGTAGTCCTGCACAGCGTAGCAGTTAAGAGCCTGATCTTCAGAGATGAGCAGAACTTTGTGGAGTCCAGCTCTTTCCTTAGCACTTGTATAACTCTGGGCAAATAATTTGACCTCTCTAAGCCTTGTTTTCTCCACCAGTCCCATTCCTATCGGCCATCGTGGCAGCCAGTGGACACAGCAGGCAAGGCAGACAGAGGACAGATGGCTGAGAGTTTGTGCCAAAAAAGTACCTTTGTAGATTCTGGGTTAGAAATCTGAGTGAAATCCTACTTATTTTTTATAGCATAAATTGAGGCTGAGGGTTGCCAAGGGAAGGCAGGGGAGAGGAGGAGAGGAGAGGAGAGGGGAGGAGAGGAAGGGGCTAAAGGAAGACAAGCTAAAGCACTAGGTTGGGGGCCAGTGGCTGGGCTAGGGTGCAAGCTACCACCTACAGCACCAGCCACGCACACAGTGGATTGCTCCCGAAGGCTGAGGGAGCAAAGGAAGTGCAAAGGAGCTGGTTCTGCAGTCACCCCATGGCTGGGGTTTAAAAGAGGTTAAATAACTCCCTAAAAGTCCCACAGGGACTTTTGCACAAGCATCCTGGTGCCAAGTCCAGTGCTGTTTCTAATCTATAACAAGAGATCTGGGTCTGTCCTGAATCAGGTTTCCCTTGGGCCTCATTTTCTTAGGCTGCAAGAGCCACTGGACCTGGTGACACTGCTAGTCCCTCAGTCCTCCAGGCTGCGGAAATGGTAGGCTCTGCTCCTGCACCTGCTTCCAACTAGCTATGTTACCTGTCTCTTTGGGCAAGTCATCCCAACTCCCTGGCTTGTTTCTGTAATTAAACCACGTTCTGGAAGCTCGAGTTCTTAAGTGCTAATTCTGAAGAGTGCCCCATTTATCAGGCGCTCTGATACCTTCACAGCATCTACTATTAACACAGCCAGGAAGCTCTATTCAGTTGTGCACTCACGTCAAGCACTAAAAGTCACACCAAATAATTAAATTACACAGGCAATAATCCAACAGCACATCCAAGCAAGGAGGAAAGTTGTAAAAGAAAATGACACCACGTTTTAAGGAAGAAAACACAGTGTAGAAAATGTAAATAAATACACTAAGGCTGAACCAATGGAACTGGTAGTGGCTGCTTTTAAAGGAAAGCAAGACCCTTCTGACTGAGTAGGTGTTAGCTCTTTGTCTTAGGGCACTAAAGAAAATCACTTTACTCTTGGTATACAACAGCTAACTTGACTATTTTAAGCTTATTAATAAAATGCCAAAGAACCTCAGATACAACCTCTGATGCCTTAGGAACTAAAATTTCAGAGAGGCCGACTTAGAATCACAGTTTTCATCAGTGTACTTTCAGGAATGTCATCAGTGCGGCTGGATTTCCTTGACGGAGGAGGATTGGGAAATGGCTTTTTAAAATTTTTTTACTGGCAAAAAGCGAATTGAATTTTCATCACTACAAGTCCAGTATTTTCATACTCAGTTATAATTTAATATTGAGGCCTTGAGTCCCGAATACAATTTCGCACTCCCTTATAATTTAGCATTACGGCCTTTGCCTCCCAGCTAGGTTAAGCGGCTAGCGAGAGCCCCAGCCCAGTCCCCGGGGCTGCAGAGCGGGTCTCGGGAACGCAGAGGCGGGGAGCGCCCCGGGGGCGCCGGCCCTGCCCTGACTTCTGCGGCCGACGGGCTCCGCGGGGCTGGGCGCACCGCGGCCCCGCGCCCACTTCCGCTTCCCGGCGGGCTCGGCGGGCTCGGCGGCGGCTCGGGGGGCACCGGCCGGGCGCGGCCCGGCGCAGCCCGCTCCCCGGCCGCAGGGGCGCTCCTGAGCCGCGCGGGCCGCCTGCGCGGGAGGGCGGGGCGGAGGGCGGCCGCGGCCGACGTGGGTGTAAAGCGGCCGCCCCGCGCCGCAGACCGGGAGCCGAGAGCGGGCGGCGGAGCCCGAGCGGGACGTGGCGGTGAGCGCGGCTCCGGGGAGCCGCCGGGAGGAGGGCGCGGGGCGGGCCTGGGCGCCGGGACAGCGTGACCTTCCCGGGCGGCCGGGGAAGCGGCCAGCGTGGCCGCACACGTGCCGCGGGACGGGGTGGCCGGCCGGGGCTCGCCGGAGACTGCGGGGTCCTCGGCCTTCCCGCGGTGCTCACCTGCAGGAAAAGGTCGCCCTCCTTTGCCCCCAAGTCGTGTCAGCTGGCCGCGGGGCTGCGCGCCGCCGGTGCCCGAGCGCCGGGAGCGCGGAGACGCGATGAATGGGAGCCGCGCGGGCTGCGGACAGGGGCTGCGGGGCGAGCCGGCCAGCGCTTGGGGCCGCGCGGGCAAAGTTGGGAGTCGGCTCCCGAGCCTGCTCCTGCGAGGCCCCGGGACGCGCGCCCGGCGGGCCCCTCGGCGGCACAGCGGGTTTGCATCCCAGCGCCGGGCTCTGGTGGCCTCCTGCCGTCCCCGCCTTAGCCTGAAGCTGGAATCTTCCCGGAGCAGTTCACGTTCCCTGGTGGAAAATGCGGCCTCGCCAGATTCTCCCGTCCGAAAAATTAACTTCCACAAGGATCGGGACAGATGTATGGTCGGCGCTGTTTCTGTGTCTGAGTCGGACCCTGGTGTAGTTTGGAAGAGGGGAGAAGGGTGCGGAAAGGATTCGTGTGTTTATTCCAAGTGCTGCAGCAGGCTCATACACCAAGTTTAATTCATGCTGAACAGTCTTGGCGCCAAGTCCTGTGTTTTCTCCTAGCCATAGCTGGACGTAATCCGAATTAATTGCCCACTCCTGGGTGAATCTGTTAGTACCCACCACTGTTTTCTACCCTAATAATTCTACAAGTGGTTATTTGTAGGGTTTACTGTGTGTGTTCGGCTCACCTCATGGGGTTGAGTTCACGTTGACAGATACAGTAGAATGTGATGTGACTTAACTTTCCTTGCAACTTAAAGAAGTGTGCACACCAACAGAAACGAGCGCATACAGGTTATCTGAGAGGCCACGTTGGATGTGCCCTGTGTGTGTCTCAACTGCCTCCGTTTTGTTTTTTTTAATGCAGGGTTGGGAGTTCTGTGTTCTTTTTGGCCAGATTAGAATACCCTGGAATTATTAGTTTGTAGGCACAGACCTGAAGAACAAGACTTTCAGAGCTGAATTCTCTCTGTTACTGACTAGTTGTGTGGCCTTGGAGAAGACCTTCTCTTGCTCCGGCCTCAGTTTTCCTTCTGGAAAAGGGGGAGGTTGGATTAGGGCTCTGATATCCTCTTCTAAGAAAGTTCCAGATGGCCACCACGTATCAGCCTAGTGAATGGTATTGTCTCTCCAGGCATATCAGTAACGTACAAATCAATGTCTTGGCCTTCTAACTTAGTTGTTTTATTAAGTACTGTGCCTTTATTGTTGCTGGTTTTAAAATTTTGTAAAGAAAGGAAGATTCTTGGAGTCTGGTTGTTGGCAAAGTGCTTTAAGGGGTTAAAAAACTTCTTGCTGACTAATGTTATTTTCCGTTGACGTTTAGGATGGCATTGGTGTTAGGACCTTGGCGTTCATCTCTGACCCAGCACGGCAGCCCTGTCTGAGAGGTGGCTGACTGGGAGCACGCAGCTCATCAGGGTGATGAGGAATAAAATTGTTCCTTGTTATTTGTGAATAAGTTGTTTACATGGTTTGAAAACTATACATAATTGGTTGCTCAATTTGGTTATTTTCATCATCTACGTTAATGAGCCACCATTTCTTTTTCTAGTCAATATTTATTAAGTCCATGCCTCAGCAATGGTTGATTTTTGTCTAAAGTTTGAGGAATAGATTCTAGTTTTCCCAGATTTGCTGGGCTCCAACCCAAACCCTGAAACAAGATTTCCAAGAGAAAGACCCAGAATTTGAATATGTGATTTTCATTAAGCCAATCTCTGGGACTCAATGGCCCAGGTGTTGCTCTCAAAGTGTTGTGTGGACTGGCATTATCAGCCTCACCTGGGAGCTTGTCAAGACAGGCAGCCTCTTTGGTCCCCTCTGAGGCCTATTGAATGAGAGGCTGCCTTTTAACAAGACCCCCAGGTGACTTGTGTGCACAGTTAAGGTTGAGCAGCGTTAGTGGACTATGGTGAGAGGAACACGGTGTTCTGTGCTGGGCCTTGTGAGAGCACGTGATGCTTGTGCCCAGCTGAGCATCCCATCATTCTCACATGGCTGTTCGTGATTGCCTTTGTATTGTGATGTTTTTTTCACCATGTGCTTTAGAGGCCCAAGGGTGGAACAGGCATTCACACCCAGGTGTGTGTGACTTGGCGCTCCTAACCTTTTCTACCTGAGTCCTCCCAGACCTGCTGTCTTGTGACCTCCCGCCCCCTTGGGCACCCAGCACAGACTGCAGTCCAATTGAGAACTGAGCCTATTGGACTGATAGTTCAATTTAGGCCTCTGAAAACCTGTTCTGATGTGGTTTAGGATGTCTGTGGTTGGCTTATTTACTTGGTGTTCATTTTTAAGGTTCTCAGAAAGGTTGGTTGAAGTGCTGCTGGTGGCTGCATCATTGCTACTCAGGGTAGGTTTTTGATCTGTGAGTTTTTTTTTGGGGGGGGGGGTCAATCACTAATCTGCACTGACACGTTGAACCCCCTTCCTTTGGAGCAATGTAGAGCCTATTTCCTGGCTTCTAGAAATTCAGGTTTGGTAACTTGGGCTCTGGCTAAGAGAATGGGAGGCTGCAGAGGCTGGACTAATGGTGACTTTTTGCCTCCTCCCAGGGATATGCAGTGCCCGTCATAAGCTCCAGAGAGTACCTTCCACGGAGACCAGCGGAGGAGTGGGCAAACATGACATCCAATCCTGCCATCCAAGCTGCCATCGACCTTACTGCAGGGGCTGCAGGTACATTCATGTGTCATATAACAATGTTTCTGTTAACAACAGACCACACATACAACAGTGGTCCCATGAGATTATACCTTATTTATACTGTACTTTTCTATGTTTAGATATACGAATACTTACCATTGTGTTATAATTGCCCACAGTATTCAGTATAGTAACTTGCTATATAGATGTGTAGCCTAGAAGCAATAGGCTATAGAGCGCAGGTGTGTAGTAGGTTACATCTGTGGTCCCCAACCCCCTAGTCCATGCCTGTTGGAGACCGGCCCTCATCCCCCACTGTGGGAAATTTGTCTTCCATGAAACTTAGGAACCGGGGAGCCATGCAGCAGGAGGTGAGCAGTGGGCGAGTGAGCGTATTTACAGCTGTTCCCCATTGCTCCTCTCATCACCGCCTGAGTTCTGCCTCCCCGACCCCCCCCCCCACCACCAATCTATGGAAAAATTGTCTTCCATGAAACTGGTCTCTGGTGCCAAAAAGGTTGGGGACTGCTGGGCTATACCATCTAGATCTGTGTAAATATACTCTGTGATGTTCACACAACAATGAAATCTCCTAACGACACGTTTCTCAGGACGTGCCCCCGTCTTTAAGCAACACATGACTGATCCCAGAGAAAACCCAGTCCTCTGTGGTCCTCAAGCACCTTCTAAGCAACATCAAGTGAAAGTGATATGAACATATTACTGTTCACCGCTCAGAAGTGATATCTTTTAACCTCAGAATAAATCCATTTAATGGAAGTATAGTATTGTTCAGAGCGTGGCAGAAGGTAGAGTGGTGTTTGTTACATTGAAACTTTGAGTCAGGGTTGACGGGTGGGAATGTCCCCAGTGCAGTTGGAAAACAGCTCAGAGATGAAGTCTCTTGTTCTTTGTCATGCGGCTGGGTTATACCAGCAGGCCATGTGGGGGACCTCAAGCCTGGCAGTCTTCAGAACCATTGTTGTACAAAAATAACGCTGTGCCATCTCTGCGGGGAAACACCAGTTACTCTTCTTGCTCATGCTGGGAAAGAGAGGACCCCCTTTAGAAATGTCTTTAGAAATGAGGCTGATAGTGGACTGTCTCAGAGCCATGAAAGGAGAAGGGAAGAGGTAGGGTTTGCTGGGCTGAGGCTGAGCATAGGGGCCTGAGCCCGAGGGCAGACTGCCAGGCGTTGCGTTGCGGGCAACATGAAAGCTGCTCTGTAGAAAGATTACCTTGAAGGTGCAGGAAGAGCAGGAACTTTGGCCTGAGGCAAGTGAGGGAACTGGAAGTGCATGGTGGTATTTAGTTCTCCGGGTCCTGTGTTATCTCGGGGCAGAGGTGAAGGGAGCACTGGAATGCTCATATGGTCCAAAAGAAAGCTCTGATCTGCCCGGCCTCCCGCACGGATTCTCACAGTGGTTGCAGCTTCCTGGAGTGGGGAGCTGGAGGGGTGTTGCCCAATGCTCTTATCTAGTGCGACAGGTAAGTGTGGTCAGGAGGCTACGGCCTCTCATCTTGTTATTTGCTCAATTGTGAAAAAGAGATCCTTGTTCAGAGAAGAGCAAAGTATTCTTCCATGACCAAAGGTCGGCCAAGGTAGGCTAATGAGGAAGGCTGGAAACAGCTAGTTGTAGATGTGGATAAGGAGCGCTGGGCAAGGGCACTCCTCCCAGGCCACAGCCCACGGGAGCGTCCTGGCCCCAGGATAGGGGACCTGGAGGCTGGCCGGGGGCTGCCCAGTGCTCTCTTGTCCACTGCATGCCTTGGGTCAGTCCCTCACCCTGCCTTGGAAGGGAGCTGCAGCCCCTGAGGCCCCATGCCCCGTCTCCCCCACTCCCCACACCACACTGCGGAGGACACTGACCCTAAGAATGGTGCAGCCTGTGCCGCTTCTTACACAGGTGAACACGCTGGGCTCAGTGCTCGTCTCTCTCTGCATTAGGAGGGTGTTTAACCACATGAGAGATTCTCAGCTTTTGATGTTTTATGTCCTTCCGTCAGTGTGTCGAAGATCTGAGACTTATTGTGATAGAATTAAAAAGCTTACCTTTCCCAATTTATGTGCATGCAGATATTCGGATGCCACATTTATAATTTACAGTCAGTTTTAAAAATGTAAATTGCAGCAATATTGTTGGGAGCCTGGTATATAAGACATTTGCTGGTGGGTATGTTTTTTAACACTTACAGTATTAATATGTATTGGGCCCTTATAGATGCTGATACTTAGAAGTGTCTGGTCATGCGGGTAGGTATTTCTCCTTATGCTAGCAACACAGGGGTGCCCCTCACTGATGTAGCGCTGCCCTGGGTTGTCTAATTTCCAAGGACAATAAGCCCTTTGCAGGGGAGTGTCTGTGGGTTGGGGGCTGGGCAGAAGAGGTCCCCTTTAGTGACACAGGCACCTCTTTTCTACTTTGAGGCATGTGGAATGCAAACGGGAAGTCGTAGTTCCCCTTTTGAGCATCTTGAAGTCTCTGAATGCTGAAGCTGGAGGGAACCTTGGAGGTCCTCGGTTCTGATGCTCGTGTATGTAGGAAAGAGGCCTAGAGAGGCACGCTGAATTTGTTCAAGGTTACACAGCTAGATGCTGTGAGGACAGGGCCGGGACCCCGGGTCCTTGCTCGTTGTCTTTTTTTAGTACTGTGTCAGAAGCATTCCCAGAGGCGAGGGCAGGTTTGCAGTCTTCACTGCCCCCATTCTCTACACGCAGAAATTGCTGGGCTTTGGGATTTTTCTGCCAACCGTTGCCAGGAGCGGCGGACCCCCAGTTTTGTGGCCAC
Source organism: Varecia variegata (assembly GCA_028533085.1). Classification (NCBI taxonomy): domain Eukaryota; kingdom Metazoa; phylum Chordata; class Mammalia; order Primates; family Lemuridae; genus Varecia; species Varecia variegata. The sequence goes on from CM052445.1 coordinate 14,802,167, forward strand.
AGCCCAGCCATGGGAGTATCAGACTAAGCACAGAGCTGGCCGTGGTCTGAGGTGATGGAGGTGGAGCGTAAATGTGCTCCCTTTCTCCTTTTTCTTTTAAACAGAGCTTTCCCCTACTAGGTGGGTTTGCAGTCAGCTCATCTACTGTGCTAGAAGTTCTCCTCTTCCCTATCTGCAGTTCTGTAAGAGATTACAGGAAAGGCTGGAGCCCTGGGCAGTTAAGGGAGGATTTGAAGAAGATAGGTAATGGATAACTACTGAATGAGGCAACATGGGTCCCCAAAGTGAAACTGTCTTAAAGGGAAACTCTGGTAGCACTTTAAGAGTTAGTCATTTAACAACTCTGCCATAAGGCAGTCACGACTTTGACCACTCTGTTGCAGTGTGCCTTATTTAGCATAGTTGGGGAATGTGGTATGTCAGATCATTGAAGTTTACCCTCTCAAATGCCAAAATTAAAAACAACCTCAAACCTTTTTTGATTGGAATATCTTGAAAACGATATGCTTCCCTGCCCTGTGAATGTGAAATGGAACCTTTATGGATGGCCTGCAGAGGTGTGTGAGGTTCTCGCCTCTGTTCAGATGGGCAGGGCGGACCAGGGCTTTTTAGTGTGGGTCTGCTTCTGTGTGCTCACCTCTGCCCTCCCCAAGAGCTGTCCCTCCCCCGAAACACCGTCCCCGCCCTGAAGGATTTCCTCTGTACCTCGTGACTTGCTGACTCTGTGTTGAGGACTGAAAATGCAAACGCCAACCTTCACAAAGTGTTGGGTGTTACATGGTCTAAGTGCCCCTCCTGCAGAAGGAGATGTGTGGCTGGCCGTGACACCTCCTAAAGAATGGCTTCATTTGTCTTTTAAGGAGAATAAGATGATCAGAAGTCTGACGTCTGTGCAAGTGGAGAAATATTTAATCCCTCTCATTTATTCTTGGCTTTATTGACTTGATAGATCTTTGAGAACCTGCTAGGTGTCAGCTCAGTGGTTGGTGCTGGTGTTCAGGACAGTCTTCACTCACTTGAGGGGGCACGGTGGGTGCCGTGATTGTGTCATTTGTGCTAAATTCCAGAGGACGTTAGCTTACCTTTACAGCTGAGGGAAGGAAATTGTAGCTAGTGTTTTAACAGTGACTAGCCTTCCCCCTTCTCCCTCTTGGAAGTGTAGCTGCCATACAGCAAATGCCTCTTGTAGTAACCTGTGATGTCTGGACCGTCAGGATGACTGAGTTAAAATAAGGAAACCCTCCAGTGAAAATATTAAGGTTCTGAATCAAATGCTTTTTTCAGCTTATCTGCACCTAGGTTATCTAAATTATGTACCAACTTCAAAAATTCTGAGTCAGCTCTTCTTTTGGAATAATTAAATTATTTTGATACAATGTGGCTCTCATTTTACCTAGTCCAACAGTATCTTGGAGAAAGGACTGTAAGTTAATCATAGTAAAATTATATTAAATTACATTCCACTAATTCAGAATTGGGGATAATTTGGCAATTCGAAGTGGAAGTGTGTCATTACTTTCCTAGAGGAAATGAACAATGATGGGATCACAGAGATCATACTTTTGGTTGTTTAAAAAAGAGAATCAGTTTTCAGACTCTTTGGAATGTCCATTTATCTGCCAATAAATAATTGAGAAGGTTATTCTTGACGGCCCCTGTCCCATCTCTACTTTCCACGGTTTAGGTGGAATGATTATATAAAATGTCAAAGTTAGGAAATTGCATTTCTTACATATTTTGTGGAAGGCTTTTCTTCCATTTAGACGAAGCTTTAATGGCTTTATTAGATGGTTACGATGTTTCCTAACACAAGCAGGGGATGTCTGAGTTGCAGCGTCCTCTCCGGCCCAGGGAAGGTGGTAAACATTAACCTGTGGCAGTTCTGGAAACGCTGACCCCTGTCCAGGCTCTGGGGCTATGGTAGGGCGGCTGCAGTTCATTCCTTGCCCTACATACAGGATTTTTATTGACGTGTACTCATGCAATTTAGACTTTGTTGTGTTTAATATTCTTAGAGTAAGAAGTGTATAAGTGTAGGATTTATGCTAAGCAAAAGTAAATTTCAGTCCATTGTCTGTCTAAAGACAAATCATTAATTGGTAGAGTTCAAATTAAAGAGGTTCTTCCATAGGGTCAGATATTTAGCTCTTCAGGGTTAATTTGCCAAACTCCTTTGTTTGCACTTGATCTTAGCCAAAAGCACAAGAAGCAGCGAGACTCCTTGTTTCCTTTGGTGTCCAGTCCTCTGCTGCTGTTCTGTCCCCAGCCCACTGGGCATTAGGCACAGTGGAGTGACGAGCTCTTCCCAGGTTTCCCCTGCACTCATGCCTTGTCTCTCTCACACACATAGTAACTGCTGTCCAGTAAGCACTCGTTGTGTAGCAAGCACTGCTGAGCCCGTCTCCTCCACTTTGACTTACTCCTCGCACTCACCCTGTGAGGTGGGCATGGATGAGGAACTGAGGCGCCGAAGTGACACGGCTTGTCCAGGACCTCGCGGCAAAGCCAGGCTGCAGCACAGGTCCCCCTGCCTCCATTTCCAGGGCTTCTAAACACACACCATGCCTTTGCATCCTGTAACTTCGACTATCGAACACGTCTGTCTCCCTTGCTGAGCCTGAGCTCCTTCGGGGCGGGATGTGGGTGCCGGGCACGTGAAGGACCTGCCACAGGTTGTTTGCTGGCCTCAGCTAGAAGGGGACAAGAGGTTGAAACAAACTGAAGCAGGGGTAAGCCCCCGGGGGTGGGGGCGGCTGTGCTCTGAAACGGAACGGTGGCCTCGTACTAAAGTGGACTTCTGTCCTGGTTCCAGGGGGCACAGCATGTGTCCTGACCGGGCAGCCCTTCGACACCATGAAAGTGAAGATGCAGACGTTCCCCGACCTGTACCGGGGCCTCACCGACTGCTGCCTGAAGACCTACGCCCAGGTGGGCTTTCGTGGCTTCTACAAGGGCACCAGCCCGGCGCTGATTGCCAACATCGCTGAGAACTCTGTCCTCTTCATGTGCTACGGCTTCTGCCAGCAGGTGGTACGGAAGGTGGTTGGATTGGACAAGCAGGCAAAGCTGAGGTGAGTCAAGGACACTGATGCTTGGTTTTAAAAAAACCCACACTGTTTTATGGTCACAATTTTAATGATACCCAGTAGGGAAGAACATTTCCTTTTTAAAAATAACGACTTTCTTTTTGATTATGAAGTCACACATTGTCACCCTGTAAAACTAGGAAAAGCCATATGCATTTCACAAAGGAGACGTGCCCATGGTCCACCACTGAGAACAGCCACCCTCCTGGCTTGGTATCGTTCAGGAGGATGCGTTCCGGATGCTGGGAACTGTGCTCCCTCTCTCGTCCGCAGAAGAGCTGGGCTAAAACCATAGATGCAACTTTCCACCCAAGTTTTAGCTTCCATTTCATCAGCAAAATGCAGGGTAGTGGGAGAGGTTGTCTGAGCCAAATGGAATGAGGAGAAACTTGGAATTTTAGGAAGCGTCGGACACATCTGAGAACATGCAGAGGAACCCAACTTTCTATGGCTGAGTCTTCCCTAAGCATCAGACTTTGGCTTGTGCTTGGTCTTCCCTGGGGTATCTATTGTACAAAGACAAAAAAGAATTGGGAAACACCTGGGATGTTTAGCCATCCCTCCTTTGAACACTGATTTATCTGAAATCATTTACAATTACAGAGGCGTCATGGTTGCAGAGGGCAGTCTCGGTTGTTTCGGTAGGAATTTGAGACCCTATTGCAACTGCAGGTTCCACGTGACTAAAGTAGGTTCCTTGTGTACAGAAGTGTTCTCTGGAGGCGCTTAGAGGTCTCAAGATGTGCCCTTTTATAGGCAAGACTTTGATCGTGATGGACAGAGCTCGTTTTTTAAAGGCTTGGGACCAATAAGATCACCTAAGGAGACAGTGTAGATGGAGAGAAGGGCTGAGCGCCGATCCCACGGCCCTCCAGCACGGAGGGCAGACAGGAAGGAAGAAGTACAGAAATAAGCAGGGGATACACCAGGAGAGCGTGGCATCTGAAAAGAAGCGAAACGATAGGCGACTGCAGTTTCGTTGCCCATTGAGGGAGAGACCTGGAATTTCGTTCTCCTTCAGCCTCCCTAGCTAAGGACAAGATGGGGAGAGAAGGCAGGGCACGGGGCTGTGTCCTCCCTCTGAGCAGGGTAGCCCCCTGGCCGTGGGACAGAGACGGTGACTTCTGCCTGCTCGCATGAGCAAAACCACTGGGGATCAGCCCCTGCCTGCCCCTCCCCATGTTTTTCCTTTCTTAGCCTGTGGACAGCGTGAAGACAGGAGCGTGTTGCTTTTCTGATGAGGAACAATCCAATACCGTACAGCTGCATTTCCCCACACTGTCCTCAGAACACTGAGTCGGTGGGTGTTCTTCAGAAAGGATTGGGAAATACATCGTAGTGTATCTCTTGCGAGGAATCACTCTGGGTACGTTTATCTCGTAGCATACCCATTCCTTAGCTTGTTAAAGACACTTGTAAGTTCTGCAGTAAAGAAACCATCCTGTTTAACATTTGTCTAACCTAGCACTGCAATCTTTTTGAGATGGGGGCTTTTTTCTTTTTCATCCTGAAGAACAGTGTTTGCTTGTTACCTGTTAGGGAAACGCTGCCTCAGAGCTTGCAAAGCTCTGACACAGATACCATGTCTTTGTAGCCGTCGCCATGATCCTGTGAGGAGCAGAGCAGGTGTTGTCTCTGTCTTGCAGATGGGAAACCAAGGTGTAGGTGTTGACACGCTCAAGATCACTCAGCGGAGGACTCAAACCCATGTCTTCTGAGCCACTGCCTAGTCTTCTTCCCAGCAGACCGCAGTCGGGGCTCTGGAATATTTCGTGAGGGTCAGATTTAGCGAAGTTTAACCAAGAGCAGTGAAAGGAAAGAACTGCTTGTGAGAGCCCATTATGCATTTCTGCAATCACATTGTAAATATTTGTCTGTTCCCAGTTTGAGCAGGACCCAGAGTGGTATTCCACTCTGACCTTTGGCTGGACGGGGTCTTACACAGCAGGAGTGTTCAGGTACATGTTTGTTGAATGGATGACAAACAGTGGATTCTTACAAAATCCCATTATATGCCTATTGCTATTTCAGTTCTAGTTCTACATCTTCGTACTACACACACAACCAGGGGCCCATGCATCTCATTTTGTTCCCTGGCAGGTGAAAAGTATTTATTAGAAAGCCAAAGTACATTGCAGATCTGATCTGGCCTTGTCCTTGCACTATAATAATGTGCTTGGTGTTCATTCAGACGTCTGAGTCATTATTACATCTTAGATTGAATAGACTTCTACATTTATCGACTGCCGCCTTTGTTCTGGCAAACTTGGCAAACTGGTTAATGACCCTAATTAACTGTTGCCTGTCAACAAGTTGACAGAGAGTCCCCAAGGGAGGCCAAATATGGATCTGGGCTGGCTGAAAGACAGCAGAAACCATTTTAAGCTTTGATTTTAACAAACGAGCTAAGAAGGAGTGAAGTGAGGAGGAAGGAACGGACTGAACGGCACTGGATGGTTTCTGCACACCATAAAACCATGTGCAAGTACATTTGGGTACTTGGCTCTCCTCGGTTAATGGTCATAGGTTTAATTCTCTAAAATCAAAAGGAAGTTGGTCCTGCAAACAGTGTCCTCCTTATGAAAGAAAGCCTCACTGCTAACCAACTCTTCTAAGAGGCTGGGGTTGTGAGAGGCTGGCTCCACCCCTGGACACCCCCCTTGTGTCTGTCCGTGCCACAGAGTCTAGACCACTAGGAAACAAACCAGAGCCGAGACCAGAGACAGCCTTGGTTTTATACTAGTCGTTAACACTGGTGAAACTTTAGGACTATCGAATGTCGTAGATCCATTTGGGCTTTTGCTCACAGTTTGAAGAAAAATTGTTAGGGAATTGAGTCTCTACCAAGGGTAGCTAGCTGAGGGGACTCCCACCAGGGGGCTGCTGGAAATCTGTGAGGGTGATCTTGGCTGTCCAGCGACAGCAGGATGGCAGTGTTTAATGGGTGAGTGTCAGGACCAGTTCAGTCCTTCCTGCCTAGTGAAGGATTGTCCCACCCCAGATGCCAGCCATGTTCCTGTGGTGAAACCCTGTGCTGAGGCTGGAAGGGATCTTCTTTTCTGACTCCCATGAACTCTCTGAGAAGTGTTTCTGATTTCCTGAGAAAAGTTTCTCAGACTTTCCCCCATATTCTTGAATCCCTTTGGATTCCAGTTTCCCAACCCTGCTGGTGGTACTAAACCCATGTGAGACGAGGTGAATGCTTCTATTTTATTTTTTTTAATTTGAGAATATTATGGGGGTACAACCATTTGGGTTACAGGTAATGACTTTGCCTCACCCCAGCCAGGGCTAGAAGTGTGCCCTTCCCCCATACAATGTGCTCCGTCTCCATTAGTTGTGAGATAATCCCCCCACCCACCTGACCAGCACCCAGTAAATATTACTACCATGTGAGCACCTTAGTGTTGATCAGTTAGTACCAATTTGCTGGCGAGTACCTGTGCTTGTTTTTCCATTCTCGTAATACCTCACTTTGAAGGATGGGCTCAAGCTCTATCCAGGATAATATAAGAGGTGCTAGATCACCATTTTTTTTTATAGTTGAGTAGAAGTCCATGGTATACATATACCACATTTTATCAATCCACATGTATTGATGGGCACTTGGGTTGTTTCTACATCTTTGCAATTGTGAATTGTGCTGCCATAAACATTCGAGTGCAGATGTCTTTATTATAGAATGTCATTTTTTCCTTTGGGTAGATGCCTAGTAATGGGATTGCTGGATCTAATGGTATTTCTATTTTTAGCTCTTTGAGGTATCTCCAGATTATTTTCCACAGGGGTTGTACTAATTTGCGGTCCCACCAGCAGTGTAAGTGTTCCTAGCTCTCCACATCCACATCAGCATTGTTGTTTTGGGACTTTTTGATAAAGGCCATTCTCACTGGAGTTGAGTGACACCTCACTGTAGTTTTGATTTGCATTTCCCTGATGGTTAGAGATGTTGAGCACTTTTTTATGTTTGCTGGCCATTATTCTTTCGTCTTTTGAAAAGTTTCTGTTCATGTCCTTTGCCCATTTATTGATGGGGTTGTTTGTTTTTTTTTTGTTGTTGTTGTTGATTTTCTTAAGTTCTACATAGATACTTGTTATCAGTCCATTATCAGATATGTAGAAAGCAAATATTTTCTCCCATTCTGTGGGTTGTCTATGTGCTCTAATGATAGTTTCCTTGGCTGTGCAGAAGATTTTTAATTTGATTTTAATTTATTTTTTTTTTTTGCTGCTGTGATTGCTTTGGGGGTCTTCTTAATAAATCCTTGGCCTAGGCCAATGTCTTTAAGAGTATTTCCAACATTTTCTTCTAGAATCCTTAAGGTTTCACGCCTTAGGTTTAAGTCTGTTATCCATTCTGAGTTGATTTTTCTGAGAGGTGAGAGGTGGGGATCCAGTTTTCCCAGCACCATTAATTGAATAGGGATTCTTTTCCTCAATGTATATTTTTATCTGCTTTGTCAAAGATTAGATGACAGAGGATGGTTTTATATCTGGGTTCTCAGTCCTGTTCCAAAGGTCTATATCTCTGTTCTTGTGCCAGTACCGTGCTGTTTTGGTTACTATAGCCTTGTAGTAAAGCTTGAAGTCTGGGAGACTGATGTTTCCCAATTTGTTCTTTTTGCTTAAGATTGCTTTGTCTATGCGAGGTCTTCTCTGGTTCCATATGAAGCGTTGAATGCTTCTATTTTTGTATTTGTGTGCATTCATCTCCCTGCCTAGTTTAATTTCTAGTTTAGCCATTTCACCTAAAGCCACTGAGCTTGCAGACTTGCATGGGCATCACCCACCCCTGCAATACCATCTTGCCTTCTGTGTTGCTGAGGCTGAGGGGGGCGCGGTCATTAGCTGAGCTGGGAAATCTTTTTGCCATGCAGCAACTCTGTGGTTAAAAATTTATTCTGTGTTTTCATCTCTGGCAGTTCCATTACACGTCTGGTTGCTCCAGGTTGGAATTTGGGCATGCAGCGATGGCCCCAGAACATAGTTTAATTTAAAGCTTAGTGGCAAGTACACTCAAGTATTAATTGTGCATATTTTTCAGTGGTGGGACTATGGGTAATTTTTTCCTCTCTCCTTTAGGGTTTTTTGGGGGGTTTTGTTTTGTATGTCACTGTGTGTCTTAGCTTGGGCAGCTATAACAAATTACTATAGACTGTCCATAGCATTGTGTCTAATAAAAAGAGCATGGGTGTGGCAGTCAGGCAGACCTGGGTTTGAATCCTAGCACTGCCACTTAGTATCTGTGTGACTTTGACCACATTATGTGTCGTCTCTAAGCCTCAGTTCCCCATATGGGAATTGAGGTATTGCTGTCCATCTCACAGGGTTGTGGGATCCTTAGATGAAACAGCATGTGCAGGTTCTCTCCATTTGTTGTTACACTCCTTTCTTTAGAGGTGGGGTCTCGCTGTGTTGCCCAGGTGAGACAACAGAGCCTGATCATGTCATGGCATGCAGTGGCGTGATCATAGTGCACTGCGGCCTCAGATTCCTGGGCTAAAGCTATCCTTTGGCCTTACCCTCCTGAGTAGCTGGGACTACCGGCATGCACAACCATGCTGGGCTCCTTATGCCCCTTCTTCACCAAAGTGCCCTCAGCGTGGTGAGTGCTGAAGGCTTGGAGATGCTGACTGGCAGCTGTCTCTTCTTGTGTGCTTTCAGTGATCTGCAGAATGCAGCTGCTGGCTCCTTCGCCTCTGCCTTTGCTGCGCTGGTGCTGTGCCCCACAGAGCTTGTGAAATGCCGGCTGCAGGCCATGTTTGAGATGGAGACATCAGGAAAGATAAACCAAAGCCAGAAGTAAGCACCGCTCCGGCACAAACATTAGGTCTCTGTTGTCCTGGTATATTCGGTGTTTTTTCATTTCACACTGAATTAAAAATTAAGTGGCAGATAGGGAAACAGATTTATCTACTCCAAAATATTATTTCTAGAACACTTTCCCCTATCAGTCAGAGGATAATTTTCTTAAAGTATGTCCATGATAGCGGCACTCACCACCCACCCCATAGGACATCCTAGGCAGATATTCAGTGCCCCAGAGGTGGAGAAACCAGGAGCTTAACACCCCTTTTGGCCTCTTGGGTGCATAATGCACGATCTTCAACCACATTTGGAGGCACATAGCTTTTGAACTTCACCTGCTGAGCCTTCATAAGTGCCAATTTGGATTCTGAGATGCATGTTTGATGCTCATTCCTAGGTTGCACACGGGTATTCAGGCCGATCATCCCAGATCCTAGTGGTAACTCACTTTACCCCTTCCTGCTCAATCCTTCAAGTGTACCTGCAAAGGGCCCAAGTTCTGAAAACATTTATCAAAACTCTTGTAAGCATAGCTACTCCTCAGTGACCAAAGCACTCTCCAGCTAGTCTTAAACAGATTCTCGTTACCCTGGGAGGGTGTATGTGTCATACACAAAATGGTTTATTTGAATTGAAAAGCAATTTATTATCCTTATAATCTCAAAACTTGCTTATTTATCTTGACGTCTAGCTGAGTGAAGTTTTGGTTGAGGATATTGCTGTGGTTAACTCAAAGCCTGTAAATCCGCTGGGAAAAAACCAGGCGATCAATTGATCAGTTATCAATCAACTTCCAGGGAGAATGGGGTTTGTAATAGTGCCCTGTTTTTTGCACCCTTGAGATTCACTGCAACCAACTTGAATCTAATATTCATTGCCTAGAAATCCAAGAAGTATAAGTCTTTAAAACTTTTTATTGAAATATATACACAATATCATCAATACCCATAAAAGTCATAAGTGCAGTTCTATGAACAGTTATGAAATTTATGTGCCTTTGTAACCAGTGCCCAGATTTATAATTAGAGCATTAACAGCACCCAGAAAGCTGCCCTTATGTCCCTTAGAAGTAGTTTAAGGTCATTTAAAGATAGTGATAGTTATATCCAAAGGACTCAGACAGACACCTGGCAAGAAAGTAAATATTGGTTGACTTTGTATTTGAGGTGCAGTATTGTTAACAGGCGTACTTGGGGTTCAGATGGATTGAAGGTAGGTCAGTCGTGTTGGGCTGGGTGACTCTGTCACATTTGCAGACAGCAGCGCTGCAGGAGGGGCCTGGGTAATGGGGAATACCTGGTGGGGCCTTCTGGAGCTCTCAGAAAGAAACAGCTATAGCAAAGCTTGTGGCCTTTGTTACCTTGGGGCTTGATCCTTCATCTCTCCAAGCCCGGACTCCTGCTCTCTGAGAACAGAGTGAGGAGGGAAGGAGTCACTAGGTCATACCAAGCATGTGATTTCTCACCCTGTTCTTAGGGAAAAGACCTGCCGTGGCATCCACTGTGTGAAGAGGAATTGGTAGACAAAAAGTGTCCTGCGTTCCAGCTGCTACAGGGGCAGGGCTCTGATCTGCTTAAAAGAAATTCTCCTGCATCCCTGCTGCGCTGAGAATTAAATTCTTGGTGCTTTTTGTATAACAAGAGCCGTAGCTCAGTTCTCAGAATTTCTTTTGTCTTGCCTTCAAGTAACATTTACTCCTTTGCTCATTTCTTTGCTCTAAAACAAAACAAAAACTCTAAACACCTGGACAAATTTCCCAAAAACATACCACAAAGTTTGAGGAAATAGGAGATAAAGAAGATAAGGGACCAGGCAATACAATACCATTTTATTCTTGCTGAGTTTATACAACTCCTTATTGTAATTATAGTTTGCACTTACTCACTGTTGAAAAAAATGGGTATTAGCTTTTACATCTTTGATAATGTGACTTCTAGAAATGTATGCATCCATTTTAATAAAATTTCTTAACCAATAATTTAGGTGACAAAACTTGTTATAACTAACTATGCTTCTCTGAGATATTTCCTTCACACAGAAGGGTGCCTTTTATCCTCAGAATTCCTGGTTCCTCTTTTACTAAATCAGCTGCTTCCTTACTAGTGCTTGATCAAATCTGTTAATTGGGTACGAATATTAATTTTCCTCCTTCCTTCCCCACCTGCTGTAACAGTGTCTCTCACTCCGTGTCCCCTCCCAGTACAGTTTGGTCTGTCGTGAAGAGCATCCTTAGAAAGGATGGCCCCTTGGGCTTCTACCATGGACTCTCCAGCACTTTACTTAGGGAAGTACCGGGCTATTTCTTCTTCTTCGGTGGCTATGAACTGAGCCGATCATTTTTTGCATCAGGGAGATCAAAAGATGAACTAGGTAAGTGGGTTTGCATTGGCAGCAGTGGGGTACAATGGTGTCTGCTTCCCAAAGGTGTGGTTTCTGCGGATTCTCTGCTGTTTTTGCCCCCCACCCCTCCACAGGGGGTCCACCTGGCACGGAGGAAGTTTCTGGATGCTGGAGAGTGACATGGTGGCAGGCAATTGCTAGCACCCTTCCTCCAGGCTTGTTAATTTCCTCAGGACAGAAGCTGAAGCAGTACATCTCAATTTTTTTTTTTTACTGGAATAACAATTTTTTTGAATTCATTTTAGGGGAGAAGAAATACAGAGATCACTTGCCCTTGTGGGGAAATCACCTATAAATAATCTTATAATCTTAAGACTTGTTAATAAGTCTTGATGGTGTTGAGAGCAGCGAACAGCATGGTTCTTTGTAGCTTATCCCGTTTGGCTGCTTGGCACAACCATGTGCAATGTTTGGCTCACATAAGTGAGTTTTTCTTAACCATTTCCCTTCAGCATGTCAGATCTATTACCGGATTAGCCAAGCTCCCAGACTTAACAGCAGTGTTCAATAAGGCAGTTTTTGTTTTTAATGGTAAAGGAAGAATCAGGGCTGTTGGGTATTAAAATGACTGAGTGAGAAAGCTGAAAAAAGATGAGGGCTGTGATTGGCCTCCATTCTTACGCCCCATGCTAAGGTGTTCCTACGCTGCTGGAGGCCTGCTGGTTCCAGCCGGCCAGCCCTCTGGGGGCTGGAGGGCCACAGTACCTTGGTGACCAGACTAAATGTAACACTAGGATGGTCTTGTCCTGGCAAGACCCAGGTCTACCGCTGGGTCTAAGAACACAAATGAAACCTTGTATTCCTGGAGCTTGGTGTCAAGAGCTTTGACAGTTTCCTCAAAGAATTGTGTTCCGTGGCATCAGCATTTTTACCTTCACCTCCCTGCAGCCATTACTACATTGACCTCTGGAGATGTCACATCGGTGGTTCTTGAGACAAAATACTATTTGCTATTTTTTCTTTCTAGGCCCTGTCCCTTTGATGTTAAGCGGTGGAATTGGTGGAATTTGCCTATGGCTTGCGGTATACCCGGTGGATTGTATCAAATCCAGAATTCAAGTTCTTTCTATGTCTGGAAAACAGGCAGGATTTGTTGGAACCTTTATAAATGTTGTGAAAAAGGAAGGTGAGTCTGCTAATTGCAGAAACACGGTAGGCACGTATGGAATGATTGGTCATTTCACTGCTAGTCTTGTTGAAGTTTGATCAGACGTATAATTGCTCTATTCTCCCTGCCTCATATCCTTTTGTAGCACTGTATAGTAACCCATATTTGTGGGTTTCTATTTGCAGACCCTTTTCTTTAGCTTACTTAAGTACTTAATCCTAACCCTTGGGCCAGGTACCTGTCAGGATTCTTTGTTCTAAACAGCCTGGAAGGAACTTTTAAAATATGGGCTTTTTCTAAAGGAATAAATGCTTTGAAGTTAGTACTACCCATTCTATATAATACAGATATTATCAGAAGATGGTCTCTAACAGTGCCACTATGGGATTTAAAAGAATGTACAGTGTTCTTAATGCTAAGACTTCTAGAATCAGAAATGGACTGAGCAATTTCAGAAGATCATTTGCTATCAATTTTTAGAATTATGCAGGAAGATAAAGATTTTTTTTATTTCAGCATATTACGGGGATACAAATGTTTAGGTTATGTGTATTGCCTTTGCCCCACCCATGTCAGAGCTTTAAGTGTGTCCATCCCCCAGATAGTGTGCACTGCACTCATTATGTGTGTATATCCATCCCCTCCTCCTCCCTCCCATCTGCCCAACACACGATGAATATTACTACTATATGTACACTTAAGTGTTGATCAGTTAATACCAATTTGATGGTGAGAACATGTGTTGCTTGTTTTTCCATTCTTGGGATACTTAGTAGAATGGGTTCCAGCTTGTATCTGGGGTAATACAAGAGGTGCTATATCACCATTGTTTCTTGTGGCTGAGTATAACGCCATGGTATACATATACCACATTTTATTAATCCACTCATGTATTGATGGGCACTTGAGTTGTTTCCACATCTTTGCAATTGTGAGTTGTGCTGCTATGAAGATTCTTTTGTTTATAGCAGATTCATTGTGCAGATATCTTTTTTATAGAGTATCTTTTGTTCTTTTGGGTAGATGCCCAGGAATGGGATTGCTGGATCAAATGGTGGTTCTACTTGTATCTCTTTGAGGTATCTCCATATTACTTTCCATAGAGGTTGTACTAGTTTGCAGCCTCACCAGCAGTGTAAGAGTGTTCGTATCTCTACGCATCCACGCCGACATTTATTGTTTTGGGACTTTTTGATAAAGGCCATTCTCACTGGAGTTAAGTGATATCTCATTGTGGTTTTGATTTGCATTTCCCTGATGATTAGAGATGTTGAGGATTTTTTCATATGTTTGTTGGCCATTACTCTGTCGTCTTTTGAAAAGTTTCTGTTCATGTCCTTTGCCCACTTTTTGATAGGGTTGTTTGATTTTTTTCTTGCTGATTTTCCTGAGTTCTATATAGATTCTAGTGGTCAGCCCTTTATCAGCTGTGTAGCATGTGAATATTTTCTCCCATTCTGTAGGTTGTCTGTTTGCTCTCATGATAGTTTCTGTGGCTGTGCAGAAGCTTTTTAATTTGATCAGGCCCCATTTATTTTTGTTGTTGCTGTGATTGCCTTTGTGGTCTTCTTCATAAATTCTTTGCCTTGGCCAGAAAACTCTCAGTCTGTAAGAGTTTTTCCAACATTTTTTTCTAGAATTTTTACAGTTTCATGCCTTAGGTTTAAGTCTGTTATCCACCATGAGTTGATTTTTGTGAGAGGTGAAAGGTGTGGATCGTGTTTCAGTCTCTACATGTGGCTATCCAATTTTCCCAGCACCATTTATTGAATAAGGATTCTTTCCCCCAGTGTATGTTTTTGTCTTCTTTGTCAAGGATTAGATGGCTGTATGAGGATGGTTTTATATCTGGGTTCTCAGTTCCGTTCCATTGGGCTATGTCTCTATTCTTGTGTCAGTACCATGCTGTTTTAGTTATATAGCCTTGTAGTATAGCTTGAAGTCTGGTAAATTGATGTCTTTCAATTTGTTATTTTTGCTTAAGATTGCTTTTGCTATGTGGAGTCTTCTCTAGTTCCACACGAAGGGTAGAATTATTTTTTCTAGAGCTGTGAAAAATGATGTTGGTATTTTAGCAGGGATTGCATTGACTCTGTAGACCACTTTGGGTAGTATAGACATTTTAAGTGTTGATTCTGCCAACTCTGATCATGGCATGGTCTTCCACCTGTTTACTTCCTCTGCTATTTCCTTCCTCAGTGTTTCGTTGTTCTCCTGTTAGAGGTCTTTTACCTCCTTAGTTAAATATATTCTGCAATCAATGAGTGAAGACCTGTCCTTCTAGCATCTACTATACGTCTTAAAACTTAGGATACGAACTCGTCTGTTTTCATTTTAAAAAGAGCACAGTAACACAGAAATCATTTAATTTGTATCCCAAATAGAGCACAGACATCTTGTATATTACCCCACCCCCCCTTAAACATTTGCATAACATTTTATAGTTTTACAAAATCTCCATAACACCCTCGGCAATGCTAATACTAGAAACAGGTCTCTGACTTCAAGGTTGGTGTTCTTGCTGCCGCCCAGGTGAAGCTGCGAAGCTGCTGCCACCTCTGGCTCCGTGGTTGCCTCTGTCTGGCCCTGTCAGGCCTCCAGTCTACCCCATCCTTACACCAGGAGTTAACCAGGCAGGGAATTGGTGTATGTTATTACCTGAACATCAATCACTTTTGCCAGGAGACCCAACACTTGTCCTTGTTTTGTTCGCCTATTTAGGGAAACCTGGAAATCCAAGTCCTTCCATCATTTTTGGGTTTTAGTGCTGTTCTGTGAATCTCTATGTGTAAATATACCTGTGCTATGCAGCTGTGTGGGGTATCGCCAAGAAGGGGATTGTCACAGTCTTTGATCACCTTTTTGTCTTCTAGGAATAACGGCCTTATATTCTGGACTGAAGCCGACTATGATTCGAGCGTTCCCTGCCAATGGGGCACTATTTGTGGCCTATGAGTACAGCCGGAAGTTGATGATGAGTCAGTTGGAAGCACACTGAAGTGTCCTGGCGGGCCTGGAGCCAAGCACAGGTGTCGAGGACTACAGTTCATCTCAGGGTTTCATGGAGTACAAGACCAAAGTGGAATTATTTTGGTTTCTAGGGAATTTTGTTTTTGTCTTCCCTTCTTCTACCCTACATCTTAAACTTTATGGAAGGACCTTTATTTTACATCATAATAGTTTTTGCCCATGAGTGTAATGAAATAGAAAAGTTACTGTTGCTTGGTAGAATATACAGGGTGGCCAGGGGCCCGACGCACCTAATTTGAAAGGCTGAGTATAGTCCTGTCAGAGCTTTTGTCTAAACCTGCACTTGTACATGCAGCTTGGACAGTTATGTGTTCAGGGAAACAATTCGGTTCCATGTTTAATCTCAAATATTACCAGAAAAGCCCAGAGGTGACCATATTTCATGAAGATAGTTATAAATGTTTGCTTAACCCATTCTAGATGTAGGCTGTCTTTTAAAATCTGCTTTAACGTGTGTACTGTTCTAAGTGGTTGAACTTTTTAAAAAGTTTTCATCTGGTGCTTGAAAACGAAAATATCCCTCTAGATTTTCAAGAGAATGAATATACTTGCATACTGGTGTGGCTTCCACATTCTAGAGTTAAAGTTTCAGAGTAGGCATCCTGGATTTCCCCAAGATGCTCTACTCTTAAAACAGTGCCATTCATTTTCTAAGTGGGATCATATTCCACACTGTGACAGTATTGCCAGGTGTGGCCTAGAGGATCAGGCCGTTGGAAAACAGCACGGCCTTCACGGCTTCCCTCCTTCTCTTCCAAAGAGCGTGTCCCCTGCTGGGCTTCAGGTGGAGGACGGTGCTGAGGGGATCGGTGGGGCTGCTGTGCTGTGATGAGGACCCACGTGGCTCACAGCAACTCTTGATGTCTGTCTCTGGGTCCCGGCCTGGGTAGGCTCCAGGGTGTTCTGTCGGCCCATCTGGGACTAGCAATCCACTTTGGACCACTCACTGTCCTCTCTGCCTCCACCAATCAGGAAACCCTTCCAAGGAACAGAGAGTGCCAAAGCCAGGAGAAGCCTTTGTTCCCTGTTTGGTGATTGAGTGACAGTACTCGTGGGTGAGTCCTCTCCTCTCAGACATAACTAGCAAGAACTTAGTGCCTATGCTCCACAGTCAGTGATGTCAGGGCTGACCCATCCTCAGACTTACCTTGGGATCCAGAACCCCTTGCTATGCTTTTACAGTGTTGGAGCCTTCTACGTTTGGGCACTGGCAGTCGGTGAGTTTTAGCAACTGTATATGAGATGTGACCTTATAAAGCAGCAGGACTTAAGTAATTTTATTAATCCATGCTGTATGTATGTATCCGTAGGTGTTCACTGAGTTAAAAAACCAACCAAACCCTATGGTTCATCTGATCCCCACAGACTTGGGGATGGGCAGCTGTTCTTTGGCCAGATGGTATAAGAGGATCATTTTTGTCACTATTAAAATCCGTCTCATCATTCTGTGCTGCTCCACAACCAGCAGGGTCTCTCTGAATACAAGTCGTCTTAAGCAGCCCACAAAGCTGACGGCAAGCAGCGTAACAAATGCTAGTAACAGTCCACACCATGTGTGTCTATTCCTGTCGATGGAATATAAATGCTGTGCAAAACCTCCAGTTTCCTTAAGCTTTTGTTATCTGGGAAGCCTCTGTGGCAACTCCAGCCATGGTGCCAGAAGCAAGAGGGTCAGAGAAACCAGAGGCTGATACACAGGGGGCACTTTTGGGGAGGGGGTGCCTGTCCTGCCTGTTGTGCTCTGGAGCTATGACTGGTCTTCCATTTGCCTTTTCTTTAAGAGAAAATAACTTTTCTACTTTGCTTTTCTCTCCGTACTTAAATGGCCAGCAGCTAGTCAGAGTTAGCCCCGTTGGCAGCAGATGTCACAGGTCACCCGTTAAAGATTTAACTAAGTATCTTCAGCAAGCAATAGTCTGAGGCAAGTGGGAGTGAAGAATGGAAACATAAGTCAGGAGAATTTTTTTTTTCCATTCTATTTGCTGAATTCATGGTTCAATATTTGGGTACAACTTGTACCATTTTCAGATCTGTACTCCGGACAAAAATATAGTAACTTGAAATGTGTTTAAAGAGATTTGAGTATTCTATCATTAAATTATTTACCTAATATTTGAGTCTATGATGAGTTTTGTTTAAGTGTTTTATGTCCATGCTAAGAACCAACTGTCAGGAATGTAATTTTACTGTAGGTAAGTTGACAAAAACACAAGTTTGTATACACTGCAGTTATGTCCTCTAGATTTACTTTCTCCCTCCCCCTTTATTTTTAAAAATAGTTAAACTGCTTTGTATTAAGTTTTGGATATTTCTATTGCAAGTTAGTAAATTCTGTTTAAGAAAACTGCTATCATTCTGATATATTATGATGTAAATTTCTTGAGTTGTTCAGAGAATTATTCACTTTGGGTTTTAAGAAAGCAGTGCCCTAAGAGGCCCTAAATTGCCAGAAAATTTTGTGAGAGGTTGGGGAAGAGTAACCCTAACTATAACCTCCTTACTGCAAAAAGAAAGATTCTTAAAAATGGGAGTTTCCTTCCCTCTTTATTCTCAGTATTGAAAAAGACATACCTCAGATGGGCAGGATGGCCAACATCAGTCGCCAGATTGGCCCAAATAGAGGAAGAAGTTTCCGGTGAGAAAGCACGGCCTGTGTGACATACTGAGGGGAAGAAGCCAGAAGCTACCGTTTACTGGAGATCCCACCAGAAGTGAGCAGAACAAGAAGGAGCAAAATTTGGGTGGAGACCAACCCCCAGGGGATCGGGTGGAAAAGGCAGGAGGGAGCGTTGATATCTCCTCCCCTCACACCTGAGGTGGTCTGCCAGCTCCCCGTCCCAGAGTGCGTCTGCCCTGGGAAATCCAGGTGCTGCTGCCATCAGCAAACTGAGAGCTTCTCGGGAACAACGCACTGGGCCACAGGACTGCGTAGGGTCACTGTCCCTCACCACGGACCTGAGCTGAGATGGCGAGCACCATATTGCCTACCCACAGGTGCCTCCATCCAGCTGGGGAAGTCACAGCCCCTCAGTCTCCTGTCAGGGGATCCTACACGACATTCCCCAGCACCCGCGTAGACTGTGACAACCACAAAGGAACAGGGAGACACGGGAGAGTAGTAGTGTCCCCGGGGTGCTGGCCTGTGGGGTGGGCTGCCCTGAGGGGACCGGGAAGTGCCTCAAATGCTTTGTAGGACACAGGAAGGTGGAACACACACTCCTGGCACCAGAGAGCCTCTGGCTCATGATCTGAAGTTCCCTAAGCCCCTCCCAATACACTCTCTGCCATTTGGGGCCTGCTCCTCCTATCCCCCACCCACTGCTGCCGAAGCAGCTACAGGTGAAAGGTGGTTTCTGCTTGGGACTGGCGAGTGTTCCACAGGGGATGATTAAGTCAGGAAACCTGGGAGCAGCTGCCCAGCCCCTAACAGAGTGCCCACCACACCCAGGCTTCCACAGATACCGAGGCTCACTCCCTTGCTACTAAAAAGCAGCAGTGAGCACTACTGTGTGCCCCAAGACCAAAGCTACTGCTCCTCTGAGGGAGCACAGGGCCAGCAGGCCACCCCTTGAGCTGGGAGCTGCCTTTCTCTTCCCTGGAGACAAGTCCCTGGCACAGCCACATCCCCCTGTGGCAGCATTTCCGCCACAGCCCACACCCAGCCTAGGAGCCCTGCACACAATGCACTGAGCTGCCTCTACCACCTCTGCTGCAGCTGGGGCAAGGCAGGAGCTGGGAATCTGGGCACTTTCGTGCCCCTGGAGAACAGAGACCACTGTCGTTGCCAAGTAAGGGAGGTGTGAGCAGCTTGTGTGTCCCACAGCTGCCTGCCTGTGCCCATCTCATCAAGATGGGCCCACCCCTTCTGTCACAGGGTCATAGTGCATCTGCCCTTCTCCTGCCTGAGCATTCTGGAGCAGCAGAGCACCCGACCCCTCACCATCACAGCCAACACCTGAACTCAGGGAGGCTAGAGAGCCGGTTTCCTAGCTCAGTTTCCGTCTGAACCTCCCAGGACTCAAGCACGCCATCCAGGGGCCTGGGAACTGGCAATGACATAACCTAGTCCACCACCGCTGGCATCTCAACATTCTCCCAGGGGTCTGAGGTCCAATCAAGCTGCCATAATACCACAGTGGATACACACCTGCATGAGCCAAAATGCAGCATACCTCTCCCTCCACACTGAGCAGCAGCAGAGTTCCCAGCAGAGGAGAACAGGTGAACTGTAAAGCTATGTGCTTTGAGCTAGAGGAAGAGGTTCCAGATGAGAAGGAACCAGCATAAGAACTCTGGCAATAAGGAAAAGCAGGCTGTTTCAACACCCCCAAAGGATCACACTAGCTCTCCAGCAATGGACTCCAACCAAAAAAGAATCTTTTGACATGTCAGATATGGAATACAGTATATGGATCACAAATAAGCTCAATGGGATAGATCAGAAAGTTGAAAACCAACACAAACCAAAAAAAAAATTCAGGACATGAATGAGAAATTCACTAAAGAGATAGATAACTTAAAAAAAATACATACACACACACCAAATTCTGGAAATGAAGGTGTCATTTAGGGAATTTCAAAATACAGTGGAAAGTTTTAACAACAGACTAGACCAAGCACAGACAGGCCTTTCACATTAACCCAGTTAGTCAAAAATGAAGGAAGGAAAGAAAGGAAAAATGAGAAATAAAGTCTCCAAGAAATATGGGATCATATAAAATTATATAAAACACCCAAACATAAGAATCAGAGGTATTCCTGAGGAAGAAAAGGAAAAAGCCAAAAGCATGGAAAACCTATTTGAGGGAATAATGGAGGAAAACTTCCCTGGTCTTGCTAGAGATTCTGCCATCCTGATACAAGATGGTCACTGAACACCTGGAAGATTTATTGCAAATAGGACATCACCAAGGCACACAGTCATCAGTCTGGCCAAAGTCAAAGTAAAGGAGAAAATCCTACAAGCTGTGAGATGAAAGCATCATGGAAAACCCATCAAAATAATAGCAGGCTTCTCAGCAGAAACCTTACAAGCCAGAAGGGACTGGGGTCCCATCTTTAGTATTTTTTTTTTTTGAGAGTCTCACTCTGTTGCCCAGGCTAGAGTGCAGTGGCGTCATCATAGCTCACAGCAACCTCAAACTCCCGGGCTCAAGTTGATCTTCCTGCCTCAGCCTCCCGAGTAGCTGGGACTACAGGTGCATGCCACCACACCTGGCTAATTTATTCTATTTTTAGTAGAGATGGGGTCTAATTTTTTCTATTTTTTTTCAGTAGAGACGAGGATCTTGCTGTTGCTCAGGCTGATCTTGAATTCCTGAGCTCAAGCGATCCTCCCTCCTCAGCCTCCCAGAGTGCTAGGATTACAGGCATGAGCCATTGTGCCCAGCCCCATCTTTAGTATTCTTAAACAGAATAACTGTCAGCCAAGAATTTTATGTCCTGCAAAACTTAAGTTTCATAAATGAAGGAGAAACAAGCAAATAGTAAGGGAATTTGTCATGATGAGACCTGCCCTACAAGAAATTCTCAAAAGTGCTCTAAACACCAAAAAGAATGGTTGATACTCACAGGTGTAAAAACACTTGAAAGTAAAAACTCATAGCTCTTATAAGACAGTAAAACAAGGGAGACTACAAAGCAACTGGATAACAATCAATATGATGACGGGTACAGTATCTTACTTATCAATATTAACATTGAATGTAAGCAGTCTAAATGCCCCATTTAAATGATACAGACTGACAGAATGGATAAAAAAAGATACCCAACTATCTGCTGTATTCAAGAAATCCATTTGATTCATAAAGAGTCTCATAGACTCAAGGTTAAGGGATAGTAAAAATATTGCATACAAATGGAAACCAAAAGCAAGCAGGAGTAGCCATTCTTAGATAAGAGAGACTTTAAATCAACAACAGTACAAAACAATGTATATGGTCATTATATAATGATAAAGGGATCCATTCTCCAAGAAGATATAACAATCCTAAATATATGTGGACCTAACACAAGAGCTCCCAGATTCATAAAACAAATATTAATAGACCTAAGAAATGAAATAAACAGTAATATAATAATAGTGGGGGAATTCAACACTCCACTGACTGAACTTGCCAGATCATCGAGGCAGAAACAAGACTCTGGAACAAATGGACCTAATAGGCATTTACAGAATATTCTACCCCCAAAATGCAGAATATACATTCTTATCAGTACATGGAATATTTTCCAAAATAGACCATATGTTAGGCCACAAAACAAGTTTCAGCAAATTTTTAAAAAATTAAAATCATACCATGTATCTTCTCAGACCATAGTGGAATAAAACTAAAAATCAATCCCAAGAGGAACTCTCAAAACTATACAAATAATGTGGAAATTAACACATTGACTGCCATACTAGAAAAAAATATTTTTCCCCGGGGCCATGGTGTTTTATTACAAAAATAGAATAATAAAAACCTCGAAAACAAATGATCCTTTCTAATTTGATGAAAAATTTGTTATTTTTTTATTGTTTTCTTTGTGTGAATTATATGCAGTGCACGTGGTGCTAGAATCAATTAAACACTGCACGGCACTTCAGTTGTATCTGACTCACGACACACTTATTGAATTTGTTTTGGAGAATTGAGTCTTCATATGCTTCATGAGGCCCCAGGCTCAAAACCAGCATGAGTTAAATACAACTCACATGGCAGTTCATGTGTTAAATAACCTGTTGCTAAATGATCTTTGGGCCAATGATGAAATCAAGATGAAAATTTTAAAAATTTCTTGAATAACAACGGTGACACAAGCTATCAAAATCTCTGGGATACAGCAAAAGCAGTGCTAAGAGGGAATTTCACAGCACTACATATCTATATCAGAAAGACAGAAAGATCACAAATTAACCTAATGTTACACCTCACGGAATTAGAAAAATAAGAACAAATCAAACCCAAAGCTAGCAGAAGACAAGAAATAACAAAGATCAAAGCAAAATTAAACAAAATTGAAACCAAAAAAAATAATACAAAGGATCAATGAAACAAAAATTTAGTTCTTTGAAAAGATAAAGAAAATTGACATACCACTGGCTAGATTAACCAAGAAAAGAGGAGAGAGGATTCAAATAAGCTCAATCAGAAATGAAACATAAAGACATTACAACTGATACCACAGAAACACAACATATCATCTGAGACTATTACAAACACCTATATGCACACAAACTAGAAAATTTAGAGGAGATGGATGAATTCTTGGAAAGACACAACCTCCCAAGCTTGAATCAAGAAATAGAAATCCTGAATAGACCAATTACAAGTAGCAAGACTGAATCAGTCATTAAAAAAAAAAAAAAAAAAATCCTCCGAACAAAAAAAAGAAGAGCCCAGGATCAGGCAGATTCACAGCTGAATTCTGTGAATTCTACAAAGAACTGGAACCTATCCTACTGAAACTGTTCCATAACATAGAGAAAGAGAATCCTCCCTAACTCTTTCTATGAAAGCAGTATCAACCTGATACCAAAGCCCGGAAAGGACACAACAAAAAAAGAAAACTACAGACCAATATTCCTAATGAAAATAGATGCAAAAATCTTCAAAAAACTACAAGCAAATTAAATTCAACACACATCAAAAAAAAAATTCACTATAATCAGGTGAGTTTCATCCCAGGTATGCAAGGATCATTTAACACATGTAAAACAATAAATGTGATTCACCACATGAACAGAATTAAAAACAAAAACCAGGTAATCATTTCAATAGATGCAGAAAAAGCATGCAATAAAATCTAGCACCCCCCCTTCATGATAAAAACTCTCAACAAACTAGGCATATACAGAATGTACCTCAAAATGATAAAAACCATATATGATAAACCCACAGCCAACATTATACTGAATGAGAAAAAATTGAAAGCATTCCCCCTAAGAACTGGAACAAGACGAGGATGCCCACTGTCATCAATTCTACTCAACATAGTACTGACATTCTAGCCAGAGTAATCAGGCATGAGAAGGAAATTAAGGGCATCCAGATAAGGAAAGAGGAGGTCAAATTATCTCTGTTTGCCAGTGATAATGATCTTATGGCTAAAAAATCCTAAAGCCTCCACCGAAAGACTCCTAGAATTGATAAATACATTCAGCAAAGTCTCAGGTTACAAAATTAATGTACACAAATTAGTAGTATTTCTATACGTTGATAATAGTCAAGCTTCAAGCTGAATCAAGAACTCAATACCATAATAGCTGCAAAGAAAAGAAAATATCTAGGAATCTACTTAACTGAGGTGAAAGATCTACTTACCCAAGGAGGTGAATGGAGAACTAAAAAACGCTGATAAAGAAACCGTTGATGACAAAAACAAATGGAAAAATGTCTCATACTCATGGATTGGAAGAATCAATATTGTTAAAATGTTCATACTGCCCAAAGTGCTTTACAAATTCAATGCAATTCCCATCAAAATACCAATGTAATTTTTCACAGAATTAGAGAAAACAATTCTAAATTTCATATGAAATTGAAAAAGAGCCCGAATAGCCAAAGCCATCCTAATCAGAAAAACTCAATCTGGAGACATTACCCACCTTTTTTTTTTTAAATTTTTTCTCTTTCATCTAAACCCACCTTTAAATTATGCTACAAAGCTACAATAACCAAAACAGCATGGTACTGGTATAAAGATAGACACATAGATCAATGGAGCAGAATAGAGAACCCAGAAATAAAACCATATAGCTATAACCAACTGATTTTCAACAAAGCAGACAAAAACATACACCGGGGAAAGGATGCCCTATTCGGTAAACGGTGCTGGGAAAATTAGAAAGCCATGTGCAGAAGAATAAAACTGGATCCCTATCTCTCACCATACACAAAAATTAACTCAAGATGGATTAAAGACTTAAAGATAAGCCTGACACCATACAAATTTGAGAGGAAAATGTAGGAAGAACTCTTTTGGATATTGGCTTAGGCGAAGAATTTATGACTAAGACCCCCAAAAGCAAATACAACAAAAATAAAAATAAATAAATGAGACTCAATTAAACTAAAAAGTTTCTGCACAGCAAAGGAAATAATCAACAGAGGTAAACAGACAACTTACAGAATGGGAGAAAATATTCTCAAACTATACATCCAACAAGAGACGAATAGCCAAAATCTACAAGGAACTCAAACAAATCAGCAAGAAAAAAAAAACCCATTAAAAAGTGGGAAAAATACAGACATTTTTTGTAA
The DNA here is from genome assembly GCA_028533085.1 of Varecia variegata. NCBI lineage: Eukaryota > Metazoa > Chordata > Mammalia > Primates > Lemuridae > Varecia > Varecia variegata. Next base: position 14,826,844 of record CM052445.1, read on the forward strand.
GAATATATGCAAATGACCAAAAAACATATGAAAAAGTGTTCAATATCACTAATCATCAGGGAAATGCAAATTAAAACCACAATGAGATACCACCTTAACCCTGTCAGAATGGCCTTTATAAAAAGTCAAAAAAAAAAAAATATCGGCATGGATGTGGTGAAAAAGGCAGGCTTATTCACTGTTGGTGGGAATCTAAATTAGTATAACCTCTATGGAAAACAAGTATGGAGATTCCTCAAAGAAGTAAAAGTAGACCTACCTTTTGATCCAGCAATCCTACTACTGGGTATCTACCCAAAGGAAAAGAAGTCATTATATCAAAAGGACACATGCACTTGTATGTTTATGGCAGCAGAATTCACAATTGCAAAGATATGGAATCAACCTAAGTGCCCATCAACTCATGAGTGGATAAAGAAAATGTGATATACACATATACCATGGAATACTACTCAGCCATAAAAAAGAATGAAATATCGTCTGCACCAATGTGGATGGAACTGGAAGCCATAACCCTACTTGAAGTATCTCGGGAATGGCAAAACAAATACTGCGCGTATACTCACTTATAACTGGGAGCTGAAAGACGAGTATACATGGTCACACAGGGTGGGATAAGGGACTTTAGAGACTTGGAAGTGGGGAGAGTGTGAAGAGGTTAAGGGATCAAAAAACTACAGATCAGGTACAATGTATACTATTTGGAGTAGGGGTGCACTAAAAGCCCTGACTTCACCACTATACAATTCATCCATGTAACAAAAAAAATGTACCCTCTAAATCTATTGAAATTAAAAAAGAAAAGAAAAAAAATTAGGGACAATTTAGTAATTTATTAACCATTTATATTTCACTAAAAAACCAACTCTACATAAAACAAAGAAAAAATAAAATAATGCAAGATGACCTCTTTCATGAAAAAAGACATATCTTACTCTTCACTGAGCCAACCATTTTTTCCCCTGTTCACCTAAGCCCACCATATATTCTGTCTTCTGTAGATTACTGCTGTGTGAATTTTAAATAAAATAGTACAATCTACATTTTGCCCACACATTTCTGTAACATGCATGACAGGGAATAATGTTATTATTAATACCATGGAAGGAAATTGAAAACATATTCTGTGATCTTTTCCACCGAGGGTAGCCAGATTAGGGGGAGTAAAGGAAAAAGCCTTTAGTTGGGTTGCTGAGCTGGCAGTTGTGACTTTTTTAAGATATTTAAAAAAAACTAAAAAGCATCTGCAGCCAGGCCACCCGCCAGCCTTACAGAGCCCTTGGCTCCTGGCAGGTTGATACCTTCTGTGCCCACCACGGCTTGGAGCTCTACTCCTGTCTGTGCCACTTTGGCACTCTCAGTCCTCTAAAATATTGTTGTATTTCTTCATTAAAAAAAAAAAAGCTTCTGTGGAAACCTCCAGACATCCAAGCTGCTAACCTGGGTGGTCCAAGTGGTTAGTGTGCCAGATACAAAGTTGCTTAACTGGAGTGGTCTGCCCCAAAGCAATTATTTTTCTGTAGAGCACAAGGTTTTTCAGGAATGAGCATTCTGTGTTTCAGCAGAGACATTTGTTTTATTAGTTGCTACCTTTCATTTCCTAATGAATTCACCTTGGTCTGGATATACAAAAGCATATATGTGTGTTTGTATATATATGTATTTATGCATTTATATCACATATATGCATTACTGAGTCTGTCAGAACATATTCTTTCAATTCATACAGGACACTGCTAAAGAATTAAAAAGGTAAATAGTAAGATACCATGTCACTTCCTAGACTTTTTAGTTCAAATTAGTTACAGTTACTTTTCAACTTGTAACCTTGTTGACCGTTAAAGCATTCATATGTGTATTTACTTATTTGGAATCTAATACAACATTTTCTCTAGCTATGATAACTTATATGACTGTAACACAGATTTTAGAACTGTCAAAAAATACCAAATCAGGATTAAACTATTTTTCTTTATTACTGAACATAAGCCAATGTGTAAAAGTCTTTTCTGCGGGAATTAATTTTAAATTCAACTTCACTCTGTAATTCCATCTCATGTCCTCTTTCCTATGTCCCTCCATCACCTCCTTACTTTCATGCATCATGCGTGTCTTCCTGCCCATGAGATACGATCAAGTGGCTGCAGGCTAAGAAGATAAGGGCTCCATCTAATGCGATAGTGAGGTTCGGTTTAGGCACCAGCCTCACACGCCGAGCTCTGGAGGATGAGAAACCAATTCAGGTTCCATTAGCTTCGTTCTTTTTGCTGAGCGCTTCCCCTCTTCCTGGTCCACTGCGACATCCTCCTTGCTCCAAATAGGATTTTCTCCTCTCTTCGCCCATTCTAGTAGGAGAGAGGGCACATCAGAATGTAGAGTCTCATACACAGGAAATTTGATTGTTTCCTAAGGAATTGGCCACTAATAACTAAGGGTGACAAATACACTAACAGGAAGAAGCAACTCTCCTGTGACCAGCCCCAATTTACCCACCATAATCTAAAAAACATGGAAAGATACCTCCAAATGCTGAAGAGAGAAGACTTAGAAACAATGTCAAAAAACCACTCTGTATGGCCATGGATACTCCTCGTGGTAAATTTCAAAATGTCAATCTGTCTCTTTAATTGTTTTAGATTACTGTTGTGTATGCATGTTTGTGTATAGATGTGTTGATAGGAGTAGCTCTGTATGAATATTTATGTATGTGCGAAAGTGTCTACATATATTAATACAAATATTATTTATCTATTTATAACTCACCATTGATGGAGGGGTATCTCAGATATTATTTCTGTCAATTCACCCTGGTGTGCACTAAGAGATTATAAAAGAATACAATCATATAAAAGATGTAATTCTAAACTCACTTTTGTGAGATAGTTATAGGTCCTCTAGGCATAAACTGGGTGACTTTTCAATACACATGTGTGTAACACTAACTGAATGTAGAAGGTCATTTTTTATTACAAGTAATGCCTTATGTGCTGGTAGTAAACATCTTATGCCTCTGAAAATAGTAACGCTACCAGATTTAAGTAAAACCATTTATCATTACCTTAGTCTCAATGTGTTATAGACTCTCCCCTTGAGTCAGGGGCTCCCTCTAATATAAAAGTGGGTTGGGCCGGGCACGGTGGCTCACGTCTGTAATCCTAGCACTCTGGGAAGCTGAGGCGGGAGGATCACTCAAGGTCAGGAGTTCGAGACCAGCCTGAGCAAGAGCGAGACCCCGTCTCTACTAAAAATAGACAGAAATGATCTGGACAGCTAAAAATATATGTAGAAAAAAATTAGCCGAGCATGGTGGCACATGCCTGTAGTCCCAGCTACTCAGGAGGCTGAGGCAGAAGGATTGCTTGAACCCAGGAGTTTGAGGTTGGTGTGAGCTAGGCTGATGCCACGGCACTCTGTCTCAAAAAAAAAAAAAAAAAAAAATAGGTTGGAGTTTGGGACACCAGCCTTACATGATTACAGAGCTCCTAAGGGTGAGTGAGGAACACATCCAAAGTCTACCAGCAGTATCTTGTCTCCTCTCTTGGCCCATTCTAGTAGGAGAGGGCGCACCAGAATGTCAAGTCTCATACACAGGGAATCTGATTGTTTACTAAGGAATTGGATGCTAATAACTAAGGGTGACAAATACACTAACAGGAAGAAGCAACTCTCCTGTGACCTGCTCTTTATCCACCTCAATTAAGAAAAGATAGAAAGTTACTTCCAAATGCTACAGTGACAAGATTTAGAAACAATGCCAAAAAAACACTCTCTGTGGCCACTGGTGCTCCTGAGGGTAAATCTCACAAATGTCAATGTGTCTTTTTAATTGTCTACTATTTCTGTAGCATATGCATGTTTGTGTATGTATGTGTGCTGACAGGAGCATGTCTGTATGGTTATTTATATATGCATGTGCGTAACACTGTATATATCTGTACACACATACATAGATCTTCATTTATCTATTTATAACTCACCTTCTATGGGGGGGTACTCCAGTGATTACTTCTTGTTAGTTCATCCAGGTTTTGACTAAGAGAGTAGACAAGAAAACAGACAGACATAAGACGTAATTCTAAATTTACTTTTTCTGGGATAAATAAGTACAGTTACTCTATACATGGACTGATTGATTTCTCAATATTCATGTGTGTCACTAATTGAATGTAACAGGTCATTTTTTAGTAGAAATGAGGCTTTTTGTGCTAGTAATAAATATCTTAGGCCTGTGAAATAGTAATGCTTTCAGATTAAAGTAAAATATAGCTCCTTATTATTCTCTTAATCTCAATGCCTTATAGACTCTCTGCCTGAGTCAGGGGCTCCATCCATTATCAGAGTTGGTTGGAGTTTCGGACACACCAGCCTTACATGGTAACAGAACTCTTGAGGGTGAGGAACACATCCAAAGTCTACTAGCTTCATCTTTTCTGCTTCGGGCTCTATTGCTCCATTTCATGTTACCTCTTCCTTGATGCCAGATAGGATTTCTCCTCACTTGTTCCTTATTAATGTTAAATATAGAACCCCTACCCCTACCCCCCAATTCAATTACTGAAGTTCTAATCCCTGTAACTCATGATGTAACCTTATTCTCAAATAGAGTAATTGCAAACTTGTGTAGTCAAGATGGAAGTCCTACTGCTGTAAGGTGGGCCCCTAATCCAGTATGATTGGTATCCTCATAAAGAGGGAAAATTTGGACACAAATGCACACACAGGAAGAATTTCATGGGAAGATGGGGTAGAGATGTGGGTGAAGAGTCTACATGCCAAGGAATGCCACAGGTTTCCAGCAACCAGCAAAAGCTAGCAAAGAGGCACAGAACAGAGTCTGCCCTACAGCCCTCAGAAAAAGCCAACCCTGCCAATACCTTCATTTTGGACTTCTAGCGTCTAGGACTGTGAGATAATAAAGTTGTGGTGTTTCAGCCACTCAGTTTGTGACACTCTGTGATGGCAGCCCTAGAAACTACTATAGCCCTGTCTAGTAGAGTCTTCTACACAGGCAATCTGATAGTTTTCTAATAGTTTTGGCTGGTAGCCCCTTGGGTAGGAGGCAGTGGTCTGCTTCCTTCTGACCTTGTTTGACCTGTGGTTAAGAAGGAAAAGCTTGCCTTGCCCGAATTATCCAAATTTTGCCCTAGCCCTGGCAGCCCCATTGCAGAAAATGAATGTACAGCTAATGTGCAGACATACTATTTAGTTAAGTGGCAGAGTGAACTCTTCACTGATGGCCCATGATCAAAAAAATTCTAGAAAATGGAAATTCAGGGTAATTTGAAGAACTGTTTTATTCATCAATTGCTTCCTTTGTTTCCCACGCAATCTTTGTTCAGACATCAACAAATTGCAACAGTGACCAGTAGTACTTTGGTAGTACTTTCCCTCCAACATTTACAAAGCTGGTGAATGGTTATGTAATTGGGCAAGAGAGGCAGAAGAAAAAAATCTCCTGAATATTTCTGCAGTTCAGACACAAGCAATTTTAAGAATGTATTGTTTCATTACAATGAGTCCATGGTAAAATGTGTTCAGATCAGTGCAATAGGAAGTACTACAGGTGAGATTACTTATAAACAAATCAAAATTAATAAAATCTCAGCGAGCATGAAGAGGCCTTTAGTCAGCAAAACATGTTTGCTTTTATCAGTCCCATTTGCTCATAGACAAAGTCTACAAAACTGGGAATCAGGCAATATTCAGGAATAATGAGAAAGAACTACATTGAAGAGTAAGCAGCATTCTGTATTCCTCTGTTAAGAAACTTCCAGTAAAGTTAATCTCTTCTAAGGCTGTCACATTTTAAAACTAAAAGAGCATTTATTTCCATATAAAGGGAATTTTTTTCAAATATGGCACTTGTCTGCAAATTCAATTAGAATCATTATTATGTACTCTCCCTCTCATACATTTTGGTATCTTTCCATAGTTTCCTTTTTCCTTCTTGCCTCAGCACTATCTCTGTCTTCCTAAAGATCCATCAATGGATCTCTCCCTCTAAACTTCAAACTGACTGACTCATATGAAGCAAGACAGTCAATGTCTTCGTCAACATCATCGAACCCTGGGAGTTCTTTTACTTTGAATATCAACAAATGCAAAAACATATAATTGGAGATTTGCCACTTTTAGCCATGATGTGACCAATTTATTTGAACAGCAAAATTCTTTGAATCTAAAAGATGTAGTAAACATGACTTACTCACTGGAAGACCTAAATTTTTAGACAGAATTTCAGAATCAGTGTCCTGAAAACTAGTTTCCCATGAAAAATTCTGAAATTGAATTTCACCCATCTTAATTGCCCCCATATCTCTTTCTTTCTCCCTCTCTTTTTCCATACCTATATACATATGTATGTGTATGTGTGTGTATATATGCATATGTGTGTATATGTGTGTGTTTATGTGTGTGTGTGTGTATATATATAATATATAAAGGCATCACCTTTCACTTTGGGCTCCATCCAAGCTTTCTGATGTCATGTTGTTGTGATCATCAGTGCTAAATGATAGAAATGTACATAGCAAGTAACAACATAAATTCATATACTTACTTATTTTGGCTCAAATTGGCTATAATTATTCTACAAATTACACGCTTATTGGCCCTAAAACAATTCTCATGTAAATCAGTTATTTGGAACCTAATATTTCATTTTTCCCTAGAAATAAGTCTTTATATGTTTGAATGAAAATTTTTAAGCCTGTCCAAAAAGTTTAATGAATCAAGATTTAAATAGTTTTTTATTTCTGAACTTAACCATCACATGTAACAGCATTTTGAGCTTAAATTTTGCTTCAAATTCAAATTCAGACTGAGTTTCAAGTTCCTCCACCACCTTTGTGCTCTTCATGAATCATAGATATCTTTCCTGCCCCTCAAATAGGATCAAGTAACTGCAAGCTTGAGGCAGGAGCTCCATCCAACGTGATGGTAAGTTTGGGTTTGGGGCACCAGCCTCACATCATGGCAGAGAACTCTGGAGGGTTAGGAACAGATACAGGGACTATTAGCTCCTTTCTTTGCATGGAGGGCTTCTCTGCTCCCTGTTCACTGCTACCACCTCCTTGCTTCCAAATAAGATTCTCTCCTCTCTTGGTTCATTCTTTTGGTTTTTTTTTTTGTTGTTGTTTTTTTTAAAGACAGAATCTTGCTTTTGTCACCCTGGGCTAAAGTGCAGTGGCATCATCATAGCTCACTGCAACTTCAAACTCCTGGGCTCAAGCCATCCTCCTGCCTCAGTCTCCCGAGTAGCTGGGACTACAAGCGTAGGCAACCGCGACCAGCTAATTTTATTATTTTTAGGAGAAATGAGGTCTCACTCTTGCTCAGGCTGGTCTCGAACTCCTGAGCTCAAGTGATCCTTCCGCCTTGGCCTCCTACAGTGCTAGATTACAGATGTGAGCCACCACGCCCAGCCAATTAATATTGAAATTTAAGTATAAGAAATATAAAAGAAAGTTACAGAACTGTTGAGGCTCTAGGTAATAATGCCAGACATTCAGAAGTTTCTAAGTGTGTCCTGACTGAGGGGAGTGATCAAAGTGAGAGTTTCCATAGTTCCTTTCCTGTTTTTCCTTCAGATAACAATTGCCTTGAGCTGGAAATGAGATATCTCCCTTTCCAACCCTGAAATATCAATAATAAGTACAGCGCGTATGGATACTTATCACATTTATCTCCCCAACCTGACCAAAAAACATGTTTCTCTCTTTTTCTTTAGAAATTAAACTTTCTCAGAAACCAGGTCAAATTTAAGATAAATTCCTTTGTAGTTTGAATCGTCAAGATTTTGATGAACTTAAGTATTTCATTGTTGATGAATATACCTCCAATTCATGCTTTCCTACTGCTCTATTTGGTGGTTCCTAGATAACACACAATATCCTTGCTAGTATTTTAAGACTTAAAAATTTTACAGTATAGAACAGAAAATAATTACAGCAGCAAATGCCCTCACAATATTGTTATAGAAACAGGGATGAAGATGGGGATGATGCTTTACTGTATAACCTCACTCGTTCCTCACAAGAATCCCATAAAGTCAGTCCTATTATTATTCCCACCATGTTAGGGATGAAGGAAGCAAGGCTTGGGGAGATTAAGTCTATAACTCACTCAAGGAACTGGAACTCCTAACTGCTGTGTTTCACTGTCTCTCCTGAATAAAGGCACATGTTGTCATACCTCAATACGAGGTTTTTATTTTTTTAAATTTTATTATTTTTTAGCAGGTAATTCAGAAAAACCATGTTGATTAGACTAGATTCCTCCTTATTCTTTTGTATGAACTTTAGTTTTCTTTTTTTTTTCAAGTTTTTAAAATAGCCCTTTTTTTAAAAGTTAATAGATGCAATATAGGAAACTGAAAAACACAAGAAGCAAAGAACAAAGTCATCCACAATCACAAGCAGTTTACAGTTGGACGTGTCCTTCTAGATCCTGACACATACACAAGATCCAATTTTATAGGACTGAGATAGTACAATATGCATCATGCTTTTTCACACATCACGAATATTTACCAATCGAAAATCCCAAAGCTATGTGAGTATTTTGATAACCAAGAATACACTACACCAACTCAATCGGTTAGGAAAAAATGTAGTCTTGCCTTTCTTGGGATGAAAATTTCATAGAAGACAAAAATGGCAACAGGCCTCTAGATAAAAGTACTGGCAGAGTTCCAATTAAAATACTGCATTCCCTTAATGCTCAATTTAAAATCCAACATAAAGCAACAGAGTACACTAAGTGTAATGTTTCTAAGAGAATTCATTATCAGATCTATACCGTTAAAGTATTAGCAAGAAGGTACGTTTCTATTGAATTACTTAATATATTCTTATAGCCAAAAGGGATGCACGTACATCAATGGCTATCATCAAAATGTAAATATGAACACATCTGCATACTTCTCTCCTTTCATACTTCCTTCTGCCCCTCTGCTGCCAACCTAAGGAACAAGTCCTGATATACACTGCTCAGAGGTGGTTTAACAATTCCATGTCCAAGATGCATCTTTTCTATCAATTACAACAAAGATACTCACAAAATGGCTACTCACCAGTTCTACTTTTTATCATATATTGTCACCTCAAGACATCTCCAAAGCTTAGATGTTGCAAAATAATGAACTTTGTCCACAATAAACAGATACTTTACTAAAAATGCACATATAGACCAACAGTTACAATCTAAAGCCATCTTCTAGATATGGAGATACTAGCAAAGAGCCCTTCCCTTCACCCTTCCTCTCCCCCCACTCCAGTGACTAAGTATAGGACTAAGTCTAGCTCCAAGAGGTGGATTAACAAATGTCACTCCCAGAAGACAGTCCTTCCTAAAAACAAAAGGACATATATAAAGGGATTATTTTACTACCTCTATTTTTAACATGCTTTGAGCATTAGGATTTGTTTATCCTTTAATACACAGCAATATTAACTAAAATGCACATATAGAACAATGGTTAACTAATGTAACTCACTGGCACAGAACCCTTCTCTGCATACTTCCTCCTCCCCTCCCCCCGCCACCCAGTGACAGCATACTCTCTAAGACATCAAGTTTAACAATTCCATTCCCCAAATGCAACCACTCCTAGAAAATAACAAAAAACACTCAAAGGGTGTTACTTTAGCCCTCTACTTTTAACATATGTTGTGCACTTTTAAGCATCTAGAAAGACTAGATGTTTCAAACAGGACTTAAGTTTTTTTCCACTATACACAGTAGCATTGAATGCACACTCATAACAAAAGCTATAATTTCAAAATGTCCTCTAAGTAGGAACATCTAGCCTAGAACTCTTCTCCTTCCTACCCTCTACCAACCCAGTGGACAGGTCTAAGCATCTGTAATGCTTAGAGGGGATTTTAACAATTTCACTTCAGTAAGTTTTTTTTTTCTTTTTTTGAGACAGAGTCACAACACTCTGTTGCCCAGGCTAGAGTGCCGTGGCATCAGCCTAGCTCACAGCAACCTCAAACTCCTGGGCTCAAGCAATCCTCCTGCCTCAGTCTCCCGAGTAGCTGGGACTACAAGTAGGCAACCGCGCCCAGCTAATTTTACTATTTTTAGGAGAAATGAGGTCTCACTCTTGCGCAGGCTGGTCTTGAACTCCTGAGCTCAAACGATCCACCTGCCTCGGCCTCCCAGAGTGCTAGGATTACAGGCGTGAACCACCGCGTCCGGCCCAGTAAGTATTTTTAGGAACAGTCTTTTCTATGAATTTTAACTCAAAGTCTACTCAATGTATTAGTTTACTAACCTCTACTTTTGTCATACACTGACAACCTCTTTATCTAGAAAGACTAGATGTTGTAAATTAGGACTCACTCGTCCTTTATATACACAGCAAAGTAAAATAAAATGCACAGAAATAAGGGACAATAGTCGCGCCTCACCATAACCACATAGGTATAAAGCCCTTTGCACTTTCTTCTCCTTCCTCCCTGAACAGCACAAATACCCTGTATTGCTCAGACAAGTGGATTGATCAATTTCCAAAAGACAGCATTTCATGAATTTTAACAAAAGGATATCTACAAAATGTGTTATTTACTACCTCTACTTTTAACATACTTTGTGCACTTCTAAACATCTAGAAAGACTAGATGTTTCAAATAAGGACTTAAGTTTGTCCTCTATATACACAGTATATACACATGTATTTACATGTGTTGAATACACACATGTAACAATGGTTATAGCTGAAAGTGTTTTCTAAAAAAGAACATTCTGGTCTAGAATCCTTCATTTCTTCCAATTCCTCTTCACCAACAACCCAGTGGATATAGGCACGTGTCACTCAGATGTGATGTTATCATTTCACTTCCAGAAGTCCTTTTCAGAAGACAGCCTTTCTATGAATTTTAACACAAAGTGTACAAAATGTTACCTTACTAATCTGCTTTTGTCAGACATTGGCAACCTCTTTAATATCTAGTGACTAGATATTATAAAATTGGGACTCATTTGTCTGGTATATATATACAATACAGCAAAGTTAAATGCAATGCACATAACATACAGGGCAATGGATAAGCTGAAATTCTCTAGTATGCACAAACAAAACACTTTTTGCAATTTCTTCCCTCCCTCCTCCCTCAACCTAGTGAACAAGTACAGACAGTGTACTGTTCACAGAGGTGGTTTAACAATTCCACTTCCAAACACAATACTTCCCATCAGTTTTTAAAAGCTATTTACAAAGTGTTATTTTACTACTTCTACTTTTAAATACATCAAGCACTTCTAAATATCTAGAAAGACAAGATGTTTCATATAAGAACTTGTCCACTATGTACACAGCACTGTTAAATAAAATTGCACACACATAGCAATGGTTATAATCTTAAGTATCATCTAAATATGACCATTTTGGCCTTGAGCCATTCCCTCCTCATTTCCTTCTCTCTTCCTTATATCCAGTAGACAAGTACAGGCATGTGTAATGCTTAGAAATGGTTGAACAAATTCATATACAAAAGTAATTTACAGAGGATAAGCTTTCCTATGAATTTCAACACAAAGTGTACAAAATGTGCTAATTTTACTAAGTACTTTGTCATACACTGGCAACCTCTTTAACATCTAGAGACTAGATACTGCAAAATTAGGACTCATTTGTCCATTATATACACACAGCAAAACAAAATGCACAAAACATAAGAAAACTGATATCTGATAATGTCCAAGTATGAACACACTAGCATATTACCTTTTGCCAATTCCTTCCCTCCCACCTCCTCCAAACCATTGAACGAGTATAGATGGTACTATACTGCTCACAGAGATGGTTTAACAATTCTATTTCCAAAAGACAGTATTTCCTGCGAATTTTAGCAAAAAGATATTTACAAAGTCATATTTTACTACCTCTACATTTAACATACGTCGGGCACTTCTAAACATCTAGATAGACTAGATGTTTCGGGTAAGGATTTAATTTGTCCACTATATACACAGCAGTTTTGAATCAATGGCACACATGTAACAGTTATAATTTGAAAGTATCTTTGAAATATGAACATTCTGGCCTAGAACCCTTCCCTCCTCCACCAACCCAGTGGGCTATAATGCTTAAATTTTCAGAAGACAATCTTTCCTACCAATTTAAAAACAAAAATGTACAAAATATATTAGTTTACTAATTCTACTTTTGTCATACACTGGCAACCTCTTTTAACATCTAGAAAGACTAGATGTAAATTAGGACTTGTTTGTCCTTTATATACGCTATATACATAGGTAAGACAAAATACACAGACATAGGAACTATGGTTAATCTTGCCTCACTGTAAGCGCACTGGCATAGAGCTCTTCCTTCTCCTCCCTCCTCCCCTGAACCCCTGCACAAACACCATGTGTACTACTCAAGAGATGGTTTGGCCATTCCCCCCCAAAATTTCATATGAACTTTAGCAAAAAAGTATTCACAAAGGGTATTTCTACTTCTACTTTTAACATGTATCAGGCACTTCAGAACATCCAGAAAGACTAGATATTTCAAAAAAGTACTTAGTTTTGTCAACTATGTATACAGTAATGAGGAATAAAATGTACACATGAAACAATTTTTATAATATGAAAATGTCTTCTAAATATGACCAGTCTGGCACAGAATCTTCTCTTCCCTCTCAAGGTCTTCCGCTCCATGTCCTCTAACCCACTGAACAAACGTGGACAAGCGTCACTTCCAGAGGTGGTCTAACAATTCCATTTCAAAAAGTCATTTCCAGAAGACATTTTTTTCCCTATGATTTTTTTTTTAACAAATGGGCATTTACAAGATGTGTTATTTTCTAACTCTACTTTATCGTATGTCGGCAACCTCTTTACATCTAGAAGGATTAGATGTAGTAAACGTTTTCTTTTAACAGGTTGGGGGAAAAGTTGAGAGCAGCTTTTTCATATTATATACTCAGGCCTTCTTCTATAATCGGCCAGTAAATCTTCCCAAAGGGTGGTGGGCATTTCCAAATGTGGAATGTTTTTTTCTTCTGTCTGGTGGCAGAACGAAGACCAACCGCCCGATCAGGCCCGCTAACCGTTTCACCCGTCGTCATCGCGGGCTCTGCTCACCTTCCAGGCCCGTTAAGGCCTCTGTCCGTTGTTGTCAGGACCAAGTAGGCCCCCCCAGTTGGGACAGAGCGGGCACAGAAAGACCCGGATCTGCGCCGCTCCACGGCCCAAGAAGGTGACCGAGCTTGCGTCCACAGATAGGCCTCCTCCGACCCTCCAAACCCTAATGGCCCTTCGCGGCCTTTGGGCGGCCGCCCTTCTTGCCCCACCACCCCCGCCGCCACCCAAAGGCGCCGCGTTCTGGAGGCTTGGAGGGGCTTCACCTAGGCCGGGCAGGGCTGGGCCAGCAGACCAGGCAGCCGGCGGAGTCTGGCCTCAAAGAGGCCGCCGTCATCATCAGGCCACTGCCACCATCAAGCCCCCGAGGTGGGGCTGGCAGAGACGTTCGCCGCTGCTTCTAGGCCTGGGCATGGCCGGAGGGCAGCCACAGCGAGGGCTCCCGGTGTCTGCAGGGCAGAGGCCGCGGCCCATCCCGGGGCCCCCCAGCTCACCCGGAGGCCCAGAGGGCCCAGTGGGCCCCGCGTGTCACTGCGCTCTCTGCCGGAACTCTGAACTTTAGTTTTCAATAAAACACTTAAATAAACCTTTTACTCAAAAAAGAACTATATATAACATGCTGACTTATTACAAACTAAAAATCACATAGCTGTGGGATTTTGGGAATATGTAGTCATATCTATGCTAAAAATCCTTAAAGGCACCTCCTGTCAGCTTGTAGATAGATATACACTGATTTTTCCCAACATACTTACATTGACATAGATATAAACACACCTGGTATAGAAGAATGGAGCATGGTAAATTCTCTACCCAGATGTAAAATCCATATATTTAAACTTATGAGAAATCACATAATCACATCCTGCAAGACCTATGTTCCATTCTGAAGATATGAGTCTTGGCCTAGCACCAAGAACTGTTTAGCAAGAATTTTTAAATGAAATAAGCTAAAAATGAAATAGATATGGTATTATTTATAGTTAAGTCTTGTTCCTTAGTAATTATTAAAGGTGACACTGGTATGTTTTATCACTGGTAACTGGAATTACTGGGTTTTAAATCATGTTTTTAACTGAGGACTTAGAACACCCAAGTTCCATCAAATAATGGAATCCAAAGATGTTCTAAGAGTAAGTAATATCTTTCCTTAATATCAGACATTATATTTTGGTAGTTTTTGTCCCCTTTTAAAATTCTATGATGCTACAGGAGGGGGAAGAGCTAACATTTATTCATATGTATTATATGCCAACTGTGCCAAACAACTCAATAACTTTATCTAATTTTTCACATTCTTCCAATGAAGTATCTTTAATTTTATAGATGAGGAAAATGAGGCTCAGGAGGTTAAATAATTTCCTCAAAGGCAAAAGGCTAACAATTGACAGAGCTGGGATCTGTACTAAGGTTTGCACAAGTAAAAAGTCTTTGGTTTTTTAACCTTACCTTCCAAAAAACAGAAACCATGACACTTTAAGCAATATATCTTGCACCTCATTAATGCAATGGTTTTATGACTAGAGGACACAAGCATAAGACTTTACAAGTTGCAATGTTCTCCAAATTTAGGTAGAATCTCATACCCAATATTTAATGTCTTAGAAGAGTCACTAAGTAATATCCTGCTTAGCAACTAGAAAACTGTTATCATTTGCATTTCTCAACCTTTTATGTCATAGAAATTCCTGGTGCATTTTTGCCATATAATTTTACTTCTTCCTTTTCCTTATCAAATTTCTAGAATTCAGTGAAATACTAATTCTTTTTAAAAAACCACTGTCAGATTTCTTTCAGGACACCATGAAGATATCTATACAGTGTTCTAAAATTCAGGTAAATATCTATCTAGACTCTAAAACTGAAAATTTGGCAGAAATAATCTCAATCAATAAATTTTATAGCCCTTTGAAGTTAATACTTACCTGCTTCATTGTCAATAGGGAACTCCCATAGTTTACCCTCTTTAGTCCACTGGATCATCTCTTCAAACCCATTCTGAAAGGGCTGTTCACTTACTGTGGCTAACTGCTTGGAATATTCCACATTTCAAAGTGAAGGTGATGTGTCTGTATGATAAAAGCATTTTACATAAGGAGAAGTCAGGCACTTATATTCAGAATGAAAAAATAATGCTTCTTGCAAAACATTTCTCTGTTCAGAATTCAGCAAGTTCCACTTATTCTAAATCAGGGGACCTCTACTCAGCATGGGTAGATGTGAGGCAGAGCTCATTTTGATTTAAGGTATGGAAAAATCTAGGACTGCTAAATCAAGAACATCTTTCCCTCTCTAGGAAATGGTGTCAGAGAGCCAGAGAGTAAGCACACAGCTGTAAATGCATTCCTAATGCTTAGGCACCCATCAGCAATAATATATACAAGCAATAAAGTAAATCTACAGTTAATGTGAAAACAAGCCACACAAAATCCAATAGACTACAAAGCCTGATAACGTTTTCTAAGATCAGCAGTCTTCTCCTGGCTAACATAATTGTCAAATCCTTCATCAAACTTAATCTGAGGCTCTGGTCTTGTACTAACTCTGGCTGTAGCAGATCTGGCAACTTTCATATTTGATATTATGTTACCAAAACTGACATAATAAAAAGATATATTAGCTACAGAACAGTAATAAACTTTCTTAAACAGGAGATTGATATCATTTACTTATTATTTCACTTTTATGCATTAATACCGCATAAAAGGTTATGCTCAAATAAAAAATGTCACATATTAACATTCACATAAGAGACCATTAAGATTTGTTTACTTCTTTTTTTTTTTGAGACAAAGTCTCGCTTTGTTGCCCGGGCTAGAGTGAGTGCCGTGGCATCAGCCGAGCTCACAGCAACCTCAAACTCCTGGGCTTAAGCGATCCTACTGCCTCAGCCTCCCGGGTAGCTGGGACTACAGGCATGTGCCACCATGCCCGGCTAATTTTTTCTATATATATTTTAGTTGGCCAGATAATTTCTTTCTATTTTTAGTAGAGACGGGGTCTCGTTCTTGCTCAGGCTGGTCTTGAACTCCTGACCTTGAGCGATCCACCCGCCTCGGCCTCCCAGAGTGCTAGGATTATAGGCGTGAGCCACCGCGCCCGGCCAAAATTTGTTTACTTCTATCTTTTAAAGATGTTCTTCAGAAATTTTCATTTAAAACATAAAAGTATCACCTATGAAAAATTAAGAAACATCCAGAAAAGCTAATAGGAACGCACAATCAATATCTGTATGCCTAGCATCTACATTCAGTAAGGAAATTAAAGTTTAGATTTAGCCATTTTTGTTTGTTGCCTTGAGTCACTCGACTGACAGTTCAGATATTTATATTTTTCTTTTAACTTCCTGAGATAAATCTGTTACACATGCTCATTGAGAATGACTGATATAGATCACTCTCCAAAACAAAACAGTGCCACTACTTACTACATGTGGGCCGCAGCAGCATAACCTGGCATAAAGCAATGAGAAAAGAGTGTAAGTAGAAAGATGTCAGCTCAAACATAAGACTAAGAGGAAAAAGAGAAGGAAACAGGCCTGAAGATTATCATACTGTGCATACCACCAGCAATAACACCAACCAATCATAGAAGGTTCCAAGATATGTCTTCTATATATATCACACACATAGTACATCCTCCAATATTTCCAATTTTGGTTTAAGTGGAAAAGTGGAACAGTAATGTAAAAAAGCTTACAATGCAATCTAAGTACAGTATCCTTTTACATTTTTATGCTTGTTTTATTCATACCTAATTGCAGAGCAGTTTTAAAAATAACCATTACTGACTCTTTCCAAAGTAGTCAACCCATTTCAACCATTTCTGTAATAGTTATTTAATATTGAATTGCATGATTACAGTAAAGAGCACAATGGGTCATAAATAGGTCTGGGAGTGTAATAAATGTCACTCTTGATAATTATTTATATGTGTATGTGTGTATTATTTATTTCTATATACTTAGATATCTAACTGTTTTCTTTCTAAAAAGACGAGGGAGAGCTACCTATTATGGGCACTCATTGTTTGAATTAGCCTATTCTTTACCACTCAATTATACTTTCCAGAGGTACTTTTGATACAACTGCTATGAATTTAAAAATTTCAAAAATTGAAGCCCTTTCTGTTGGTTTTTTATTATCATCATAATGGCAATAATTTACCATTTATTAACATACACTATGTGCTTTGCCTTGTGCAACATATTTTATGTACATTTTCTCAAACCCACAGCAACTCTATATGGTTGGTATCCCCATTTTGCAAATAAGAAAACTGAAAATCAGAGAAGTAATTTACCCAAGGTCATGCAGCTCAGAGCTCACTAAGACCTAACCCACACTGGTGTGCCACAAATGGATACAGGTGTGCTGAGATACTGATTACTTGGCCCTTGGGGTGGTGGGGGAGGAGGGGAGGCCTAGGGCTGCTGGTGGTCCCAAGTCTGTTGCCTCCCTTTACCCCAGGGTTCAGTACAAATATTTTCTATATATTCCATGACATAAAATAGATTGAGAAACACTAACATGGTTAATAAATGACAATTTATTATTCTCAAACCCAAATCTAACTGTCAAGTCCTTGCTCTTAATATAATAATACCTCTTTAAATCTCTTCACGAGATACATTTATGAAAAAGAACAACACAAATGATTACATCTGTTTTGGACCTGTGCAAAAGATTTGCTAATTCTAAGTAACCCAAATATCCAATATTATTCTGTGGGGTTAAAAATCTCTTTTGAGATTTCATATTTAAAACCTTTAAAAACTAATTAATGTGTTAGTTTCAGTAAGAGGGTATAATGTATAAAAAGTCATTCATTAAACATAGAAAACATCTGTGCTGGGCACTATACCAGGCACTGATAATATATTAGTAATCAAAAATTTTATGGTCCCCACCTTTATGAAGCTAACAGGTTAGAGGACTGCTTCTCAAACTTTTAACATGAATGGGAATTCTCTACGCTACTTGCTAAAACACAGATTCATTGGTCCCACCAAAAAATTCTGATTCAGTAGTCTGGAGAGGGACTGGAGAATCTGTGTTTCTAATAAGCTCCCAGGTGATGCTATTGCCACTGGTCAGAGAACCACATTTGAGTGGCTATGTTACGTTAAGGAACCTGTAGCCTTGGGGCCACGTGTGGCTTTCTGGATCCTTAAATGTGGCCTTTTGACTGAATCCAAATTTTACAGAACAAATCCTTTTAATAAAGGGGTTTGCTCTGTGAAGTTTGGATTTGGTCGAGGGGCCACACTTAGGGATCTGGAGGGCCATGTGTGGCCTTGAGGCCACAAGTTCCCCACTCCTGTATTGTTACAATCTTATAGGGCAGATTTTATTATTCCCATTTTATAGGAGAAACTACTGCTCAAAGAAGTTAAGTTAGTTTTGTTTTGAACCTTTAGAGGTTATACGAACCATAAAGGGAGCTTACTTAAAATACAGATTATTGAGATTCTTAGTTTCTAAGTTTGGAATGGGGCTCAGGGATCTTCATTTTAACCAAGACTGCAGGTGATTCCGATGAGGTGATCTCAAGATCAGACCCTGGGTTAAATACCATACCAAGTTCTCAAAGCCAGCAACTGGCACTACCAGCCAGCCTAGGGACACTTTAAGAGTCCCTATGGTAACTTCAAAAAAAAATGGTAACTTCAAAAAAAAAATGGTGACACAAATTATTAATATTTTCAATCTGCTTATGAAAATGTGAGAGGCTATCACATCAGGCACTTGAAAATTAGAACAAAAAAATGACTGCATAATTAGTAGCCTCATAATCAGTACATAGGACCTTCATTATATTCAATATATGATACAATTGAGGAAAATGTTCTTATTAGTTTAAACCTGAAAGTTAATATTAAAGGTATTTTAACAGAAAGGTGGTAATCAGGGGAATGGATCTCACCTTTAACCTTTCCTACAAAGTTTTCTTCCAAGACTGCTACCACAATACAGACAGCAATCTATATTTACTACAAGGAAATCACGTATAGGAAGTAACTCCATTAACACAAAAATGATAAAACTCTAGTTCTGACCTCCTACCTGAGTTTGTTTCCACTGAAAGCATCTCATCAGCACAACTGCAACACATCCAAAACCACATTCAAGAGTTCCTATCTCAGACTGACTTTCCATTTTTCACACTTCTGTATTAAACAGGCCCCCTACCATAAACAGATACTATTATTTTTGTATTCTAAAAACTACGATATATTTAAAAATCTCTCAAATTGGCTCCTCATTCTTCTGTTAACATTAAGGGTGTCTTAAATCCAACTAGTGGTCTTCCTTCAGATTTTATCATACTTCTCTTCCAGAAAGAATACCCGGAATTTCTTCTACAATGGCCAGGTGTCCCTATTTGCTCCCCCAGCAATTACTTGTTGACTGAATGGAGCACTCTGCGCTTACCTACACTATCTTAGCGACTACTTCATTATACAGCACTAGAATTGCCTACTTGGTAGAACTATACGCTCCACGATAACAAGACTGCTTTATTCGGGGTTTATAACCAGTACTGGCATTCTGTAAGCGTTTTCAATAATAAACTAAAGAATGGAGGAGGCAGGAATGAGACCATCATATAAGTCTTGGGAGGCAAAAGGTACCAACTTCGCTTGGATAAAGTGAGAGGTGAAAGGGACAAGAGGAATAAGGCGCGGCATGTAGTAGGAAGAGCACAGGACGGCAGACCGGGCGTGTCATCGTAGCTCTGTCCAGGCACACTATGACCTTGGGCAAGTCATCTTATCTTTCTGCAATTTTTTTGCCCCTCAGATTTAAAGCAATGGCTTATAGGATCCCGCAGAGAATAACATCGACTCCAGGAAATCGGAGAACGATAACTGAAAGTGCAGGAAGGGGGATGGCGATGCCTGAAGACCTGGGGGGTCAACAGCGCTGAAATGCGTTACCTGACATTCTGTGCGGAGCAGGGAGTGGCCGCCGATGCTTCCGGGCTTCCAGACAACAAAGGGGGGCGGGAAACGGGGAGAAGTGGTAGGAGCGCCGAGACTCTTAGAGACACCGCTGAGAAACAAATTCAACAAAAGCGGAACCGGAAT
This sequence comes from Varecia variegata, assembly GCA_028533085.1. Classification (NCBI taxonomy): domain Eukaryota; kingdom Metazoa; phylum Chordata; class Mammalia; order Primates; family Lemuridae; genus Varecia; species Varecia variegata. The sequence goes on from CM052445.1 coordinate 14,847,026, forward strand.
AGTTCGTTCCGCTGCCAAACACGCCCCCCGCGCTCTCTTCCGTTCCCTAGCCTGGCGAGTTCCTCTTCCTTTGCGTTCCGGTGGGCAACAGGGGCTGGTAACTGTGTTCCACTCTCGCCCGCGGCCGGGTGCAGCCAGTCGCCTCCAGGTGGCTCCCTCCTCTGTGCAATTGCTAAGGTGGCGTCACTTCTGTGAGCAGGCGACCGCTCGCTTTATGAGGGAGTACCCGGACCCCTCAGCAGGAAGAGTGGAGCGAATGCTCAGTTGTGGGAAAACTGCTGATGGGGCCTATAAGATGAGGCAAAGAACTGACGCCATTGGGCGTTGTCTTGAGGGAAAGGGTCCACAGCGTTCATGTTCTCAAAAGGAACCACAGCCACCAAAGAGATTAAAAAAGATTACCATGGGACTTGCTGCCCGATAAATTAGTTTTTCCTTTCAGCCTTTATTCTTGATGTACAGTCAAAATATGAGATATCTGTTTAAATTTTCAAAAATAGCTTTAAAGTTGGCCGTGGTGGCTCACGCCTGTAATCCCTGCACATTGGGAGGCTTGAAGGGGAGCATCGATTTAGGCCAGGAGTTTCAGACCAGCCTGGGCAACATAGAGAGACACTCCCACCCCCTCTAAAGCAAAACAATACCAAAAAAAAAAAAAAAAATTAGCCAGGCATGGTGGCCCTGCCTGTAGTCGTAGCTACTCCGGAGGCTGAAGCAGGAGGATCCCTTGAGCCCAAGAGTTGGAGGCTGCAATGATCTATGATGATGCCACTGCACTGCAGCCTGGATGACAGACCGAGCGAGACCCTGTCTCTGAAGAATAAAAATACATGGTTTTAAAGATAAAAAGATGCCAGAGAGTGGCTTGGATTTTTCCTGTCCCTCATGAAGACAGTGAACAGTGGCCCAGAAGAGATGAGGGGTTTCCTGAACTCGGAAGTGCATGAGAATAAACCTGGAGAGAAATGTGGACTAAGGGGGCATGTGGGAACCACTAGCCTAGAATTCTATACTGGCAGTCCAAAGTTAGTAATTTCCTTGTCCTTTCAAAAAATAAGCAAGGGTGGGAAGTGAATTTTTGTGGCAATGAAAAAACAGCTTATACTGAGTCAGTCTCCCTGAGAAACCTTTGCCACTGAATGCTATACACAGTGCACTTGGGAATGTTTAGTTTGTCTTTTTTTTTTTTAAGCGAACTTTTTTTTTTAGATTGAAGCATAACTTGGTCAAAAGACAAAATGAATTTAGTTTAATGATCCATTTGGCTTTTATCTGTGATTCTAGAATAGGGCAACAATTCATTCTGTAAAATAGAATGAGGTTCCAATGAGCTGAGCAAAGGAGGTTGGCTTTATATAAAGCCAGAAAAGGACTGGAGAAAACAGAAGCAGGGACCAAAAATCAGATTGGTCCTTTCAAAGTTACTTAGCTTATAGGCTTAAAACAGAGGAGACTTCCTTGTCATGCTGGTGCAGGTAAACTAGGCCTCTTCTGGTTGGTTGCTGTGAATCTTCTGTTTTTGGAAAACTGATCCCCTTTCAAAGTTCATTTTAATTACCTGGCACATAGCACAAGTGACTCCATTCTGGTTTAGTCAGGTCTGCTGGGGCCTCCTGCAGGAAGCTAGCCCAAAACAATGGCTTCCCATAAACTTTAACACTTAAATACAGAAAAGTGCATGGACCATAAATGCGTTGATGAAAATGTGCTTAATGAAGGATCACAGAGTTAATTTGCCCATGTAAACCACCACCTGGATCAAGAAACAGGATATTAGCTGGAAGGCATAGTTTTCTTGATCATTTGATATCCAGTGGGCAGTCCATTCTTGAATATAATAAGCAGTCCATCCAAATCACATTTAATAGTCACTTTTTTCGATTTTTTATACTATCTCTCAAATGGGTTTTTAAAAAACCAAAATTGTTGACAAAGGAGATTGACATATCCATCTCAATTTCACAGTTTCTCTGGGGGGAAATCCTTCCCAATTATCTTGTTCTTAATCCACTCTAAGGCAGCACAGACCCTGTAAATTACCTACCTGCTGCATGAAGATGAGTAGTCTGTGATCTATATGAAAGTGCCTGGCTGAGGGTCACAAGTGGAGATTGAAATTTAGCCTTGCTCTCCCATTTGGCTCCTTCAACCGTCACTTTCTAATAGAGGCTTTCTTAGAATATCTTGGGTAAAATAGCCTCCCGCCCCATCCAGTCACACTGGCAGGAATTGCTGTTGTTCACCCATACCCATTCTCCTCTACCTCTGGAGTCGTAGATGAACACATGACCACAGAAATAGACTACATTTCCCAGCTTCCCTTTCAGACAGGTATGTCATGGACTGGAAGTTCTAATTAATAGAATGTTAACAGAAGTGATGTGCTCTTAAAAAAAGTGGTTATGCATTCCCCACAAACTTTTTCTCCTTTCTCCTACTTAGAATACAGATCAGATGATGGGAGTTGAAGCTACTATAGAACTGAAAGATGAAAGATTGCAGAGATGAGGATGACAAAGGCATCCTGCATGTGTCTCCCACCTTCTCCAGGCAGTTACAGAGGAAAGAGAGGAAACCCACTTTTACCTTGCTTGAAAGTATTTTTTTTTTTTTTTGAGACAGAGTCTCACTCTGTTGCCCGGGCTAGAGTGCCATGGCATCAGCCTAGTTCACAGCAACCTCAAACTCCTGGACTCAAGCAATCCTTCTGCCTCAGCCTCTAGAGTAGCTGGGACTACAGGCATGCGCCACCATGCCCGGCTAACTTTTCTGTATATATTTTTAGCTGTCCATATAATTTCTTTCTATTTTTAGTAGAGAGGGGGTCTCACTCTTGCTCAGGCTGGTGTCGAACTCCTGAGCTCAAACAATCCGCCTGCCTCGGCCTCCCAGAGTGCTAGTATTACAGGCGTGAGCCACCGCGCCCGGCCCTGGGTGTGTTTTAAATAAACATTAATTGAAGGAATGAATAACTGAGGTGCAGTTCTACCTTTAGGCCAATGTTTCCTGAAAAGTGGTCCAAGGACTAACAGTTGCAGAAACATAAGGATCTTATAAAATATGCATTTAAAATAAATTCTGTAGATGTTCTGAAGATTAGGAAACATTGCTTTGGAGCATGTGGGGTTTGTTGCCCAAAATAAGACCGTTAGACCCAAGGTGATTTTTTTCCAGTACCCACTTCATAGTTTTTCTGCCTACCCCTTGACAGTGATGGTCATTTACCTCAGCTTTTCTTTAGTTCCCATTTCCTCTCTATTTTCCAATCTTCTGTTTCTAATCTATTTTACAACGACAAACCAGACAACAGCATCTCATCCCTCATCCTCACAACAATCCTGAGGTCCATGAGACTTAAGTTTATAAGTTGTGTGTAACATAATGTTGCTTATTACTTCCATAGACTCTGCTTCAGGGTTTGAGGATGTTTTCTGTGGAATGAAAGGCAGACTTGAGTCTATGGGCCTTGAAAATGATCATGGCTCCTCAGAAGCTCATTTTATTCACTACGTTTCATAGCTGTGTTCTGGAGGGCTGAGGTTGCTTGATAGCTGATGCCCAGAACGTATCAGCCAGAGGTTTAAAACATCCTCTGTTAGAAGGGGACCGTTCTGCCCAGGGATGGCTTAAGTGAGATGCAATGAGACCTCCGTCTGCACGGGCAGACAGGACTGATAATCTATTATATAATCGAAGGATGGATTTGAAATGGAAATGTAACTTTCCCTGCTCCTTCCTTTTTATTACTACTCTACACAATGACACTTGAGAAAAATATATATAAATATTTTTCTAAATAGAAAGAAGTCTGGGCCTGATTTCCTCTTTCCTTCCAAAGATTGGTCAAAGTCCAGCTTTGGTCACTGTTGCCAGAGGGCCTGCCCCCTTACTTTAGAAGAGTCCAAAAGTCCTAGTCCAGAATTCTTGAGGTGCTCCTGTCTATGCTGTGTGGGAGGCTGGGAGGCTCACTCCCTCCAGGCCAGATTCAGGCCTGGAGCTCTTTTGCCTAGGTGTTTTGTTTTCTGTTCTCTGCCATTCATTGGCAGACTGATAGAGGCTTTTCAAACCCTCAGGATCTTGGATGGGGCAGAGTGTGGATCTTTCTTACTTGTAGAAGTGCTCACCCCATACTTTTACTAGTTTCAGGGTAACTTGGAGGTCAGGCAATCACCCCCAACTTCAGTTAAAGCATTGGTCCCCATCCTCTCTGCTTCTGAGATGTTAGAAACCCAGTGGGCCTGAAAGAGCTGTTGACCAGCGCCCCCATGGGAAGGAGCCCTTAGAACTTCAGAAACAGGAGTGGGTAGGGAAAGGACATGCTTCCTTTTATGCCAATACTTAGACAAGATGCTAAAACAATGGTTGATTTTTTTAAGTTGGTTTCTTTATTGCAGGACTTCTAGGGGTTTTGTGATACTAAAATATATTGCAAATCTTCCAGAAATATGATAAAACACATTTTCCAATTTTTTCCAGCCTTACTGAGGTGCAAGTGACAAACAAAAATTGTATACATTCAAGGTGTACAACATGATAATTTGATATGCATAAACATTGTGTGATGATTACCACAATCACATTAATTAGCATGTCAATCGCCACACATAGTTGCCATTTGTGTGTGTGTGTGTGTGCATGTGAGAGAGAGATTAAGACACTTAAAAATCTACTCTCTTAGCAAATTTCAAGTGAACAATCCAGTATTATTAACTATGGTCACCATGCTGTACATTAGATCCCCTGAACTTATTCATCTCGTAACTGAAAGTTTGTACCCTTTGACCAACATCTCCCACTTCCCCCACGCCCCCAGCCCCTGAGAACCACCATTCTAGTCTCTGCTTCCGTGAGTTCAGCTTCTTTAGATTGCACATGTAAGTAAGAGCAGACAGAATTTGTCTTTGTTGATTGCCTTTTCCCTTGATAACTCACCTTATCATATAAACACTAAGGGAAAACCAAGGTGGGGATAGACTAGTTTGCGAGCCTTGCTAGACCTTGTGTGTAATGTTTGCATTGGGCTTGTTAGCTCTAGAGGTCCCTTTGCTCTCATTTTCGTCCTCCTTTCTGAGGGATATAGTCAGGAGGGTCCCCCGTGAGGCAGAGTTACTTCTTTGCTCTCTAGCTAGTCGTGTTAACAACTGTCGCAGATTATGTTCTGTTATAGGCCAGATCTTGTTCACAGAAGCTTTTCATAAATTACCTCTAATTCTACAAGTCCATATTATTATCTCCATTTAACAGATGTAGCTCATAGAGTTTAATTAAGTAATTTTCTCACACAGCCAGTAAATAGTAGAGGAAGACTTTGTGGTAATATCTATGTAACGCCTAAGCCCATGCTCGTTCTAGTATCTTTCTAAATCTTTTAGCATTAGATTAAAAATACAACCTCCACATAATGTCCTTCCTGTGAAATTTGAGTCATTGAGATATTCTCTAAAAACAAAGTGCTCAAGCTCTACTATGTATTTTTTCCTTCTTGTTGTGAACCTAGAGAATATGGAATAACTCAATTCTTGCTGGGCTACAGGGGGGAATATTTCATTACCTTATTTTTATTACTGTCCAATTCCCTCATTTATTCTTAGAGTCCTGGTTTGTAGAGAACTAAATACATTCTCTTCTCTGCTCACAGGTGTGATCTGGGCACCCTCCTGAGGGCTGGAGGCACAGGAGTCATCTGTGCTTTTCCTCTCGTAGGTATGAATTTAAACATACCTACAGACCTGATAGTTAGAGGACTACATTGGCCCAATGACATAAATGTTTCTAATTCAGCTACTAAATTTTTTCTCCCCTACTGAGGTTTGGGAGATTTTCCTTTCTAAATTTTTCAATTTTCTTTAGATCATAATGTGGCTATTTTAATCATGGTGCACCGTGATTGCTTGTTGAAGTCATCAAATCACAATTCCCAGGGCAAGCATTGGAAAAGTATCATTGCATTTGGTTCATCTCCCAGCCAATGTTTTCCCAGGGTTTCATATTCAAGCTTCTGTATTTTCTAGCAATAACTATTTTGCAGATTGCCCCATAAAAGAAAATTGGCTGACTCACTTCTTGGTAATATTCCTTAAAGTGTCAACTGCTGTGAAAAAGTTCTGTTTTGCAGGCTGGATATGGACAGGAAATTGGACATAGTTATATTAAAAGGAAAAACTGTAAAGTAAGAAATCGGAGTGCTGGTTGAAAGGGGTGGCTACCCTTACCGTAAGAGGATATGGATAGATTCTCTCCCTTTTCAGATAAGGTATTGATTAGCATTCAGACCCAGTGATGGACACCTCCTAGGTCTCTGTGTGAAAACTCTTCTTCTGTCAAGGGATTCATCTGAGGGAACATTCTACATAGCTCACCACAGCTGATTGGATTGGGAAAGGCATCTCGATATAGTATGTTCAGCAGACTATAAGGGGAGCTCAGAGGAAAATCTCTGCCCATATAGAGAGAACATGGACGAACCTGATCAGCCCCCTCTTAGAAATCTGCTCAAGGGAGTATAGAGAAGATGATGTACTCAGCGGCAGCTCTGGAAGTTGAAAGCTCATGAGATAGAGACCAGGTCATGGTGGACCATGAGTGAGCACATGCTCTAAGTGAGAAGAAGCCACAAGGAAACCAACTGGTAGGAGGAGGATGTGAAAGAGACACAGAGAGGAACAGGTTGAGAGAGAGTAGCTGAGTCTTATGAATGACTGAGGGCTTTGATGAACATGGAGGAACTCGTGCCTGCATCCCTCAGGCGGCCTTAGATGTGGTATGAAGTGGGTTGTGTGTCCTTGGGCTTCTATGAGGCCTGTTTGACATAGTGATTCCTGCTTTCTCATTTCCATGTGTATCCTGACAATAAACTCAATGTTCTCTGAAGCAATTTGGAGATTTTTTAATCTCCCTAACTAGCATGTCTAATACTCATTTAAAATATAAAGAGTATTTTTTTCAGTCAAGGTTCATTCTTTTATTGATTAGTACAAGAAGTACAAAGGTCTTATCAGAAACATACTTTTGAACATAATTCTGCTGATATAAAGGACATAAAGTTTATGCATCCTCCCTTCATTTAGGAAGAATTAATGTTAGATATGTTCTCTGTGCATGAAGGTGAGCCAAGAGAAGGGACAGCGACTGATATATCATGATTCCTTCTTATCAGATTGAGAATGATCCTTTCAAGAATTAACCATGTTGATGATCAACACTTACCAACACTTATACTTATGGTTGAAATTATGTTTATTCAGTAAAGTCTAATTTACCCTGCATAGTAAATTAGAGACTTTAAGAAGAACTGTATCCTTCCCAAGATTAGAGCTCTCTTGAGCTTCATGCGTCAGTCTAAGGCAAGGGCATCATGGGCGTAATGCAGGCATGGTGGCAACGTGCTCTTATATTTCTGGGGTAGGGAGGAAATAGAGCAAGTGGCCAAGAATATGAATATTGATTCAATAACCAGCTCTACCACTTATTATGCATGAGCTTGGGCAAGTTACCTAATCTCTAGCTTTCTTATATGCAAATGGAGATGATAATTATATCAAGTATGTAGTGTTGGTGTTATAAAAATGCAATAAAGTGATATATATTGAAGTGCCTAACACAATAGTTAGCATTCAGTAAGGGCTCAAATAAATAGCTATGATGGTAGTGTTAATAGTAGTATATGTTGTACTTGTTGTATTCGTTGTAGTTATCATTGTTGCTGTTGTTGTTGGATATGGTTCGTGGGCAAAATCTGGCCCATAGTCTGTTTCTGCAAATAAAGTTTTACTGGAAAAGTCACGTCCTCTCATTTGCTTATTGGCTATGGCTGCTTTCACACTACAACAATAGAGTTGAGTGACTGTGGCTGACTGAATGGCACCCAAAACCTAAAATATATACTATTTAGTTCTTTATAGAAAATGTTTCCTGACTTTTAGCACAGTGGAAAGGAAACAGCGAAAGTCTAACAATCACGTAGAGCTGTACTTGAATTTTGATTCTACTCCTTAGCTTGATGAAATTAGTCAAATTTCCCTCTGAGACTCAGTTTCCTCACTGGTTGCGATGCAACATAGACATGTTATTGTGATTATGTGTATGAAAGCCCTCAGTACAAAATTGTTTCTCAGTAAATATTAATATCAATGTCTTCCTTTTACATACCTTCTTTCTGGTCTTCCTCCTATAGTGAGGAAAGTAGATTGGATGGTTCTGAGTTTAATTTCACTGTTTCAAAAAAATGTCAAAACATTGCTATTTATGCTTTATATATACTTTATTACCTATTTACAAGTGGCTAGCTGTAGTTAGCTGGAATTCTTAGAACCAAGCAAGACCTCTCAAAGCCATTAGCAACAGAAGCACTTACTTAATTCAAATAACAAATATTCTTATCCAAGGCAGAAATAATTTAATTTGTCTTTTATAGTCATTAAGGCAAATTTTCCAAAGTGGAATATTTTATAAGTGCACCCATAGTGTTAATGTTTTATTTATTAAGCTTAGTATAAATTGAGGTAACTTGATATTTGCATTATGATAGTAATTATAATTCTAATTATACATTAGAATTATAATTTATGTCTTCAGTATAATTTTAATTTAGACAAGATTTACTCTTTTTGAGTGGCCCTAAGTTTATGGACTTGGTCAGATCTATCTGGGGGATGGGTACAGGACCAAATGTGAGTCATAGCTTCCATATTCTATTTTACAAACATGAATTAATCATAGCCAAGTCCTCTGGTGATTATTTCAGAAGGCTGAGTATAGCATGACATTTTCATGCAAATCACTCTGGCTCTTCAGTCCTGAAAATGTTTAGTTGTCTGAATTTTGTCACACAATCACTCATGAATAACTAATATCTCCTATTTTCCTGCTAATTCAGAAAAAAGCCCATCATATCATTTCTATAAATTAGTTATAAATATATCCCATTTTCAGAGTGTCAGAGAGACAAATTATTAAAGGTGTAGATGCTGAACAAATTAAGTTTTTATTTTTACCATTGTTTATTTCTTTTTCATTTCCTTTTCTCTTCTTTTTAACAATTCTTCTTGGTTTGCTTATCTATGTTGACTTACTTCCAATCTTTTAGATATAACCCATTGTGAAGCTGGGTCTTAGGATGCAGAACTTTAATAGGGAAGCCTGCAGGTAGGAATATTGAATGTTCTTTCCAATTTTCATATTTCCCCCTTAAAACTAATTTCTAAACTCTATATTTTGGACACATTTGCCATTGGCCCTCACAATTCTGCTTTTCACTGGTGTCCAAAGTGGCTGAAACATCAGGATCAGGATGGTGGCATTGCCCCAAGGAGCATCTTCTATGCATCTCTCAGGTAGGTGTGTTAAGTTATCCACATAGTAATTAGGCTACTTTGTGGCAAAGGTGGTGGGTTCAACAAAATACACACGAATTTTGTAAATAGGATAGGATAATCTCCCCACCCAATATCTTATTCAAGTTTTTTGAAAGAGTAATTTCTCTCCCGAGACTTCCCACACTTAATGATGTCTTACATATAACATACAGATTGCAGAGCCTCACTAATGAACTTGGGGAGAGAATAACTGAGTTTGCAGCACAGACTGCTGAACCCAGTTTCAATATATTTTTGGTTATGTGGCCAACACCCTTGATACCACACACTTAAATGGCCTTTTATTTCTTCCCTGTCTACTTCTATCTGCTTCCTGGAATCACTTCCCACGTAAATAACCTGCCCCCAAATCTTGACTCTGCCCTTGGGGTTGCCCCAGCTACGACAAGATTATCTGAATAACAGCATATATTACTTTTCAATATCTAAAATAAGTATGGATGGGAAGTACAAATTGTGCTGTTCTCTTGAAGACAGAATAAACACACCCTTTTAAGATCTCGTAATATTAATTATAAATAAAAACTTAAGTGACCTTGGCTCACTGTCAACAAAATTCTGGCTCTTAAAAAAGAGATCTTCTCTGCACTATGAATTCTAAATCTATTTGGGCTTTTAATTTTAACCCTTGAAGGAAATTGAACTCAAATGGCAGGAGCACTTGTTCTTCGGGAAGCCTGGGGGCTACTAAAAAAAGCAATTTGGTGCCTTGTAGTGGCTATGAATCTGCAGGAGAGAGGCTGACTGGGGGAAAAATGCTGCAGTGAGATTCATTCATGTTGATATCTGACTCTTGGTCTCATATCTTAGGAACCTTTTAGATCATTAACAATTTATCTCATAAGATCCCCGTATGTAAGATGAAGTTGTCATTCATTTGAAATTTATTTAGAGAATTTAAGAGAATGTGAGAGTTGTGAATTCCAGGGTATTCTTTGCACATGAGACTATACCTTGGTTCATCAAAGTGTTGACCAGACTCTCTAGCATTTAGACAAACACAGACCTAGAAGAGACTCCCTGTTGGGATCCTTGATTCTAAGTCTTTTATTACATGCTTGAGGGAAGAGAAGCTGGATTTTGTCCAAGACCAGGCAATAGCTGCAGACTGGACCAAGGCTTCCTGTCTGACTTTGGCTGCCGTTGGGCCACGTGAAAAGAGGCTCCCACTGAGTATGAAGACTTCCCATTATGTGTTGGCTCAAGTGGACACACTGGGGTTAATATTAAAAAGGAAAAACAGAGCTAAGACTGGTGTATATGCCATAAAAGGAAAAAGAAAGAAACCATTTGGTTTTGCAAGTCACGTGCCAAAATAATCAGAAATTTTACAAAAAAGTTTTGTCTTATTGCATATTTACTGGGACGGATATATCAGAATGAAATATTAAAAGTCATGAATGTTTCTTTCAAAATCATCATTATTCTTGTGGATTAAAATTCCATGTTAAGTTATAAGACTTTGTGTAAATGAAGTGTTTGAAGGCACTTTTCTGTGGGTCATTTGAGGAGTCCCAGGAGGACATTTCCTATTTCCATAATTTCTTGCTCACTTGTCTCTTTGATGCCTAAGATTTTTGCCTTTGATTTCTGCCTTTTGGATTATGATCATGGCAGACAGCTTGAGGTGTGTCTGATACACAATGGTTTATCAGCTTCAATTACTTATTAGTGCTTCACCAGAGAGAGAGAGAGAGAGAGACAGAGAGAGAGTAGAGCGAATGGCACGTGGAATGGGGAGGTTTTGGTGGAAGCAGTAAGGAAGATTACCAGAGAAGGGAGCTCTGCATCATGGTGAGAACAAAGCAGAAGTCGAAAGTTTTTAAAAATGAGAACCACTCACTCAGAGAAAGGATAGTAGAAGCTGCTGAATAGTAATACTGCCTATACCACAAATTTGTCTAGAATGTGCTCTGTTGGCTAATAATTTATAGAGGCTTTAATGTTTCCTTTCTCTTTTAATAACACATTTATAGCATTTACATAGTGTTTTACAGGTTATCAAGTACAGCCATAGCCATGATCTCATCTCAGCTACTCTGCAGGTTAGCCAGGACAGGTACTAGTAGCTCCATTCTAGAGATAATGAAATTAAGGCACAGGGTCGTTAAGTGACTGGTTCAAACTCACATAACCAGTGGGTGGGGAAGCTAAGATGGAAACTCCCAAGTTCTGATTTTTCCGTGTGCTGCATAAGGTTGGAGAAAGATCTTATGGTTTGGAGGCAGATGACACAGGCTTGAACGTACTACTTTTCTTGCCAGCTGTGTGACTTTGGACAAGTTACTAACTGCTCTGAATCTGTTTCTTCATCTGGGAGAAAAGGGGCATAATCCTACCTTGTAGGGTTGTTGTGCAAATTTCATTAGGCAAGACAGGCAAAGCAACCAGTTTAATGCCTGGCACATGGTAGGTACTCAATACATGGAGCTATAAACACCTAGAAAAGATATCTGCTATCCCCATTTCATATACTTTTCCTACACTTAAAGGTGTAATGATGAATCAGGGCAAATTTCTAGTTTATTAAAGGACACCAGTATCCTTGGTTTCCTTTAATTCCTGACACTATGTCCTGTGAAAGAGTGTATGTGTGTGCATCTGTTAATGCATGTGTGTATATGCACACCTGTATGCATGTAGCCACATGAATCTGTGCACATGTCCTAGGGCACAGCAGTGGTTCTCTATGTTGCTAGGCCTTGTGGAACCAGACAGCAATCAAACATGGAGCATTAGTCTACTGTAGATAACTGGAAACTGGATCATCACCATAAAGCTAATTCAACCAGGTGGGTTCTAGCTCTGTGACATGGCTGAGTTCCAAAGGTACAGGTTTTATTCTCAGAATGCCAGGATGATACCTAGAGTTCCCATCCTGATGACCTGGAAAGTTTGGGGCAATTCCCTTTAGTAGACACAGCCATGGACTCATATAAAATTGCATTCAATTTTGAGTATACTTTATTTACAGTTATTCATTCTTTCTTAAAATCTTTTAGAATCAACTTGATTAAAATCAGTACATAAAATAATCTTCACTGTATTTGTTACATATGGCACAAAATAATTTAACACTTTATAAATATGCTTCACTGATGCACAAATGGGAAAAGCACCCTTTGCTAAAAGCCGTTACAGTAACAGTTCAATTGAGCTACGGTAGCACTTTAAAAAATGACCACGAGATGGCGCTGTAGCCAAGTAGATGAAGTATACTTTCAACTGAATTTTCTCTTAATTATGGTATCCAATTCCTTTCTTTAAATATAGAAGAACCTATCATTCAACTTAAAGTTGTGTTAGGTTTGTTACTCTATTTTAATAGCATTGACCAGGAGTGAATCCTTTAATCACGGATCCATAAATCATTTGGGGACTGTGTTTCCCCGGGGTGGGGGGTGTATTTAAAGCCATAGTAGTCTGAAAAATCCTCAGACCAAACAAAGGACCCAAAGGTACCATTTATTTAAGATCATTAAAGTATATATCATTGTTTTCACCACCCTCATAGAATTGTGTTAAAGTCTTTCCACAAAATTAGATCAACTTAGAGTTTATTTAAAAAGCTGATATTTTTGTTACACTTTAATCTGCTTTGACAGCAATGGAAGGTCATAGGAATATCAGAACATGAATTCACATTTAAATCAACGTGATACAAACATGCACACATGTGTATATACTGATTGTTTTCATTGACTTGCTTTTCCTCCATATAAATATATAAATATTGAATAAAGTGCATGGGAACATGTCTGTACATATATACAGATACACGTTTGTCTATACAGTATACACTTGAATACTTACGGAAGAAAAAAACACATACATTTGTAATATATATGTAGTCAAAAGACATCTGTCAGGCAGTATTAATGTCCATTCTGATCAAGATTGAGTATAAGGGGGAAGAACCTGTAATCTTTTCTCTAACATATAATGAAATGTGCAGAGTTACAAACTAAGGCAAAATACATTAGAGCAGAGACTTTTTAACACGTATATTTTCTTCAGTTAATATGGTATAATCATTAAAGAGTGGTTCAGTTCAAATGCAGCCTTGGTACTAGTGGCATATTATAAATTCTAGCTTTGAAATGGTGAACCATCTTTCAATGTATCTATCAACACATAATTAGGATTTTCTGCATTTTCCAACACATTTCCAAATTACACAACGGCACTTCTCACGTTCTTTAGTTTTCAAATCTGTAGTTTCTTCCAAAGGCTTAGGGCAAAAACGATTTCCCATTTAATAGAAATGCTTCAGTGTTGTAATCATATATTTAACATCGATTCCAATAACTATGTATAATTTAACCTTGAGCATTACAATGTCAGGGTGGACTAATTACTGCTAATCTCTTTCTCTCTTGAGCCACTGTTTCTACAAAATATTATCTGCTTTTTTTTTTAAATTAGGGAGTCCAATGTCAGTGAGTAGTACTAAAATGAATGAGTTTTCAGAGAAATTGAACAAAAATTTTGCTTAAAACTTTGGTAGTCATTAATTGGGTCCAGATCGAGGTGCATATTTCTAAATTAATTGCAGTGTTTGACCTCAAGTGATTTTTTCCCCCTCCACTCCTTTGTTTGGTTGGCATTTATTGGTAACCAATCAGGAAGACTTACTGAGAAAACTATTCTCAGAGTTGGAACAAACCTGTTTCTGAACCAGATAAGAAGGAAATAAATTGAATTTATTCTCAAAATAAGTCTGTTTATATTTTTTGACAAGACCATTTCTGTTTAGTCATTTTCTTCAGAAGCAAGGATCTTGTTTGAAGTGTTTTTATACCCCTCATACCTAGAAAATTGCTTCACACTTAAGTGTACACTCAACAGATGATTGTGGAACCAAGCCAAACAGTGTTAATAACTAATATAGGTTGATTGATCTGAAAGCATTAATTTACATGATGGTGTCAATAGGAAAGACAGATGCTTTTTACAGAGATGTCCTGAGACTCTATTACCATCAACAGCCAGAAACCTGAGTTCATCCTCAATCCTGACAGCTACATCAACACACATTGTTTACTGCTCAGAGGAGCGCATGCATGATGCAGTCATTTCACAGCAAGTTACCAAATACCTTTATGGTATTCTTTTAGAGAAGCAATCTCTAGAAATGTACTTGGTGATGTTAAATTATCCTTTTGATAGTTTACCTAGAAGAACAAATATTAAACAAGACCACATTGGAAATTCAGAGTAAAGCACAAGAAGAAGAGAAAGCAGCAATAGTTATTCAATAACATTTAAAACCTTTTTCACGTCTGAGAATTAACTTGAAATACAGCAAAGGCCAGCAACCTTGTGAATATTTCAAAATGACATCTATGGAAAAGCAGCAATGGAAAATATTGTCAAGTATTTCATTTAATTATCTTAGCAATACAGATTTTATAGCACTGTCCTTAGTGTCTTGTTTTTCTTTCAAAATATATATCATGGTGTGTTTTAAAGAGAATTCTTTATTTTAAAACCCATTATATGCAACAAATTTTTTACTGTTTATAGCTATTTTTATGTACAGCAATAGGTAACCAACTCAATCCCATGCCGTCAATTAGCAACACAGTAGCAAGGCAAAGTTTCAATTTGAAAATAGAAATTAATTGAGATTTATTTAGGGCCTCATCATTACACAATAAAAGCTAACCATTTTAAAGACATATCATTTACAATGTTAAAAATAATTATCATAAAGCTCACAGCTGAAATGCTGGCAGAACATTTTCGAAGTGCACATTTTGTGGCATTTAACCCTGCTTTTCATTGACAGAATAAAATGAGGCATATAGACATTATTGTTGGTTCCACTAGACTGGCCTAATTTTTTCCATTCTTCTTATTTTATTTTTTTCCAGATAGGTGAAAACTCACTCTGTGCGCCCTCCACAGTTGCCATGGCAACTAGCCTATCACACGCAGCTAACCTTTTCATTCACTGTGTTGATATTGTCTGTCGAGGCATCTTCTGCATGTTGCTTTCCCAGAGCAACCATAGAGCAGTCATCGTCTGCTGTCTTGGCATCTTTCTTCGAATTCTTTTTTTGCCCCATTTGGAGTTGACTAGACTTGTAGGCCAAAGCTGGTATAGTGTTCACTAAAATTAACTGCAATGGTTTTTTGTTTTCCTTGTACTGACACTGAATATACCGTGAAAAGGCCGACCTAAAGGTCTTATTGAACAGTGTGTAGACTAGTGGGTTGACCGCTGAGGAGAGGTAACCGATCCAAACGAACACATTAAGCAAGGCTCCGATGACATCCTCATTGCAGGACTCTTTGCAGATGACGGCCATTATGTTCGTGATGAAGAAGGGACACCACATCACCACAAACAGAAAGAAGACGATGCCCAGCACCTTGCATGCTTTTTGCTCATTGCTGATGGACTGCATAGTCCTCCTGCCTGCGTAGGACCCTGGCTCCCTGTGGATCGACCTCTGGAAGAGCTTTTCCGAAGACAGGGAACTCTGAGGGAGGAAGCTGAAAGAAGCTAATTTGGCCCGTGTGCCAACATCACTCACACACAAAGTAGCTTCTTTCTGGAGTGACTTGATAGTTAGAAAGTAGGTGATCACCATGATGGTCAAGGGAATGAAAAATGACACGAAAGAGCCGATCAGGACAAAGTTGTCATCGGCGAGTAAGCAACTCCCCTCCTTAAAGACCTTGGAATCATCCTGTAGCCCAAAGACTGGTATTGGCATGGAGATACCTGGAGTTGGACAGAAAAGGAAACATGATTATTAAGGAATTGAGTACATGAAGTCAAGAACACAATGGTGGCTGTTCAAAGAATTTTATGTCAACATTGCTTAAAAGCTTGACATACTTTCATTGAGAATTTAAAATTCCTTATCTATTTTATAAGTATATTTTATATAGTTCCTTATACTTTATGTTGCCCTATATAGATAGTGCTTTACTTATAAAGAACTATAATAAATCTAGCTTGAAATTTTCATGTCATATTTTTCTGATTATAACATTATACTTATTAATGAAGAAAACAGACCCAGAGGCAAAGAAACAATAATGAAAATGCCCAATAATGCCACCATCCAGAGATGAACACCACTAATAGCTCGATGCTGTTTCTTCTTACATTTACATGTACATATAAAACATATATGTATGTGTAATACTTTATGTGCAGTTTTAGATCTTCCTATTCCATTTAACATTAAATCATACAAATTGCACATATCTTAAAGTATTTTTGAAAAATATGATTTTCTAATATTAAAGTAATCCATTTTGATTCTTTTTAAAAAAGCTTTCATCATGGAAAAAATACACATAAAACCCAAAAGAACATAAAACCGACCCCAGAGCAGTGAAGCTATCACCCAGCTTCAACAATTAGCAGCTCAAGACCAATCTTGTTTCACCCATGCTCCCTCTGGCTGCTGTCCCTCCCATGTCATTTGGAAGCAAATCCCAGACGTCATATCACTCAATCTGTAAGTAGTTTATTATATAGATCTAAAAGCTATGTACTCTTAGAAAAATCTAATATTATTGTAATACCATTCTCACTTCTAAATAGAAATTTAATATTTCCTTAATATTAAATAGTGAGTCAGTGTTCAGATTTCCAAGTGTCACATAAAGGTCATTCTCTTTTTTTAGCCGTAGAGCATTCATAAGCATAAGGGTGGATTACAAAAAACAAGGCATCCATAAACTGTTCTTTTCTTGACAAATATGAGTTAGGTACACAGGGAGATAATACCTGGGCACACAGGGCTACAGTCCATCACTCTGTCACTAAGATTTTGGGGCTCTGTAAAGCTTCCTCAGGCCCAGGATTTAGGCAGAGGAGGGAGCAGAAATGCATAAAGGTAACATTTGGCTTCTAATCATGCTACTTTCTCCCCATGATGATAGGACCTCACTAAAGAGAGATTCACCTGGCCATGGTGTGCAGTTTCACCCCCCATGGAGCCTGGAAAGTTGGGGTGTCATCTTCCACAGGCCTGGGACTGGCCAGGCCAAAGCAGTTAGGACACAGCTTGTTCTCTCTGCCATAAAGGAAGAATCAGGGTGATGTGAAAGGAGAAAAACCATGACTTAAATACTCTGAATAAATTAGTTTAAGGTTACTTCTTTCATTAAAGGGTAGACACCACAGGGACACCCCAGGAGAAGGAGTCAGAAAAAAAAGTTTCCTTTGAACTCCCGTGCATATTTTCAGCTTGCTCAGAGCCACACAACAGGGTGTCTTGGTGACTGCTTCTGCCTACTCTTGAGGGTCTAATATGTGGTCTCAAGCCAGCCAAGAACACTGGTTTCTTCCACAGTGGGGGGCCAGTGCTTGACTCTTGCCATCCACCTGGAAAAAGGTTTTTTGAGGATCTATGAGCTAACTTCTGCATACTCAGAACAGAATTCAGCTCCATCCAACCTCAGACGTGACTGCCCTAACCTCACGTCACCTCACCCTGGCCATCGTGGCAAGGAAGGAACATTAGCTTGAGCTGATGTAATGTTTAACATAAATCTTTCTTAGTGACATTTGCCATTATCTTCACAGGCTTACTCGACAATATGTGTCACTTGCCTACGCAAGGCCATCCAGGATTCTTGGAAGGTGATAAATGACATCAGAGCTGTTCTTAAGGACACACTGTGGCTAATGACTTTCCATTTCCTCCATCCCTCTCTGTCCCTGATCCGCTGTTGGTAACATTCTGGGAGTCAAGAAGAAACGAACGAGCTGTGGCTCCAGGGGGAACATCCTCTGAGGCCCTGGATACCCACCAGTTTTGCTTACCCTTCAGTAAACTCTTGATCATAAAAGTTAAGACATGGTTTCTAAGAAGAGTGTTTTTTCTTCCTATGTTTGAACATAGATCTGTGAAAGGTATTTCCTATACTCATCTACAAGGTCTTGTTGCTCACTGATTAGACAGGATGCTTTTGACATCCACTTGAGACAGCTCTGGATCTGAGTCCTAGCTGTGGTTCTGGAGTCCTGGCTTGGCTACTTCATCCCTGTGGTCCTCAGTTCTTCATCTATAATCTGAGGCTGGCACCAACATGCCTGCATGGATGTGGTGAGGATAAAATGGATCAAATACGCAGAGCCCCTAGGACAGTGCCTAGTCTGCAGTGACGTTCTACCAATGAATAGAAAACATGAAAGTAGCTTTCTCTGCAGAATTATTCAGATTAAATACATCAACATTATTTTGCTCTACTTGATTAAATAGTATATACTTTTCTAATGTGATGAATTACAGCCATTACTGTCATGATATACATAAACAAAATATCAACTGTCCAGAAAAGGTGTATGATTTTGTTATTAAGCTCTTAGATGTTTATTTTCCTGGTTAATACAAAGGAAGTTACTATTTTGAGAGCATTTTGCTTTATTTGTGACTTGGTAATATATATAAGTGGCAATTCTCAATTAATGCTGTATTCTTCAATCATTTGGAATAGTGTCCTTGGTTAGGGAGAAAACACACACACTCACACACACGCACACACGCCCCTCCAGAATGACCCAAATTCTGCAGCCAGAGAGGGAAGGGGTGATGGAGCCATTCTTGCTAAAATAGAGATTCCCCCTCTCAGCTGCCTGGGACAAAAAGCTTTCTAGAAGAGGACATGGTAAGAGATTACAGGCAGGGTTGTCCTGTGTCTGGAAGGGCCACCTTGATCTGTAGGGGGAGAATCAAGCTGATAAGGTCTTTAAATGGCCCATTCCTTTTTACATATAAAAAAAATATCCTAAATACTATCACATGCCATTCTTTTTCAGGGCCTCACTCATAGCAAGTGGTCAGCAAGGGTTTGTAGAAAGAGTAACCAGAAAGTTAAAGCAATATTCTATAAAGAAGGAGAGAAATTTCATGTCACAGAACTAGAACACTGAGATAAGCTTTGTGGGTACAATATGTAGTTCAAAAGTGTGTACTCCTACCAAGAGAAATAAAGACACAGGCTGATATACAAGATTATGGTCACAGCCATCTCCAGGGCATTAATTCTCTGGCTGCTTTGTTTGATAATAGCTGCTTTTGGAGACCTGACATCTCCTCTCACTTGAAATTTCTGCATATAAAGCATTTTCCTTTATGAACAAAACAGACAGCAGCTTGAACTACGTGACTCTGCATTTTGTTTAATATATTTTCTAAGGAGTGGAAAACAGCAATCAAAATTCAATATCAGTATTGGATCCTCTATGCATATTTTTATTCTTTCCATTAAAACGCAGACAATGAAATGAAAAGGAAACCTTGACACCTAAGCACACAAAGGTGTTGGTTGGTGTCTTTTCTCTAGCATAGCTCTGCTTACTCTCTGCACATAAAGTTTGCACCTCTAGTTAACATCTACCAAAGTTAGGATGAATAACCTTAACTTTGAACCACTGGCCATGATAGATGGGCTTTATGCCTAATCCTAGACTTTTGGAGACATTGTACTTTTCTTGGGAAACAAGAAGGTTGCCTTTCCAGGTAGCAGTCATCTTGTAGGGAACAGGGCAGTGGGAGTTTGTAGGGGCCTCGGGTGGAGTAGGACAGAAACAAATATTTCAGGGCTCTTGTGAAAAAGACAGAATTTGTATTCACAGGTTTCTGTTACCCTAAAACTGCTACCTTTTCGTAGCATTTTAATGCATGCTAAATTTTTCAAGTTATAAGAATGGATTTACTAGCAGTTTGACAGAAAGCATCACAAGTAAACATTGCAGGATAATCCTCATATCGTAGGGAAAGCAGGGTTGAAGACACAGGGCAACTGTGACTGGGACTCACCGTCCTCATACAGAGTTGCTAAATTGCTTATAATCTATGGTCCTATTGATAAGGCTGATGTACATAAAACTGAGAGCTAGGCAGAAATGTCAGTTACCCAAGAAGTTGTATGTTTCTGCTTCTTATATTAATTATGAATAGCTCTAATAAAAAATTGTAACCTTTCAAGATATTTTCATGCATATTCATTCACTCTAAACTGATGTTTTACAAAAGCATAAAAACATTACCCACACTCTGTGACGGGGGAGATTTCACTTTACAGATATGAGAACTGGGGCCTGGCAAGCTTAAGTAATTTATTTAGAAACACACAGAAATTTAGGGGCAAAATCAAGACTCATACTTCAGTTTCTTAATTCTTGTGGTTGATTTAAAAAAAAAACTGCTTATTTGTTCCTTTTATGGTAGTTATAAAAGTCTATGACTACATCTGAGCTTTTAACATTGATTTGTAGAAGTCTAAGGTAGTCCTGAAATGCAAAAAATTTGCATATATGTATATTTCCTTGGAGAAAGATAGAGCTTTCATCAGAATATCAGAAAAGTTCCAGCTCCCAATGTGGTTAATAACGTCTGATTTACATTGATGTTGCATGTGTGGAACATACACACACATACCACTCCCCAGTGATTCTATGTTCCTTGATTTTTTTCTTTCTTTTGTTATTCTTTAATCTCAAAGTCAAGATTTCCTCATGTGAGACATTATACTTTGAAGCACATTGTGAAGCTGAGGGGGATCGCTTGAGGCCAGGAGTTCAAAACCAGCTTGAGCAACACAGTGAGACTGTGTCTCTACAAGAAATAAAAAAAATTAGCTGAGCATGGTGCCACGTGCCTGTAGTCCCAGCTGCTGGGGAAGCTGAGGCAGGAGGATCACTTGAGCCTGGGAATTGGAAGTTGCAGTGAGCTATTATGGTGCCACTGCACTCCAGCCTGGGTGAGAGAGTGAGACCCTCTCTCTAATAAATAAATAAATATATAAACAAAATAAAGGACACTTTTAATTTTAATAGTATGATTATTTGGGAGTGGTTTGGGAAGATGCAGATGGAGATTATGTTTTCAAACCATATCCTATATTTTTTTCAAGACATCTCAAGGTACATCCCTTGTATAAAGCCTTCCCAAAATTATTTCTTTCGATAATAAGAGCTCTTTTCGTTGCTCTATATTCCTTCATCACCTTCATAAATAATTTATACTGTGCTAGCTCACACTTCCAATATCTTAGAATTTTTCTCCAGAAATGTCATTACACTCATGAGATGATAATCTCATGAATAGCAGAGATATCTTTTCTTTTGTTTATTGTTGGCCATTCCAGCAGGGAATGTGGTTCTGTTTATATTAGGGGCTGAGAAAATGCTTGTGGGATTGATGGGTAAACAAATGAGAAGGAGATAAAAAGAGAGGGTTGGAAATTATAATACATTTTATGGACACAGCTTGAAATTACTGAATAATTTCATAATGACTCTTTTCATTTTTGTTGGGAAAACAGTAATGAGGCTGCCAATTAGCCACATAGGGCAGAAAAAAGGAAAATGGACATTTATAGGATACATAATTTGTATATTCTTCTGAGACAGCCACATATAGGAGTTGACCACCTCAACGGCTAAAATCACAAGGGAAGAGATCACTGTAGAACATGGTGCCAAGTGAGAATCAGGAGACCAGGGTTTGTTCCTGTCTGTTCTGACTCCTAACCTGGATCTAGACCTGTTATTTTTTATTTTTCTCAAAGCTTCTTTTCAGGTAAATTAAACAAGTATGAATTAGGAAAGTAGAGCATGAGATAGTGGGGGAAGTACGGAATTTAGAATCACAAGACACTAAGTTTATCTCCTGACTCTGTTAATCACTAGCTGCGCGACCTCAGCCTGTCTACCTTTAAAGTCTCCACCTGTGAAGTGTAGAGGCTATAAAGAGAGGCCTCCCCTAATTTACATGCAGGGTTTTGGTGAAATAACAGTGACATAAGGGATCTGAATTATTTTCTGAAGTTTTAAGATTTACTTAGATGAAAGGAATTATAATTTGCTTAGCACTAGGTGTGACACCGTGGGTAACACAAGAGACCTTTGAGGACCCTCATGAAGCCTAAGATCTTATAGGAAAAACAAAACACACACACATGATTTAGTAAGGCAGCTGTGCAGGACAGAACGAGATGGATCAACAGGCAAACTAGACGACGTGGATAAATACTCCTACATTATGTCAGGGTGCGATACCCATTGTGGGTTAGTGTCTCTGGGGAAGGGGTGGGAGCTGAGCTGGAGCTGTGGGTGAATTGGATCCAGATGGGGTCAGGAACGAAGGCCAGGAGCCAGGAGTGGTCTCTGCGTCACAGGCTGTGGTGTGCCTGGCCTTGTGGGGCTGAGGCCCGCCATTTGGGATGCACTCCAGAACTCGGGAGCAATCACTCATGTTGCTCATCACTTATCAGAGGCATCGAGCAGGTCCTCTGTCTGTGATGGCAATCAGCGTGGTTATTCACCCGTCAATCAAACATTAATTGAGCCTACACTGAACTAGGTACTGTAGGAATTGGACAGGAAGAAGGCGGTTGAGTCCATAATCAGTTACTTAACAATCCAAGACCTTTTACTGCCATTCACTAACTCATCACCCCCCATAAAGACTAGGGAGGCAGAGAATACAAAGATGGAAGCAGAAAAGCTGAGCTTACCACTGGCAATGAATTGTTAAAAAATAATGCATTCACAGTAAATCTGTATTTAGCTTCGATTTTTTTTTCAAGGGTGTTATAATATAGGATAGAAGTACTAAAGTATTTTGGTATCAGGACTCCTTTCTACATTTAAAAATTATTGAGGACTACACAGAGTTTTTGTTTATGTGGGTTGTATCTGTCCATATTTATTGTATTAGAAATTAAAACAGAACATTTAGAAATAATTGTTTATCAATTCATTCAAAAAATGGTAGTAATAAACCCATTACATATTAACATACATAGTACATTTTTATAAAAAATGACTATATTTTCCAGAACAAAAACAAAATGGCACTGATTTATGATTGAAAATATCGTTAATGTCTGGCTTAATAGAAGACAGCTGGATTCACATATCTGCTTCCGCTTCAGTCTGTTGTGATATCACACACCATGTATCCTCTGGAAAATTCCTTTCTATCCTCATAAAAGGATGAGAAGGGGAAAGGAAAGTAAGATATGTCACAGTCATGCACCACATGATGATGTTTTGGTCAACTACAGACCATATATGACTGTGGTTGCATAAAATTATAATTGTATGTTTTCTATGTCTATATCTGTTTAGATACATAAATACTTACCATTGTGTTACAAGTGTAAGTATTTACACATGCTGTACAGGTGTGTAATCTAGGAGCAATAGGCTATATAGCCTAGGTATGTAGTAGGCTGCACCATCTAGGTTTGTGTAAGTTCACACAACAACAAAATCACCTAACGATGCATTTCTCAGAATGTATCCCCAGCATTCAGCGACCCATGACTGTATTTTGAAAATAGCATCGACTCCCTGGGCTTCCCGAAAGGATCTCAGGGATCCCCAGGGACCTGCCGAATACACTTTGAAAACCACTGACATAGGAGGGAAAAGCCATTAGCTTGGGGTAAGAAAACCCAAGTTTGGATCCCCTATGACTTTAGGCAAGCTGCTTAATCTCTCTGAGTCTCTTTTCCTGTAAAATGAAGATAATTTAATAGTATCTCCTTCAAAGGATTACCATGAGGAATATAAATGAGAATTTCTGGACCCTTGGAACTAAATACAGTATTATCTAACAGCTGGCAATTATACAGAAGAATGTTCCACAGCTGTCCTTACTGCTCAGCATTCTTCGTTCTGTCTAAAAATTCCTGCTGTAGCTGCAGCACCCAACCACTCTAAATTGCCTCTAACCGAAACAAAAACTAGTTTGCTATCATCCTTATATTTTAGTTTAAAAACCTGTGCACTGCTTGCCACTTTTGTGCATAGGTCTGTGTTAATGTGGAACCAGTTCATCCTCTAAGATAGGCCTTGCAGAACAAGAATGTTTTCCGGAATGGCTGATAGTGGACTCCTCAGTGAAAACTGAGTGACCTCTTCTCTGGATGGTGACAATGAAGTCAAAGCGCCAAGAGTGCTGAATGATGGGTGTTAAATGTGATATTGCCCTAAAAGTACACACTAGGATTTACAGAACCAGGACAAGAGAGAGCTTTCCACTGTGTGCTCCCTCTGTGGGAACAGAGGTGGTCTTATGAAACCCAGGGCTGCTTTCATAGGTGTTGGGGCACAGGGGGTAGAGTGAATGGCTCTCCCTCCCAAGGCAGCCCCATGAAGGGCTCTCCAAGATGGGCCTGCCATTGCTTGTTTTATCGGTCAAGGTTCTTTGGTTTTAAGCAATAGAAGCTGATCCTGATGGATTTAGCAAAAATTGCGTTTAATAAAATGATATTGAGTACTTCAAAGAATTCTTGAGAGGGCAGGGCTATAGACTAAAATCCCAAGAGTAAAACCGCATGCAGATGCAACGGTCAGATGGGGAAACTACTGTTTTCTTTGCCCAGAGAGCATTAGAGAGAACAACACAAGGACCTGCCATGGTGCCACCAGTGTCACTTCTGTTCCAGAGACTCAGTCAGTCTGAGTCCTGCAACCCCTGGAAATCTGATGCCCCAGCCAGGCTGGCAAAAACAGGGGCAGCTTGCTTATCCTGTTTGCTATTCACTCTTTTCCAAATCGCAGTTTCGTCAGGGTGCTGCTATTTGGTGGAACCTGGGCTACCAGCCAATGTCCTAGCTGTAAGGAAGGGTGAGAATTTGAGCTCTGACTCGGGAATTTCCCCAAACATTGAAGAGCTAGTTGAAAGAGACTGGCAGCCAGGAATATGTCAGACACCCATTTCACTTGACCTCTGGCATGATTTGTAGCTGCTCTAATTGAGGTGGGGAGGGGCTGTCTTCCAAAGCTGGTGCTAGAATTTCTGCCCTCTTCTTACTCCTTTTTACTGCAATTTTCCTCTCTTTTTCTGTGATCTCTGCAGTCAGCATATGTTCAAGTGTTTAATACTTAAAAATGAGTCGATCTGAAAATATAAACCACATACCAATAGTCATGAACTCAAATGCTTACGGGGCCAGTGTAGTACTATAATTGAGTTATGTGGTAGAGTATAAGATGGTAGGGTGAATGGCACTTGGTAAACTGGGTATGTCTGAGGGCAACCAAGTTCAATACAATTAAAAAAACCACATTATGCAAGCCAAACAAAGCATATCTGTAGGCCAGACAAAATTTTCATTATTTAATTAGCTTGGCACAGGTTTAGAGCTTTACAAAGTTTCCTGTGGGTTCTTCTTTATTCTCATCCCTTATGGGCTTCTCACTTTTGTCTTGCTCTTGGGGTCACTGTCCCTGTCCCTGTCCTGATAAACTGACACTATTCCTGCCACATGGCTTAAATAACATTTTGTTTTGGGTCCCAAAACCTGAGATTAGGCAGGGTCTTTCTCAGATTGGGTTTCAGATACATGCCCCTTGGACTCAGATAATAATTGTTGTCACACAGTGATATAGTTTAGATATTTGTCCCTTCCAAATCTCATGTTTCGGATTTCAGTTTTGATTTCTCTCAGACGGTATTTGCAGCTAGCAATACTGAAGCCACCACTCAATGAAATTTCATTTACTTCATCTTCTACAAAGCTGTATTCACCCTGAAACATGAATGATTGGAGGGAGAATTTTTTTTTGAGACATTTCTGTGGTCTAATTTCTTCTTGGGAATGCCCCATCTTCCTCTGTTTAAGTATGCCCTCAGTTTGTAGATAGTTTTAAAACTTCGGGTTTAAGAGTCATTTTACTCAAGAAGTTTATCTGGTTGTTATCAAGAGGATAATTTATAGATTTTTTTTTTTTGGAAGGGCTGAAATAGAGCTTAGTGATCATCTGGTGAAGCGGCTTCCTTTTACAGTTGACGAAATGAAGTAGAGAGATTAAATGCTTGTGCAAGTTTACACTCATAGGTAAATGGTAGAAAAAAAAACCCCTCATATTCCCAGGTGTCCACAATGTCAAACACTGCGTCTTCACAGATCTCAGCAAATTTCATCCTCACAAGGAACTGATGAAGCAGGAATTATTATTCATATTTTACAGAGGAAGAAAACTGAGGCTTACGATATTCTATAACTTGCTCTAGGCCTTATCATTAATGAATGAATGAGCTAGGATTCAAACATAGGCTTGATTTCTTTTCTTCTCTACCTCACTTTTTGGTTAGAACCTTGATTTCAGGGACCCTGTCTAGAGTTCTTTTAACTACATCAGAGTGCTTAGTTAGCTTTTTCATTGCTTTCATCTTATAGCAAATACTTTTTTGGGTTTTAAGGATTAAGTGTTTCTCTGTAAAGAGCTTTGGTGCTGGAAAAATTGGATTGCCGTATGCAGAAGAATGACAATGGACCTCTATTTCTCCCCATACACAAAAATCAACTCAGAATGGATTAAAGACTTAAATGTAAGACCTGAAACTATAAAAATACTAGAAGAAAACCTAGGGAAAACTCTTCTGGACATTGGGCTAGACAAAGAATTCATGACTAAGACCTCAAGAGCACAGGCAACAAAAACAAAGATAGACAAATGGGACTTAATTAAACTAAAAAGCTTCTGCATGGCAAACAAAATAATTAAAAGAGTAAAAACACAACCTGCAGAATGAGAGAAAATATTTATAAACTATGCATTCAACAGGGGATTAATATCCAGAATGTACAAGGAACTCAACAACAAAAACGTCAAAAAACAAATAATCCCATTAAAAGTGGGCAAAGGACATAAATGGACATTTTCAAAAGAAGACACCCAAATAGCCAATAGGCATATGAAAAAATGCTCACCATCACTACTCATTAGAGAAATGCAAATTAAAACCACAATGAGACATCTTTTTACATCAGTAAGAATGGCTATTACTAAAAAGACAAAAAATAACAGATGTTGGTTAGGATGTGGAGAAAAGGGAATGCTAATACACTGTTGATGGAAATGTAAATTAGTACAATCTCTATGAAAAACAGTATAGAGATTTCTTAAAGAACTAAAAATAGAACTATCATTTGATCCAGCAATCCCACTACTAGATATCTACCCGAAGGGAAAGAAATCATTATATAAAAGAACCCCTGCATCCTCATGTTTATTGCAGCACTATTCCCAATAGCAAAGATATGGAATCAACCTAAGCATCCATTAAGAATGAATGGATAAAAGGAATGTGGTAAGTATACACAATGGAATACTATTCAGCCATAAAAGAATGAAATCATGTCTTTTGCAGCAACATGGATGGAACCGGAGCCCATTATCTTAAGCGAAACAATTCAGATACAGAAAGACAAATACTGCATGTTCTCACCTATAAGTGGGAGCTAAATAATGTGTACACATGGACGTCAGGTGTGGAATGATAGAACAACTGAGTCTTGGAAGGGTGAGTGGGTGGGAAGGGGCTGGTTGATGAGAGATTACTTAATGGGTACAATGAACATTATTTGAGTGATGGATACCCAAAAAGCCCTGACTTCATCACTATGCAATCTATGCATATAACAAAATTATGCTAGTACCCAATAAATTTATACAAATAAAAAAAGAAATAAAAATTTTACCCAAAAAGGAGCTTTGAGACACATATGAAAATTATATGAGATCTCATATTACTTATGCAAGGGAGGTAGGAATATAAACAGGAGGTAAGAAATGGAAAACACACAAAACCTCCACCCCAAGGACTGTGCTTTGTCTTAGTAAGTAAACAACTTAAATATCTAGCTACCTACTTGGCCTCTCAACTTGGATGTCTCTAACAGGCACCCCTAACCTTACAAAGCCACAGTAGAGTTCTGGGTGGCCCTCCCTCGCCCCAGGTTGCACTCCTTCTCCCAGTAAATGGTACTATCATCTGCTCAAAACTTAGGAGTCATCCTTTCGATCATCCTACCTTTGCAAAACGCTCACTAGCATCTTAATAATCCTACTGAATAATCCATACTAATTCTACCTCTGAAATATATTTTATGACCAAATCTGCCTGCCTTTCTCTTTCTCCACTGACATCTGTTTTCCAAGCCATTAGGACTCATGCCTGAATTACCACAAGACTTCCCCATTGCCCTCACTACTTCCACCCTTACCTACGTGCCCCTCAGCTTAAAACCCTCAGAGACCCCCCCACCATTGCACTTTGAATACCATCCAAACTCCTTACCTTGGTTACAGGCTCTCTGTGACGTGGGCCTGCCTGCCTCTCCTTCCTCCTCTCCTATCCCTCACTCTTACTATGCTGGAGCTGCACTGGTTACTTTCCGGCCCTTCAACCTGGCAAGCTGGTCACCCCATAAAGGCCTTAGGACTTGCTGTTCCCACTGCCAGGAATACTCTCTCCACTGATGTTCCCTTGGTTGGCTCTTTCTTCTTATTTAGCATCAGTTTAAATGCTCTCTCCTTGAGATTGGTTAGGGGTACAAACATCAGTTAGATAGAAGAAATAAGCTCTAATGTTAGACAGTAGACTAGGACGACTGTACTTAGTTACAATATTATGTATATTTCAGAGTAGCTAGAGGAGAGGACTTGAAATGATAACACATCAAAATGATGCACACTCAAGGTGACGGGTACCCTAAATACCCTGACTTGATCATTACATATTCTATGCACATAATATTCACATGTACCCCATAAATATGTAAGTTATTATATATCAATAAAAAGGGGAAAAATAAATAAATGACTTCTTCTCGGTGAGCCCCTTCCTGACCACTCGACCTGAATTGGTTGTCCTCACCCTGCCCGAGTCACTCCACAGTGCGTTTCCCCAATTTGTTTTCTCGTTTAGCATTTGCCACTATGTGAGATTATTTTCTTGTTCTATTTATTTGCTTGCTATCTGTCTCTTTACATGTAGGTGAGCTTCATAAAAGTGGGGAAGTGCCTGGCACAGAGTATTTAAATATTAAACACTAAATAAAGATTTCTGGAATAAATGAGCAAGGACATGCAAATGCCCTTGGGAACACATGCAACATGAAAAGAAGAGAAGAAAACAATTACGACTAAATGATAGACTTCCTCATTACTCTCGTTATAGCGGCAAGGGCAAGAGATTGCCCACATATAGGTCATTTGGGAGACTAACATTTCTGACAAATTAGGGATTTATAGAAGATGAAGTTAAAGCTAGTTAATTTGAAGCCTCTCCGTAGACAGGAGGATATTAGACATGCTCTCTCTCCAATATCCTACTTAATAATGATTCTTTACCCTTATAACCTAACACGGCATCAGGGAAGACTATGTAGTGGTGGTAGTAATAATAATTATAATAACAATAAAATGATAATAGCATCAAATACTTATAAATTACTATGTTCCAGGCGCCGTCCTAAGTGCTCTACACAAATTAGCTCACTTACTCCTCACAACAGCCCTGTGAAGCAGTGCTATTATTATGTACATTTGCTGATGAGAAAACTGTGGCACAGAGAGGTTAAGTAACTTGCCTAAGGTCACACAGCGAGTGGTGGAACTAGGATTTTGAGCCACAGTCAGCCTGGCTCCACAGTCCTCTATGCTCCGTGGCCTCAGCACAGTTTTGCCATCACGTATGCAGAGTTGGGGCTCAAGCTACCTCATTTCAGAAAAGTCACTGAAGTCACAATAGGTCATACTGCTCAGGGCTGGCTCTTTATCCGTAGCCTGTAATTCATGCTGTCCCCTACCTATGAAATCTTTGTATGAGTACAGGCCTCCTTTTATCTGTGTTTGTGTCACAGGCACAATAAATTTCACATTTAGAGCCATTTAGGTGCTACCCAAGGGAAGGCTGGTCACGGCTTCCCATAGGAAAGATATGAAAATGAATAAGATATAAAAAATTTCAGTAGCTTAAAGCTAAGAAGCAATTATCTTTTACTGTAAGTCTTTAATGCATAACTCCTAGATAAACATTTTGTTAAAATACAATTTCCTCCACTATTTCTTATAATGCTTATTTTCTTTCCAGCGGTCCCAGCTAATTGGTGTCCTATACCTGTGCTGATGTTGAATATTTTCCCTCCAATTTAACTTACAGATGATTTTGGGAGTAGGGGTAAAAGTAGAGAAGAAACCCTCTGAAAATGAATGAAATGTTTATGTTCTTGTGACTTTGCACATTTTTCAGGAGAGAGGTAATTCCCTCGATACTCTGTCACTCAAAAAGATTCTAGATCACTGAACTTGGGTGTACAAAGGCCTTGTTTAGAGTGTGTGTGTGTGTGTGTGCGTGTGTGTGTGTGTGTGTGTGTGTGTTTCCCAGTAAAATCACAGCTTTATAGCTTCATAATTCCATTTCTTTGAGATAGTACTTTTCCGAGGATATGGCAACAATTTAAAATTTTTAAAGACATTAAGAAACAAAAGTCACTGTCAAAATTTAATGAGCCAGACAGATACTTAATAGTTTATAAGAAAATGCAGAAAAAGGATAAAGGATGAGCTCCTTGATGAATTATGTATTCTGGTTAAAACACACACATGCACAGACATGCACACCACAAAACACATTAACTTTAATATCCTGGAGAGAAGTTAATTTTCTGGGTAATATGCACACGTGTTAAAATTGAAGAACTTACTAGAATAGGTCAGACCAAAAGAACACTTTCTTTCTTTCTTCTTTATAGAAATGGAGTCTCACTGTGTCACCCAGGCTGGAGTGCAATGGTACACTCATAACTCACTACGGCCTTGAAGGCCTGGGTTCAAGGGATCCTCCTGCCTCAACTTCCCAAGTAGCTTTATATTCCCCTGGGGGATATAAGCTTACAAGACTGATACTGTATACCAGGAAAAGGGGTTACAGCTTAGGCCTAGCCTGTGCCGCTCCTGGAGATCTTGATGCGGGAGGATGATGGGCCTTAGGGCAGAGGACCTCTGGCATCAAAATGTGGGTTCCACATGCCCACACCCTGCCTGGACACCTCCATGGACATCTGCATGGGCCACTGCTCTGGCTCACAATCCCCTAACCCATGGGCTGAGGGTAGCAGGAGGAGAGAAAGCTCAGAGGTCAACTGGTGGTTCTCTCCCCTCACTCTGCTCTCAGCGGCTCTTGGCGAGCCTTAAAAATACTGATAGCTGGGCTGAGTCCATAGAGATTCTGATTTTGTGTTCCAGGTGAGGTCAAGGGCATCAGGATGTTTTCAAACTCCCCAGGTGATTCTAATGTGCTGCTAAGGTTGAGATCTGCAGTCTTATCCCTATTCTAAAGCCACTACGCTGTCTGGGGAAGATTTTGGGCTGACATTGCTCTTTGTCTGCTTTGCCATGGCCACTAGGTGGGCAGGCCCCTGCCAAGGGCAGCGTGGACAGTGTACCGAGGCACCATCCACTCTGTCTGTGGCTCTCAGTTCTCCTCCCCTCTGAGCTACATTTCTCTCCCATATATGGACTTCATGACCTTCTGTTTTTCTGGAGGTTTTTTCACAGCTCTTATGCTAGTTCTCAGATTCACCAGTCTCCCTTCTGCTTCTGTTAGGTTTAGAGCAAGAAATCTGCAGTCCCGATTCATCTGCCTTCGTAGCAGGACCTGAAAGCCCCTCCTAACTTCTAATCCGGAAGGACTACAGGGAAAACTAGCCTGAGTGACCGAGCTGGGGATCCCAGTCATCGGTAGTGTGTGTATTTTGCTTTGGAACATTATCGAATAGTGGGGGAACTGGGAGGACAGCGGACTTAAAGGGTCAAGTCTGGGATTTGATTCTTAGCTAACGAAACAAGTTTCATCCTTTACTGAGTTGTTGTGAGGACTAGATGAGGTAAAATGGAAAGGTACCCAGCAGTGATGGGCTTTCAGGAGATGCTCGTACACACAAGCTGAATTTGAACCCTTTCAGGTTGAATAGTACAGGAACATTAATTGGTGTTAGCAGGAGGATATTATGTAGCTGAGGTTGAAGCTGCCAGAACCGATTTTATGGCCAGGACTTCCAAAAGTGACTTAGAGCCTATATTGAAATAAAATATTCCAGCTCTGGCCCTATCTGACTTCAACTCTTTCCAGACTGAAATTTACCCTGGAGTTTTAAGATCTACACAACTAATAACAAGTCAGCAGAGACTCCTAGGCACAAGGATATGAAAATTAACATTTTGATAGCATTCAAGGCAGTAATAGAATAGTGCCTTTGGCCAGGAGGTCAGAGACCCCTCTCCCCACTCCCCTGTTATGAGTTGAAGTGTGTCCTCCCAAAGATGCTAAATTCCTAAATCCCAGGAGCTGTGAATGTGATCTTATTTGGAAATAGGTTCTTTGTAGATGATCAAATTAAAATAAGGTCATTAGGGTATGCCCTAATCCACTAAGACTATAAAAAAAAAAGAAAAATTTGAACAGAGGCAATGTGATGTGTACACAGAGGTAACACTATGTGAAGATGACAGTTGAGATTGGGTGAT
>CM052445.1:14880207-14904323 GCA_028533085.1 Varecia variegata
TGAGCCACCGCGCCCGGCCAAAAGGCTGATATTATTAGTAAACCATTTTGACCTTCAGAAAGGACAGTTTCACATGATGTAACCTAATAATTTTTAGAGGGTGGAGCTTGTGTGAGACATAAACAAATCTCACTGGGGTAGGTAGAGGGGGTGTCTCTCAATTTCTGCTTCCTTCCTTGTCTAGAGGGGGAAGATGGGGAAGGTGCTCTCCATTGGGAGACATACAGCAACTGTTTTCTTTGGTTTTCCCTTGTGCTTTTGGGATGTTCTTCTCTGTTCTGGGTATCCAGGGGAGATGTAACTGGAGGCAGAGCCCAAAAACTTTCCCTAACTAAAAAGACCTGAGGTAGGATGGCTGGTAGGTGGGTATAGACCTTTGGTGTTCTGAAGGGCCTATAAGAAGTATTGATTCAAAATACAAAAATTAAATCTCAAAATTAATAAATATTTAGCTTAAATATCTATAAAATATAACATTTAGTCCATTAGCCAGATCAACTCTGACAGCTGAGTATATAAATTATATTTAATGTGGCATATTAATGTGTAAGATATGATGTGCGTATGGTCTCCAAAACAAAGAGAACCCAGAGGGCTGAAACAGCCTTGGGCATTGGAGAAAATGGTCTTTCCTTTGGCTACTGCTGTCCTGTACTTATACCTTCTTCCTGACTGGTGTGCTCCTTGACATCCCAAAATGGTAAAATTAGAGACTCAGCTCAGGTTTAGGAGAAAATGGGTAGAATAAAGCAATCGTTTACCCTGCTTCATCTCTGCTCATACATTTATCTTAGAAAGCTGAGAGCATTCTAGGCAGTGGGTAGAAGATGAGATTTGGTCACGTTTTTGTCTTTGACAAATCTATCTCATCTCTTGTAAGAGCATCCAATTTTAATAATCTTTCTCTATAAAAAGTCATTAAAATGAAAAGCAGAAGATTAATCCCCCATAGATTTATAATCAAAGTAATATACCATTTAGAAAATACTTGAAATAAATGAAAATCCCTACGTACGGTGTTTCTCTTTCCAAGGAAACGTCAATAAACCTAATTACTTAACTTTTATTTTTCCCAACAAAGGCAGTTAGGAAGGAAAAATGTAGGGAAGTGTTATTTTATACACTATAACTTTACGAAATTTGAGAGGTAGAAAATGCAGCAGGGTTTTGAATACGAAAAGAGCCTTTTAAATTGATGTAAGGGCCAGGCATGGTGGCTCATGCCTATAATCCCAGCACTTTGGGAAGCCGAGGTGGAAGGATCCCTTGAGCCCAGGAGTTCAAGGCAGCAGTAAGCTATGATCACTCCACTGCACTCCAGCCTGGGCAACAGAGTGAGATCCTGCCTCTAAAAAATAAATAACATAAAAATAAAAATAAATGGATGTGAGGCTGGTTATCCCTATACTTTGTCAGATATGGGTCCTTTAAATGGATATACTTCTTGAATATAACTTAAAGTCTGTAGATGTGAAGACAAGACAAGCAAGGGTGAGAGTCCTTACTGAAGAGTTTGTTCTAGGTTAAAAGGGTTATCATTATCTAATTACATAACTAATCCATCCAGCCAGGAAATATTTACTGAATGTCATGACTCAGTGTCAGTCATGATGCTAAGCACTGAGGGTACAACCTTGTCCAAAATAGCCACAGTTGCTGTCATGATGGTGCTTACAGTTGAGTAGGGGAATTATAACTCAGTGTGATAAGCACGAGGATAAGGGCAGTGCAGGGTGCTAAGAGGAACACTAGCATCTTAGTCTGTTCAGGCTGCCATAACAAATTACCACACACTG
The DNA here is from genome assembly GCA_028533085.1 of Varecia variegata. NCBI lineage: Eukaryota > Metazoa > Chordata > Mammalia > Primates > Lemuridae > Varecia > Varecia variegata. The sequence continues at coordinate 14,882,004 of CM052445.1, forward strand.
GGTAGCTTATAAACAATAGAAACTTGTATCTCACAGTTCTAGAGGCTGGAAGTCCAGGAGAAAGGTACCAGCAGATTCAGTATTTGGTGAGAGCCAGTTTGCAGATGGCACCTTCTTGCTGCATCCTCACATGATGGAAGGGCCAAGACAGCTTCTGGGGCCTCTTTTATAAGGTCTCTAATCCCATTCATGAGGGCTCTGCCCTCATGATTTAACCATCTCTCAAAGGACTTAACTACAAAGACTATCACGTTGGTGATTAGTTTTCCATATATGAATTTTGGAGAGACTCAAACATTCAGATCATAGCAACTAGGGAGGGGCACTAGACTTGGATTTGGAAACTAATCAAGAAAGCTTTTGGTAGAAAGTGACTGATGAGTCCTCAAAAACGTTAAGGGTTTATCTAGACAGATGGGATAAATGCCCCAGAGGCCAGAAGGCACAGCACATAACAAGAACTGAAAGTAATTCAATAGGAGGTAAGGATCCTTGAGAGAGAGGAGCCTGAGAGGTATGCAAGAGCTACATCTTGATGGCTTTGCAAGCCATTTGGAGAAGTTTTACCTTTATCCTGAGGGCACTGAACAGCTACTAAATGATTTTAGGCAGAGAATGGAAACGTTCGGATGACGGCCTGGCTGTGTGGAGGATGGAGCAGGAGGGAACGAGACCAGTAAAGAGGCTGCACAGCAAACAAGGTGAGAAACGACAGACAGCAGCAGCAGCGGGGACAGAGTGGGGGCATTCCTGGGACATTGGGGGATGGAGTTGGCAGAACTCAGTGATTGTTTGGGTGCAGGTGCAAGGGAGAAAATAAAGGCTGAAGACTTCAGCTTTGCAGAGCGGTACCTCTCATGGAGTTTGAGAACTCAGGGAGCGTGAAGCAAGTTTTGAGGGGAAGGTGAAGATTCAGTTTTGGACGTACTGATTTGGAGGTGCTTAAAGTATACCCAAGCAGACAGAGATGCTCAGTGAACAGATACCTGGGTCTGGAGAAGGAGGTGCTAGGGGTGCCTCCCAGAGGGGCCTCTGACCCAGACAGCTGTTGGGTGGGTAGGGGACTCCAGGAAGGAGTACTGACCTGAGTGTGGAAGGATGAAGAGTAGTGGTCAGATGATGGAGGAGGGGGAGGAATGGCAAGGGAAGGGGGCAGGGGGAAGGGGAGATGGGCTGGGGAGGGGATGCAGGTTGGTAAAAGAGACCAAAATGCCATGAGGAACTATGCGGGTAGTATAGAGGGGAGCAGATGGAAGGCAGGAAATAATTCTTAATGGGCGTGTATGTCATTTTTACATGAAGAAGTAAGATGGAGCCAATAAAAGACTTCAGACAGGGGAGAGGCCTGATCATATTTGTGTTTTAGAAATTAGACTGGCACCAGAATGTGTGAACTGGGAGTGGGAATAATACGGACCAGTAAAGAGACTCTAGCACTATTCCTATCAAAAGATCAAGTCCCAAGTTACGGCTGAGCCAGAGGGGATGATGAGGAAAGAATGCATTCGTGAGATAATGAGGTGGCAGAAATGCTATGTGCAACCATAGACTAAGTATGGGAGGTGAGGAAGATAGCAAGGATGGTACCCAGGGCTCCAGCTTGGCTGACGGTGGCCCATTTTTTAAGATGGGCAATGCCAGTGGGGAATGGCGGCAAGGCGTCGGGACGAGAAAAGCAGGTCAGATGGGCTGTAAACCTGGATTTTACAATTTACTAAAAGTCATGAGTCACTAAAACATTAGATTTTGTGTTCCCTACAAGCAACAGCGATTTTAATTACTATCACTGCAGTAAAGAATTTGATGCCACTTTACCCTTTTTATTAATATTAAAACTCAGGAGTTAGTTCTCTCTTTGTAAAACTACTTTATCTTTTTTCTTTTTAAAGAGACAGCAATACTCAACATGTTAAAAATTGACAAAATACTACTATAACTTACAATTTGTGGGGCATCATCCTTTCCCAAATAATCAGATAGGTATTTCTTTGCAAAAGAAGCTTTCAAATAATTTGTCCAAGCCCTCAAGATGCTATCATATGGTCAATTTCTTCATATTCTTCAAGTTCCAGCTGAGATTAAAAATCATCAGAAAAGCCTTCCTTGAACACCTTCTCTAAATAGGTCCCATTATTACTTTCATGGCACATGTCCTGTCATTCATACCACTCCATCAGCTTAAAATGATATTTTTATGTGTATACATATTGCCTTTGTCTCCCACTGTACTGTCAGGTCCCTGAGGGTGAAGATGGCGCCTGCTTCTTTTACCTGGGCATAACCAGTGGCAGCATTACGTCCAACACATACTCACCATTCTATAAATACTGGTTAAGTTCACAATTAAAGGAGAATCAAGATGTCTGTTCTCAAGGCTCTTTTCAGCCAGTTTCACTCTGATGGCCGTAATGGTTGTTAACATTCAAACTCCATCTCTACTCATTAATCAACAGCCACTGCTCAGAGCCCTGGAAGTCCCCTAGCCCTATTCATCCTTTTATCTACCATCTTTTGGGATTCCTCTGAATTTTCCACAACTTAAGGACTAACACCTGGCTCAGCAGACCTCCAGCTCTGGTGCTAAGACCTGTATTTGTTCGGCGTGGTTGGTGTCTGTGCTGTACAGGTTGGTAAATATGTTGAAGGTCATTGGAGGTCTAGATTCTGGCTAGACTTCTAATTCAAAGCCAGAATCTACTTTATGTTGCTATATAATACATGCAAACTTCCACAATAATTAAACAGATAGATATAAGAAAAGATCCCTAATGCCAATCATGAACAAGTTAGGTTCACATTAGAGCAAAACCATAGCATCAGATATGGTAAATGGATGAGCCTCTGTGTTAGGGTCAGGAGATAGGGAGGAAGTCTGTGGCGAGGCAGGGTTGCAGAACAATCACTTTTATTTTCTTTTGGATTAAAGACAAAGTTTTATCTCTTCCAAAAAGAGACAAGAGCTTTACTGGAAACAGCCAAACTTCAACTGTGTTGATTCTGCGAACATAGTCTTACGTGGAGAGAGCCCAAGTGAGCCTCCCTCCAGAAACTGGCTTAATTGGATTCCAATTGGGCAGAATGAATTCTTAATCAGAACATATTTTATTTGCTTAAAATGAATATTATGGCAGTTACCCCCTATTTATCAACAAAGTGGCCACTAACAGCTATCAGTGGCTGACCTTGACAGATTCCATTACTGAAATAATGAGGTCCCATGGGTTGCTATTATTAACGTTTGCTAATGGTTTTACATTGCAGAGCAGGAGACTGGAGTGAAATAGAGCTGCTTACTCCGGCAGGTTGACCACAGGGAAAAGGTGTGGAAGGGAGTAATGAAAAGCACCTGGAGCTTGATGCAAAATGAATGGCTCCCAGGCAGAACTTTCACAAAGGAAATGCAAATGCAGATATATCTCTCTTAATCACCAGCCTGAAAAGGTTGATTACTTAAAATTAGACTCACCAGATGTTTTTGTTGTAGGCAGGGATGGAAAGCTGACTAAGTGGGAAAATATAAATTTATCCTTTTAAAAGGTCCTAGTTACCTCTTAATAGCTGGTAGGAAATTGAAACTGAAATGATAAAATGAAAACAACCAGGTTCAGAGGGGAATGAATGGAGGAGAGAAGCTCAGACACAAGAAAAGGAGAACAAATAAGATGAAATTCTACTGTGTGAGCATTTCTGAAATTTGGAAGCTTGGGCTGATGTGCAAAAGAAAGGATTTTTTTTTTCTCCTAAGGACTCATTGGTTAGCAGCTTGCTTCTCACTGACATATTTTTAGATTGTAAAAATTTTCCTTCCCTTACCCTCAAAACCATTATTAATTTCCGTCACCTTCAGACACATGACTTGGCAGCAAGAAACACCAACCCAATTCTTTTTTTTTTTTTTTTCCTGGTGAAAACAAGCTGTGTGCAAAGGAATAAACTTGCTTCTGTGATGTAGTTTGGGAGGCACTGGAAAGGCCTGTTCTATCTCAGATTATCTCCCCCATCTTCCTGAAGTTTTCCCATCAAACATTTTGATTTGTTTCCTTGGAACCATCAAACATTTTGATCTTTCTGGATTTTCTGGTTAAAGTGCAAACATTTCTGGGAGAAGTATTAATAATAACTTCAAGCCCATTAGCTGTTTTCAACTAATTTCTCAGCCCAGATAGAAGTCCTGTGGGGACTAAAGCAGTGAAGTGGATTATTTTGGAGAAATTAGCATTTGGAGGAGGGAAAATGGCACTCATAAGAGTTGGAAGAGCTCATTTGGGCCTGTTTTACAATTCTCAAGAGGAGGGCCCTTCTCTGGCTTAACTGATCTCTATTGCCAAAACTTCATGAATCACTAATTCTCTAACTGAAGTCAGTTTCAGTTTTCTCATGGCTCTCTATATTGCCAAGGATGCCAAGATAATGAGAATATTGGATGCACACAAGGTCAACCTCCTTGTTTATCTGTAAGACAGAATACATTCTGTCTTGCAATTGTCCATCCTTTGGTTTCTGGGTCAGTGGTCCAGGATCCTGATAATTTCTTATGTGAGAAATTAGCTGTGGACCTCAAAATAACCTCTAAGTTTGCAAAATAGAAAACCAGATATGAGTAATCTCTTTATCAGATCTGATCTGTTATAATGAAGCAAATTATTGTACCCTCTGTAAGTGTACTTAAAGCCAAAAATCAGTGCATAGCATATAGGAAATGCATATGCAGTTTCAAACCAATCACTTTAAGCACATGGCGCATTAGAAGAGATAGACTCAAAGCAAGTAGCTCCTTTAAAAATGTTTTCTATGTATCACTTCAGTTCTGACCTTGACAGATTCCATTACTGAAATAATGGACCTACTCTATGGTAGGTACCACAATCCAAGAGTACAAAGGTTAGACCTGAGTAAGACTTGAATGTGCTCTATGCAAATGAATGCATTGTTATTAGGGAATCTATGCTGTATTGTATTATCAAGTTTAATAAAGTATAAACAGAAAAAATTAGCTAGGGGAAAAAGCATTGTATAATCCATTTTGGAATAAATAAAAGGTGGCTTTGGGAAACATAGATTCCCCCACCCTCAATAAGAAATCCCAGAAATAGGAATGAGAAACAGAAAAAACAAAAATTGGTAGGTGACCCTCACTTGGGAGATAACAATTGTTAGTGACTCCTATTAAATGAACTGTTTCTGAGACAATTTATCACTCATGTTGGGTCAGTTACTCTAAAAGCATCCTCTAATTGGTAATAAACAGCTCCAGTAGTATGCCTGGTTCATATAATAAAATTTTATTTGAATGTCACTATGTCAGAACATGTAGAAAAATATTACATTTGCACTACCTATAAAATGGTATTTGTTCTACAAGTAGTATGAAATAAATTATTGGAGGATATATGAAAATGTTTAGATTGTTTTCAAGCACTTGCCAGTCATTTCTGCGTACTTGACTTAAATCACTAATTATAAAACATTTCAATTCAATCATCAAAGGAGATAACCCCAGGACCTGCACTCACTGAGATTCTCTTTATATAATCATAGTTACCATGTGTATTTGAGAGTAAAAAATTCCTCTTTATCTGCAGTTTAGAGTCTTTAATTGAGACTTATTTTCTCAACCATTATTCAAATACGATGACATTGTAAATGGTTATACAAACTTTGAATTAATTTATTTTTTATGAAGACTGTAAGGGCAAATACAAATGAAAAGGGGCTTAAATTCTCACTTTTAAAAGCAGGGGAAGCAATGTTCTTCTTTTTCTTAGAACATTTCTTTTGTAAACTTGTAATTACAAATTGTTTCTCTTCTCCTCTGAGATGTAACTATTTTAAAAAGCCCCCTGCAGGTCTTACATCCCAGAAGTGTCTTTTTCTAGGACCTAGGAGCCATGTCTTTGAAATGTAATCAAAGGAGACAAGGTCTCTGTCTCCCAGCTTCAGTGGGAAGGAAGGTAGGGAGCCTAAACTTCCCAGTGGCGCCTCCCTCCAAGTTACAAAACTACCTCCTGTCATAAGAGAGATACCAGAAGTTTTTTTTTTTTTTTTTTGTATGAAGCCAATTAGCTAACACAGATGGCCACCCCAATTACCAGGTAATTTTCGGATAAACTCTGTGTGACAAACAGCGCTGTCAAGTCCTCTTATTTGAGGACTGGCTAGCTATTGTTTATCTCAACAATATGCATGTAACAGGTCCCAACCATTTGGCTTTATAAATGAGTGAGCTTTCTTTTTGTCTTTCAATCAATCCCTCTGTGAACTCCCTGTGGTGTATATCACATCCTGATTTATGCTTATTCAATAACAAAGCTGTTTTTCTTTCTCTACTATCTTTGTGGAGAGGTTTTTTTTTTTGAAGATGATTTTGTTTTAAAATTTCCCCAGCATGACCTCGTGTTGATTGTGCAGATAGATATATCTCATATGCTTTTAAAATATGTTCCTAAGACCCCAGCAGATGTTAATTAATATTCGGTTTTCCTGCCCATGGGTTAGCCATGAGGGTCAAACCTAATCCTCCTGCCTCCAGGTCTTACCAAGTTACCCTAGAATATGTTCTGGCCCCCTTCGCCACCCTCTTCCTGGTATTATCTCTAATAATGCCCTGCAACTTTAATTTGGATATAGATGATTAATTTTATATTTCAAAGAATGAGATAATAGTGAGTGGATTGTCTTAAACTTCGTGTGGCAGGGAACCGTCAGCTAGCTGAGAAAAAGACAACTAGCCTGGCGGGAAGGAGACAGGCGTAGGTTGGTGATTCAAGGTCAGAGAATGTATGACAGAAAATAAAACATCCCATGACCTCAAAGGGCAAGACAAGATGAAACAATGGTTCAAAGATCATCAAGAGGAAAAAAGCGTAGAAGAGATATTAGGCTTAAGTTCTAGCAACAGACTGCCACACAAGACAACCCTGGCTCTACCAGGTTGAGCTGCAGACAGAAGCTGGTCCTGTGTCACTTGGAGTGTACCTAGAATGGCGCTGTCCACGGAACCTTCAGCAATGGAAATGTTCCATATCTGCACTGCCCAATGTACTCGCCACCAGCCACGTGTGTCTACTGACCACTGAAAATGTGGCTGGTGTGATGGGGGTGGGGGTTGAATGTTTGATTTTATTTGATTTAATCAACTTAAATTGAAATAGCGATATATATGCCTAGTGGCTGCTCTACTGGACAGCATAGAACTATGTGATTCAAGGGAAAAAGGCTTCTGGGTCATTTACTTCTTAAATATTATAATGCCTGTGCTATTGGGGGAAATATAAATCTCATGCATGGGCTGCATGAGTTTACCACTGATTGGCGGATGTGCAGAGACTGGAGTCGACATGCCCCCAAAAGTCACTGGAGTGATGAGAACATCTGGGCACTTGGGATGAGGTAAGCTGCTCTGGGCTCCCTCCAGCCATCTCATGAGACCTTTTTGCTGTCTTTCTTTCACATATTTCATTATTTTCAAGCTCTGCTATCTTTATTTTGCCAAAATCCTGGGGCTCTTAAGAGGATTCATTTGTGAGAGTTTTATAAATTGCTTTGTAGATTAAAATTCTCTACAAAGCATCTATTACTATCGGCAGTCCTGACTTGGTGAGATTAGGCTCTGACAGGTCCCATTTATAGGGTTTGGAGCAAAGCATATGAGTTATTAACCCAGGAGGGAGGCTCACACAGATACAGTTAGGTCAGGGGATCGGCTTCCCAATACACCTACTTGTTAAGCCGACCCTGCCCTTTGGCTCCAGCCTGGCCTCACAGTTCCTCCCTTCTCTGCCTACTCTTAGCCTGGGGTCTCTCAGCCCCTGAGTAGAGCTGGCTTATACCTGCCTGAGGGGTTGTGTCATTAGCTCAAGCCTTAGGGTGGGGAGAGGCTGGGGAAGGTAAGAGCTGCATAGTGGAAACAGTAGTAATGGATTTGAATTTGGAAGACCTACCTTTGAGTCCCAGTCTTGGTTTGTTAGTTATGAACCCCCAACTAGGCACTTAGTTTCTTTAAGGCTTAGTTCTCTCATTCATTTAATATTTATTGAGCACCACATATGGGCCAGGTATTGTGTTAAGGACAGATTCATCAGTAAACTAGACTAAAAACCTCTACCCTCATGGAGCTTACATTTTCGGTGGGGAGAACTGAAAATAAAACATAATAAACATATTACATAACACATTAGAAAGTAAGCTTAGGGAGAAAAATAATCTGGGTAAACTGGATGGGGGAATAGTTGGGAGAGAGTATGATATATTAATAACTTCTGTGGGGAAATCAGGATAGGTCTCATTGGGAAATAGACATTTGAGCAAAGGCTTGAAGGAAATGGGCATGCACCTATCTACCTGTGACAGCTTTCCAAGTAATGTAAGTTTGAGTCCAGAAATAGGGCAAAGAAACCTGAAAATAAAAACTAGTGGGTGATCCTCTCATGGAGATAATAACAACTACCCTCAAAACGCCTGCTACATGCTAGGTGCCAAATACCTTCTATCTATAGGCTGATGCTGATTGGTCTTCTTCATCCTGGAAAATGAAGGCTAACTCCAATACCTTGACAAATTATCAGTCTTAGGTAGGGGATCGTATTCAACTTGAATTGATTTTTTCCACCATTTACTATTACGAATTCATATCAACATTATGAAATAGGCTGGTGCCTATGTGTATGTAATGTATGAAACTATTAGGAGCAGTTCTCCATGGAACTCTGAGTTGTTATTCCTCCAAAATATCTTTTCAAGGATATTTAAATAGTGAATCATCTTGGAAGATAAAGATAGTGTCTCGGTCTGGAGCAAAGGGCAGATTTGCTTACTGCTCATTATAAAAGATGTGGGTGTGTAATGTTCAGGTTCCTTTCCTGCAATGCTATCCACCGTGTCTATAGTTGTCACATGGCCCTCTTTGCATAACCTTGTAGAAGTTGGGACTCAGGTGACCTGTGCAAGACAGTGATGATACTCTGGCTATTGTTATTGTGATGAATCTCTGACCCGAGAGTCCCATATCTTCTGCCAGCATCCAGGAAACAAACTGTGGCAGGGTAATGTGTTAGCTTGAAAGTAGAATAAAATTCAAGACCCTCTCTTCAGTCTTGACCTTTACTATTGAGTTAGGGATTTTCCTAGGAGAATATTTAGAGAAATTTGAGAAGTAATATTAACAGTAAACCTTATAAGCATAAGTTATTGAGGGATTTCCTGAAATCCAAATTAACTTTTTGTCCTAGTTGAAGTACAAAATCCTTAGATTACAAAGTAAAAAATAAAAAGGATGGTTCATCAATTGTTCCAGCCCCACTGCAAAGACAGTCAATTCTTAAGTAGTTGGTTTCCTCAGGCAATTGGAAACCTAGATGATAATTTTATGAATTTAACAGGCCATTACTGGACATTCTGTTTTCACTTTCACATATATTTTCCATCTTTCTAAAGTTATGGGGATGTCTTTTCCTTAGAAAGGTCAGACTTCAGGAAGCACATAACATTTGAATAATCTGAAAGGTCAGCGTCCTTGGATGTGCAAAGCTGCCAGAGCTGGGTCAGAGGGTCAAGCTGAACAGAATTACTGAAGGCTGGTTTATGGCTGGAAATACAATCTGAAGATAAAATGGAAAGCTAAGCTCTGACAGCGTGGTATTGAGATTTAACATTTGTACAAAGTTCTTGAGGGTAAAGGCATTGCCAAGAACAAATAAGATGATTCAGAAGATCATCGATTTGGAGAAGTCACCCATATAACCAAAAGCAAACTCCAACTCAAGTAATTACATACTACCTACCTGACATTTCCCTAAAATATCATTGCTGATTTTTTTCTTCAAAATTAGGGAAGAATATTAGTAGCACCCTTAAAGATGTATAATGAATATACCTATTTCTTTGGGAGAACCTACTTACAGGGAGTGTATTTGAAATTCTCATGTTCAACTCAGTTCCTATTTTATCCTGTATGCAGCATTTCCACTATTTATCTTTGGGCACTTCCCCAAGGAAGTCTAGGGAAGCTATTCATCCTTAAAGCATCCAGATGTGCTTTATAAAGTATATCTGCATTCACCAGCCACTACAATAGTGCCTTTTCTAAATATTGATTTATTGCTGCTATTGCCACTCAGGCAAAATTCAGTACTTATTAAAATATTTTTATTAAGAAATATAAAAAAAAAACTCTTTCAAGTTTTTACTCTTTTAAATCCCATATACATCATTAAATAATATGCAATCCAACAATGACTGAACTCATGGTGATAAAGTAGCTTTAAAGAATCTGAAGAGTAAAAAGAGAAATTAGGTTAAAGGAATACAAAGTGATTGAAGTAGACAGAACACCAAAAACAAGTAAAAAAAAAATGGATAAATTGGACTTCATCATAATTAAAAACCATTGTGAATCAAAGGATATTACCAAGATGTGAAAAGACAACCTACAGAATGAGATAAAATATTTATAAATCATATATCTGATAAGGGTTTAATATCCAGAATATATAAAGAATTCCTAAAACTCAACAACAAAAAGATAAAACATACACAATTAAAAAAAATGAGCAAAGGACTTGAATAGATATTTCCTCAAAGAAGGTATACAAATGGCCAATAAGCACCTGAAATGATGCTCATGATCATGAGTCATTAGTGAAATGCAAATCAAAACCACAATGAGCTATCACTTCACACGTTCTATGATGGCTATAATAAACACAACAGAAAATAGCAAGCATTGCCGAGGATTTAGAGAAATTGGAACCCTTGTACGTTGCTGGTGGGAATGTAAAATGGTACAGATGCTATGGAAAATAGTTTGGCACTTCCTCAAAAAGCTAAACATAGAATTACCATATGACCCAGAAATTCCACTCCTAGATATACACCCCAAAGATTTGAAACAGTTATTTGTATGCCCATGTTCATTGCAATATTATTCAGAATAGTCAAAAAATGGTAACAACCCATGTATCCATCAACAGAAGAATCAATAAGCAAAATGAAGTACATACATATAATGGACTATTATTCAACCACAAAGAGGAATAAAGTTCTCCTATGCACTATAACATACATGAACCTTGAAAACAATATGCTAGGTGAAATCATCCAGACAGAAAAAGGACAAATGTCATAGCATTCCACTTATTTAAAAAATCTAGAATGGATAAATTAACATAGACAGAAAGTAGATCATAAGTTACCAGGGGCTGGGATAGGAAGGAATGGGGAGTTATTGCTTAATAGTTACAGAGTTTGGGGGGATGAAAACATTTGAAAAAAGTGGTGATGGTAGCACACGATCATGAATGTAACTAATGCCCTAAATTATATACTTAAAAAAATTAAAATGGCAAATTCTATGTTATATAATTTATCACAATACATTTTTTAAAAAAAATGTATATGCCTTTATTTGTGATTTTTTTTGTTTATTTATTATAGCTTATTATGGGGGTACAACAGTTCTGGTTAAGTATATTGCCCATGCCCCTCCCAACCTCCCGAGTCTGAGCCTCAAGGGTGTCCATTCCCCCGACAGTGCACATCGCACTCATCATGTAGGTATACCTGTATACCTATTTGTGATTTTTTAAGATGCAAATTCTACATTAGTCAAATAAAAGCTTTAAAAAAAACAGGAAAAAAGTGAAGAAATTATTAGGGTCTAAGTAAATATACCTGAGATAATTATAGGCAAGTAAAATTAAAAAGACAGATACAGACTACTATAGGAGTAGAATAAAACAAATCAGATCAAATACCAAATTACTGTTTTGAATATGCTACTTTAATAGGCAAAAACTAGAAATTGAATTGGAAGAATAGTTAATAAATAAATAATGGTATAACAACATGATGGAATAACTTGCAGGCACTAAAATCATTATGAAGCCCATGTATAAAAATGGAAATATGTTAACAATACAATGTTATGTGAAAGGATCTGAATATAGAACAACATATATGATATTATGGCAAATTTTGCTAAGATACATTTTATGTGGCAGACAAAATATAAAAATGGAAACAGTTATGCTAGGATTAAAATATTTCTCCTACTGGTGCCTTATTATTAATTCAGTTTTTTAAAAAGGAAACATGAAAAGACACTGGTTGGTTCAAAGTTGCATCTCTATTAGTAATTGCCTATTGCGCAAAATTAGTAACTTTGGAGTTTCGGGAGAGCTTCCTTTTGTCTTAGAGTTGTATCAATTATATACATTTTTATTCTACAGATTTATGTTATGTCTAAATTGGGCTAAAATTAGTGACTTTAGAGTTAAGGCAGTGGTTTGAAGTTGTAGGTTGAAGAAAGTCCATATTGAGTTTTGCTTGGGAATCTCACTAAATATTCTCATTTAATGCCAAGATTTCAAGGTTCAGTTTATGCAACCAAGATAACAGAGTTCAGAATTAGCTTAGGAATTTAGTAGTCCAAGTTTTTCTTTTTACAAATGAAAACTAAGGTGTACAGCTGCATGTTGACAAAAGCCAGGTTGCCTGGGCCTTAATCCTCTGCTCATTGCATTATGCTAGTACAACTTCTTATCCATTGTCAGATTCTGCATTGCTATGTATTACAGACATGTGCCTCAGTGAGCTTGGTGCTGGAAGATGTAACTTCAAAATGTTGCTGGTTTATTGCTCTTAATTTGTGCTAAATTAACCAAACCCATCATCCTTTCTTACATTGTGAGAATTATTTCAACACATCAGTCACTAGACTTTGGTACATACTAGAAGCTTAATGGGGAACTCTAAATGCAACCCAATTCAGACTTCTCATTCCACTCTTGTGAAAATCTCTGTTCAAAGCCCATAAATTAAACAGGCCAATTTGACCTGAAAAATGGAAATCAATCAGAAAACATTGCCACCTTTTATGATTGCTATTAATTCAATATTACTTGAAGCAAGGCTGGATTAAAAAATAACCCCCTCTGGTCCATTGGTCCTCTCCTGGTCTAATCCTATTTCCATCCTGTTATTTCAGGCTGCTGAGCCACTGATAGGGTTGCTAAATAATCAATTGTCTGCTCTGCAATCAATCATTATGGAGAAAGAAAAAACCATGCAAATTATTCTGAAAATGGACTAGCATTACTCATTCAATAGAGTCTATGATTCAGTTTATTAAACCGAGGACTAACCCTATTTCAAAGTAATTGCAAAATGTTAGTAAATTCTCCAGGTAGGCAAGCAGAGACATGAGTTGCAGATAACACTACATGTATTGGTCAGGCCAGTAAGAGGTTTTAGTGTCCTTCTCTGCATTTTGACATCCATCTGGCTCTGAGCATGTCTCTGAAGGTCATGTGGAGACTTAGAAGTAGAATCCCTTGCTAACAGAACAAAAGCATCTTTGTTCAGAGGCTTGCTGACAATTTTAGGTGTTAAAACCTAACAGTAAAAAATGGAATTATAGAGCTGGAAAGGATTATCAAAATGTAATTTAATTCTAGACAAATCCCATGGAAGACATATGACTTTTCTAAACTATTTCAAAAGAGCACCAGGGGAATTACTTTAGTTGTATCTTTTATTTTTTCTCTTAGATTCTGATAATATCTTATTAATGGGCAGCGAAATCTTTAAAAGATCATGTGCTCTTTGAGATGTGAGATGGTACTTTTTTATCCTGACCAACTTGGAATGAAAACTACTCTTTAATGTAGACGTGAAATCAAAGATAATGCGAGAGGAAATTATAATGAATCAAGGCAATACATCTGCTTAAGGAAATCAGGATTCCCTCACTAGTGTCTGGTTTTAGCATTTATTAAGCACCTTTTTTTGCTAGTGTTGAGGAACTCAAAGACAAATAAGACACAGTCCCTGCCCTTGAGAGGTTAAAAATCTAGTATGCTCTGTTGCATGGTTTATTTGACCACTTTGTATACTACTAATGAAAGTGCTTGCATAAACAAGCATATGTGCAATGCACAAAAACCCCCTGGAATTTTTATTTTTTATTTTTGAGACGAGGTCTCATTTTGTCACCCAGGCTGCAGTGCAGTGGCATGAACATAGCTCACTGCAGCCTCAAACTCTTGGGCCCAAGTGATCCTCCTGCCTGGGCCTCCCAAAGTGCTGGGATTACAGGTATGAGCCACTGTGCCTGGCCCAAACCCTGGAATTTTAAAAACAAATGTACATGCAGTATAATTCATGAGTAAATGTTAAAAGTATGCCCCAATCCTAAACTGATAGTCTAGGCAGTGCTTCCCAGAGCACACCAATTTTTAGGCTTCCCATCAGTTCCCACTCAATCAAATTCTCTAGGAATGGGCCCTAAGACTACGCATTTCCCAGTAATTCTTTTGTGCTTCCATCGTTTCTTGACTTTTCCCAGAAAAGTTAACTTTCCTAGAAATAAAGTAGTTCTCATCCAAAGGCAAAATGGTCTTCAGTTATGAGCCATTATTTTTGCATTTATTTCACTTTCAGACTTATGTGAAAATGGTTGCCCTGGATGCTCAGAAATATTTCACTTTCACAGCTCGGTTACATTCTTCCACCAAGTCTTTCATTCAGTTTCTTTAACACTCTTATAGGTGGTTTTTCCAAACTTGATGAGGAAAAGGCCTCAAAATAGGCAGGTCAGCAAGTGCTGGCTGAGACAGTTCACTGAAAGGCATGGAGGTGGGAATTTTGAAAGCAATAACCAGAATCTGAAAGTTCTCCTATCCCCTCAAGGAAAATTCCCTATTGACACTGTCTCCATAACTGCTTTCACTTTTATGAGAAATGTAAATAGTCAGAAATTAAACCTCATTAATATAATGAAAATATTTCTTGCTTGAATTAATAAAGCTCTCTCCTGCTGAGTTTAAAGCACCAAGTTGTTGAAAAGACAAAAGTATGACTTTTAGCTTTTGCCTGATAATTGGAACATGAAATTCTCATGGGATATGGCTCTCATTCTTAGCTTCTGTCTACAACCAGCCTGGCCAAAACTATTTCCATGGGAACAGACATCAAATCTGTGAAAATATTGGAAAAGCTACTATAGGGATGTTCATCCAAACTCATTTGCTATACTTTGCCAAGTAAGGGCCCACATGTAAAAAAAAAAAAGGCAAGCACAGGTGAACATTCTACTTTAAAAATGACTTTGCTATCAGGGAAAACCTATAAGGGCCGCTCAGGAAACCATGTTTCTTCCTTTCCTTTATTCCCCTGTCCCTCCTTCCTTTCTTTTCTTTTTCACTCCCTTCTTTTCTCATTCGTTCATTCAACCAATATAATTGAACTCCTATTTATGGTTAAATACATACGGACATTTATATTTTCTCCTATTTGCGTCAGACACACTGATGCATGGCTTTAAGAGGAAAACCAATCAACAAAGATACTGTTTTTAAGGATATCTAGGAAGCATGTCTATTAAAACAGACATAACAATGGAAGGGAAGGGTTGGTATCTCTGTAACACTAGCATTCAACACATAATAGCTCACATACATTTAGGATTTGTGATGCCTGAATAGAATGGTTGGAGCCACACTAGAAGTCTGCAGAACTGGTATAGAAATGTGCTGGAGAGTCACAGTAGCTGAGAAACATAAAAGGAACATCTCTTTTCCCTTTAAGTGGAGAAACCACAGGTGTGTAGTGGGGAATTCAGAAGCCTGTGTATAAGATGGAAATAACAGATATAAAACCACAGTGCTTCAAGTACAGCCAAATAAATGAGGATCAACTCTCTTTATTCCAGACAGGACTGAATATCTTTCATCAGATGAAACAAAATTTTAATAAGTAACTGCCCTTACCAAAGACAGATGGATTAATTGGTCTATTAGAGAAATAAAGAGTGCCCCTGAGCAGACAGACCTTTGATTTCTTTATCAACTGGATTGTCTCCAAAAGTTCTACATCAAATGTATAATCTGAGTGTTTCTTTGAATGAAATGCACATCAGGAATTAATTTGGCCATGTATTAAGCCTGGGAACATAGCCTGTAAATAGGGTCATGCACATAAACATTTACAGTGGTTCATTTGGGATTTAAAAAATGTTAGGAATATGAAAAAGAATCATGATGGATCCACACCATGAAAATAGGGAAATGTAGAAGACAAATCAATTTTCATTTTTAAAGACTTAAAAAAGTAAGAGAATGGCAAGCATTAGTGATTGTTACCATAAAGGTTCTAACGGGCACATTCTAACATAAATTGAGCAAAAAAATTCTGTTCATCTCCACATCTCACCATAGCCAACGGTCCTAACTTTTGAAATTAGGTATTAATAATTTAATAAAAAATAAGGGCAGAATGGATAATTAATTGACTTTGAAGATATTACTTTTTAAAGTGCCAGTATAATTCATGTTTCTCAATTCCTTATCGTTAAAACAAAAGTCATTACAGATCCCTAAGCTGGTACTGAGAATTCAGGGGAAGGTCAGAAAAATGCCACCTTCTGAAATGAAAACCAAGGAAGATCATCATAAAACAGATGAAGATATTCATCTGCAGAAATCTTCCTGAAGTTACTCTTCAGAAGAAAGGTTTTGAAAATGTTTCTGATAAAAACATATCTCTCTGTTCATCCAAGATTTCAAAGTACCTCTCCAAAAGTCATCAAACAAATACCAACCTACAGCACCACCAGTGTAAGCAAGTGCTAATCTCAGAACCGTAGCATTAATGTGTGTTATAACAGGCTATTTTGATGACTGAAAAGAGATGTTGAAAAAGATGAGTCCAACAGCTAAGAAATCTTCAGCATTCTTTCCGCGAGAAAGGTGTTCTGATTTTTAGACAACTGGTCTTGCTCATCTAATCACAAATATCCCTAGAGTAGAAAAGCGTTATTAATCGTTGTTCCAGAGTTATAAAATACCATTTAAAGAACATCTAAGAAAGTTCATATATCTCAATCTTTTGCTTATCAAGCTATATCATAATGTCTTTTCTCCACATTATTCTCTCTTCTTGGAAAGTTCTGGCCCATTCTCTATTTCTGCTGTTGAAATTCTGCCCATCCTTCATGGTTCAACTCCAACGTCTTCCTCTTTACACAGCCTTCTCTGATCCTCAGCTCTGTCAGAGATCTCTGCATTTTTATTACAATGGCTAACTCTGCTTTCTGTTTTATCTAGCTGTTTCACCATTAGATTGTAAGCTATTTGCTGTATGCTTGTATTTTGATTCATATTTTAAAAAGTTTATAAGAATGTACATCTCAAATCCTCTGCCAGATGCTTTTATGTTCATTTGATCCTCACTGTGTCCCCCATATGCTTGGTTCACGGACCCTCACTAATTTGGCATTGCTGTAAATATAAATATGACCTTCCAAGAGAATTCTCTTATCAGGAAGGCATGTCCCATGCAGGTGAATGGATCCAGGAAAATGGGTATCTGGTACTTACATTTTAAATAAGTGAGTTTATTGGAATTTGAGTCATGTAAGGCAACTTCCCAGAGTGTAATAATGCTTAGATGAAGAGAAAAGAATGGTAATCTAGGCTTGCAAAGTTGATGCCTGGACTGGAATGTGGAGACTCCACTAACAAGCAGCCACTCTAGTGAAATCCTACCTGTGAGAGCCACGAGGCCTCCAGCAACCAATTTAAAGGAAACAAAACAAAACAAAACCTGCCCAGAGACAGTACATGTATTCCGACATGAGAAAACTCAGAAGAAAATGATTCTTGCACGCTTTCCAAAGAAATCCTGAAATCTGAAACTAAAGCTCACCGGCTTGTGGAAGAAAAAAACCCAAAACAAAATACATCAACAGCTCTTTTTTTCAGACCTTACTAATTAGGCATTTATAATAATTACAACACGGTTGGTATTAAAGTAGGAAAATAAAAGTAGCTTATTCTTATATAAATGTTAGGCTTTCATTTAAAGTACTGTATGGGAAAAGCAATCTAAAAATAGCTTTTGAAACCAAGGGCACAAGGAAATAAAAATTTCTTTTAAAGGTGCCTTCCATGTCAGACTCCAGAAATTACTTTTTGCATGCATGCATCCCTGGGTAGGCATTTTCTATTAAATAGTTTGGGCTTAAGATGAGGTACACATTTTTTTTTTTAATTTCATTTTGCTTTCCACTCCTTGCTCTCTGAAGTTGAGGAATAAACAGATAATTATAATTGAATATGTGAAAAGATAGATATATGGAAGATATATGGAAGGGTTATGGAAGAATCAAACCAGGGCAAGTACCTAATCCCTGGAGAGAAGGGAGAAGTGCAGAAGGCTTCCTGGAGGAGGTGGTGCCAAAACCAAAAGAAAGTAGAAGTTAGCCAGGCAAGGGGATGGGAGAGCATTTCAAGCAGAGGATTAAAAAATGAAGGTGTAGGTGTGAGATGACATGGCAATGATAGGCAATTTATTGTCACTGGAGAATAAAGAATAAGGCAAAGGATTGTAGGAGAGGAAATACGGGTGTGGGCAGGGGCTGTATCTATGGGCACCGTATCTTTAAGGATTTAAGGATCTGCACTTTACTGGCAATAGAGAGGCATTCAAAGGCTTCAATCAGGAAAGTGATATGGTTAAACCTATATTTCATGTGGTTCACTTCAGGGGGAAGGTGAAGAATAAGAGCAACAAAGCTGTGGACAGGGAAACGTTTGTAGCAGTGCAGGAGAGAGAGGAGGAGGGCTGAATGGAAGGAAATGGACTACTTAGGAAACAGCGAACAAGTGAAAACAAAAGGACTACTCAACTACTTGGATGTGGAGGCTAGGAAGAGGAGAGGAATCTTGAGTGTCTAATGACTGAGTAGATGTTAATGCTATATTCTAAGACAGAGGCTTCAGGAGAAGAAGCCGGCAGACAATGAGTGCAACTTCTTATCTGCGAAGAATAAGGTTTCTGTGGGACTTCCCGGTAGAGGTGTCCATTGGGTAGTTGGATGCAGGGGTCTGAGCCCGGGGAGCGCCGTGGATGAGGTTGGAGATGGGCAGTTCATCAGTGTTCCACTAATACCTGAATACATGGAAATGGAAGGACCCAGCAAGAGCAAGGAGAATAAAAAGTGAGAAGGTAGAGAACGGGTCTCTGGAGGATACGACCATTTAAGGGAGAAAAGGAAAAGGAGTGTACAAAAACAGCAGAGAAAGAAGATCAGGGAGTGAAGAGAGATTGAGCCACAGAATTAAATGAATGCATAAAAGAAGAACAAGAGATAAGGAGTGTGTACATATGTGTGTGTATATGTGTATGTATACACATTATTTTGTGTGCGTGTGGATCAAGATAGTATCTGAGCATTAGTTTCTACTACCTCACTCCTAAAATCCCATTTCACGACAAAAAAAAAAAAAGATGAAAAGAATTAATCAGAACAAATCATAACCCATGACAAGAAAAATGTCATTCCATTAGTATTTCAAAAATGATGGAGGAATCTCTGGGAGACAGACAGCAGATGGGATCTGCTTTAGAGGGAAACAGAACTTGAAGAAAAGACCAAAACAAATATAAGAAAAAAAAAACTGCAGCAAATGTCAGGGTTTTGAGGGAACTGCTTGAAACGCAAACATAGAATCAAAGGATATGCAAGTGGAGGGGATGGAGGGGCATTCTCGAAGGCCTGCAGTCTGAGGGAGCGTTGTGTGGCAATCCGCCTGTCCTGCCTTGCTCTGCACCAAGGGGCAGCAGCACAGTTCAAGGTCAACGTGATGACTGTGGGGACTGGTCTAGAAGTCCAGGGAGGGAGGGAGGATAACTCCACTTTGTATTCTCTGTAGTCCCGAGCTGTTCGACTCTTTCACATTGAGAATGTATTCATGGATTACTTGAGTACATCATTGAAATAGAAATAAAGTCTTTTGGATTCAACTGGAAATTTGGAAGGCCTTGGTGACCGTGACAAGAACAGTAAAAGGGAAGGACGTTGCAGCCAATGGTGCTTTGAGGCATGAATGAGAGATGACAAAATGGAAGAATCAAGGGTCGAATCTTGGGGGGAAATTAACATCAGTTGGAAAGGATGGATGGGGAGGAGTCAATTCTTCTGGGAAGGACAGGAGGTAGAAATAGGAAGTACAGAAGGACATGGGTGCAAGTGGACAGTGGAGGTAGAAAAAGAAAGGGAATTACACTTGAAGGCCTTTTCTTAGAGAATGAGACAAGGTTATCTGCTTAGAGGGTGGCAATCCAAGGCTGTGAAGAGGACCCAAATAGGAAAAAGATCTGAAAAAAATCCACCAAGAACAAATCAAAGGATTGACAGTGATGTTGAGGATTTAGTTGAGGCTGGAAACCCCAGATAGGTGGTGCTGCCCAATTCGCAGTGAGGGACTTTCTCCAGCAGCTCTTAGTGACCTGAGTGCGGCAACAGCAAAGGCTGGTTGGCAGGGCCACCCAGGGTTGGGAGATCCTTAGGCCAAAGAAGAAGCAGGGTATTAGGACACAAAGAGTACTGGTGATAACGATTGATCAGATGATCCACCTTAGCTCCTGGTTTGATGAAGACGCCTGGCTTCTGATAGATTTGCAGGAAGTGGAAGCCTCAAGAACCCACAGGTTCCTGACACAGCCCAAAGGCAGGAGGTGAGCATGAAGGGGCAGCATATAGATGTTGGTCCTCTGCTTTTAACAGCCAGAAGCAGAAGCAGCAAAAGTCTCTATCCCTCCTTGTGTTAGAAAGAACAATGAGCAAAAGAGCAGAGAAATTCATAGGCCATAAGCCAGGGCAAACCAACAGATGACGGAAGGATAAAGCATTTTTTCATCACTTCATCATTCCTTAATTTTTCTCACCAGTTTCCAGTGGCCGTGGACTGTGTATGTCACTAAGTGCTGTCTTATGGAGCATGTTTTCCCATACCTGTGGCTAGAGTTTGCCATGCAGAGAGAAGTCAGTGCCACTCTGGCAGGCTATGAGCTTCCAGGATCATTAAAGGGCCTCTTACCCATGGGCTGGTGTCCTGAAGGACAACCAAGGATGTGTCCTCCAAGAGCCTAGGCTTTCTGTGATGTCTTTACCATAGTGTGTTCCTTAGTATGAGAAGAACTGGCCAGGCAAGATGTCCCTAAATTGTCCTGCATCCATGGCAGAGCAGGGAAAGAGTCACTGTGCTCAGGGACAAGAGAGGAGGTGGACCAAGTGGTGGCCTTGTAGAGACTTTGTTTCAAGGCACTACAGCATGGCTGGGCATTTGGTGGCTCTCTGGTGCTGAAATACTGTAGGGACAGACAGTGCCCTCTCTCAGCAAGGCTGTGAGTATCTCTGCTCTTTGATGCCGGCCCACGTGGCTGCAGGCTGGGCAGTGTCCCGAGTGGTCCCCTAGACCCCTGGGGAAGACAGCACAGTGTGCCAGGGACATCAACACAGACTCAGGAAAGGGAGACAATTCCACTTTTTACCTCCAGGTAAGACAGAGAGGATAGAGACACCGAGGGAAGGGAGAGTTAGACTGATCCTTCACAAGTCTCCTTCTGTTTCCAGCAGGTGCTGACCTCCAGCGTGATCTTCCAGGAGTGGCAGCAAGAAAGGAAACCCCGAAGCCTGTCTGCCCTGGTGGCCTGAAGACTGTCTGAAATCCACTTCTCAGGCTGATCATGGCCTTAAGGGAGTTGGGCATAAACCTAGAGGGTCCCAGCAGAGACAATCCCAAGTGAGTTCCTCAGATATCTTGTTTCAGGCAGTGGAGCTGGGACCGTCCCCAGCATAAAGGCTGACAGGACACCATCTGCTTTCAAGCCTGTTTCATTCAGTTGATTTATTTTTTATTTTTTTCAAGCATTTTTTTCAGAGGATATATGATAGAAAAATTAAACATGTTGCACTATCATTCCTCTTGGACCTAAATAAACATGTAATTTTTTTTAACCTAAGTGCTTAGGTTTTATGTAGTTGTATTTGTTTACATAATCCCTTCATTTCATATACAATTTGAGGTTGCTCACAAATACATAAAAAAAAAAAAGAAACAGAAAAACCGGACCAAAAAATTTGCAAAAGTATGCCAGCCAAAAGATATAGATGGTTGATTTATAAAGTTATATGCAATTCCAAATAAAAATAGAAGTGTTTTGGGGAAACTAGATAGAAACTGATTTCTAAAACTCATAAATAAGCAAGTGAAAGTGGTCAGAAGTCTGCAAAAAAGAATGAGGAAGTATCAGATCTGAGACAATAAAAATAAAATATAACCTCAATAATTAAAAGTTTGCTCTAAGTTAATGAACAGACTGATCAGTAGGAAATACATGGGCATTCAATAAGGTGGTATAGAAAATCAACAGAGAAATAAATGGTGTCCCCATGCAGAAAAAGATAAAATCAGATCACAGGTTAAATTCTGAATGGTTCAAAGACTTAAATGTATAAAACAAAACCATGAAAGTAATGGG
>CM052445.1:14904823-14937970 GCA_028533085.1 Varecia variegata
TCAATAATTAAAAGTTTGCTCTAAGTTAATGAACAGACTGATCAGTAGGAAATACATGGGCATTCAATAAGGTGGTATAGAAAATCAACAGAGAAATAAATGGTGTCCCCATGCAGAAAAAGATAAAATCAGATCACAGGTTAAATTCTGAATGGTTCAAAGACTTAAATGTATAAAACAAAACCATGAAAGTAATGGGAGAAGATATGGGAGAATTTCTTTGTAACTTTGTAGTGGGAAAGGCATATTTTAGTAGTGATTCAGAAGCCATAAGAGAAAAAAATATAAATGAAATTATATAAAAATTAAAAAAAATCCACTTGGAAAAAACAATATAAGCAATGTCAAGTGACAAGTAACAAATTGGGAATACACAGATAAATTGCAAATGACACAGAGAGCCAATTCCCTAATTTATTTGTCAGGAAAAAACCAAGAACTTTACAGAAAAGAGTTCATATAATGTTGAAAACTTATATAACACTTATTATATGACAAACATTCTATTTACCCACTTAATCCTTAAACTAACCTCATCATACAGGTACTGTTATCTCCATTTTATTACCAGGAACCTGAGATGCAGAGTTAAGCGACATTCCCAAGGTCACATAATTTATAAGGGACAGAGGAAGGATTCAGATCTGGACAGTGTGACTCCAGGCTTTTTGCTGATGATCACCAAGTTCTACAGAAAAAACCATGACCAGCCAACGATAGAAAACAAAATATAAATTTGCTCATAAACACGAAGAGATGCAAAAATTCCATATAATAAAATAAGTACAAATTAGAACTACAGTGAGACATATAATTTTCACTGCTCTTTAAAGCTGTCTAGGAAGGTAGGTATTTAACCTGCATAAAGGCAAGTGTCCTAAGCTTTCAGTTTAGGATTTTATGCATTGTGGCACAGCTTGTGAGAGGAAAGGTCCCAAATAAATGTGCCACAGCTTGCTTTTCCTCCTATTACAAAAATGACAGTGCAGAAAGAACGTGGTCATGTTTATTCTGGAGGGAAAAAAACCCAAAACTACCCTAGGAACTGCAAATATATTTCTGAAATGAAATAATATTTCTGGAAAAAGAATTTAAAGTGGTGTCATTGCCTGTCAGAATGTGACAATGTGAAAAATAGTCATTTTCACTTTTTCTATCTGACATATACCTTTGCTAAAGACAGTCAGGAAATAAAGTAGCATCTATTTTCTGTTCTCATATTGCTAATGCAATATGAGAAGAGAATTCGTCGTGAGGAAAGGGTTTGTTCATTCTATAGATTGCAGTGAAGTCATGGTTACCTCTGATCGTGGGAATTCGGTATATAAAGGGAAAATGAAATCCACACAGAATCCCAGGATCGTTCTTAATCTAATGTTTCAATCTCTTGTCATTGCTGCTTCACTTAAAGAAGCTCACAAATGGAAAACACAATTCATTTGTAATTATGTTTGTTTTTCCCAGAATTAGATGGAAGACTTGGCAAGCAGCAAAGTGACCACACTGGTGGCAGTGAGCAAGGGAAAGCAGTGGCAAATCTCAGGGATACTTGGTGGAGGAAAACTTGAATAATCTGTGACATGGTTACCAAGGTCGCAATTTGTTAGATCCCAGCAAGCCTCGGAGGATGGCCACCTCCTCCAGGAAGCCTTCTCTGACCCACGATGCAAGTGTTAACAGTCTCATTCTGGGGTATCCAAAACACTTTGGAATAATACTACTTGTGACAAATAAAACTATACGGAAATGGATAAACGAAAAGATAACAATCCTGTCATTCTTTCTATTCATTTTCTTGGTAAGTGTGAGATATTTTTGATAGTTTCTCAGTGCTAATACATACATATCTCCACATATTATGACAGTTATTATTGTTATTTTGACCAGAATGGGCTCATACCATGCAGATCACCTGAAAACTTGCTTTTTGCATTTAACATCATGGACATTCCTCACTTGAATATCAAATGCAGTAGTCACCCCTTATCCACGGAGGTTACGTTCCAACACATTCAATGGGTGTCTGAAACCGATGATAGTATTGAGCCCAATATATGCTGTTTTTCCCAATACATGCATATCCATGATAAAGTTTAATTTATAAATTAAGCACAGTAAGAGAGTCACAATAACTAATAACTAAGTCATTCTTAGTAAAGTATTAAGTAAAATCAGGGTTATCTGAAGACAGTGATAACCGGGAGGGTTACTGAGTGACTCACGGGTGGGCAGGCAGCGTGTACGGTGTGGAGAAAGGAAGGACTCACATCCCTGGTGGGATGGAGCTGGACAGCTTGAGATTTCTTCACGCTACTCAGAATGGGGGGCGATTTAAAACTTATGAATTGTTTATTTCTTGAATTTTCCATTTAACACTTTCAGACTGAGGTTGCCTGGGATAACTGAAACCATGGAAAGCAAAACCGTCAATAACAGGGGGCAATCATAGTTCCAACTACATATTTTTATGACCTTCAATCTATTCTGTAATTTGGATAAAACTAATATATCCAAACATAACCCAACCTTTCCACATTTCTGCCATTCCAAAAAAAAATTGCTGCCTTAAAAATTCTTACATGTATTTTTATTTTTCTATAGAATAGATTCTCTCAAGAGGGATTGGTAGGTGAAATTTTAATAGCTTTTGCTAGATTGTCCAAGAACAACTAATTCACATTCATACAAGCAGGATTTGAGAGGATGTGTGGTGTCATATCCAGAATAGCACTGGGTGTTTTCATTTACTTTATTTTGCCAATTGGTTGGGTGAAATATGATATTATATTGCTGTTTTAAATTATATTTCCATGACTGTTAAAGAGGCTGAGCATTTTTTCATGAGCTTTACTGTTCATTTAAAGTTACATTTCTGTAAATTTCTTGCTCACATAGTTTCCCTATTTCTATTTAATAGATTATTTGTCCTTTATTAAAAAAATCAAAATGTAGGTCCTCTTTGTGTCTTAAGGATATTAACCTTGGTCTATCATTCGTATACATTGCAAATATTTTACTTTTGACTTTGCTTATATTGGTTTTAGCCACATCAAACTTATTATTTTTCATATAATTGGCTATGTCTAGATTTCTATTTATGGTTTCTGTGTTTTTGACTTGCTTTAAAAAATCTACCCTACCACTAGGTTTATTTAAAAATTATGGTCAAGCCTATGAATTGGGACTCAGGGTAAATGAGGAAATATTATAACTTAGTGGGGTTGCTATTTATTTTAGATTGATTAATAGAAATATCAATGTAATAATTATTTGGGGTAAGATTGTAATCATGAGATAAATGGAAGAGTCCAGTAGAAATTCAAACTAACTGGGATGGGGTGAAGGAAATAAAGACACTGTGCAAGTCAGTAACATATTACATGGGGAAAAAAAGATGAACTATTATAAAAAAATTGGTACATATAAAATGGAAGGAATAAAACTGAGTCTTTTGATTGTCACAGTAAGTGTGGGCAGGCTGAATTTCAATATCAAAAGGCAAAGACTGTCAGATTTTGTTAAAAAATAAAATCTATTTATAAATTACTTGTAAAAATACACATAAAGCAAAGGAATAAAAATATATTAAAAATGAAGAGATAAGAAAAGATACACTGGAGAAATTCAAACAAAAAGAAGGAGACGTGGTAATATTAGTATCAAATAAAGTAGAATTCAAAGTCCCAAACCTGTTTCCAAGTTAGGGCCTTATAAAAGCTATATAATAAATATATAATAAAAACATTTATTATATATTTATAATAAAATATATAATAAAATATATATAATAAAAACATATAATAAATATGTTTAAACATATAATAAAACATATAATAAAAACATTTGCACCCCCCTAATATTTTGACATTTTAAAAATGCTATAAAAGAAACAAAAAGAAAAACAAAACAAAAATGGTGTTAGGTCACCAAGGAAGCCAGGATTGGAGGAGTTAAGATTCTGGAGTGAAGGGAAGAGCATTCGCCAGTGCGCCAGAGAACAGACTGAGAGGCTGAGCAGCTAAAGAGATTTAGCAGTGGTATTACCGTGCAGAGGATATATAATTGGAGTTACAGCTCTTCAAAATGGAGTGCACATCAGCCTTTCATCTGGGATAATGAAGAAATACATCCTAGGTGCAAGGGTACACTAGAAATAGACCAGTTTTACAAAAACCCTGCCTTAAAGAAACTCAATCCCTGATTGGATTAAGGGGACCTGTGCTTGCTCTAATTGCCTGCCAAAGCTAAAGGACTCCTCTGCAGAGAAAGATAACAGCAACAGAACATCTGCAAATTTTCTTACACAGTGTCCAGTACTCAATTATCATAAAAAACTTACCAGGCATACCAATGGGCAGAATCAAGATGGAAAAAAGACACAACCCAGAAAATAGAAATCCCCAGGTAATTCATATATCCAGTTACCTGTGAGCAATATTTAAGAAAATAGAAATCTGGAATCTATAAAAAAAGAATCAAATGGAAAAATTTAGAACTAAACATATAGTAAATGAAATTAAGAACACATTAGATAGGTATAGCAGTAGGTTAGAAGTAGCTGATTAATAATCCAGAAGAAGACAAACCAGTAAAACTATCCAGACTAAAGCAAGAAGAGAGAAAAGGTAGAAAATGTAGAAAAGTGTTTGAGTCATAAGAAACATGGATAAAATTACTATACATGAAATTGGAGTCCCAGAAGTGAGGGAGAGAGAAAATGGGGGCAGAAGCAATACTGAAAAGATAAAAATAATGGTGAGTTTTCTCAGAGTGACAAAAGATTTTTTTTTTTTTTTTTTTTTTTTTTAGGACTGAGTCTTGCTTTGTTGCCTGGGCTAGAGTGAGTGCCCTGGCATCAGCCTAGCTCGCGGCAACCTCAAACTCCTGGGCTCAAGTGATCCTCCTGCCTCCGCCTCTAAAGTGGCTGGGACTACAGGTGCTTGCCACTACACCCGGCTAATTTTTTTTGTTTCTATTTTTAGTTGCCTGGCTAATTTTTTCTATTTTTAATAGGGGGGGGGGTGTCGGTCTTGCACAGGCTAGTCTCGAACTCCTGACCTCAAGCAATCCTCCCACCTTGGCCTCCCAGAGGACAAAAGAGGTCGAGTCACAAGTTTAAGAATCAATAAAAACTCCATGCAGGACAAAAACAAAACTAACCCACACCTAAGCACACCATGGTAAAACTGCTCAAATACAAAGACAAAGAAAAAATTCTGAAGCACAATTTTTTTAAACACATTTATTACATGACATTCTAAAGGGAATTCTTCAGGAATACAGAATATGAACCCAGGCAAAATCATGGAAATGAAGGAAGCAGTAACAGCAACAGAAAGGGTTAATATGTGGGAATAAACACCGAGTGAATAGAATAGTCATGATGATGTCCTTAGGAGTTTTAAAAAGATACATAGAAAATACAAAAAAATAACACAAAAGACAACAGGGGTAAATGACCTTAAAATGTTGTAAAGTTTTTGCATTATCTAAGAAGTATAAGTAATAATTTGTTTTAGACTAACAATTCATTAAAGAAATGTAATCACTAAAATAATTTAAAAGAATGGATAACTAAAACGCTTATAAAGGAGAATGATGAGTTAATTCTCAGTACAAAAGAAGACAAGAATAGCAAGAACCTGGAATGTAGAACAAATGGGACAAGAGAAAGCAAATTGTAAGAGGACAGACGAAAACCCAAATACACCTGAGTTACGTTATATGTAAAAGGACTACTCTAATTAAAAGACAAAGATTGACTAGATAAAAAAATTTTATATGCTGTGTATAGGCAACACATTTGAAATATAAAGTAACAAAAAGTTTGAGAGTAATAGGATGGAAAAGATATATCCAAAACAAAAAAGATAACCAAAAGAAAACTGGCAGAGCTATACTAACATCAGATGAAGTAGATTTTAAGGCAAGAATCACGAGTAGATATAAAATGTGACATTTAATAATGATTAATGAATCAATATAAAATGTAATATTTCTATGTAGCTAATAACCCCAAAAGAGGTAGAAAATGGAAACAGAATAACTATTGAAGAAGTTAGAGATGTAATTTAAAATACCATTTAAAAAGGCCCCAGAATGAGAGAGATTTAACACTAAGTTCCATATAACCTTTTAGAAATATACAATTCCTACTTAAATCGTTCAAAACCTTAGGGAAATAATAGAAACCCCTGAAAATCATTTAATAAAGCTGGAAGAAGAAATCTTGTAATAATAATAAACCAACCAACTTTATCATCCATCTTTGATATTCCAGGAACACAAGGGCAGTTTCATATTTGGAAATTTATCAAGAAAACTTAATATATCAATAAATTAAAGGGCAAAAACTATATCAATAGATGCTCAGAAAGCTTTAATCATCGGTAGAAGAAAACAAGCTAGAACATATTAAAAACTAAATTCCAGCTAGGGTAAGGATCTAAATTAAAAAAAAAAACATGAAAACCAAACAAACAAAAACCAAACCTAAAGCAACAGCAATACCAATAGAAGCAAACACTAGAAGAAAATTCAGAATGTTTGTGTTGAGCCACTGTCAGTCTTTCATCAGAACTGACTTTTTCTTTTTTATATTTCCCACCTGCTTCCTCCTTGGGGCACACACCTCAAAGACATCTACCATAAATTCTATGTAACTTGTTATTCTGATATGTTTTCTTATCTGCCTTCTCCTACCACTGTAAGAAATCCTTGAATGCATACCTTATCCATCCAGTGCCAAGTACATAGGAGATATGCATTAAAAGTTTGTTAGCCAAATGGATAAATGACGACCACAGCCGTCCCAGCCTGCCTTCGTCCTGTGGTGATAGCCAGAGGCAGACTGTCTTTGGGGGAGTAGACAGAGGAGGGACTCTGGAGTGCCATTGACTCATATTGGCTCCTGGTTATGAGCGATGTCACCCTGTGCAACTTACTTCTCTGCAGCTGATTTTCTTTAAGGTGCATTGTACACTACTGGGTCTGTAGTTGGAGTTCAGAAACTGTTAGCCCTCCCTGCTGGTGCCATAAAGAAGCTCAACTGGGGGCCGAGGTTGACAGGTACGATTGACTTCTCTGCCTGGGAGCTGCCCCCATAGCTTCCATTATCTGGGCTTTCCTGACTGTTAGGTATGTGACAGAAGATCAATACTGGCAAGAGATGAATGTGTATAATCAAACTAACGGAAGCGGACGGAAATCCTTTGGTGTGTGGAGTCATAACAGGAGGAAGGGCCTCAGAGGCACTGGGCAGTCTGAAAAGCCTCATCTGCAAGCAAGTTCTGCCACTTTTTTATGTCTTCACCCTCTCCCCCTGAGTTCCAGTACCTGGTACCTTTCTCCAGACCCTCGAGGCTTTTCATTCTCTAGTATGACGGTGTGTGTCCTCATATTGGCCACAAGTCCCGTGATTATAAAAGGTGAGGTCTCTGGGAAACCCAAGATTTAGAGTAGTGAACTTGAAAGTGAGAAACGGGGAAAACAGCACAGTTATTCCTGACTTTGGCTCTACCGGTGTTTATATTCTTACCTGTGCAAAGCAATACAAATTTATGTTGTCAGCCAGCGACATAAACAGATTTTTCTTTCCTGACGTGAATCTGATAATTGCTATGTTGTAACATTATCATACACCACACCAGACAATAGATTTAGGATGTCAGGTTTCAGTGCAACAAAACAGAACAAGTCTTTTGTAGAAAGCATCAACTGTCATTTCCGATATGTTCCCACTTACCTACTGAGATGGTCCAAACAGCAATTATTTTCAGAAATGCCTTAGTTCTGGAGTTGAAGCGGCTGTGGTGGATGGGGTTCTGGATGGCGACGTAGCGGTCCAGGGAGATGGCACACAGGTGCATGATGGAGGCCGTGGAGAAGAGCACATCCAGGTAAATCCAGACCGCACAGAGCTTGCTAGGCAGAGGCCATCGGTACCCTGCGATGCAGAAGGTTGTCATCAGTAAGCAGCCTTGTGCCTCCTGGGGCATGTGGACTACGCCCCGTGACAACAGTTTCCATCTCTGGGACAGGCACAGGTGGTGGCAAAAGGTGACACATGATATTTTTCACATTTGAAAAAAAGTTTAATAGCAAATATACTTTCCTATAAGATTGCATTGGCTGCTGAACACAAAGTTTGAAAATTTCTAGTGTCTGGAATTACATCAGTGTGGTGTGGTGAACTTGGATTGTCTCTCTTTAGGGATTTTTCTCTCTTCCCCTACCTCTTAACAAAACCGTTTTAAAAAATGATTTATGTCAAAAGTTGTGATGTGTTTTGGGCTTCTCTATTGGAGCACCTCTCACATTGTCCTGTCATGATTTATTCAGATATTTTTCTCCAGATTGTAGGTCCCTAAGTTATAACCACCCAGTCCCACATAGTGATGGCAATCAATGGCATTAGTGCACATGACTAGGTGATTAAGAATTCAGACTGGGAATATACCTTTATTTGTAAAAATGGAAAATAATTAGCTAATAATGTTTTGGGGGTTAAACTCAAATTTGGGGTGTGTGGGGAAAAATTGAAGACAATGGTGAAGAATGAAGTGTGTGTCCTTGCTTTGAGCTTTGTTTCAGGGTGATAGTTCTCAAACTTTAGTGAGTGTCAGAATCTCCCAGATGGGTTCTTAACACACACGCAGCTCGACCCACCATCGGAGGTTCTGGTGTGGTCAGTCTGGGAGGCCACAGGATTTGCCATTCCCAGCAAGCTCCCAGATGGTGCTCCTGCCGCTGTTCCAGGGACCACACTTTGAGAACCACTGCTTGGGGCAGCAGTTTTCACCCCTGGCTGCACATTAGAATCAGCTGGAGAGCTTCAGAGACCGTCCTGATGCCCAGGCCAAGCCAGCCCAATTAAACTATCATCTCCGGAGGGTGGGTGGGGGTGGTCTCCTAACCTCCAAGTATTTTTAAACCTCCCCAGGCCATTCCAATGTAAGAAGCACTGGAGGTCATTCGCCCTATTAGGAAGACAGACTATGCCTTATGGACATAAGTGCCCTGTTTTTGTTTGTTTTGGAGGGGATCGGATCAAATGGTTATATAAACATTAATTCGTTTTGCTAACAGGATTAGCAGTGGTGTTAGATCTGCCTGCATGTGAAAAGGAAAATTATAAAGGCCATTTTTCCTATTACAGATCCACAAAGCTGAATAAACTGTCCATATACAAACGTACTCTCTACCCACATGCCACCAGAGATATTTGGACAAGTAAAGGGTGCAGGAAACAAGCCTAATTTGGAGCTTGCATTGTTTGCAAAGAGCTTCTTTAGCAGCGCCCGAGGGGGGAAGCCAAGCTCTGCCTGTTCGGAACTGATGTGGGCTCTCCGAGGGGTTTTCTCTGCAAGGAGGCAGCCGGGCCTTAGTCCGGGTTTCCGCGGCGGCGATAAGCAGAGGGCATTTCCTTGGGGGAGAAGGGGAGGCGGGAGGACCAGCCAGCGAGGGGCAGGCAGGACTCCGGTGGGAACGGGCTGCGCGCCGAGCGGCCGCCGCCAGAGGGCGCCCGCGCACGCCGAGCGGGTGGCGCCGGGGTCCCCCCGCCCCCCTGCAGCGGTGGCTGCTCCGTCACCCCCGCCATCTCCCGCTGGAGTTTGCCCCGAGGGCGGGGTGGAAGGGTTAGGAAGCGAGAACCCCCCCAGATGTCTGGGAAATGGCAGGAGAATTTAATGAAATCATTCTGGTGTGGCATTTAAACGGTCAAGCGGGGGCTGGACTTGGAATGATCATTATCAGCCCTGTGCCAAGGAAGGGCGCCTGCTCCCCCTAGCTCACTGCCTTCCTCCTTCACACTCTTCAGGGCTGGATCGATTTTTTTTTTTTTTTTTTGAAATTTTAGCCTCTAAGACTCGGACAGAAAATCTCTTAAAGATAGCTCTCATAACCTGTCTCTAAGCTCTTGGTGACTGACTGCTCATGTGCCTTTGTCAGCAGTCTCAATATTCTCTCTCTTTTAAGGAGAAATCTGGCTGTGTTACTCATAATTTGGAAAGAATATCACATTCTGCTCCCCGCCGAAGCCGTCCCAGTGTTTGCTGACTTGCTGAGAGGTTTGACTGTTTCATACTCTGCTGAGAAGAAAGCAAGATTAATCTCTTCCCGTTTGTTTCCCACCCTCCTCCAAACCAGTCTGGAGGAGTTTGATGCATATGCATTTTTAAAGAGTTGAGGGTATAATTCAAAGGCACATTTCCAAATTAGCTTCTCTGGGCAGGGAACAATTAAAACTGGAGTAATTCATTTATTCTAATGGAGGCTCTGCATATTTTAACATTAAACCCTGCATCACTAATGTTCTCCCTGCAAATGTTCCAAGGTAATTGGGAAGGTTTCACCACTCCATTAGACGTGCTGAAAACTGTGTGACAAAGGCAAAAAACTGTTCTGTCCTGAAGGCTGGAATATTTGGTTGGGAATATAAACAAACAAAAATCCAGTGGATTCAGAAATGATGGGTAAGTTATTGCTTTATGACTGTTTTGGTACTGGGGTCTTTATCATTTCATACATAAAAGATGTACATGTTTTAAAGCACAAACTCTCCAATGATCCCAGGTAATAGGTGGCCTGATTTTTGTGTGAAATCCCATTTTAAGAGTAAAATTTAAGTAACTAGCATATCACAATAGACTCCAGCCTATAAACACAGCCGTCTATTGACAGTTTGTCACCTGAACCCCATCTCCTCTGCTGATGACATGCACATGCTCTTTATTACCAGTGGGTACAGCTGGGAAGCTAATGCCACTCACCATACAGGATGGTTAACATGGACACGGGCATGACAAGGAAACCCAGCAGCATATCAGCTATGGCAAGTGACATCAGGAAATAGTTGGTGGCGTTCTGCAGCTTTTTCTCTAGGGACACTGCCATGATGACGAGTATGTTTCCAGCAATGGTTAGAATAATCACTACAGCTGTCAATAAAGCAGACCAGTTTTTTTCCTGTAGATGAAGTAAGGAGAAACACGGTGGTGAAAGGCACCCTTCACAGGAAAGGTTGGTTCGATTTTCGGAGTCTACTGTCCAGTTAAATGCATCAGAAGCGTTAGCTTCTCCGGAGTTAAAGTCATTATTGTAGAGTCTGGTGTCATCATTTAATTGCATTAAGGAGTTCGTAGTGGAGCTCAAAGAAGTATTTTCTTCACAAAGCATATCCATTTCTAAGCCAGAACTTGCAGCAGATGAGGTGTAGAAAGACTCCCAAGTTACAGCCTCTGCTCACCATTCACCTTTCCGTCCCCACACTCTGTAAGACTGAGGGTGCTGTACGTGATGGGCTCCTTTGGCTGCCTTTTTGTCTCCCATTATTAGAACGAGAGCTAAAGAACTGCGATGGCTCTTTATGTTTCCTTCCTTTGTAATTTTAGGAGAGTCCACTGTTTGGTTTCATTTTTTTTTCCACCAAAGCAAGGGCAAAAAAGCAGAATGAACTTTTAGCATAGAGGTTGCAGAGTTTTGAGCTTTCGGGGAGACAAATGTGGTCCTGGCCAAAGAAGAAAAGTTTTGTAACTACCGGGAATCTCATTTTAGCTCTATCTCATTCTGTTGGTTATGTCGATCCCACTAGCTTAGCCACAGCAATATTAAAATAGCATGCAATCCAACACAGTGGGGACGTTTGCATTCTACATTAAGAAAGTCAATTGAAAATACACCCAGTGTTAATCCCATAGTAATTGGATGTACTTCGGGTTACAGTTTTCAGTCTTAGGCTAAACTGCCACAGCTGCTGTCAGGAATTTTAGCTCATATTATGTTGCTTAGTTAACAAAAGGGAAAAAAAAGTCTTAAAGATTAGCAGACTTTCCACACTAGAAATTCTCATTGAAACGATTACATTTTGGCCAAGCACGATTTCAAACCAGAAAGAAAATTACACAGCAATACAAAATATAGCAGCATGAGAACTTACATTTGTCTTCAGGGTGCACACGTGAGATACCCTTGTTATTCTGTGACTCGTTGCATCTCTCATAGTAATTAAGGCGGTGTAGAGTCCCCTCTCTTTGAGCTCCCACCAGCATAATAGGATAGTAATTTGCTTTCTGTTTTGCTGACTTCAAAAACTGCATGAAGAGTCGTGCCAGCTCCAGCACTGCGAGGTTCGTGTTGGCTTCCTCTGGCACTGCTCAGTGAGCTCGGTTCCTCCCTCCCCGTGCGGCTCGCCTCGGCAGGCGCACGTTTAGAAATCATTCAGGAGCCCCTCAAAGTCACACAAAAGAACCGCACAGGAAAGTAGGAAGAGCCTTCCGCACCAAGAGGCTCCTGGTTTCCACGGGAATCGAGTAGCTCTCTGGCTGCCTGTTCACTTCATCAGACCTCCCTCTATCTGTGTGTCATAAACTGCAAGGTAGCAACAGCCAGGGAGGGCGGACCAAGTAGGCTTTTTTTCCCCTCTTTTTGCTACATGTTAACACTGAGAAGTTTTCCTTTGCTTTCAAGAGAGAGAAACTGGAGAAATGGCCTTTTGTGCAGATTCCTGAGAAGGCAGGTAAGCTGTGCTGTGAGATTTTTTTAGATTGAAGGGTGAAGACTGAAGAGAGAACATAAATAAGGCTAGAAAACAGTGTGTCCCGGGAGTGCCGTAAGCATAGGGCGCTTCCATGCGAAGCCAGCAGTGTGTGTGCCCAGAGTGGAATTACTGACATCGGCCACACGGGCTCAGCGTGGCCAAGCAAATGTGGTGAGAACGCTGACAAACTGTCTGTACTGTTGTCATTTATTAAATACAAACACCGTTCAACTAGCTCATCCTCTTCAGCAGAAAGATGCCACCCGGTGTAATTCAAAACCTCACGTGTGTGGTAAGGAATAAGTTGGTTTTGCAAAACCAACTTTTTTTTTTTTTTTTTTTTGCGAAAGTAATGACAAACTGCCTTGTAAAAGGAAGCCCTTTCCCAAGTAGGTTTCTAAAGAAGGTGGATATATCTCTTTATTTTTACAGATAAGACAATGGATTCTTTCTTGAATAGTTGGGGTTTTCTATGTTTCTAGTCATCACTATTTCCGCTGCTTCTTTAGACTCTCCCTAGACAGATTCCGCCACTCTCTTGCCTTCAGATGTGTTGTTTGTGGCCGATCTGTACCTTCATGGTGGATTGTTTTCCTTAGTTCCAGACCTAAATATCCGGCTGCCCACTGGCTCCTTCTCTTGCCTCCCAGGAGACCTTGACCTCAGCACCTGGTTCTCCATTGCCCAGCTCTCCGTGCCTGCCCCACTCGCTCTCCTGGTCAGTGGAATCGCTGCCTCTTTAGACAGCCGGCTGTTACCCACGACAATTCTTTCTTGCTGCTGCATCTCTTGGTCTTGGTTGCCACCTCTGTGTACATGGTCCTCATGTCTCCTCCCCTCCAGCCCCGGCACTGGTGAGAAGGCAGCTGAGCACACAGGCTCCGAAGTCTCAGTTCCTCGGTTTGGGATCCCGCTCTATAACTCATAAACCATAGAACCTCCAACCAACTGGTTGCTCCCTTTAAAGCGCAGTCTTTTCACTTGTAAAGTGGGATAATAGCAGTACCTTCCTCCTAAGATTGTAGCGAGGCTAAAATGGGATCGTGTGTGTAAATATCGAGCCCCTGTCTGTCTTACAGGACACTCTCAGGGAATGTTAGGCATTTTCATGCCTTCCGATACTGTTAAATGACAAAGTTGACATCACTCCCCTGCAGGCTCTTCCTTGTGGGGCGCACGACTCATTTCTTAGTCTGCCCGTCCCCCGCTGCCCCACTTTTCAGGCCTGGACTCTGGCTACTCTCCCACGAGCAGCCTACGTGCAGGCTGAACTTGTGTGTTTTGACCATTTTTCTGTCTTTGTACTTCACTTCCCTGTGTCTGGAGGGTTCTCACCACTCTTTTTTTTT
The DNA here is from genome assembly GCA_028533085.1 of Varecia variegata. Classification (NCBI taxonomy): domain Eukaryota; kingdom Metazoa; phylum Chordata; class Mammalia; order Primates; family Lemuridae; genus Varecia; species Varecia variegata. The sequence goes on from CM052445.1 coordinate 14,918,708, forward strand.
TCCTTTGGTGTCCATCTGGTGAATTCCTACTTAGTTTTCAAGGCTCAGTTCCAAAGGTCTCTCCCCTAGATCCCAGGCCCACCACTTACCACCTGTGAGACCTTGATTAAGCTTAATTCCTCCTGTTTTAGCTTCCTCATCTATATCTAGGGAATATTGATAATGCTGACCTCAGAGGATTGATTTGAAAGCTAAATATTAATACATTTATATATGTGCCTGGCACTTTTTAAGCACTCAATAAAGGTTAGTTTATTATTTTTATTATTAATAATATTATTATTATTAATAGTATTAAGTTTACTGTTACTAAGCTTTCTGTGGCACTCCTTCCCCAGTGGAGGCAAAGACTGTAGCCCCTTTGGGAGTCTTCTCTTTTAATGCTCATCACATTGTGTATAAGTCCCATATATGCATAGAACTGTGTCTATGTTGTTCACATAGTTGGTGCTTAGATATGTTTGTTGAGTGAATGTATGACTGATTTATAATTACTTGTGTACATGTCTGTCTTCTGTATTAGGTGGTGAATGTCTTAGTCATCTCTATGCTTTTAATAATACCAAGCATGGTGTCTCATAATAGAAGGTCCTCAGTAGGTGTGTTTTGATTGAACTGTTAGCATAAATTAAGCTAGATTGTGAGCATATATTAAAAAGGAGAATCAGAGAGAAACCTAGAATCTCTCTTTTTCATCACTTTGTCCAATGGGATACTAATTTCATTTTTTTTAAAGAGGACAAAGGGAAATGTGATTTAAACAAATACTCCAGTGTTGGAAAGTTATTCGGAAGGTTTCTGATGTTAAATTTTGTTTTATGGATTTTCTTTTTATAGTTCTTTCTAGAGAATTCTGATGTTCTCGGACCATTGTTCCTCATGAAGAACAGCTAGGCTTCTAGTCGTGCCAAAACTAGTCAGTGAGTTTCTTGATATGGGGTTTGCACTGTGAAATAAATTTTTTGGTAACTATCCAAGATTGTTTTTGCAGTTTTTATTGCAGTTTTATGAATACTTAGTATGGGCAAAGCAATATGGGCACAATCTAAGCCCTTGGCTACTGATTTTTAAAAAGAATTTATTAATAGCATGAGAGTTAGATCAGGCAGGAATGTTTTCTTGCAGGTCAGACACCCCTTTTGAGTTTGGTGAAATGGGTGTGTATTGGCTGCTGTAGTGGACACTGATACGCTGCCCAGCTTCTCTTCAGGACTGAGGCACTTGGTACCTGCTGCTGGAAGTTTTGGAGGCTGACATCTCTCAGCTGATGCTCCCTGTGAAAATTACCTTCAGCCAAAGAGGCCAGTTTGCCCGTGGTCACTCCCCTTCCCTGGGGCAGCCAGCTTGCAACAACTGCTCTGGTGTGAGGATATAAAGACGTGGCCTCCTTGCCTCAAGGCTGGGTAACGCTTTGGGGCCACCCTGGTTCCTCAGCTCCCCATAGGAGCTGCCAAGGCCTTTGCTGTGACTGCTTTTCAGCTAAATTCCTCCCCCTGCCCAGTCCTGCTTCTGTTGCCACCATGTAGGTGTTGATCTGATAGTTCTCCCCAATAAATCTCCTACACACAAGTCTGTCTCAGAGTCAGCTTTCTGGAGACCCCAACCTAAGACCTATATTTTTAAACTTGTGTTTTAATGCCTTGATACCACCTCTGGATGAGTTGGATGTCTTATAGGGAGTAGAAGTGTTGTGTATGTGTTGATGATGAATGCTTCCTCGCCATTAGCTTGGTGTTCATCAATAGACAACTGGCTTTGCTATCTAACTACTGATGGAATGAATTTAAGATCAACAACTCCAAATCTAAATTTATTATTTTGGACAGAATTCCTCCAGTACTTAATTGGACCTTATATAGGAGCACATTTTACAACTAGTTTATTCTGGAGGGTTCACTGGAAAGTAATTGCTTAACATTAGATGTTAATTTTTTTTTTAATGACTGCCGTGGTATTTGTAGCCTTTGCTTGAATTTTTTCCAGGCAGAAGTTATTGGGTTTATGAAACATTTACTGCTTTATAGATGTTAATATATGTGAGGAAAAAAAGTTCCTTGAGCAATTAAATCTGGAACATACTGCATGCTATAGGCTCCTCTTATAAATATACAGTACACATTAGCATATTAAAGTCTGCGAGAGATCCTGAAGTAAAGAAATGTGTTTATATTTGTCTCCCCACTCCCCCTCATCTAGAACACTCATTGTAGGATGCTTTCATTGGCTTAAATTGAGTTTTTACATTCATTAAAATATAAAGATCTTAAGTATATGGTTCAATGAGTTTTGACAACTATATACATCTGTGTAACTATCACCCAAATCAAGATACCTATCATTCTATCATTTCTGAAAGTTTCTTCATGCCCTTTTTTGATCTTCACTTAAATGAAAACATCTAGCATATACTTGTTTTATATCTGGCTTTTCTTACTCATTGATATGTCTGTGAGATTCATTTACTGCTGTGATTAAACTGTCTTTTTATAGAATGTAGTCTGAGAAGCTACGAAATCACCTGGACATTTGAAGAATCAACACATTTTTTTTCTTGTTCAAAGAAACATAGACTAGCTCCTTGTTATGTCTGTCCTTTTTAAGCTTCTAAATTTTTCAAGACAGTGCCAACTTTATCCTCCACTCAGCTGATTATATCTGATTCTGTTCTGAATTGGCAGCATAGAATTCTTTTACTCTATGACTGTTAATAATATGTCCTGAAGATTTCTGCTACCCAAATCTGATTAAAGTCCTGAGAATGAGAAAATATATTTACCAAGGATTTCCTAAATGGCATAAAATCCATCACTTCCTTTGGATGCTTCAATTCTCAGGTTTGAAACAAGCTAGACCACCTGACCACTATATACCTGGAAAACAATGTCTTGAATTGCCTTCTGTTATGCCATTGGCTTGTGTCCAAATAAACAACTGCCTGAAATTAGCTAATGACTGTCATCTATCTATTTAAGTTTCTCACAGCGGTGTTTAGTTGAACAGTGTTCATTAATTTAACAGATAATTGTTGAGTGCTGTGTCAAGCACTGTTTCAGGTGCTGAGCATAACCACGAAGATGGACAAAGCTCATGCCTTAATTTGTTCACTCAAGAAATAGTTGGTGGTAGTGTAGATAAGTATAGGGTTTAGGGGAGAGATATAAACTAATCAATGGCATTTGCAGTGTGACACTGGGTGAGATCATCTAAGAGAGTGGGTGGAGATAGAGAAGGGAGGAGGTCTGAGGACTGGGCCATGGATTACTGCAGTGTTTTAGGTCAGAGAGGTGTGGAAGAACCAGCCAAGCAGATTGAGAAGGAGCACCCAGAGGGTAAGGAGGAACACGAACAGAGAGTGGATCCTGAAGCCAGGTGAATGAAAGATTGCCAAGGAGAGAGTGTGCACACCTGGGTCAGATGCCTCGTGTAGGCTGCATATGAGGACTAAGAAATGAGAAATCTAATTTACCAAATGGTGGTCTTTGGTAAGTTCTTTGGCTTTGATAAGAACTGTTCCAGTGGAGTGGTAGGAGTGAAAGCCCAGATGAATGGGTTCAAGAGAAAATGGGAAGAAAGAAAGAACCAATGATGAGTATAAGCAACTACTTTGAAGATTTTTAAAGAAACACAGCAGAGAAATGGAGTGGTAGTTGAAGAATGGTAAGAGCCAAAGAGATTTTTTTCAAGATTGGATAAATTAGAACATGTTTGTGTGCTGATAGGAAAGATCTAGGGCATAGGGGGAAATTGATAACACAGTAGAGGCAGGAGATAATTGCTGACATGATGTTCTTGAGTAGACAAGAAGGGAAGGATCAGGTGCACAAGTAGAGGGGTCCTCCATCGTGGCTGAGAGGAGACAGACTGTGTGGGTGCAGATGCAGGTAGCTGGCAGATGTGGTGATATCAGATGATGTTCAGAGCCCTTTATGAGGTTTGCATTCTAGTCTGGAGGTAGATATTTTTATGTATCGTGTAAATTCTGTGAAGTGAGTTAATAGGGTGTTGTGATTGAGAGTGCTGAGATTGGAGGATAGTTTTGATATGGTGGTCAGGGAGGATCTCCTACTTAGGTAGCACTGGAGCTGAGGTCAGGAAGAGGAGAGGCTGGAGGGAGAGCCCTTTGCTAGCAGAGGGAATGGCATGGAGGCTGGTTCTGAGGCTAGACTGGGATTTGGTGGGAGGCTGGAGGCAGGATTGGTGGTGGTGAAGTAGGGAATGAGGCTTAAGAGTTTATTGAGCATCGTGTAAGGCTTTCTGGGCCATGATGAATGGTCTGGATTTTATTGCAAGTGCAATGGGAAGCCAGTTAGAGTTTTAGGGAGTGAAACAGGGTAAGGGTGGATGGATGCAGGAACACTAGTTTCGGGGGGAGGTGGTGGTGGCTTGGACTATGGTAGTGGCAGTGGGTTTGTGAGAAATGGTTGGATTTTGTGTATGTTTTGAAGGTAGAGCCAATGGGAACTTGGTGATGAATAGGGATGTGGGATGTGAAAGAAAGAGGAGACAGGGGTGACTCTGAAGGTTTTAGAACTGAGCAACTGGAAGGATAGAGTCGTCCATAACTGAAATGAGGAAGGCTTTGGGGAAGCTGATTTTGAGTGATTATCAGATCAGTCTTGGACATGCTGAACTTGCGATGCTATAAGACAAGAATTATATCTACAGGACAGTTGAATATAAGAGCCTAGAATGGAGTGGAAAAGTCCAGTATGAAGGTAAAAATTTGGAAATTGTGAATATATAGACAGTTTTGAAAGCCAGGAGATAAAAGGAGATTTCCTAAGTGAGTAGAGAAGGAAGCAGTCCAAGGCCTGAATCTGGAGGCTCTTCAACATTTAGAGATGAGGGAGAGAAGGAAGAACTGTGGTACAGTTGGTTAGGAAAAAGAAAAAGCAGAGAATGTGGTGTTCTGAAAGCCTAGAGAAAAAAATATTTCAAGGAGAAGAGAGACCAAATGAAGTACCATGAAGCTGTTAAGAATCATATACTTGGAGAGCATTTCATTGTGTGGGAAATCATGCGCAAGCTAATGTTAAATAAGAATAAGCTCTACAGTGTATGATTTCAACTTTAAAAAAACATGTCTGCATGGTAATAAAGTGGAAAAAATAGATTAAAATAGTGACAGAGATTTCTTCTGGATCAAGGAGTTGTGATTTTTTTCTTTGTGTGCTTATTTTAGATTTTGTAAATTTTCTGAAGCATGTATATGTTATGTTTATAAATGTAAAATTATTTTAAAAACATTTAAAATACTTATAGGCAAAAGTCAGAGGGCCAGAGATGATCTTATATTTTCACCATAACTGGGATACACTGGCTTCAAGGTGAGATTTTTAAATGGCTTGTTCTCTTTAGGCATAGCAGTTGTATCATTCAGGATTATTATTGACAGATGGCAGAAATCCAAGTCAAAAAAGCATCAAAAGAGGCCAGGTATGGTGGCTCATGCCTGTAATCCTATCACTTTGGGAGATCAAGGCGGGAGGACTACTTGAGGCCAAGAGTTTGAGACCAGACTGGGCAACATAGTGAGACCCCATCTCTAAAAAAATAAAATAGCCCAGTGCAGTGATGCATGTCTGTAGTCCCAGCTACTTAGGAGACTGAGGCTGGAGGATCACTTGACGCCAGGAGTTTGAGATTGCAGTGAGCTACGGAGGAAGGCGCTGCACTCTAGCCCAGGCCACAGAGAAAGACCCTGTCTCAAAATAAATAAATAAATAAATAAATAAAAAAGTATCAGAGAAGATTCTCATGTCCAGGGTGGTACGAACTTCAGGCATGGCTGCATCTAGTGGCTGAAAGGACCTTACTAGGTCTACGTTTCTATCTCTCTGGAATCTGCCTCCCTCTCATTGACCTGATTCTCTTCTACGATAGATGGTTTTCTTCATGTAGCTAAGAAAGATGCTGTTGGCAATTCTGATTTTACATAATCACAGGCTGTGGAACAGGATTTAGCTTTGTGGTACAGTATTAATTTATCGCTTGCAGGGAACACCTTGGTGTTGGCCCTGTGTGGGTCACATCCCGTCTCTGAACTGATCGTGGTGGCTATGGGAGTGGAGTTGGTCCGTCTGGGTCACCTGCCCATCCCGGTGGGGAAGGGTCAGGGCAACACGACTGACCGGCTTCACTGGGACGACGTGGCAGGGACCACTTTCCCCAATACGGATGTCTGTCCAAAGGTCAGTAAAATGATGACTCCCTACTCTATCATTGGAAGGTACTACCTGGCTTATCTGTTTTTGCTGTAGGTGTTTTTATTCAGCCAGACTGGCTCTGGTGCCTGAGTCATCCTCGGGGGCTTCAAGAGGCATCTCATTTATTTCTGGTCACAGGGAGGCCATTTGCTACATTCTTGCTCTGGAGGTAAATAGCACTCCAGTCAGTCAGTGACCTAAAAGCAGAAGTGTGTTTCCTGAAATATCTAATTTACTACCAGGCATGACCCAGGTTTGGGAGAAATGAATATATTATCACTTAGATTCTCATTGCAGAGCGAGAAAAGCATAGAACTCTTTGAGGCTAAATATTTTTGCTAGTCCCAGAGAATTAACCTCACAAAATTTTGCAGATGCCTGTTGTTTAAATCTTAAAGGAGGCTATTTGGCCAGGATCCCAAGTTTTGTTCTGACAATAACTGTTAGGTGTCTGTGGTATGGGCTTTCTTATTCCTAACTTGGGCATGTAGTGACCTGGACAGTGCCACTTGGGCTGTGAGGGTTCTGTTTGTCTGGTCAGAGCCCGGCCCCCCCTCTGACCCTCTCGCTGGTCTCCACTTAATTCTGTGGGGGCAGTGGGGGATGGTGAAGACTGATGGTTGAGGTGCTTCCCGAGGAAGATGAACCCTTTGGATCAGTTTTACCAAACCAGCACTGAGAAGGCAGACTATGGAGGAAAGAAACACACCTAAAAGGAAAATAATGAGAGCTCACTACCTGGAGGACAGATTTCTAACCTCCTGGCCCCTTTCAGTGAAGGCTGTATCTTTTAGCAGTATGCACGAATTGTGTCCTTGGTCTTGCCCCATATTGGGGTTCTCCCTCCTTTGTGGTGAGTGGCAGTGTGGGAGAAAGGAAGTCTTGGATTTTGACGGGATAAAATGGGCAGACCAGACGTGTGGTTCCTCTGTATTCCTGTGAATTCAGCAGCCACAGATCAGTCGATATGAATACGAACTGCTGCCGTCCTCGGGTGTACACCGGCATGTCAGAAAAGGCAAGTTCTCACCCTCATGAGGCCGCTTTTTAAAACTAAATTGTTGTTCCTTCTGTCCACCTGATATTGATGATCCAGGCAGTTAAAGGCCTCAGGGCCTTTTATAAATATCTCAGATGGAGTCCCAGAAACCACTGAAATGGATCAGAACATCACTTCAATTTAGTTTTTCCAAAGGCCACACTATATATTGAGATAAAATCATTCTTCTTGTTTTATTTTCTATCTCAATTATGCTCAGCTGTGTATTTCAATATGTCTGTTAAGACCTGCTCCATGATTTTGGAGTAAAAAAGTATAGTCACCTATATTATTTGTAAGTATTAATCATTTGGGTTCCTATCTGCTCTTAAAATAGGAAGTCCAGTATCTTCTTTTTGCAGCCCATTACTCTACGCACCTCCCTTCAGAGAAGGACTCTGGGGTCTGAGACCGAAGAGGTCAGTCCTACCCCAAACCTCATGTGGGGAGAGAATTCAAGCTGGGGGATGGGCAGCTTGTATCTTTGACTTGGGTTGTGCAAAGGCAATGTATGTGACCAAAATGTTTGTTCCCCCATAATATTCTGACATTAAAAAAAAAATACCTTTTTCAGAAATCTGGATGGAACTGGAGACCATTCTCCTAAGTAAAGTGTCTCAAGAATGGAAAAACAAACACCACATGTTCTCACTATTAAATTGAAACTAACCAGTGAGCACACGTGTGCACAGAGGGAAGTAAAACTCAGTGGAAACAACCAGGGGCGAGGGGGTCCAGGGGAGGGGCAAGAACCTGCCTGACGGGCACTATGAGCACTGGGTGACAGGCACACTTTTAGTCAGGCTTCAAGCATTGCAAAAGTGATCCGTGTAACCTAGAACATTTATATCCCCTTAATATTTTGAAATAATAATAAAATAACAACAAGAACAAAGGGATTATTGGTCTTCTCTCTCATAATTTGCCACTTCTTGGAAGAATGGATGTGGTCAGCTTTGTCTGAGATCCGTAGCCACAGGCATCCTCTCTTGGCATCTTCCCACACCACTCTATGACCTCCCCTGAATGTGGCAGCCCTTTCGCATATATGGTGGCTTAGCGTTACAATGGACTACCAGTTTTGTTGAAGATGGAGCCTACATTTGTTCTATAGTTTTTTATGGTGTCATTGAAAGGAGAAAGGAACAAAATTGTCTTGCCTGCATATTTTAGATCGACTGTCTCTTGGTTGCATTGGGATGAGTCATGTTTGAAGCAGTCATGCAGACTGGATTTTCTTCCCATAAGAGTTCTATTTCATCTCAAGGCTTTATCTTTCATTCATTTTAAAGTGTTGATACTATGCTTTCAAAGCTTATGAAAACAGGTGAAATAGATGATTAAACATCAAGAAATGTTTTCTGTTTTTTTTTCTTAAGAAGACTAAAAGAAGAAGCTAGTGTCTTACAAGATATGAGTGCCCAAAGCTTTTGATGTGGCATGGTATTTTCTCATGTCTAGATTTAGTAAAGTGGTTGTTTGATGTATTCCACTCAATAAGGAAGGTGGCTTTAACGATACTTGCTAGAGCTAGGGTTCACAAACTATGGCCTTGAGGCCAAATACTAAAGGCTGCCTGTTTTTAAAATAAATTTTCTATCAGGAACAGCCCCATACTCATTTATTTATATATTGTCTATGGTTTCTCTCTTGCTGCAATGGAAGAATTGAGTAGTTGTGACAGAAATTATGTGGTCTATGAATTCTAAGGTATTTATCCCTTTACAGAAAAAATTTTCCGACCCCTCCTTTAGAAGAGTGAATTCTCTATCACCTTAAAATTATCTATTTCTATTTTTTTTACTATAGTCACTCTAAGAATAAATCAGAAACCTCCATCTCCCATTTCTGTTCCTGTAGTAGACAGTATGTGAAAGTTGGGCATATAAAAAGACTTTCAAAATTACTTCTTAGCCACAGACCTGACCCCATTTTTATACGCAATCAATTTACTTTTTGGAAGATGCCAGAAAATTAAATTTTTGAAGATATAATGATAAAGAGCAAAGTTATAATATTTTACTGTTGTCTTTAGTCATCCTTTTTGATATTTAGAAGACTGTCATGTAATATATTGATCTTTCATGGCTATATAAATGTCTCCAAATTTTGTTAGTATTTATTTTGAGGGTGATCATGATCCATGACTTTTAGAGTCATTTCCAGTTGACCCAAGTGGCCAAGGACCAAATGGAAGATTGTGGAATATAAACCAGTTTTATTCATTCAACTACTTCTTTCTCTTCCATTCTGCTTTTTGCTTCTAATTCCAGGCAGTTTTTACTTTCTGTAATCAGAAATTACAGTGATTATATTCTGATTGTATATACTGTTCTAAAAACAAAATAAAGCTAGTGAAGAAAACATCATTCTTGCTTGAGAAAACAGTAATGGAAACAATAGGCAGGGCTCTAAAAACATGCAATAATGCAGATTGCTGCATTTGATTTTGTTGACCATGTACTTTTTTCTTCTTTGTGTGAATGATGCTGGTTAAGTTTAAATTTGGCTTATTTGTTTTAAATTTCAACCTTTGTTTCTCTTGAGTTTCTCTGAATCCCATTGGCTCTGGAGCCTGGGCGAGAAGCTGAGGGCGAGGGCAGAGGCTCCGTGCACAGTAGGCATTCGGTCCGTGCACTGCGACTGACAGGACGCCAGCTCCTCTCGCAGCATCTGATAAAGGAGCTGCGGTTAGATGGAAATACACTCGTGCTGACTCCCATTCCGCTTGAAATCCTTCCATACCCAGAAATGTCTTGTTCTGTTGTGTTTGGATTTATCTGTTGAAGTTTGATCACCTTTTCTTCTTTCAATGATACTTATTTTAGTGACACCCACTGAGTCAAGATCACAGCTCCAGGTGGTTGAAAACAGTATGTCACAGCCAGTGTTCTCTCAGACATCACATCATACACCCCGTGGATATGGTTGCTAGAGAAGATGTCTGTCTGCTTGGTAGCTCAGTCACTGACTACCATTTGCTTTCCCACTGCAGAAAGCATGCGAAATTGGAAATGTCTAAAAATCCTCTGGGATTATCTAACTGGATTGGTGTAAATGTTCTGTTGTGGTATGTTTGTCCACACTGATATTGAGTTATACACTGATTATACACCCTTAAGACATTTGAGAACATAGAAGTTGGTTTTCTATTAAACTTATATTGATATCTTTGAGTTGAGGAAGGAAGGCAGATGAATGAATTCTAATGAACCATGTGCCAAGCATTATGCTTTACATACATGTGTTACATAGTCCTGGCAGCAACTCTGCAAGGGAGGTGAAATAGCATCTGTGACAGACGCCCCTCAGAGAAGTCAAGAGATGTGCCTGAGTTGGCCTCAGGGGTCATGCTGGGTCCCGGGGTCTCAGTGCCTGTGTCAGTTATTCCTTCCCTCTCTATTACATCACCTTTTCTTTCACTATGTATTTTAAATTTCATTATATCTTGGTTTTAAAATTATAAACTGCCTAATAACTCCTATTGGTTTTGTGATGGAATTTTAGATATATTTTACCTTTTACTATGTTGTGTAGAATATGTTACAGTAAAACGTACATAAATGTACAACTCAATTAATTTTCCTAAACTGAACATATTCATGTAATCAGCACCTAGATTGAAAAAGAAACAAACCAATATCTCAGAAACCCTCTTTATTCTCCTTTTCAGTCATTTTCCTCCCTACTCCCTAGGTAATCACTACCCTGACTTCTAACAACAAAAATGAGTGTGTTAGTTCTTGAATTTTATGTTAATGGAATCATATAGTAGGTACCCTTTTATGTCTGGCTACTTTTTCACAACATTTCATTTGTAAGATTCATCTTTATTGTTGCATGTAGCTGTAGATTGCTTTATAATGTTCCATTGTGTGCTTGTACCCCAACTTATCCATTCCAGCTTCCCTAAGCTTTTGGCTAGTTTCTACTAGTAGTTTGGGGCCATTATGAATAATGCTGTTGTTAAACTAGCACGTGTCTTTTGGTAAACATAAATATTCTTTTCTGTTGGGTATATACCTAGGAGTAGAATTGCTGGGTTATTATGTTTTTTAGAGAACAATTTTAGGAGTTTGTGTTGCTATAAAGGAATACCCGAGGTTGGATAATTATAAAGAAAAGCGGTTTATTTGGCTCACGGTTCTGCAGGCTGTACCAGAAGCATGGTGCCAACATCTGTTTCAGATGAAGGCCGTATGGAAGCTTCTACTTATGGCACAAGGCAAAGGAGACCCAATGTATACAGATCACATGAAAGAGGAAGTGAGAGAGAGAGAGGGAAGGGAGGTGCCAGACCCTTTTTGACAACCAGCTGTGCTGAGAACTAAGAGTGAGAACTCACTCATTACCACAAGGATGGCACCAAGCCGGTCATGAGGAATTTACCCTCATGTCCCAAACACCTCCCATTTGGCCCCACCTCCAACACTGGGGAGGGGTCAAATTTCACCATGAGGTTTGGAGGGTCAAATATCCAAACTACAGCAGATGCTCAGTCATTGGTTAATTCAACATAGATCTCTGGAGACTTTTCAAAATGCATGTGCCTGAATTCTATCTTAGAGATTTAGATTCAGGTCGTCCATCTGAAGTAGGACTGAGTTTTCTTCGTTAAAAACAAAATAAAACCTCATGGAAATTCAGTGGTGCAGCAGAAGGTGAGATTCACTGATTTTATTCATGGTAAACAATGTTAACTATTCCTTAGATATCTTTTCTACATTTTATATAAGGGGATGTGTTTATACATATATGTATAGATATAATCTAATGATACTTTATGATACAAACACATTATTTCTATTTATTTTAGCTACTTTCTGTTATTATCTTTCATTTTAAAAAAGAACAATAAAATATATTAACCCAATTCAGTTCTATCCGGTGTTTACTTTAGTGCCTGCTGTGTGTTCAGCTCCCAAGGAATTTGATGTTTTCATACAGCAGGTGTTTTCTCAGACCAAGGAATTCAATTGTTTTTATTATAAAAGTAATCTATACTCTTCGTTAAAAAACAGCAAGCTGTAGAGAGATATATAAAATAAAGATGAAAGTTCCATTTTTTCACCCACCAACTCTCAGGCTTACTTCCCAGAGGGAACCACCATCTTCCTCCGTTTTCTAGGCACATGTGCGGTGTTGGACTTTTGTTTAGTGATATGGCACTCTAGTTTGTGGTCTTAGGCTAGTCAAATCATTCTGAGCCTCAGTTTCCTATTCTAGAAAATGGGGTGGTAATACCTCATAGGAATATTGTGAGGACTAAATGTGACAACTTCTGGAAAGTACCAAGTATAGTACCTGGCATGTGATAGGCACTTAATAAACGGAGCAGTTAGGATTATAATTCTGATAGTGGCTAACCATCTGCTTTCAGAACAAAGGAAGGTACTTTGTATGATACCTCCAGGCAGCATCGCCCACCTTCTGTTCCATTTCAATCCTATTTCCACATAAGCAGAAGCCAGTTGGAAGCTTGTGCCATTCACAGAAAATGTCAGAGATTATGTTTTTGTAATTTGCTCAATTACAAATATGCCAAGCTGCCTGAAGGTAAATTTTCTGGAGTCCAGACATCTCTCACTGTCAGGGATATGACAAAATTCCATTCTTATATTCATAGCTTGTGTGGCGTAATGCAGTTTTGTTTGTATGTCCCTATTCAAATGCACTTTGCAGTGTCATGGTATAAGTACAAGGCCCCTGATTTGCAAAATATTGTATTGCATTTTAGTTACTTTCATCCTCCGTGGAACTCATTCCTGACACTTTCCTAAGGACTTACTTTTAGTTGTCACACCACAGGCTATGAGTGAGTTCTCTGAGGCTTCTTGTTCAATTTCATAATGATGTGATTAGGTTTACAAGAAAAAACCCATAAATACAACTGCACTGGTTTTACTTTAAATGGAATAATTTCTTCTGTTGTAGTTTACATGTCCCAACACACACTTATTCAGTTACAGCTGTGAGGTGGCATGCAGTTTACAAACCCACTACACCTGCGGTCCCCTCGCTGCCTGTGAGGCTCTTCAGGTCCGTGGTCGTATTGTATAAATGTAGCCCAGTGTGTAACAGTGTGAGTGCCCTGTGTTGAATAGAATAAATGGTTAAATAAGTGGGTGAGTGCTCCTCAGTATGTATAATAGTTGTGTTCTGAAACAGTTGTGGCTAATTTTTATAAATTTGAATTTTATGAGATGGAAAGGTAATTGCTATTTTAAGCAAACCTGAGAGAAATGCTTTTGAGAGGATTGTTTTTTAAATGGAGTCATTCCTCTGCTTTGTAAGGGATTGGAATCACCTCTTGCATTTAATTGTGGTCCCCATTAAGAGCTAAAATAAGCATAAGCAGAAGAGCCAAAGAATTAGGTTTCACCTGCGGCCCACATTGCCCAGTAATAGAAATTGATTACCACTCATTGTGTCCAGCCTGAGAAATAGACGTCCTCTAAACCATCCTGTGGATCTTAAACATTCTTCTGTTGTTTTTCTAAGTATCGAACGTGAGCTAATTTAAGGAAAGCGAGGGAGGCTTAAAACAGCTTGGTTTTCAACTACTGGGAACACAATTCAGGAGATTTTCCCACTGAAAATGGGAAATTTCAATTCAAAAGTTTAAACACAATCAATCTGAGCAGGGGCACTGTTTACAATTATAATCAATACTGGAAATGTTACGGATATTTCCAAAATTAACCACCTCATGCTGTATTATCCTTATAAAATTTAGTGTCCCGGTAGAACCAAAAACAAAAGGAAATCTGCCTGTGAGATATCCTATACATTTTTAAAAATATTTTTTCTTTTTAGAGCAGTTTTAGGTTCATAGCAAAATTGAGAGGGAAGTACAGGAATTTCTCATTTACCTCCTGCTCCTTCCTCACTGTCAACATCCCCCACCAGAGCGGAACATTTGTTGTAATCTCTGAATCTACTTTGATACATCATGATCATCCAAAGTTCGGAGTTTACATTTGGGTTTGCCCCTGGTGTTATGCAGTCTATGGGTTTGGACAATTTGTAATGACATGTATCCCTCATTGTAGTATCATAGCGAGTCTTCACTGCTCTAAAAATCCCCTGTGCTCTGCAGAGTCTTCCCTCCCTCCCAACCCCTGGCAACCACTGATCTTTTTGTTGTTTCCATAGTTTTACCTTCTCTAGGATATCATACAATTAAAATCATTTTACATGTAGCCTTCTTTCACTTAATAATATGCATTTAAGTTTCCTCCATGTTGTCTCATGGCTTGATAGTTTATTTCTTTTTAGCAGTGAATAATATTCCATTGTCTGGATGTACCATAGTTTGTTTATCTACTTACCATAGTTTATTTATCTGTCTAATGAAGGACATCTCAGTTGCTTCCAAGTTTTGGCAATTATGAATTAAGCTGCTTTAAACATCCATGTGCAGGTTTTGGTGTGGACATAAGTTTTCAAGCACGATTGCTGGAACATATAGATTGTTTAGTTTCATTCTTTTTTTATATTCCATTTTGTTCTGAGAGTTGAGGTAATTGTAAACATGGCCATCTTGTTTAGGAGTTGTTTGGTAGCAAGACATAGAACTCATCAAAACTAACTCAAGGAAAATCAACTGGAAGGACACGGGGTCTCACAGATCTCAAGGGTGGGCAGTGCTGCTCTGCCTTTCAGGGGGTGGAATCTGGAACATAACTGTCAGGAGGCGTCCAGGCCACCCTCTCTTCAGATGGCTCCTTTTCCTTAGTTACGTATTCTTACCCCACTTGCCATGTTAGCTTCATTCTCCAGTCACTGATGACAAAAAGTTTTTACTGCTTTGCTGGTCCAACATCACCTCCCCAGCCTCCACTCTAAATCATCTTCCAGCTCAATCTCCCAAAAAACATCTGCTGTTTTTTTAAATTTTTAAATTAAACTTTTTATTTTGAGATTACTGTAGATTCACATGCAGTTGTAGGAAATAATACAGACAGATGCTATGTACCCTTCATCCAGTTTCCCCCATTGTTAACATCTTGCAAAACTGATGGTACCATATCATAATCAGGGTATTGATCTTGATACTGTCAAGAAACGGAACAGTTTTTATCACCACTAGAATCCCCCGTGTTCCCCTTTTATAGCCACACTCACTTCCTTCTCTCTCTACCCCTTCCTTATCCCTGGCAACCATGAATCCGTTCTCCATTATTATAACTTTGTCATTTTAAGAATGTTATGTAAATGGAATCATACAGAATATAACCTCCTGGAATTGGCTTTTTCACTCAGCATAATTCTCTGGAGATGCACACAGGATTTTTAGTGTATCAACAGCTCCTTTTTATTGCTGAGTAGTATTCTGTGTTATGGCTATAATATAGTTTGTTTAACCATTTACTTGTTGAAGGGTATCTGGATAGTTTCCACTCTTTTTGCTATTACAAATAAAACTGCTATAAACATTCATGTATAGGTATTAGTGTGGACCTAAGTTTTCATTTCTCTGGAATAAATACCCAGTAGCACAATTGCTGGATTGTAAGGGGATTGCATGTTTAATTTTTTAAGAGGCTGCCAAGCTATTGTTCACAGGAGCTGTACCATTTTACGGTCACACTAGTAATATCTGAGTGATTTGGTTTCTATGTGTCCTTGCCTGGATTTGGTTGCTGTTACTATTCTTAATTTTAGCCATTCTGATAGCTGTATAGTGACATCTCATTGGGCTTTTAATTTCCATTTCTCTAATATTTAATACTATTGATCATATTTTTGTGTGCTTATTTGCCATCTTTATATCCTCTTCAATGCAATGTCTGTTTATATCTTTTGCTCATTTTTTGTGTGTGTGGGTTTTTTTGGGGGGGGTGGGGTGGAGGGACAGGGTCTCACTCTGTTGCCCAGGCTAGAGTGCAGTGGCATCATTATAGCTCAATGCAACCTGAAACTCCTGGGCTCAAGTGATCCTCCTGCCTCAGCCTCCTGAGTAGCTGGGATTACAGGTGTGCACCACCAAATCTGGCTAATTTTTCTATTTTTTGTAGAGATGGGGTCTCCCTCTTGCTCAAGCTGATCTCAAACTCTTGGCCTCAAAGGATCCTCCCACCTCAGCCTCTCAAAGTGCCAGGATTACAGGCATGAGCCACTGTGCCCAACCTCTTTTGCCCATTTTTAAATTGTATTGTTTGATGTTTTTATCATTGAATTTTGAAAGTTGTTTCTATATTCTGGATGATAGTTCTTTGTCAGATATGTGGTTTGCAAATATTTTATTCCACTCTATAGCTTGTATTTTTATCCTATTAATAGGACTTTTTATAGATAAGATGAAACCCATGATACAAAGTTTGTCTTTCACGGATCATGATTTTGGTGTTCAGTTTATAAACCCTTTACTCAGCCCTAGACCTCACAGATTTTCTCCTGTTTTTTCCTAAAGGTTTTATAATTTACATTTGTCTGTGAACCATTGAGTAATGTTTGTGTAAGTTATAGGACTTAGTTAGAGGTTCATTTTTTGTCTATAGATCCTCCTGTGCTCTAGCACTATTTGTTGAAAAGCCTATCTTTCCTCCATGGACTTGTTTTTGCACCTTTATCAAAAATAAGTTGAACATATTTGAGTGAAACTACTTCTAAGTTCTTTATTGTGTTCCATTATCTATACCCCTGTCCCTCTGCCAATCTAACACATTAGGATTACTGTAGACATAATAATTCTTGAAATAAAGTAAGATTGCTGGTAGTTTATTGTGTTTAAAAAATTTTGACGTATTCTAGATTTTTTGCCTTTCTACATAAATTTTCAAATAATCTTGTCTATATCTACAGAATTCTTATGGAGATTTTTATAGAAATTGTGTTAACTTGATTTGTATATCAATTTGGGGAGAATTGACATCCTTAATAAGTAGAGTCTTTCAGTTCATGAGCATGGTATATCTCTCCATTTATCAGTGTTTCGTGGTTTTCAGTATACAAGTCTTGTGCATATTTTGTTGAATTCATACTTATGTATTTCATGTTTTTTTGAGTGATTGTAAACGATTTTGCATTTTCAATTTTGGTTTTTCTTGTATTGATTGTTAGTATATAATAACACAATTGATTTTTTCACCTTTAGCTTATATCTTGTGACCTTGCTAAACTCATGTCTTTCTTCTTATTTTGTGGAGATTCATTGGGAGTTTTTGCATAGATAGTCTTGTTATTTACAAATAGGGATAATTTTATTTTTCCTTCCAATCTATGCCTTTTATTAATGTTTCCTTGCCTTATTGCACTGGCTAGAACTTTTAGCACTATGTTGAATTAGAGTGGTGAGAGTGAATATTTTTGCTTTATTCCTGTCTTTCATCCATAAGTATAATGTTAACTGTAGGTATTTGAAGAATAACATTAAGTATAATGTAGCTGTAGGCTTTTTATTAAGTCAAAGGAGTTCCCTTCTCTTTGTATTTTTGAGAGATTTTTATCATGATGGCTGTTGAAGTTTGTCAAATACTTTCTCTGCATAAATTAACATGATCTTGTGATTTTTTTTCTTTAGCCTATTAGTAAGGTGGATTGACTGATTTTTTTTTTTAATATTAAACCAGCCTTGCATCCCTAGATTAACTGCAATTTAGTCATGGTGTATAATTCTTTTTGTATTGCTGAATTTTATTTACTAATATTTGGTTAAAAATTTTTGTGTTGATATTCATGAGGGATATTGGTCTGTAGTGGTTTTTTTGGTATTGTTTTGTCTGATTTTGGTATCAGGGTAGTGCTAGTTTTATAAAATGAATTGAGAAGTGTTTTCCTTCTCTCTATTTTCTGGAAGAGATTGGATAATATTGATGTTAATCCTTTAAACATTTAGTAGAATTCTGTAGTGAAGCCATCTGGGGCTAAAGATTTCTATTTTGGGAAGTTCTGCAATTAAGAATTCAATTTACTTAACAGTTATAGGTCTATAAAATTAATTATATATTTCACATTGGGTGGTAGTTTGTGTTTTTTAAGGAATTGGCCAATTTCACCTAAGTTGTCAAATTTATATGTGTAAAATTGTTCATAGCAGTTCCTTTTTATCCTTTTGGTGTCTGCAAGGTTTTAATAATATCCTAGATTGTGTTCATGATATTGATAATTTGTATCTTTTCTCTCTCTTTTTGTCAGTCTTGGCTTGGTAGAGGTTTGTCAATTTTTTAAAATCCTGCTAAAGAACCAGCTCTTTCATTGAATTTCTCTGTTATTTTTTTCTATCCAATTCCTTTGATTTCTGCTTTTTATTATTTCATTCCTTCTGCTTGCTTGGATTTATTTTCTTCTTCTTCTTCTAGGTTCTTGATGTGGAAGCTTTGATTATTGACTTGAGACTCTTCCTCATTTCTTATGTATGCCTTTAATGTTATAAATTTCCCTCTCAGCATTGCTTTTGCTGCATCACATAAATTTTGATATATTCTATTTTCATTTTAATTCAGTTCAATGTATCTTTTTATATCCCTTGAAATTTCCTCTTTGACCATAGATTATTTAGAAGTAAGCAGCTTAGTTTGGAGATTTTCTTGTTATCTTTTTGTTATTGATTTCTAGTTTGATTCCACTGTGATTGTGAGAGCATACTCTGTATGATTTTAATTTTTAAAAATTTGTTGAGGTTTGTTTTATGGGCCAGGATATGGTATGTCTTGCTATATGTTCCAGGGTACTTGAAAATGATGTGTAGTCTGATGTTGTTCAGTGGTGTGTTCTATAAATGCATATCAGAGCCTGTTGGCTAATGGTGTTGAATTTTTCTATATCTTTATTGATGTTCTCTAATTGTTCTACCAATGGTTGAGAAAGGAATGTTGAAGTCTCCACCTATAATTGTGGGTTTGTTTATTTCTCCTTTCAGTTCTGTTAGTTTTGTTTCATATAATTTGTATCTTTGTTGATCAGTGCAAACATATGTAGGATTACTATATCTTCTTGGTGGATTGACCCTTTTTTGATTATATAGTGTCTATCTGGAAATTTTCTTTGCTCTGAAGTCTATTTTACATGATAAAA
>CM052445.1:14938070-14951266 GCA_028533085.1 Varecia variegata
TTTTTTTTTTTTTTTTGAGACAGAGTCTCGCTTTGTTGCCCGGGCTAGAGTGAGTGCCGTGGCGTCAGCCTAGCTCACAGCAACCTCAAACTCCTGGGCTTAAGCGATCCTACTGCCTCAGCCTCCCGGGTAGCTGGGACTACAGGCATGCACCACCATGCCCGGCTAATTTTTTCTATATATATTTTTAGCTGGCCAGCTAATTTCTTTCCATTTTTAGTAGAAACGAGGTCTCGCTCTTGCTCAGGCTGGTCTCGAACTCCTGAGCTCAAACAATCCGCCCGCCTCGGCCTCCCAGAGAGCTAGGATTACAGGCGTGAGCCACCGCGCCCGGCCGGTAATTTACATTTAATATATTTATTGATTTGTAGGACTGAAGTCTTCCATTTTATTTTTCGCTTTCTTTGTATTTTCTCTGTTTTCTGTTTCTTAGTTTTATTTTCCTGCCTTCTTGTGGGTTACTGGAACATTTTTTATAATTTCACTTAGATTTATAGTGACTTTTTAGTATATCTCTTTAAAT
Source organism: Varecia variegata (assembly GCA_028533085.1). Taxonomy (NCBI): domain Eukaryota; kingdom Metazoa; phylum Chordata; class Mammalia; order Primates; family Lemuridae; genus Varecia; species Varecia variegata. The sequence continues at coordinate 14,938,594 of CM052445.1, forward strand.
AGCTCTTTTTATAATTGCTGTAGGTATTACATTATATATATATATAGCTTGTCACAGTCTGCTGGTGTCATTTTATCAGTTCCAATGAAGTATAGAAAACTTCCTTTTTTTAATTCTCTCAATTTATAATATAGATATTTTAAATATTTCCTGTATATACATTTAGCACATTATCAGACAGTGTTACGATTTTTGCTTTCACTGTCAAATATAACAACTCAAGAGAAGAAGGAAAATCTGTCATATTTACCCATATTTTTGCTGACTGTGTTTTTATTTTCCCTTCCTGCTGTTTCAAGGTTCCTTCTATTTTTTCCATTTGTATAGAGAATTTCCTTTTGCTATTTTTTTTTCAGTGTGGATGTGCTAGCAACAAATTCTTAGTTTTCTTTCCTCTGAGAATGTCTCATTTCTCTTTCATATTTTAAAAATATATTTGCTTCACAAAAGACTCTGGGTTGATAGTTCTTTTCTTTCAGCACTCTGAAAGTGTTGTGCCATTTTCTTCTGGCATCTGTGATTTCTGATGAGAAATCCACTGTCATTTGAATTGTTTTTCCCTGTAGATACGGTGTTACTTCTCTCTGATTTTTTTTTTAGAACTTTGCTATGATATATCTTGGTGTGGGATATCTTTGGATTTTTCCTCTTTAAGGCTTACTCAGCTTGCAGGTTTATATCTTCTGCCAAATTAAAAAATTTTTCAGCTAATATTTCTTGAATACTTTTTCAGACTTACTCTCTTTCTCTACTTCCCAGACTCTAATGACATGAATATCTGATTTTTTGGTTCTACGGGTCCCAGAGGCCCTGTTAGTATTCTTTTTGGTGTATTTTCTCTCTGTTCACATTGGGTGATTTCTATTGTTCTATCCTCCGGTTCACTGATTCTTTCCTGTGTCCTCTCCATTCTGTGGTTCAGCCCATTCACTGAGTTTTAAATTTTGATTATTGTAGTTTTTAGTTCTAAAATTTCCACTTAGGTTTTTCTTTATTTTGGCTACTTCTTTACTAAGGCTATTTTTCATTTGTTTGAAGTGTGCTTGTATTTGCTCCTTGGAGCATTTTTCATGATGGCTGCTTTAAAATCATTGTCAGATAATTCTAACTTATCTGTCATCTGAGCATTGATGTCTATTGATTATCTCTTTTCATTCAGTTTGAGATCTTCTTGTTTTTGTGTATGGTGATCTTCAATTGAATTCTAACATTTATGTGTTTTCTTATAAGATTCTGGATCTTATTTGAACATTCTGTTTTAGTTGGCTTTTTCTGACACTGCTTTTGCAGGGGAAGGGGGAACGCTGTTTGTCACTGCTATGTGGGAATCGAAATCCAGGTTTCTCACTTGGCCACCACTGACACCTGAGGGTGGGGCTCCTCATTACTGCAGGTAAGGATCCTCATTACTGCTGAGTGGGGGTGGGATTTCTGGCTTCCCTCTGGGTCTCCACTGGGGGAGACCTCCTAGGCTGGAGAGATAGCAGTGCCTCCTTACTGCTCCTCCCATGGCCTCCTCTGTCACCATGGGGAAAGGCGGCCTCATTACAGGCAGTGGTGAACATCTTGACTATCTACTGTACCTCCTGTGACGCCACCCCATAAGGGAAGAGGAAAGACACCTTGTTTCTGCCAGATGCGGGTAGGTCCAGACTCCCCACATGGTTTTCACTGACACCGAGGTAAGGTAGCTGGTTATCACCCAGCAGGGATAAACGTCCTGGCTACCTACTCAGCCTTCTCTGATACCACCTTGGAGGATCTGTTGGAACTTCAGTGCAGGATGGCAAGAATGGCAGTCTAGGCTCTCCACTCAGCCTTTATGGGGTGGGACCACAGTTTATTCCATGGTGCTTGATTTGTGTAGGATGGTTATTATCTAAGAGTTTTCTCTCTTCCTAGGCTGCCACTTTTCTGATCCTTTGGCTAGAGAGAGCCTTTTATCCGGGCTTTTCTTATCTGTTCCTATTGGTGTTTCCCAGTTGCTGTCTTCTGAAAGACCCAGTCTGGGATATATGAGGTCAAAAGAAAACCTAGGGAAATCACCACTGTGTTGTTTATTTGGGTGGCCTTTATTCTCTCTGCTTTTCAGAGTTGTTTTATTATTTTTAAAAAATATATATGTAATATCACAGGTTTTACTTGTACTTAGTATGAGAAATAGGTTAAATATGTCCACTCTGTATTCTTGGAATTAGAAGTTCTTTTGCTGGAGCTTTTGAATATTATCTCAGAATTGTGGGCAGAGACTATCCAGATGGCCCATTTGGGCTCAATTGTCCATGTCTATTTGTTTATAGGAGGGCAGTGGCGCCATGGCTTGCTACCAACTCAGCTGGAATGGTTGAAGCAGAATCTTTAAAAAGGGAATTGGAATGAGCTGGTATTCTAGGAGATGGTTGCTGTATAGACCCTTAAGATTTCAAAGAACTATTACTTTATTCCCAAGTTGTGTTCCATTTGTGAGAAAAGATGACAATTATTTAGTTTAGAAATACCTGGGCAATCTGCAAACTGTATATAAATGAACAAATTAACTATGAAAAGAGATGAGAAAATTGAATGGATATCTCTTTTAGAATTTATGAAACAAATTTTAAATAATAAATAGTATTAATAACAACCTTTAATAATAAATGAGGAAGAAATACCACATAACATGAATTTACAAAGATAACTAGAAATTATCAAATTCCATATGCATTAGTTAAACACATTAGCTCCAAGATGCAATCTGTTAATCGTAGCCTACTCAGTCATAAGATGTTCATTACATATTCTTGACAAATTTTAACTGTCATTTTCCTGTCAGAAGTTTGACGTTCTCTGCAGTGTTTGCTGTGCCTTTTAGTAGTATTTAAAAGTCAGTTAGATTCCTGCAAACATAATTAGGTTAGAGATGTTCTGTCTCTGATAAAAACTCTCTAATTGAAGAGAAGGATGTTTTCTGTAACTTATTTCCAATTCTAGTTACCCTGATAGTTTCTCATTTTTTACCTAGTTTTTCTTAAATAGCTTCTGGAATTTTCCTCATTCATTAACTATTTATTAAGTGCCTACCATTACCCAGGCAGTGCTCTAGATTCTAGGTATACAGATGTGAGTAGAGTAGAATTATGTTTGTCCCTTATAGAGCTTCCATTCTATTTGGGAAGACAGACCATAAACAAATACACAAGATAATATATAATACCCAGGTGATGGTGAGTGCTTAGAAGAACAATTGCAGTGCAAGAGGATTGAACAAGTGCAGTGGCTCACACCTGTACTTTAGGGGGTCAAGGCAGGAGGATTGCTTGACGCCAGGGGCTCAGAATCAGCTTGGGCAACATAGCGAGACCCTGTATCTACTAAAAATAAAAAATTTAACCAGTTGTAGTGGTGTACACCTGTAGTCATAGCTACTCTGGAGGCTGAGGCAGGAGGATCACATGAGCCCAAAAGTTTGAGGCTGTGGTAAGCTATGATCACACCTCTGCACTCCAGCCTGGGTGACAGAGTGAACTTGTCTCTAAAAATAAAATAAAATAAAATAAAATAAAATAAAATAAAATAAAATAAAATGAAATGAAATATTAAGAAAAGAGAATTGAGAGTGATGGATAGTGAGGGATGAGGTATACAAGGGGTCTTCAAAAAGTTCATGGAAAATGTATATTATGAAAAAACCATGCATGAGCTTCAAAATTCTTTTGGACCAAAATAAACTCATACTAACTTGTTATAACATGTCTGAACAGGATCTAGTTTGAGGCACTAAGAAGGATAAGACATCAGTTTGAAAAGAGCCCCTATAAAGGCAAAATGAATTCTGCTAAAATTGAAGCAAGAACAAACATCAAATTTTGGGTAGAAGAATGGTTAAATCATTAATGCTTTATGAAAAGTTTATAGGGGATAAAGTCCCAAATAAATTAGCAGTTTAAAAATGGATAATTTGTTTTAAGTAAGGGACAAGGTGTTGTTGAAGATGAAGCCTGCAGTGGCAGACCTGCCATATCAATTTGTGAGGAAAAAATTAAACAACTGTCCTCGTGAGGATACGATGAGAAGACAACCATCTGAAAATGGGAAGTGGGGCCTCACTAGACACCAGATCTGCCAGCACCCTGATCTTGGATTTCCTAGTCTCTAGAGCTATGAAAAACAAATGTTTGCTTAAGCCACCAGTCTATGGTAATTTGTTAATAGCCGTCCAAACTGATTAAGACAATACTTTTAGGGTCTAAAATTCCATTTTGTTTTTCTTTATGCCTTTTATTTATTTGCTATTTCAAGAGTTTACAATTGCTTGCTGCTAGAGCATTTTTATAATGGCTGCTTTAAAGTCTTCGTCAGACAATTCTAACATTCATTTTATCTTGATGTTGATGTCTGTAGGTTGTCTTTTCTCATGTGAATGGAGAATTTCCTGGTTTGTTGTATGCCAAGTACTTTTGGACTAAATGTGACACATTTTGAATATTATGTTGTGAGAGTCTGGGTCTTGTTTAAATCCCATGGTGAATGTTGATAATTTTGTTTTAGCAGCCTGATTAGGGTCAGACTGCAAGTTCAAGACTGCCTTCAGTGTGCAGAGGAAATTAGAAACTAACATTCTTGTAAAAGGAATAGCTTACGACTTTCATATATATTATGTAATTTAATCTTTACATCTACTCAGAAGAATGTGTGGGATTTAATTTTCGTGAAAGCCCAGTGATCCTCATAGTAGAGCCTGACCTACTAGGATTGTGATTAGGAGCTTGGATTCTGAAACCAGACTCCGAGGATTTGAATCTTGGCTCCCCTACTTACTACCTGTATTATTTTGGATAAATTACTTAACTTCTTAATGCCTCAATTTCCTTATCTGTAAAATGGAGAAAATAATGATGCTTGTCTCAAAGGATTGTTATGTCAAGAATTGTAAGGTTCATAAACTTAGAAAGGAAAGCTTTATTTCTCAGAAAGAGTTGCAGCCTGCAGGCTGGTAAGCATAGCCCCTGGCAGAAACTGAAAGCAAGCACTTCAAGGGATGGAAGGGTGAGACAGGAATTTATGCTGAATGGGTTAGCTAAGTATACATATTCAATAGGCTATAGGAGGAGTTATGAATATTCACAAAGTAGGGATGTGTGCATGTGTAGTAAGCAAACATGCATGTTACGTATGTCCCATGTTCACTTTGAGGTGGAGACTTAACATTTAAATGCATTAAAATTAGGCTGTATACATCATAAGGTGAAATAGAGGACCCAGGGGCCATGCTATATGCAGCTTCTGTAAACCAACCAGAACCAGTCCCTAAGACCTTGGTCTCTTATCAGGAAGGACTGCTGGTCAGCTATTGTATAAATCAGCAGTGGAACAAGTCTTTTGAAAGGGGTGGTTTCTGTTTAAGTGAAAGCTAATGGTAGTTAATGAGGGAAGGGGTATAAGAGGTGTGTCTGACCTCTCATCCTGTCATGGCTGGGAACTCAATTTTTAAGGGGTCCCCTCAGCTAAGAGGGGGTTCATTCAGTCAGTTGAGGGCTTAGGATTTTATTTTCTTTCTCAGTTGTAAAGGTTGAATTAGTATAAGTAAAACACTAAATGTAGAGTCTGGCATATAGTAGACACTATATAAGTTTTAGCCACTTTGGAAAAAATTTTTTCTCATGTGATACCATGGGCAACTCTCAGGGTTGCTTCAACCAAGGAGGAGAATAGGCCTGAATAGGGAAGGAGCTTACTGTAAGGCAGATAAGTCAGGATGTATAAATTTGGTTTGTTGTCACTCACTGGGAATTTGAAGGGAAAAATGTGAAACATGATGTAGAATCTCTTGAATTATTTTCCAGAGAACTTCCCACCAGGGAGATCATACCAGGTTCCCGGGCTGAGGGTACATTGGTGCTCTAATGAGCCATATTAATGAGCTGTGTGCAGCCTTAGGGCCATGTTGGCACCCAGGAACATGAGGATGCTCTATGTTGTTGTAGCTTAACAATGGACTTCAACCCAGATGGGGGATTTTATTTCCCTCTTCAGGGTAGCCATAGATAAGAGGAAGATGAGAAGTGACAAGCATGGGGTGGCATAATAAAAAAAAATTTGGTCTCTGTCTCCACAAAGCTCCTAAAACTCTTGGAATTTCCTGAGTAATAAGGGTAACAGGAACGTCTTTTGTTACTTGTAATAAGCATCTTTCAACTGGACTGAGCTTATGCTAAAGAGGTGATGTTTGGGGGCTCCTAGATAGCTTCAGAATGGGGGCTGGTCATCAGAAAGATCAAGCCTGGATTATAAACTTGAAACTATCAGCCCCATCCCCAACTTCCAGGGAGGGAGAGGGGCTGGATATTGAGTTCAATCTACAATGGCCAATGTTTTAGTCAATCATGCTTACATAACGAAACTTCCACAAAAACTTCTAAAAGACAAGGTTTGGGGGGATTCCAAGTAGGTGAAGACATTGATGTTCTGAGAGAATGGTGAACCTGGAAGGTACTCGGAAGCACTGTGCTCCTGTCCTCATATCTTGCCCTCTGCACCTGTTCCATTTGGTTCTTCCTGAGTTGTCCTTTATAATAAAGAGGTAATAGTAAGGAAAGCACTTACCTGAAATCTGTGAGTAATTACATCAAATTATCAAACCTGAAGCCCGGTGGTGAAAACCCTCAAATTTGTACCTGGCTGAGCAGAAATATGAGTAGCCTGGCCACCTTATTTGCGACTGACATCTGAAGTGGGGGCAATCTTGTGTGACTGAGTCCTTAACCTGTGGGGTCTGCACTAACTCCAGGAATTGCTGTCAGAATTACATTGTTGGATATTCAGTTGGTGTTGGAGAATTAGAGAATCGGTTGGTGTGAGAACTCCCACACATTTGATATCTGAAAGAACTTTTCACATGGCCAAATGAGAAATATCCACAGTGGTGATACCATATTTGTGGTCAAGCAAATGACTATCTTTGACCAGGACGTGAGTCAGCTGGGAGCTTCACAGAGAGGTGGAATCACCCAAAGAAGGTGCTGAGCTATTATAATATGGATATTATACGGAAGAAAATTATTGCTATTTGATATCTATGTAAGGAAAATCTGAGGATTTGCAGACTGAGTCTGGAGTGATTTCTGGGCTGAGTTTTCCATGATTATGCTGATTATTCGTTTTTTAATTCACTCAATAAAAAGATATTGATTTTCTATTACGTGCCAAGCATTTGAACTATAGCAGTGACAAAACAAAGTCTTAGCCTTTAGATAGCTTATTATCTAGAAAAAGAGAAGAGAGACATTGAACCAATAATGAAATAAATGAAGAGCTGATGAAAGCTAAGGACTACTGTTTTTTAAAAATTTACTATGCCAGAAGTTCTCATTAATATATAAGAGGGAGATTAAATTTTAGAATAAAAGAAACTTCTGCTCTGAAATCACTTAACTACTCTACACTTTGTGACATTCTTTTTTTTTCCCATGAAAGCTTAACATTCCTTCACTAATACAACTCATAAAAAGGAGACAGAAGAGGAGAGAGGTAGGCGAGTTTAAAATTCTTATTAGAGATAACTTTGTTGGGTTAGCAGTTGTCAGCTCTTGGTTCTTGGTGTGCTCTTGGCTGAACAATGATGAGACATACCAACAGCAAGGCAAGCAGGAAAAGAAGTATATTGAGGATGGGCAAGATAAGTTTACAGAGCAAGAGCAAGATACAAACGGGGCCCCTTTTGTAACAAGAGGCTCGGGTAATGGTCTGGGGTCTTGTTTTATAGTGTCTGGATTGGGCCCTCCTCGTGGTTCAGACCTCACCACTGAACTACTTTGATGTACAGTTAACGACATGATAATTAGCCTTAGGTTACTCTAGGTCACTTTTCAGATCCTGTTGTGCCTGGGCTGCCTGGCCTGTGGGCTGGGGAACTCCCTGCTTTCTTTTGCAGATTAGCAGGGGTTCCTCCTTCCCCCAGGTGTGGTAGTTGTTGGGGCAGGACTAAGGTGTGGCAGCACCAAGACAGGGGCCCCCTTTGTCTTTCTTCCCCAGGTGGGGCAATTGCTCAAGGCAGCACCAAGGCGAGGCACCCACATTTGTCCCTAGGAGAGTCGGAGGTTCCTTGCTATCTACCTAACAACTTGATGCACTGAGATAGGCCATAATCCAACCATTCCTAATGGGGTACATTGTGGAAGTAAAGTCCCTACTCAGAATATCCCACTTTTACTGTTATTCTTCCTCCTCAATAAAATGAGATGATGAAAAGCAATGATGCATCGTCTATTTTAAGATACACAGTATATTAGGATAGAGTATTCATTTTGATTTTCTGAAAAGAATACAAAGTATTGTTTCTTTTAGGTGTTAGTCATTCTTCAGGATCCATTTCTATGTTTCACCCATTCCTAATTTCATCCAAGGATTATTGGTTTTCATCTACCTTCTTTTCATAATTCCTCTAAATGGTTTTCTATTAGCAAATATGTACTCCGGTATTATCCTTCAAATTCGACTGAAACAACAACAAAAATATGTAATCACAGCGTATTCCAGAGGGTTGGTGTAGCCTACTGACTATAAAAATCTCTGATTTCTGTAGTGTTTCAACTCTCTACCCTCCATCTTCCTTGGGACAGATGACCCCAGATCAGAAAAGAGAGGCTCTCATTATGTACACAGGTGGATTTGATTATTTAGTAAATCTTTAACTCTTAAAATTACAACAAACTTGTACATCTCTGGGGATACATTTCTAAGAGATGGAACCTCCATTTTGATTGACACTTTTGTTAAAATTAAAGGTGCAGGACTGTAATTGCTCAGCCACATTCTTGGTTGGACACAAGATAAAAGTGGGTCAGGCCTTTACATCTGAGCCTGTTGAAGACTCTACATACCATGTCGTCTTCACTTAATAAAACTGGTCTCTCTTCTCCTTGAATGCAGTTTTTCAAGCTGCTGAATTCTGCACCTGTAGCAATTTCTGGCTGATTGTCAAGAAAGGCCCAGGGAATCACAAATTATAGAGTTACATGCCTTGCAGAAAAGTTTAAAAACATGGCCCCATGTAGTCTTTGCATTAAACACAGCAGAAATTAAGGAAAATGAAGATAAATTAAACAGCAAATATTAAAATTCTGTTGCAGTCAGCATGCATGGAGGTAGCAGTTGTATAGTCATTTGCTGAGTGTTTCCGTGGCCTGGATAAATAAGCCTGCTTTTAGTTACTTCCGCAGCTTTCAAGAATACTATACATCAGGAGTAATGAGGTTCTATTTTTTTTTTCTAAATTGTGTTTATCCATATTAAATTGAATAATGAAATTCTTTGCAAATAATTCAGACAGTGGTGCTGTCAATCAGTAGCACTTTCTCAGGAAGGACTAATTGTCCCGTGTGGTGGAGCAGCTGGCTGTGTGTGGGAAGCTGAACACCTACGTGCTCTCTAGCCAAATTTCCAGTGTCTACCTAGATTGCTGGCTTTCAACCTCACTGAAGGTTTGCACTTTTACATGATGAAAAAGTAATGAAAAAATTTACTATGATGTGTCAGCTAATAAATGCAGAAAGAAAAGGAACGTTAGAAAAATCACTGTATTGTAATCTCCAGAAGAATAACATCAATAGATATTAAAACTTATGGGTAAAAGTTGTTGGGAAACAGGAAACTCACATGGTCTTGAAGTGCCACTCCATAGATCACTTACTATTTACAAAGGGAATAATGAACCTTTGAAATGGAGACAATCTGCCTATGATTATCTTAACCAAGTGACTTAGCATCCTGAGTAGTGGGACAACTGGTATTATGTGTTCCCAGATTCAATGCAGTAAGAAGTACATGGTATCACCTCTGAAATAGTCTTGCAAAAAATGTTTTAGCTGAATCTATTAATGAAGCATTGGACAAATCTATTATGTGGAATATTCTACAATACCATTGGCTTAGCCTCTTCCAAAAAAATCAATACAATAAAAAATAAAAATAGGTGAGGGCATTATTCTATATTAAAAGAGACTAATGAAAAAACGACTAAAGACCTTCCTTGAATTTTGTTAGATCCTAGGTCAGAAAAGAACCCTTTAGTTTTTAAAGATATTTTTAGGACAATTGGTGCAATTTAAATATGATTGGTTCCTCTCTCTTTCTCTGTCCGTTATTATTAAATTAGTGTTAATTTTAATAGGTATGAGAATCATATTGTGGTTGTGTAGAAGAATGTTCTTAATTTTAATCTCAGGAGATATTGCGAAAGTATTAAGGGGTGAAGAGACGTGATGTGTGCAATTTACTTATAACAGAATCAGCAAAACAAAAGAGCATTGCCAATGAACGCACAAAAGAACAAGCAAGAGATAATGAGAATATATTGCCAGTAACATAAAGACTTGGTGAATGTAGATGAATGGCCTGTGGGTATTCATATGGTATTATTCTTCCAACTTCTCTGTAGCTTTGAAAATGTTCAAAATAAAATGTTTGGAGAAAATTTGGTTATTGAATCTAAAATCTCCTAGACATGTGAGGAAAAAAACCCAAGTTCAATAATATTTTAAAATTAATTGGAATTGTATTAAATATAAAAGCAACTCATTGTATTTGAACAGTCATAGGACATTTCATGTGGATGACACATTCTTTTAGCCTGTAAGCGTTGCTTACTAACATATGGATTCACAGAGCTCTCGAAATGACTGTAAATCAACTCACTTCCAATTCTCTTGAGGGATCTGCCCCCTAGGGAGGGAAGTCTCTGATCTAGAGGATTGATTCCTTGTCATCAAAATCAGTCTGATAGATCTCTATGCCTAGTGGAGAGCTACTCTTCGTTTCAGAAATAAAAACTACAGTCTGTGCAGCTGCTTTGGAAGATATTGTGCGTTCTTGGGCTCTAACTATCATTGTGTTTGTCTTGCTGGAATAGCTGCTCTACCTCTGACTTTGGTCCTATGAACATTTCCAGTTCTTTGGAGACCACCACCACATTCTCTTTAGTGCTGTCTCAAATCAAAATTAGTTTGATTTATTTATCTTTCCATGGATATCTTTTTTGCTCTTCGTTGAACAGATTTCCAGATCTCTTACTGTATTTGGGGCAATTTTACTATGTTTCATAACCACTTCCTGAGTCCCTGTTCTATGTGCTCTGCTGTTCTAAGTAGCACAGGAAAGCAAGTCCCAATGCTGGGAATCACTTGGAGTACAAGTGGATCCTTGGCTTTGCGCAAGAGAGAATTCAAGAGCAAGCCAACAGTATAAAGTGAAAGCAAGTTTTATTTAGAAAATATGGAAGATATACTGCACAGACAGAATAGAGGCTAGTTCTCCCAGCTGAGGAGAACAGCACCTTTGGTTTTTTAAATTTTTAGCTTAATCATATGCTAAGCAGGGGTGGGGGGCGCAGAATATTCATGTTATTTCTTGGAAATGGGTGGTGATTTCCTAAAACTGTGAACCCTCCCCTTTTCTTACTTTATAAGGTCCCTTCTGGAACTATCATGGTATGGGTGGGAGTTTCTTTCAGCATGCTAATATATTACAACTAGCATATAATGAGCTGCAACGCCAAGCAGGGGCTGATTTCCTTGCCATCTTGGTTTCAACTGGTCTTAACTTGTTCTGTCACCGCATCCTGTTTTTGATCAGGGTGTTTAGGGGCTTTCGACTCTGTGTTAAGCAGTGCCTGTGGGTTCCCTATCTCATAAGCACGATAAGACTGTAAATAGTTACTTTTCCAATGAAATGGTGACTTTAAAAAGGAGAGTTTATATTAAGTGTGTTCACAAAATCAGATTAATAAGCAAAAGGCCTAAAATATAAGGCATTGAAAATGTATTTTACTTAAAAAAACCTGTATTGTAAAATAAAACAGATGTGAACAACTGCATAAACCAAATATATAACATGAATTATTATAAGGCAAATGCCTTTGTAACTTTCACCCAAACGAAGAAATAGAACTTTGTCAGTTACTTTAGAAGACCCCTGAAACTTTAATTTGCAATTCCCCATTCCATTCACAACCTCTTCCATGTCCTCTAACAGTAACTACTGTCCTGACTTTCAAAACATTTTTATTTTTATTGCTTTATCACCAAAATGTGTACCTTGAATACTCTGGTTTCCTCCCTCCCTTCTTTCCTTCCATATATGTATAATGCCAGTACAGTACAGTATAGAATAGGCCCTTTGTGGACTCTCTAATGTTCAGGTTTTCCATCCATCTCCCTTCTCTCACTTGCAATTTATTTGTTGAAGAAACCTAGATCTTTGATCTGTAGAGTTTCTCCCCAGACTGGATTATGCTGATTGCATCCCCAGCATGTGGTTTAGGATGTTCCTCTTCCTTTTTTCCCCCTGTATGTTGGTGTTTGGATATAAAAGCTTAATCAGATATGAGATTTTTTGTAAAACTATTTCATGGGTGGTGTGTGTCCTTCACTGTTGACGTTAGCAGCCATTGCAGCTCCATGCTCAGATCCAGTAATTTATTAAGATTTCAAAATGATGATATTCTATTAATAATTCTATCATTCTTTCTCCATCTATTAGTTGAAGCCTTCTATAAGAAGAATCTTAGGCCCATCTACTATTTGGTTTTTCTTAGGTATTGAATGGAAATGGAAAGTTAGGATAAATGTACTTTATTCTTTCCTAATTACCAGTTTTTGAAATAATGAGTTGGTTCATTATTATCTTACAAAGTTGACCA
>CM052445.1:14951766-15153590 GCA_028533085.1 Varecia variegata
AACTTGAAACTTTACACATTTATTATATAAAGGGATTCACCCTGTGATGCTCAGTGTCACCTGTTTGCATCACCATAGCCATTATAATCATAGCCAAGATGCAAACCCTGGGTCATGTAGCCAACAACTCAAAATCTAGCTAGATCCTTGACTTATATGACAGTGTGATTTTTCTTTTGGGTCTGATAAGAGTAACAAAACTCTAAGAACATTTAAAAATGGGAGCACTGGCAATGTGTCAACATAAGGGTAAGAATAAGAAACAGTTAAACCTATTTTAGAATTTTGATAACTAGGTTTAATGTAAAGGTATTATAAGTTCTGTAATCATTGTATTTGTACATGGTCTGCAGTTTAAGATGCTTGATATATTCAAAGGCATCAACCGTACTATATTTGTAATTACAGTTAAAATTATTGGTCGGGCGTGGTGGATCACGCCTGTAATCCTAGCACTTGGGAGGCCGAGGCGGGCGGATTGTTTGAGCTCAGGAGTTCAAGACCAGCCTGAGCAAGAGCAAGACCCCATCTCTACTAAAAATAGAAAGAAATTATCAGGACAACTAAAATATATATATAGAAAAAATTGGCTGGGCATGGTGGCGCATGCCTGTAGTCCCAGCTACTCGGGAGGCTGAGGCAGGAGGATTGCTTAAGCCCAGGAGTTTGAGGTTGCTGTGAGCTAGGCTGATGCCACGGCACTCTAGCCTGGGCAACAGAGTGAGACTCTGTCTCAACAAAACAAAACAAAACAGAACAAAAAAATTACTTAAGGGAATTTAATTAAATTTATAATAAAATTGATTTTCGAAGTTTTTATTTGGATATATGAATTTAATAAACTGACCATTAAGCTAGGTACCATAATCGTGTATATTCCTCCTCTTGAATAAAAACTCCTTGGTCATAATTGTTATTGGTTCTCTACAAAGGAGATTTTAAATTTGAAGCCAATATTCTCTCATATATAAAACTTTAATTTGCCTTTCAAATTCTTTCCCCACTGCCTTTAAGAAGCTGCAGCAGTCACTGAGCATTATGACTCACCACACTGTGATTCATCATCATGTTCACCACCATCCCTTGGTTAAATATATTTCAGTCATTGCTGAAATGGAAGCAGAGGAGATCAAACACAGTAAACAAGTTGGTTGTGCAGGAGCAGAATTATCTTTTTGAGTATTAGATTTGCAAACTTCCAGTTCTGTACTTTGTCCATAGGATCTTAGATAATGGCTGGAAGGCAAAAAAAAAAAAAAAAAAAGGCATAAAATGATGCTTTTGAAATATTGATCATGGATATTTGTTATTTTGTCACCTCCTGCCCCTTCTTTTGGGGAGCTCTTCTTTCTTCTCTATTTCATCCATGTGCTTCTTGTGGGAGCTGTGATTATAGCTCCCTATTTCCTCCTTTCATAGGTGGGCAAGTGTCACATAAAGCACCGGAATTGTGCACCCTGTTGGTCATATAAACTCATTGACGTCAGTAGCTCAAATAAGATGCACTGACAAGCGCTGGGACCAAATTCATCCAATTTGTCTCATGCAGCACTTGATTAGGGCTACCACCAACAGAACGTTGATCAGCAAGATGAGGCCACTCTGCAGTATTGGCCCTCGCTATGTATCCCAGCATCCCTGGATCAGCCTCCTGAATAAGTCCCAGAGGGGACTAGGTGGTCTTATTTCAGGTAACAATTTAGCTTTCTTTCCTGTGATGTGGTGGATTGTTCCAGCTGACTGTAGCATTAATCCAAGCACAACATAGGTTGTAGGTGACCATACACACTCTTTCCTATTCAGCCAGGATGCCGTGTAGGGCAAGTCTATTATCCATTGTGACCCATGAAAGCGAGTTGAGATTGACCTGCTGATCTTCCAGGGTTTGTGCTGTCTCACGGGCTGTAGTAACTAAGTTGAAGGATGGGTTTCTGATTATCGTCTCTCTAGGCTTTGGTGCCAGGAAGCAGTACTCACACTGTTGTATGGAATTAGGAGTCAGTGTGTTCCTGGTAGAATAGCCCTCTTGACCCTGTGTCCCCACAAGGGGATTGTAGACCAAGGGGCAGTGTCAGTGCCAGTAATTACAGAGGGCAACAAATGGGCAAAAGAGCAACCTCTGTCCCCAGTGGCAGATATTTAATGGCCCACTCTCCTTCACATGCAAACATATAACTCAGAGGGCACAGGTCACTCCACTTCAGGATTTGTCATTAAACTTACGTTGGATCACATTATGTGGGTTTGGTTAAGACTTGTGGCAGTGTCACCAGGTAGTCACAGACTTGATTGTCATACATGGCACAACCCCAGGTTGCTTGGGCCTCAAGAGACATGAATTTTTATCAGTCATATTGAAATAAGGTTGTGGAGTCTACATGCTTGTCATATAGAACGAGTGAGGTCCACACTGGGAGCTGCTGACAATAGTGTCAAGCACAGCGAAATAGTTCATAGATAAACATGCCCACATGAGTTTTCCTGTTCCCATAACATGTGGACAAGGACAATAAACCCAGCACTGAGGCAGATTGCTAGCACAGCTGCTTCTTGACTCAGGGAGACCCTGTGATTGTTTTGCCAAGCCATGGGGCCAGATCTAGGGATAAGGGGAACATTAACTGTTCTTCCCTCCCAATACTTCTCAAGGTCTAAGGTCTTCCTTCCTTAGGTGCCAGAGTTGTTTTTCTCCCTCCTCAGTCAACGTAGTTTGTCCGGATCTAATAGCCACTACTTCTCCTCTTGCTCAGTCCAATGGGTCAGATGTCATGGGGGCTGGGGCACAATGATAGAACTTGTAATGACCCAAGATGCCCCCATCACTGCCCAAGTGGGCCACTGTGGGGGTTCTCTAGGGTTCACAATCTCTATTGGCTGCTCAATATGCTTGTCATCTGTGATCTGTCATACCCAATAACTGAAACTAGCTGTAGTTCAAGCAACAGGTTGGAGTCACCCATGCCTTATTGTCTAATTGTCACCCTAAGGTAAACCTAGTTGGTCTCCCAGACACTAGAGTCAATGGGGAAATAAAAAGGAAGGGTTTGGGTACTGTCAGATTGTAAGAATCACAGATGTAGAGAGCTGGTCTTTTCATTCCACTCCCTGCCTCCCCTTCTATCCTGATTTTCTCCACCCAGTAATTCCAAAGGGCATATTCCCTTGTTGGGAACAGCTGCATTTAATATCCTTATTGTCTAAGATGTTAGTCCACAATGTTGACAACATATTCTGTCCAGTAGTCCTTTGTTTATTCCAGTATTTAAATGTCTATTCCACCTCTAGATGATGCCAACAACCTCAGGATGATAAGAGTCTAAAATGTCTGTTGAATACCATGTCCATTTGCCTATCTTAGGTACCTTTTGCTGTCAGTAGGATGCCACTGTCTTATTGTAAATATGGGGGGGGGAG
Organism: Varecia variegata; assembly: GCA_028533085.1. Lineage (NCBI taxonomy): Eukaryota > Metazoa > Chordata > Mammalia > Primates > Lemuridae > Varecia > Varecia variegata. The sequence goes on from CM052445.1 coordinate 14,955,181, forward strand.
AATTAATTTTTTTAATTTTATTTTTTTCAGTTTATTTGTTTTTTTATTTCAGAATATTATGGGGGTACAAACGTTTAGGTTACATATATTGCCTTTGCACCACCCGAGTCAGCGGGCATGCTTGATTTCCTATTGTTTTTAAGGAAAGTTTCCAAACTCCAAACCGGAACATTCAAAGTCCTCCATTAAGCTAATCACATCTCTGGCTGCTCCTCTTTAGGGTAGCAAGGGAGAACCACGCATTACTCCTGAAAGATTTCTACTTCAGTTTATTTAATTACAACATTATCTAGAACTTAACTGCACACTCGTCTTCTTTTCACTTCCACAGATTTTCATTACCCTCTAAGGTCTAGCACATGCCTCACTTACTTCACGAGTATTTCTCCAGCTAACGTGAAAACTCACTTTGCTAAGTTATCTTCCTAGCTGGCACCTAGCATAACGTTTTGACACTTCATCTCCGCTTGCCAACTCGGTTGCAAAGTTCCTGTTTACCACATTCTGTTTACCACATGGATTACTCAAGTAAGCATTCACTGATGAATGGATGGAGCTTTTCCCTTTCCATAATATTTGAAGTGTTTCAGATAAGATGACCATATTTATTTCATTTAAAAACAAAAACAAATTCTATCTCATTTGCTTTGAGTACCTTAAGACAGTTTTTGACCTTTTATTTAGTGGATTTTATTGATATGATGTGAGTTCTTCTTAGGCTAGCCTTCTCATAGCATCTTAATTTTTCTCCCGTATCTTCTGTGACGGTTAAATCCCCTGTCATTCTGAACTGGGTTCACCTGTTCTTTTAATGATTTAATTAATTATGTCAAAATCACGGTTGCTTTAGGAGTGACTCTCAAACTAATTGGCACAGCTGAAAGGAAAGGAGAAGAGCTGTAGAAAGAACTCCAAAACTGACTGGGATGTACACTAAATTTAGAGAGTATATTGCGGTAGCTACATGAGTAGTGATATCCGACTCCACAGTAACCCTGTCTGATTGATCGCTTTGGCTGAACAACAGTTTTGGAACAATATGTTCAGTACAAAGTGCCTATGTGCATTTTTCCCATCAAATGCAAAGAACGATTATTTTTTCTTTTGTCAAGATTAGGTACCCTCAAGTATTTATTTCAGAGAGAGAAAAATAGCTTCTTCACTGAGTTCAGAGTTGCCTGATCCCTCAGCAGGCCTGAGAGTACTTTTTTAAAACAATGATATTCCAGTGCCCTGATGTCTCTATGACAACAGTAAAAAATATAGCCTGTGTGCCATCAACAAGTCAAAAAATGTTTATAAATCTTCTTTCCCTACACAGGAGAGAAGAAAGAATGGCGATTTGTGAGGACTAATATTTACCAAAGTGGAGATCAGGAGTGGAGCGGCAAGGGAGGGAGAGATCCTGCCAGTTTGCAACATCCCAGGGAAGAACGTGAAGGAGAAACAGGGTAGGGGCTGGGGAGCGTCTGGGGGCAATTTCATGAGGCAGTTCTAGCCTCGGAAGAGGCTGCAATGAACAGAAAAGGATGAATTGGATAAAACCAAGTTATCCCTCCTTAAATTACATTAATACAAATTAATGAACCATTAAAACTGAGTTAATTTATACAAATGTCATAATTTATATAAATGCCCCTGAGCCTGGGGTGTCAAAATATTTAACAACAGGTAAAGTGTGGCCACTGACCAATCAGGGCCCTGGTCATAGTGCTGGAGCAGGTTCAAAGCTCCTTTATGCAGCCCAGTGTTAACCCTTTAGTTTTGGGGTCCTGGAGATGTCAAGGTTGTTCTCAGGGAGGAGGAATGGGGACACTTAAGGGGTGATGGACAGTGGCCATTTACTAACTTGTACAGGCATATAATATATTATAACCCAGTATGACAGTAATAGTGTGTCATGGCTGAATACTAATCAGTTCTGGCTCTACAATTCTATCTCTAGGATTTTCTCAGAAGAAATGAGCCCAAATATTGAAAAAGCTATATGCATGGTGATAGTTACTATGATAATTCATAGATCATAAGACAACTGGGAATAACCTATATATTCTATAGGGGTCTAAGTTTTTCTACACTTAATAGACTATTATGCAGCTATTAAAATAGTAGTTATGAAAAGTTTGTGATAACACATAAATGCCTTATAATACACTGTTGAGTTAAACACTGTATATACAGTATATATTTATTTGAATACACATTATGTTAAAAGCGACAAAATGAAGTAGAAACAGTAGTTCTGTCTTTGTTTAGTACCTCTGTGTCCTTAATTTTGCAACTTTTTTAATGTGATCATGCTAATTTAATAATAAACAATCTAAATGGAAAAAAGAGTAAAATAAAAAATCAAATCCAAACTTAAGCTCATCTTCTTTCCTTTCAAATGTACATGCTCTTTAATTTATTCATTATAGTTACAACATTATTGTTGCCCTGGCCCTTCACCTTGAAACCAACACTGTACTTTTTGAAGTTGGCGTTCTTCTAATAAACAAAGCTAATAGGATCTATCTATATCTATTTTAAAAAAATTATTTTAAGAAATTGGCTCAGGTGATCATGGGGGCTTAGCAAATCTGAAGTAGCAGGCTGAAAACTCAGGCATGGGTTGATGTTGTACTCTTGAGTCAGAATTTCTTCTTCTCCTGGAAACCTCAGTTTTTGCTCTTAGGTCCTTCAACTGAATGGGCGAGGCCCACCTATATTACAAAGGTAATCTCTTTTACTTAATGTAAAGTGATTGTAGATATTAACCACATCTACAAAATACCTTCACAGCAGCACCTGGGTCAGTATTTGGTTAAAGAATTGGGTGCTGTAGCCTCACCAAGTTGACACATAAAACTAATCAGCACAAGCACTGACCATTTCCTATATTTTAGATTCCTCTACTTATATTTCTGGGATCAAGTAACAATCAGAAAAATCCTTGGGGTTTAGGATTTAATTACCTCATTCAATTCCATACATAGTTGCCATTACTACAACCAACATTTTCCTGCTTAAAATTCAGCAGTGGCTCTCTATTCCCCTTAGTACTCCTTGCCAGGGTCTGTGTGGCCTGTCTGAACTGCCTCTTGTCTTCCTCCATAACCAAGTCTTTGACTACTCCCCCCACGCATGTAAGGCCCTCAGCTGCTGTCCTTGCTTTCCTTCCCTACGGCGTGTTAAGCTTATCTTGCCTCTGGACACACAGCCAAAACCACTCCTGCTGTTTGAAATGCTTGGCCCTTAGCACCTTCATTCATGGGCTCCTTCTTGTCTTTCAGATTTTAGCTAAAATTTAGTTGGTATTTCTACATTGGTTAAAGTTGGTAGGCATTTTATATGTAGGACCCTTCACATTCTGACAAATGTTATGAAATATCTCTATTTTAGCAGGAAAAATATAGATTGACCCCACACCTATTCCAAAAAGTGTTTACTGAGTACATTCTCAGGAACTGAGATTATTGTCATTGTAATGTTATTTATTTTTTATTTCAGCATATTATGGGGGTACAAATATTTAGGTTACATATATTGCCTTTGCCCCACCCGAGTCAGAGCTTCAAGTGTGTCCATCCCCCAGATGGTGCACACTGCACCCATTAGGTGTGTATATGCCCATCCCCTCCTCCCCACTCCTGTCTGCCCCACACCCGATGAGTGTTATTACTATGTATGCACTTGTGTTACTCTGTAGTCTGAAGGAGGTGGCCTCTCCCCTTCTCTCTAAACACTGTGTGTTGCAAGTAATTATTCCTTCGCTACTGAGCTCAGGATTGAAAAGCAGCCGCTACAAGTGGTGACCCCGACGTGATTCAGGGATCCGTGCGTCCAGTGAGCGTTTTCATTGTCCGGACTACAAGGGGAATCATCCCGGTAAGGGACAGTCCCGCCCGCTGCTTTGGGAAAGGGACCAATGCGGAGTTTCAGAAGGGGATTTCTAGCATGGGGCAAGAACTGACGAAAGATCAGCGAATCTATCTGCACACTTTGCAGCAGCTCTTAAAAGCTGTTCAGTGTTCTGTTGAACCAAAACCCTTACAGCAGCTCTTATGTGCAGTAAGGCAACGTTGCCCCAGGTTCCCAGATGAGGCCACCTTAGATTTAGGACCCTGGGAATAAGTAGGGAAGGTTTTTAAGAAAAGTTTCAGGCAGGGGATTCCGGTGCCCCTTGCCGTGTTATCCACCTGGAGTCTGGTGCGAACAGCACTGACTCCCTTGCATATTCCTGCGGATTCTAATCCACTGGAGCCCTCTCTTCCTCCTCCTCCTCTTCTATGAAATTCCCTAATCCTGAGCCATTCTCCCCACTGTCGCCTTCTGTGGGTCAACAGGAGGAGCAGCTACCTCCTCCTCCTCCTCCTACCCCTCTCAGAGGGGATCTCTGTTCCTCCCCTGCTAAACCATCCGCTTTTGAACATTGCCTGTGAGAGGGCCATTCTTTATGGGGAGGAGATTTGCTACAACAATGGAATCATCTTCTAACTACCCGGCCTTTTCATTAGGGGCCACTGCTCAGGTGCATCCAATGCAACCCACACCTTTACAGTGGACTACTAATTTGCTCATCTGGATAGAGCAGGGGCCAATTAAGCAGGATAAATTAAAACATTTAAAATCTCTTGTCCAGGACCAACTTAAAGCGGGACATACAGAACCTTCCCTGAGCCCATGGAACACTCCTGTATTCATCATACCTAAAAAGAACAGTAAGTGGTGTTTACTACAGGACCTAAGAGTTCCTAATGCTGTTATAGTCCCGATGGCACCTCTACAACCCGGTCTTCCTCAGCTGTCCTTAATTCCAAGAGATTGGCCTTTGATTGTAATTGAGTTAACTTGAGGAAGAGGATATGCTTGTGTTCAAACTTCTAGAGGTCCCGAGTGGTTCTCTTGCAGACGAGTTCGCCTGCATCATGAGCTGGATTCCACAAATGAAACGTCTCTCCCTCCAGCCACTGCCCACGGGGGTCTGCCGCGACAGACAAGCAGCACCATGACGGTGCCCAGGATCACGTGGGGTCAATTGAAACAACTAGAGACATAGGCCTCAGCTATGATAACACAACTGGGGGCTCCTCCCACCCTAGGAAACACTTTTCTGGCCTATCTGGCTATTGTTGCCCGTAATAGCAGTCAGGTACCCCGAGGCCTGCTCTGTAGCCTTTTTCTTTCTCCCAGGCAGTACAGCCACAGTTTACTGGGCTCATGTCTTACACCCGCCTGTGTTTAAGCCCCTAACATGGTGGGACTCAGAAGTCCCTCTGGGTACCAGTGACTCAGCATGGACTGGAGGAGTGTGGTTGCCTCCATGTTCCTAGCAGAGAAACGGAACAGTCTGGCTTAATATCACAGAGTCAGTAGTTTATCATTCCTCTCATCCTCCTGTGTGTGTTACCAACTTACACAATACAACGTGGTGCATTCCCATGACCATCCCAGAACATCTGTATCATCGACGGATCATGCATGGTTTTGTCACTTTCTGTCTCTTTTACTTTCTAGGACAACAGATCCGCCAGTTGATGACCTCCCTACACCATTATGAAAAGACACTGGCTGAGGCTTACATCTTTCTCCCACTCCCACTCCGTCTCTAATTTTAAATAAACAAAAAGGGGAACATGTAGGGGCTGGGCCTAGAAGAAAGGATGGATGGATGGAAAGAACGTGAGCAGAGTGAATGAAGGGTCAGGCGAAAACGCCTGGTGAAGCTGCTTGTTTGCTGAGTGCAAAAGTCAGCTGAAAACAGCTGACCTGTATGGAAGTTGTTCAAGAACTTAGCAAACGGCCCTGCCCATTTGCCCGTGTTCTTGGAAATAAATACGGGGAGGACGGTAGTTGAAGTGGCTATTTTCTCCTTCAGACTTTGGTCTCTCCCCTTCTCTCTAAACACCATGTGTTTCCAGTAAGTATTCCTTCACTACTGAGCTCGGGAGCGAAAAGCTGCTGCTATATTGATCAGTGAATTTTTGATTATATATACATTTGTATTTTTGAAAATCTTAGAGTAGTCTGCTTTGCCTTAGAAAGAATAGCATCGGTAACACCAAATAGCTGATTTAGAAATCTGTTTACTAGTTTGTTGTCATATACCTTAATTTTTCCCCCTTGGACACTGAGATCATTGTATTTCTGTAACCTGTGGTATTTGCCTGGTGATCATAAGTGTAAAGCCTAACTTAAAGGTGAAATCAAGATTTAGTTTGTTGATTGGATTTAATTAATATGAACTGAATTTTAATCTTCTGAGAGAAATGGATTCATTAAATGTAGCTCAACCAATTCTGTTTCCTCTGCTGCTTTAGAATAAGGTACCTATGGTGGGGATTATACCTAATGTTTATTATGTTGCTTTTATAGTCATGGGTGTTTTCACAGGTATAATGTCATTTAGGTAGGGTCTCTGTTATCAAAAACTTTACATTGAATAATTTGGGGAGAAAACCTAACATATATGTAACTATTAGAGGAGTATTAAGTGTGTCGTATGTGAATTTAAATATGAGAGAGAGAGAGAAAGGTTGATATGGGTTAAATAAATCTCATTAAATGAGATCAGCCTACTTCTGCCTCTGGTTAGCTTTATAAAAAATGTATTAGTTGAACTTCTCTGTACTCAGACCACAGGACTGTTAACTCACCAAACTTTGATTTATGAGAGTGGCAGAGGTTGTTCATGGGCTCTCCACAGATAGGACATACCTGTACCTAATCACCTTTGGTTGATTAATTCATTTAAAAAACCAGATACATGTGGAATTGTGGAATAAAATCATTACCAACAGAAACCCTGACAATAATAACTTCTGGTTTTATGCTTAAGAACTAACAGATGAGTACTTCCACTTGCATTATATCATTCTGTTCTGTTCGCCTCTTCCATGGTGCTGGGTGCTCCCCAAAGAACCACTTAAAGATCTTATAATTTGTTATGTTTTCCATCAGTTTCTTAACTGCAAAGCCTCATTTCCTCAAGTTATACCATTCATTCCCTGTGGGAAATGTGGGTAGCAGGAGGACAATTCAGTCTCAAAATTAGCTCGGTTTTGGGTTAGGAAAAATGAGAATTCCTTTATGATTTCTCTTTTTGCTTGAACTTTATTCTGCTACTAAGCAGCACTCTGAGCCCATTTATCACACAGCAAGTGTGCAACTCACTACAGCTCAAGGCTTAAAAGGACCTTGGGGTCCTTAAGAGGTTTCAGATATCATATTCTGAGCATAGATTTGTGTTCCATTAATTGTGAATGTAATGCTTATGTGTTCACTAAACATCTTAAGAAACTAGTATCCTACATGAAAGGTTGATTATATGGAGCCTTGTAATTTTATACAGAACCTTGGTCAGTGATTCTCAAACCTGGACAGCATGATAAATTTTAGATTCTTGGTTCTAATCTTTAAAGATTCTAAATCAGTAGATCTGTGCTTGAGCGTGGGCATCTGCATTTTAACAAGCACTTCAGTTTATTCCAATAGAATCGATCTACCTTCCTTGAGAAATGCTGGCTTGGATTCACTAAAATTTTGACAGTTGAAATGATTCACTGTAATTTACATGAAAACAAATGATTTATTGGTGCTAACTGAGCCCATATTTTTGTGATTAGGTTTAGTTCAAGCTCTTTTTATTTTCCAGCTTTATTGAGGTATAATTGACAAAACCAAAAATTATGTGTATTTAAGGTATACAATGTGATGCTTTGATATACGTATACAGTATGAAATGTTTATCAAAATCAAGCTAATTAACATTTCCATCACCTCTCATAATGCTGAGCTGTGTGTGGTGAGAACACTTACGATATACTTGCTTAGCAATTTCGAGTATACAATACAGCATCGTTAACTGTAGTCACCATGCTATACATTAGATCTTCAGAACTTATCCATGCTGCATAACTGAAGCTGACATTGGTCAAAGAGTATGAAGTTTCAGTTATGCAGGAAAACTTTTTTTTTGAATGTGGTCTTTATTAATTTTCAGAAGTTTTTCACTTTTGGAAGACTACTTTTACATTATTTACTCATCAATTTTTTCTTATTCAAGTGCTGCTGCTTCTGAAGTAAAAATTTGACACTATATACATGTGAACTGTGCCTATTCTAAATTCATAGGCATTTTTCCTTTGTTGTGAGATTATTTTGTCAACTAAATGATTTATTAACACTATCAGTTATGATCAGGTAGATTATGGTTCAGTAACAAACGGCTTCCAAATCTCTTTTTTTGAAGAACCAATATTGATACACTATTATTAACTAAAGTCCATAGTTTACATTGGGGTTCACTCTTTGTGTTGTACACTCTGAGTTTTGTCAATTATATGATGACTTATATCCACCATTACAGTATCATACAGAGGAGTTTCACTGCCCTGAAAGTCCCTTCCCCTGTGCTCCATCTAGTCTTCTCTCCTCCCAACCCACGCCCAGGCAGCCACTGATATTTTTACTGTGCCCTCTCCTGCCCATCCCTCCCTGAGGATCACAACCCCAAACTCCCATTTAGTCAAGGCATCAAGCCCAAAATCTGGGACCTCTTGAATGATGCGAGGTAGTTTCCAGCCAGAGGTGGCAGCTGGCGGTGGCCTGTGCATCAGTTCTCGGTGTAAATCTGGAGATAGAGGATGTTACTGATTAGACTCTCTGGGTGAGGTTCCCACGCTGTTCATCTCCATAGCGCTGTTCATCTCATCCTCTGGGAGATTCTTGTTTTTCTAATATTCTCTTTGGTCCCATATGAAGTGACCAAAGACAGTTCGACAATATATCCTCTTGTGCTCTGAGCAGCCTCCTCAGGTTCTTACCTGTAGATGTTTGGGACCCCCAAGTTCTTTTTATGTTTCATAGTCTTTGCTTTTCTGGAAATCCAGTTCTCTCAATAACTTAGCTTTTTATTTATTTTAATCCAGTCACCAACATATGCCAATAACCACACCCATGTTCTTCTCTAGACATTTTTTGCTAGATTTGCCTATATCTCTACTTTCTCACCCCATCCCTCTCTCTTATTTAATTGTGAACACTCTGGGCCTATCAGGCTTCTTTGAAAGAGCCATTCATTTACTCTATTTTTTGCTAAGGCTTTTTTTTTCATCTGACACAATTTTCTGGGTGCCACCTAAATCCATTCAGAAACTTTAGCTACACGTGAGACAGCTAATCCCCTTAATTCTTGCTGCAGCGTGAAGTTTTTATTGGCATATGTTACTCATGACATTTCTTTACTCTTTAGGCTTCAGAAGCAGCGGTCTCTTCCTAACTCAGTCCTGCATTTGTGGACTCCCTCTGTTCCCTTACATTTTTGCTCACCGCATGACTAATTCTTTCCCAATGTCCTCTTTCTTGCAATACCTACTGTTATGAGTTGGATTGGTCCTCCCCCACAAAAAGATTTGTTGAAGTCCTAACGCCCATTAAGTCCATACCTCAGAATATGGCCTTATTTGGAAATAGATCTTTACAGAGGTAATGAGGTCATTAGGATGGGCCCTAGTCCAAGAGGGTTGGTTTTCTTATAAAAAGGGGATATTTGGACACAGAGGCAGGAAGAACGCATGTGATGGTGAGAGGTGATGCAACTGCAAGCCAAGGAGGGCCAGATGTTGCCAGGAAACCACCAGGAGGCAGGAGAGAGGCATGGAACAGATCCTCCCTCACAGCCCTTGGAAGGAACCAACACTGCAGAGCCTCGATCCCGGATTGCTGACCTCCAGACTCATGAGACAATAAACTCCTGTTGTTTATGGCAGCCCTAGGAAAGGAATACACCTTGCCAAATGAAGCCAATGGCCGTGAGCCACATACAACTACTGTTCTGATTCCCAACCACTTTGACTAGAGATACAAGTTCACTAAGTATATTAATATATTATCTGCTTTATAAGGTATCATAGGTAAGTAATTTTATCAATGTGTCACCACTGTATAATACTACCAATTTCTGCTTCATTCAGAATTAGCTAGGTTACGTTTATGTAACAAATGACCCTGAAATCTCAGCAGCTCAAATAATAATGGCCTGTCTTACTTATGCTGCATATCTATTGCAGGTTGGCTGGGAGTCTCTGCCCTCTGCTACCCTCACTCAGTGGCCTAGGCTGTGATAGAAAGTTCATTTCAACATGTGATTCCAGAATCAACACAGAAATCAAAAGAGAATACTTGGTCTCTCACGGATAATTAAAATGCTGTATTTATTTATAATACATTGGCTAGAACTAGTCACATACCATCTAACCACAAGAGGAACAGAAGTTTAATCTTTTGTGGGCTCAAGGGATGTCTTAGTTATCTTGGGCTGCTATACCAAATATCATAGACCGGGTTGCTTAAAAAGGTGCCAGTATGGTTGGGTTCTGGTGAGGGCTGGTTTCTGGCTTGCTGATGGCCATTTTCTTACTGTGTCCTCACATGGCAGGGAGAGAGCAAGCTCTTGTGTCTCTTCTTAAGAGGGTACTAATTCCATTCATAAGAATTCCACCCTCATGACATAATTACCTCCCAAATACCCCACCTCCTAATACTATCACATTGGGGGTTAGGGATTAACATGAGTTTGGGGGGAACACAACATTCAGTCCATAAAAGAGGGAAAGGAGAATAATATATCAGTGTAACACTGTTAGCTACCACCAAAATAACCCCAAATGTTGATCTAGAAACTAGTGTTTCAATTCATTTATTAATTCAACATTAATCAAGTATTTACTATGTACCCAACACCATGATAGGTGCTAGGAATAAATTCTGAGTAAAATTGAACTCTGTTCTCAGGGAATTTATAGCCTGGTGGAGGAGGCAGATATTCATCAAACAATGTAATATGAAATTGCAACTATGATAATTAATACAAAGAAAAACATACAAGGCTTTGGGGGTGCTTATGGAAGGTAATTGCCCCATTCAGTGAGATCAAGAAAAATTCCCTGAGGAAGTCAAGCTTGAGCTAAGGGGTAAAAGATGAGTAACAGTAAAGAAGTGAAGGGAAATAATAATAGTTTTCAGAAAGAAGGAACCTCATATGCAAAGGTCCTGGGGCAGGAAGGAGTACCAGGTGGTGCTAGGGTAAAGAGGGTTAGGGACAGCATTATTAGAGATGAAGTTGGAGGGAGAGCTAGATGACATGTCCTGAAAGAACTTTTAGGCCATGTAAAGGAATGTCGTTTTCATCTCAATATAAAATGGATTCAATTATAGGGTTTTAGCAGGACTGTAGTGGGGGTGGTTCTCTGTAGTGGATAGCTGATGGCCGTCTCCTGACGGTACTCCCAGCCACTGGGTGGCAAGGCCTTCCTCAAAGAAGTGTTGGGCAGCTCACTCCACGTTTACTGCACTCAGTTAACACGAAGCAGAGCCAGGACTGGAATCAAACTTGCCGAGTCCACCTCCAGCACTTGCTTCAACTCACTGTTGGCAACCCGGGGATCAAAGCATCAAGATCAGAGGTAGAAAATACTGCAAAGTAGAGTGGAGGACTTTGTCTGAAGAATAAGATAATAAGGGAGATGAATACAGTCAACTTTTTCCCCACAACAGTGTCTTTGGCAAATGAACCTTTTTTTTTTTCTCCAGGGCTTTTCCCCCTCTATATTCTTAGCATCTGCCCTTTTATCTAAAATAGAGTAAACTTTCATGCAAGAACATTTGATTTTTTTTCCTCCAATCTGACTATTCATAACCTATTTAAAATTGATTTATAGTCTTACAGTCTTCAAATTAATTCCAGGCATAAGCCAGGAGAAGGTCATCTTCCTCAGGATTTTTGCAGTTTCCCAGAGTTTTTTCTGCCATCCCCCCTCCACTCCCAATCTGGTTTAAAAGGCCAGCTTCAATTTCACTACTTTGCAGCCCTGGCCTTTATGCATTACCTCGGGCTAATTGCCCTGGCCTGGATTTTCGTACACTTTCTTCTGCTTGGGTTCGTCTACTCTGGAGGCCATCAAGGCCTTGAAGGCAAAGATGGACAGCCACTTGCTCAGTCCTGCACCACTACTAGGTCAGAGAGTTGCAGCTGGGAACCAGATTGACCCACCCCTCATCTGAGGGTGTTTCCATTATAAGCTTCAGCCTCATTGTTCCTCTAAGGCAGAAAGAGCCTCCCTTAAAGCACTGCACAGCCTCTGTGCTGTGTGCTATGTCCTTGGAATGACTTGATTTGCTCTGAAGAGATTGTGTGTCTAGTTTGTCCTGTTTCTCTGGGCCTCCCAACAGCCTCTCCGTCTGCTCCTTCTCACTCTGGTTCTTAAACTCTGGTGAACTCTGGGTACCATCATCTTTACCGTTTGCTAAATCTCTGGGCTCGGAAAACCCTTATGCTAAATTTTACTCTGCTTTGGGGCATCTGCTGATTCCTTAGGGTTGCTCTACAGTCATTTTGTGCCTAGAAATTGTCCCTTCTCTTCTCCTTATGTCTTCCTTAATAATCAAACATCTTGGATTTATGAGTTTTATCCCCAGGTAAGTGAAGTTCTACCTTTTAGCCTGGAAATATTGATATTGTATCTAGCATTGGCAGAAAGTTTTTAAAAATACTTTATATGCATCCATCTTTACTGTAGAGAATACTAATTCAGTATATACTTTAGGTTATGATTGAGAGTGAGATCAAGATAATGTATTTCAGTTCTTATAGTTGCCTGCATGTGGAGGACATAGAGACTGATAATGAAATACAAGCTTTAGAGCAAGATTACCTATGTATGAATCTTGATTCCACTGCTTATTAGCGGATATCTTGGGCAAGTTACTTAACTTTTCTAAGCCTCAGTTTTCTCACCTGTAAACTGGACATGATAACAATAAACCATGTCACAGAATTGTCTTAGGTTTTTATGAAATAAAGCATGTAAAGAATTTAACCTGGTTCCTGGAACAGAGATATGAATGTTAATAACACATACTATTTATTGGGCATGCTCTGCACGCTGGGCATTATGTCTTCTGTGCATTATCTTAAAACTATCATTCAGTGTTGCTAAATGTCCGTAATTTACTGATGAGGAAACCATCCTTGAGATACCTGTCCGTGGTCACAAAGCTAGTACATTGCAGAGCTGTGTTTGCATTTGTATTTAGGTTATTAAGTATGAAACGTCTAATTTCCTTAAGTAGTAAGTTTGACAATTGATATCTCTGACATTTCACTTTACATTGGTTTTATTTTTATTGTGAAGGTACATCCTCAGTCTTTCAAATGCATGGTTTAGTTTGTGACTATCTTTCACATTTTTTTAGAACAATTTTTGTGAAACCATGGATAAGTCAAAAATTCATGTTGTTTTCAAATATGAGTTCTCTCATGGAACCAATGCTGCACAGACAACTCAAAATATCAATTAAGTGTTTGGGAAAGATATGGCTAATGAATACCCAGTATGTCAATGGTTTGAGAAGTTCCATTCTGGTGATTTTAATCTTGAAAATGAGCCACGTGGGTGACCTGAGACCAGGGTGGATAATGATGAGCTGAAACCCGTAGTGGAAACGAATCCTTCTCAACCTACAAGTGAATTAGCAGCAAAGTTTGACATTACTATTCCAACAATATAGGTCCATTTGAAACAAATGGGCAAGGTAAAGAAGCTGGATAGATGGGTACAGCATGAATTAATTGAGCGTCAGAAGAGAAATCATCTTGAAGCTTGCCATTTTTTTGCTGTCACACATAAAGGCAAACCATTTCTACACCATATTGTGATACATGATGAAAAATGGATTCTTTATGGCAATCACAAGCATTCAGCACAATGGTTGAATAAAGATGAAGTGCTGAAACACAGTCCAAACAGAATATTCATCAAAAAAACTAATGATGTCTCTCTGGTGGTTCAGCGCTGGTGTTATCCACTCCAGCTTCATGAAACCTGGTCAATTGATTATAGCAGATGTCTACTGCAACCAACTGGAAGAAATGATGAGGATGCTTGCAATGAAGCAGTCAAGATGGGTCAATAGAGACAGGCCAATCGTCTTGCAAGACAACACTCAACCACATGTCATACAAACAACGTTGCTCAAACTGCAGAGGTTGGACTTGGAAACTCTCTGGCATCCACCATCTTCACCAGACCTTGCACCAACTTCTTCCAGGCTTTGGACCACTCTTGCAAGGAAAAATATTCAATTCTCAACAAGCTGTGGAAAACACCTTTTGCAATTTCATCACCACTCGCTCTCCAGGCTTCTTCATTGCTGGCATAAACAAGCTACTGTCAAGATGGCAAAACTGTGTCAATAGTTTAGGTGCATACTTTAATTGTACTGCTTCTTGTCTGAGATATCATAAACTAAACTTTTTATTTGGAATCAGATATTTCATAAATTTGCTTGACTCCAGAGGGCCAGCCTGTTTGCACTGTGCTGCAGTGCCTCAAGAGGACTGGCAATGTCGTCCTTGTACGGTGTGTAAAATGGATCTTCTTCAGGGCTCCTAGGATGTACGAGGCTTGGCTTGCTTTCTACTGGGTTCCCTGAATGGCTGTGCTATTCCACGTGTTTCTTAAATGAACTTTCTCAGGATCATCCTATTGTAACCTCTACCACTGGGTTCCTTGTACCCCACTCTAGTCGCTTGTCTGCTGCCTTTTTTATTCTGTATTATTCTGCACCGGAAGCAATTTTTTAATGATATTCCTTCAGATAATTTTCGTTTCATGTACATTAAGCACCTACTAGGCATTTTCACATATTGTTTTACTCCTGCAAAGAACCATCTGGTACTATTCCCATTTTATTGGTGATAAAGTTGCACCGGATCACAGAGCTGGGAAGTGGAAGAACCAATATACAGACCTAGGGGTTGACTTAGCAGTTGGTACCAGGATTGTAGTTTCAAAAAGTGGGAATCTGCGATTGGTGATCTGACATGCTTGAAGGCATGATTAGACTCTATAGTAATTAGAATGGGAGACACATGTATACAGTGTTGAAATGGTCATTTATGTGAATACATGAGGTCCTCTGAGATGAAGTGCCTATGAAGACATTGGTCGTATGGACCTGAAGGTATCTCCAACCATGCAGCCAGGATGCACAAGGAATACTGACCAGTGGGCTGGCTGCTTTTGACTGGACTATAGAATTGAAGAGAAGATAACTACACAGTTTTAATTTCTATCACTCTTTCCTCTACTTTTTTATTTAACACATACATACATACATCATTTAGTCCATAGCTTATAGAATATCATGGCAAGATAGTGTCTGAACTGGAGGAGGAATGCATGCCACTCAGAGATGGGTATGAGGATTAACAAGACCACAGATTACTCCTTTTTGAACAAAGGTAAGAGTGTTTCCATTCATATAAAGTTGCATTAAGTTAGGCAGAGAGCACTGTTTTGCTTTGTTGTTGTTTGGAAGTTCGGTTATGAGAAAGCAGGTGTGAAGGGATGTTGAGCAGTTAAAGGAGCAGGCTGTGTCTGGTGCTGTAGGTTGGCTCACTCAACGCTTATTCCAGTTCTCTTCTATTAATAGTTTGCTCTGCTCTGCCACAGAGGTTGGAAAGCTAAAAACTACCTTTCTGAGATTTCTCAGATTGCCTTGCGGGTTACGGTGCAGGCAAGTGGCTTACATTCTCCCAAACCAATGAAACAGTGTGTGATTTGGAGGCAATCACAAGTCATCGGTGGCTGTGACTAAGGAGCAAGTGCAATGTCGAGGTGTCTGAGTGCACAGGGTGCTGCGACAGAGCTTCTCAACTGGTATTCCCCAGTGCTAAGCACAAGGGGGAGACACTGGGGGGGATGGCCCAGGGCCTCGGGGTTTGCTGTTCTCGTGGCTGAGTGATGATAACTGCAGTGTGCCTGGACTCCAGCACCCACGCAGATTCTGCCAGTGACAAAATTCTGTCTCCTACAAAATCTCCTTCTACTTAAACTAGCCAGAATGGGGTTTGTCATTTTCTACTAAACATTGGTCAATACATTATGTCTTCTGTTTCCCATTTCCTAGTTTTTCTACTCAATTACAGCTTCTCAAGAAGAAAATATACAGCCAAATGAATTTGACTCATCACTTAAGTGTTATTTAGAAAACTACGTAACATAGACTTCTAAAGTGCATGGGGACATTTTGTGACAACTGTTTTTTAGAATTTTTCACCCTGGAGACTTTAAATTGATATCTAGAGTCAAGACAATTCTAGAAGATTGTAGCTCCTGATTATTTGTATGATTCTATTAGAAAAACTAATAAACTGGGTTTCCATAATGAAAAATTTAAGTTGTTTATTTCTTCTTTCATTACCCAAAGTCTGCCATGTTATTTATTACATTTTGAAGAGATTGAATTTATGAATTACTCAGGGATTTAAAAATTGCTAATTACTCTTTAGAATTGTTACTATTGTATTTTAATTTTCTTAGTTTTTAATATTGATTTCCTGACCATACAAAATAATATCTTCGTGGCTAGTTTTAGAATAAGCTAGAGTTGTGGAAATGTGGGGAGTGAATTTTCTCTCTTTGCTGCTGAAACCAACTCTGTTTAAGTTCTGGCATGGATTAATATTATAATTAACATGCGCTCAGCTCTGAGACCTACTGAGACGTCAGAAATTATGCCTCATGAGGGACATGAGTTACTTCCTAAGCGAAGGTATGTTCAACTCATCTTGGTTTTGACATCTCAGAATGTCTACTTTGGTAGATGAAGCTTGGTGCCCTGATCAGGTGATAGGAAATACTTGAAGTTCAGGTGGGGGGTGTGGTCTAGTTAGTTCACAGGAAGACCTCAATCTCTGATCATTAAGTGAAGGATCCAGCTTGCAGGGGAAGGGAATTATCAGAAGCAGTCCAGGCCATAAGGGCCCTAACTAGATGGGCTGAGGTTAGAGAAGAGTTAAAATATCACAATTAAAAAAGGTTCTGATTGGGGAAGCTGAGGCAAACATTCACAGCCAGCAATTGGGCCAATTTGGCAAGAGTGAGTATGTGTGTGTGCACACTTGCATGCCCATGTGTGTGTGTGCAGAGGAGAATGGCAGGGGAAGGGGTGAAGAGGAGATAAGTAATGAAGCAACCTATAATTTACGAGTTTACCTTAGACACACGGGAACCTAAACCTATGGCTGTAAGACTGTGTCTGAACTCCTACTAATTAGGGCAAGGATGCCGGTACACTTCTTACCACAACCACTGTTAATTCAGGAACCAACAAAGAGAGTTGCAGTGGCAGCATAAATAAACCCAGTGAAGAAGGCTTTGCAGGCAGGGACTGACAGATGGGCAACAGAGAGAGTGGAAAGCTCTGTGTTTTTGAAATTGGGAGCAATAAAATTAATTTGCGTGTCCTCTACGAATGAGACGTTAGCAGTCACTTTTGGGCCAATTATGTTTGCCATCACATTTTAATAGTGGTGGTTACAGTCACTTTAATTAGTAAGTTTTTGTGAGTGATTCAACATTTCACTGAATAAAAGACCATTCTGAGGGGAAAAGAGGAATCCTCCCTAAATAATATTCACAGCTCTGCAAAAGCAAATCAGTTAACAGACATCTCACAACAGAGAAATTGTTGTTCCATATTTTTTAAGTGACAATTTAATTAGGTATTTAAAATGTAAAAATAGGAACACTGTTTACTATCAAGGGTGGTGATGAATAAGTCAGGCTTATATTTTGGCATTATCTTTTATTCCTCCTTCTCTCTACTTCTTTGGTTCCAATTTGTTGTTAAATTTGATCTTTTTTTTTTCTTTTATCATTTTCTCTTTAGTTTTTCCTCCACCGTCCCCATGCCCCATTTTCATGACTGTCATTTCATTCAAAGCTCTTATCACCTGGTTTTCCTTTTCTATGAAATTTCATTTCTTTTTCCAACCAATGCACCATACAGGATGCTATCAATTTAAACAAAAAGCAGCGTTGTTCTCCTGTCCTCTAATGGGGCTGTCCATGGAACCTCAGGATGACCCCACAGGCACAAGTCCCAGGGCTTTTCAGGGTCTTTGGTCAACCTCCCATGAAGGGTAGAAGATGAGAGAATTCCTTGAGGGAAAGAAATGGGTCAGCCTTGGGAAGCCCTGATCCATGGGTCTGCCACCTGTTCCAGACACCAGAGAGTGACTTCAAAAATTTTAAGAATGACACTCCAAATAATGGGAACCCCTGATTTGTGGACCCTGGGGCAGGCACCCCTTCTGCCATAGCCTAAAGGTGATACTAAAGTATCTGAATCTATGATCATTTTCAGATTTAAAAATTCCAGCCATCTGTTCCCAAAAAGGATCTAAAAATCTTCCTGCCTTGGGACTGTGGATTTTCCAATGGAACTCTCTGTCTGTTGACTGTCCACTACAGGGGGCCAGGGAGTGATCCAAACCTGTAAGAATCCCTGAAATCCCTGAGAGAAAAAGTAAATTGTATTACTTCATAACCAAAACAAGACCCAAACAAAGCCTTTCCCTGTCCTACAAGTTTTTCTGGCTCAGGAAATATATGAGTTTAACAATAGACATTCTTGGACTTGTCATCTCAGATCCTCCATGACTTTTATTATCAAGAGGTTTTATGGGGATATTTCTACAGGGACATGAAGCCCTAGACTATTTACAACATAAACATCTGTGCTGGTACCATCTGTCGGTTGACTGCTCATCACTCATATGATGGCCTGCTCAGTTTTTCTCCCTCTCAATCATTTACATTTCTAAAAATTATCAACCAAAAATTAAAACAAAAAATTTGGCTTTATTTGTTATTTGCCTCTGTTATTCTCTCATCTCTTTCTTTAGAAGCTCATGATTCTTCTCATTTTGCCAACTTGAGAATGCTTTCTATCTTTTCCTTCTTATTCTCAGTGAAATTGGCTAGCGATTTTGATAATTTGTTTTATTTATAACATTTCTAGGGATGTATGCTGTACCCCCAGCCCCTGCCAAGTGTAAGCTATCTTTATATTGGTGAATTGAAATACCTCCCTCTTAACCTTCATCCAGTTAAAAAGCCCACAACTTTTTTGTGTCTGTATAGAATGTGGTTGATTTTTGGCTTCCTTGGTTTTTGGTTTTGACCTCAAAATTTTCTCTAATTAGGTGCTTTTGGACTTATTTACATGCCACACATGTCATTTTTATTAGGAAATATCAATTAGCACATTTGTCGACCATCTGGAAATAAAGTCACTTAACTTGGATCTATTTTTTTTCCTGAAACTCTATCTAGTATCAGTTTGATTTTAAGGAATGTCTTCAAGTTAGAGATCACTGGGCAATGCTCAAGCTCCCTGAGATATATAACCTTTGTGAATAGCCCCTGATAAAGGGGGTCAAGAAGGTATGTGGTTTGTAGAATTGGTACTGGCCTTAGCACCTGGCAACTGGAGCCCCCCCTCTGGGTCTCACACTTCAGAGGAGCAAAGTGTCCAAGAAAAATTGTAGTAGATGAAGTTAAACAGGAAAGGAAGACTTTATTCAAGCCTATTGCAATAGGGGAGGGAGATTAAACTAAGCTCTGGTGAAACAAAAAGCAGGAGAGTTATCAAGCACCGGCATGAGCTGGTGGAAAGGAGGATGCTGGGGGGAGGTTGCTCAGTGTGATTAGGCCTCTGTGTTTGCTGATTGGTGCTTAGGGAAGTTAGGTGTCTATCCTCCTATGGAGCCTGAGAAACAAGGTACTATCTTCCTTGATGATTATGTTTCAAAGAGATGGCTTCCAGGTCCTTAAGAAAGACATTCCTGAGTTATAAAACATGTTTGTGGGTTATTTATATATTGTCTATTTTTTAAGTGCTTATTCAAGCCTTTTACCATTTTTTCTGTCAGATTGTCTGCCTTTTCCTTTTGCTTCATAGGTCTTTATGTACTAAAAAAAAAAATGCATCTTTTTAGGTATATGTATTGCAAACATCTTATCTCAGGATGTGCCTTGCCGTTTTACTCTGTAATGGTATTTTTTGATGAACAGAAGTTTTTAATTATTATGGAGTCCAATTTGTTAATGTTTTATTTTATGGGTTTTTTAAAAATCCTACTTAAGAAATCTTTTCCTATCTAAAACTTTGAAGATAACTTTAAAAAATTTCTACACTTAGGTGTATTTTCTAACTTAAATTAAGGAATGAAGTCCCTTATTGCACTGAAAAGGACAGCCAATGCAGTGTGGAATAGAAGTAGTGATAGTGGACATCCTTGGCTTATTCAAAATCAGATTAATTTGAAAATAAAAACAATTTTTAAAAAGTAAGGTAGTTGCAATTTTGTCTGAAAAATATTGCCAGAACTCTAAAGAAAATTTAGTCAAATTGATTTCTATTCTATGGGGATGCTTGGCTAAAAAGATGGGACCCAAAGACCAGCACTTTCAAAGAACATGCCTAAAGCATATCAACCTCCCAAATTTCCTGTGTGCTACCTCATAAAATTCCAGTTACCTATAGGGCTTAACTGGTTCTTCAAATCACTCTTTCTTAAGTAATAGGAAGAGGAGCGATAAGAAATAAATTTTATCATAATACTATATGGGTCAAGCTTTCCAACTATTTTCTCCAAATTTATCAATCAGATAAATCACTCTACTCAACACTGGAAAAGCATAAGGATGAAGAAGGTCAGAGTTATACTAATTAAGCTCTTTTCAGAAGAAGACAGCAGCAGTAGGAGGGAAGTAGTGCTTCTCATTAATGTCCAGTAGTTCACTCTTCTTTTTTCTTTTAACCCACCGAATTTAATCATTAGGCATATGCTGAAAAAGGGGAAGGCCCCCACATTCAGGAAAGGAATCAGTGTTTTTTCCAGACAGCCTTGTTTGCACTTTCCAGACACTCTTTTGCTGGTACCCACCACTGCTTTTTTGGGTGGTATCCTGGTATTTTTTGGGTGGTATCCAGACTGTATTTTGCCCCCAGAATTTCAAATTAATCAAAATATTAATTAAACATCTAAGGCCAATACATTTCCAGAATTGAACATATGTCCCCTGTTCTATTTCCCATCCAAATTAGCCTGGCCACATTGTCCAACACAGCTTATCAAAGGTCTGCAAGGAAACTGAATGACAAAATTAAGATATTCCTATAATCAGGTTTATAAAGACTCTCCAATAATAAAATGCCAGTAACATGGATTCTGATATCCCCAAATCTGAATGTTAAATACCCACATCAAATTCTTGTGTCCTTTTTAGTTAAAGGTCCTAAATCTATTTTTGAAAAAATCATTCTTATAAAGGTCTTATTCTTCCCAGCCTAAACCACAGAAGTTCCTTATATCTGGGAAGATGTGATTTCTTCAGCAGATGTCCCTGCCTGGAGTTGATGTGGTTCATTCAGGACCTCCGAGTTGTATTGGTTCAATGAATGCAAAATCTCCCAGAAGCCTCACCTTTTAAGAGACCAAAGAGTTCATTGGACATATTTGGTGAGCCCAGCACTGGCTACACCTGTGAAATTTAGAAGGCTGTCCTTAGTCCCTAAAGCAATTGTTTCAGTTGAAATTATAATCTCAGAACCCAGTACTGAATCTTGGCCAAGACCATAGGAGTAGTTTAATAAGTGCAGAAGAAGGAGGAGACCCAGCACCAGGCTGTGTCAGTCTTTGCCAGTTGTATGGAATCCTTGACCTGTGACTATAAGCTCCATTTAGAGTGGTCTCCGTCCTTCCAGCCTGGTTATCTGCCTGAAGCTGAGAATGGATGATGACTGTAATTCAGATAAAGCACCTGATAAATCATCATAATGTCATTTGTTGAAGACTTGTGTGCCAGGAGCTTTTCTGAAAGCTTTAGGTATATAAACTTGTACAGTTAATGATATTACCCCAATACGTAGCACCTTTCTTCCCAAACAGTTTTAAACAACTTGGGAAATAAAACCAAAAGTAAAGCTCAAGGCCAAAATATCACCTTCATTAGAAATAGAGAAACTAGGAGGAATGTACCTTTAGAATAAGAGCCGAGTGGGCCTCCTACTTGAATCCTAGAATGAGGCTATCGTGCCATCCCGGTTCCAGGGGTGTGGAATGGTGCCGGCCTCTTCCCTTTGGGCAAGTCCTTGAAACTTAAATCCTGGAGGAGCTGTCCAGAAGTTGTGTTCTGTATAGGAGGGTAATATGGGATGGAGCTGAGTCAAGCATGTCCTGTGTTTCTGAAATCACACAGATGGCTTCACTCCTGACCTGAGGTGAAGTGAGGAAATGGAGTTAAGCTAATTGAGCTCTTTACAATACAGATGCATCAGGAATGGGTCTGAAACATTCTCCATAAAGTGATAAATAAAAATCATTGGGAGTTTTTCTTTTATAATGTTTTTTTTCTAATTATGAAAGTAATATGGGAGATCATTGCGGAAACTTATTGAAGGTTTTTAAGTGACGGAGTGACATGATGACTTGTTTGTTTTAGAAGGTAATTTTGGCAGCTGTAGGGAAGAAAGATTTGAGAGGAGACACCGGAGGCAGAAAAGCCATTTAAGAGTCTGTGAGGGAGAGGATATGGGTAGGACAGTGGCTGTCAGGAAAATGATGAGAACACCGATGAGAGAATTTTTATGCCATTAAGAGTGATAGGACTTGGCAACGGATTGGATGTAGTGGATGGGATAATGGGAGAAGCCGAAGTGGTTCTGAGATTTAGTAAACACATTTGGAACATGTTGTATGCTTTGGTCCCAGAACTATAATATTCCCCTATATGAAGACTCTCATCCTCACATTTGCTAAAGATGGAAACTGTCCCTGTGAGGGACTGAGGAGTGGGTTGTCTTGTTTTTATTTTATAGATGGGAAAACTAAACCATATTGTAGTTGCCTGCTCTGTTCAAACTCATAGTTGGATTTTAGTATTGCCATGTAGATTTTATAAAGTGCTCTCTCAATTTTCTAGAATATTTCCTACACAGAGGGGTGCATGTTGCCTGCATTCAAATATTAGGTTGCCTTCACCAGAGGAGGTAGGATTAGGGTTTTAATGTGGAAAAACCTGACTCATGGCCAAACATATGCACAGGGCTTGATTACACTTCTTGCTTAGAATCATCCCTTTTAATCAAGTCCAAAAGTCACCCAGAGACTCTTGGTGGTTACAGGGAAAAATACCTTAAATTTAGGAAAAATGAAATGTGACGATCCTCTCAACTCTATGGAATCTCCTCACTTCCTCTCTGCCCAACAGCTCTGGGATTGTCCACTGAAGAAAAGAAGCAGGAATAGTAATCATCTAAAGTCATCTATAGTATAACAAAAGTGGAAATTCATTCATTCACCTATTGAACAAATATTTAGGTGCCTTCTATGTATCAGACACTGCTCTAAACACTGGGGATATATAAGTGACCAAAAAAAAAATCTTTCCATCTTCATAAAGCTTATGTTCTAGTAAGGAGAGACAGGCAAACAAATAAGTAAACCTATAGTATATAAGACGGCAACAAGTGTATGGATACCAGGAAAGGGCATGCCAGGGTAGGGGTGTTATTCCCTCATTGCCAAAGAGACCTGGGAGGTAACAGCTGGGAGGTAAGGAATGACCTGGGAGTTCTGGGCTTCATTAGATGAGGGAAATAAACAAAGATGAAGGGAATGAATAAACATTAGTCCTGAGGTTCCTAACTCAAATGGTGGCGTGAGACCGGGAGGGCTTAGGGTCTTGCTAAGATTGTGGCACTCTCTCCTGACTCCTCTGAATGAGCTCCAGCTCTTCAGAAGCTGCTTTTCTTTGGTTCCTTATGGAATAGGTTGTTAAGGATGGCTTTTAGTTGTTTCAGAAAGAAATTTGTCTTCAATTGCTTTCAAGACACTGGAAACGAAAAATAAAAAGGAACACTAATATTGAAGAACATGATCACTGTTTAGATCAATACCTTTCCATTCTAAAGTGACATTATCTTTTAGGCACCAAGAACATATCTTTTTAGAAGATTCTCCTTGTGTTTTAGTGTCAATTTATCCCCAGCAGTAGTTTTAGAGAGAAAATACAGTGAGAGAAGTATTTCCACCTTTTTACCTGTGGCTTTTGTTCCTCAGAAGATAAAACTGGATAATAAATGCCAGATGGTGGGTACAATTCTAATGGCTTTGCTTTTGCTCTGAGTTACAGAAGATAGCAGTGCTTTTTGGGACCATATGAATTCCAGCATCTAAGCTTTTGTAGTGCAAAATCTCAAGATTTCAATCACAGATGTGAAATGTTTTTGGTCCAGCTCCTTACACTCCTAGACATACAAACAGTTCCTGATTTACAATGGTTCAATTTACGATTTTTTGACTTTACAGTGATAGTCATACAACCATTCTGTTTTTCACTTTCAACACAGTACTCAATAAGTTACATAAGATATTAAATATTTCATTGTAAAATAGGCTTTGTGTTAGATGATTTTTCCCAACAGCAGGCTACTGTAAGTGTTCTGAGCATATTTAAGGTAGGCTAGGCTAAGCTATGATGGGAAATGTTGGAGCAAAGGGAAAATTTTCCCTTCACCCTTGAAAGCTTTGCTGAAAAATCATCTTATAATAAAGCAAGTTAGTAAGAGAAAAGCTATCCAAATTTTATTGTTACCATGTGCATGGGGAGAATCACAGAGTGATTGCCCAATATCCCCATAAGACCCAAATACTTATATATGTTCATTTCAGAGGGGAGGGTGTAGATGGGGAATATAGGCAATTCTATTTGGGAGAATGAATGCAGAGGGGAGAAATGGATTGGCTTGTAAATAATTCTATTTGGAAATTAAATTAACCTGAGAGAAAGGTGTTATTTTTGACCAGGTCTGGTTGCATTCTTGATCTTGTGTCTTGCAATAGGTGATGAGATAACAGGGAGGGGAAGGAAAGATGACTGTTCTTCTTGATTGGTCTCTCTGGTCTTTATGTAGATAGAGGGAAATCCCCTTCCAATGCCTGTTGATCTCTAAGGGACTTTAATTCAAAATACTCTTTATACCAAGGAGTCATGTTTCGGAGTGACATTTCCTACTCTCCTTCAGAGGTTAGGTGTATTAAATGTGTAACAGAGAGAATGGGCTGAAAAAATGGCAAAAATATTTTCTGTCTCTTTAAAACATCTTCCACTCCGTTTGAAGAACTAAAACCTGCATCCCTGCCTCAGGGCAGTGGTTGGGAGGGGCAGAGTAGTGTCCTTTGTTCTTTGTGCCACAGGAGATGGCTCAGGGGAACCGTCCAGGCAGAGGTCCTGGCCAGAGGTCCTGGGCAGAGGTCATGGGATTGTCTTCAGTGGAGATGGGATGATCAGAATTGTAGTTCAACAGTAGCCTAGAACGGAAAACCCTCTCTTTAAAAGCTCTGTATTGCTGCTTATGATTGGGAATTGGTGCTTTAAGAAAGGTCCCTCTGTGTGTAGGTGAGGACTCTTGGAAGCAGGCCATCCTGGCTGGATGCTCTGGCTGGAAGGGGTTAACCTGCCACCCTTAGGCAGCCTTAAGGCTGGTGGGGACTTGAGGGAACAGCAGATAAAGCTGAGCTCTTCCAGCGATGTGCCAGCCTCCCCGCCTCCCCACCTCCCCGCTGCGCTGAAGGAGCTCAGAGCCACAACAGTCCTGGGCCTATACTATGTCTCTCTCTGTGCAGGTGGCCAGCGCCTCTCCCTGCTCTGGGAGCATTGCCCAGCCTTCTCCCCTGTCCCTGGATCCACAGGGGCTGTCGGGGGAGACCCAGTGAGAATGTAGCATTTCTTTCATCCCCAGATCAGCTGCCCTGGGGCCTGGGCACTCTGCCTCTGGGAGAGGGAGAGGAGTGGGGACCCACTGTTTTTTTTAACCTGTACAGAGTCTTTGGCTTTATGTTTATGTTCTGCACCTTCATATATGTGTGTGTACATATCTTTTCCCCCATCGACTGGTACAATTTTTAATAAAACCATTTAAAGAAAAAAAAAAAAGAAAGGATCCTGCCATTTTCCTCATTTGCCAGCAAATTAATAAATCTCTCTTTCCTTCTCCTCAAACCACTTGTCCTCGTTCTTCTGATGCAGCCTTGGGGACAAGTGCCAAGCTTTCGGTTACGAATGCATTCTTGACGTACCATAGTTTCAACTTACAGTGGGTTTATTGGGATGTAAGTCCATCATTAAGTTGAAGAGCATCTGTAATAAGAGATGGGCAGGTGCAGATAGGACAGCATCTGGAATTCTTACCTGCTTTTCTTGTTAGTTCTCTCCTACATATGGGTAGAGATAATCAAAAGGCATCTTCAGGTACTGCCACATTAGTTAGTCAGTGGAACTAACTTATTTTGCAGAATATGGTGATAATCATAAAAAAGCTAGTTAAGCCTATTTTGAGGTCTTTTTTTCTAATATCTTCTTCATGTCATCTTTATTAATCTGTGCCATCCTTCCAACCAGGCTATTTTCCTGAAGGTGATAAAGGATGATGATAATAACTCTGATAAGGCCCCTGATAAATCATCATTAACATCACGATAGCATTTATTGAATACTTAATGTGTGTTAGGAACTCTTCTGAGAGCCTTGTATATATAGACTTGAGTAATAACTATTATTAGCTTTATTTTTAAAATGAGGAAATGTAAGCATAGTTAAGCAAATTACCAAAGGTCACACAGTTAAAAAGTGAAGGAGCCAGAATTTTCCAGACAGATGGTTTAGTTACAGAGTCCATTCTCCTAACTTCTATATTATATGGCTTCTTGATGAAAATTTGGAATCAGTATTAGCAATTATAATATTTTTAATATATAAATTGATAGTGTAGTGGGGGCACAATTTGTTCATATTTTGCTCAAATTTTCAGAGGAATAGTTTCTTTTTTAATTTGTAGATCTGATGCTATTTGTAATGAAGAATACTTTTAGTTTGATTTGATATACTCAGAAGGACCAAATAATTTAAATAGCTTCTTTTTTTATGTTCACGGTTTGGGTAAAATGCTGACAATCTGAGTCTTATTTCACCCCCTGCTTCTTTCAAGGTATATGGAGATATAGGTGAGGGATACAGTTTAAGAAATCCCACAATGGACATTTTACTGCTCAGATGAAAAAAGTTATGAGAGACTTTTGCTTTTACTCTAAAAAAAAAATCAAAAAATTTGGATAAGCTCCATACTTATAATTTAAAAAATTATTAAAGAGCCAAGGACACAAAGAAACCTAAATAAATTGAACTCCAGAAAGTGACAGACCCCTCATAAGAGAGAAGTAATCCACAGTGGCTCTCAGTCCTGACTTGAGACAGAGGGAGGAGGAGGGAGGGATCTGCCACACACAGGATAAGAGAAAACAGACTAATTTTAACAAAGTTTTAACAGCTGTGTGTGGGCTAGTGTGACATATTAGAACCCAGAAAATCCCCAAATTCAGACTAAGACTGAACTACCACCCTCTCCACCCCTACTTTTCCCCGCTGGTCTTCACTCAGTGCAGTGTAGTTCCTCAAAAATGGGGACAGGGAAAGAGAGTTGAAAAAAATACCCTAAAGTACTTCAGAATATCAGTGAGTTTGCAGAATGCATACAAAGAAAGAAATACTTAGGAACATCATAGGCAAACTGCTGGATACTAAAGATCTTAAAAACAGCTATGGGATAAAATTAGTTTGCATACAGAGGAACAATTATTACTGACTTTTAATCGAAAACACTGGAGACCAGAAGAAAAACAAAATTATATCTTTTATGTACTGAAAAACCTTGTCAACCTAGAATATTATATTCAGTGACATAACATTCAAGTATGAAAGTTAAATAGAAAATTCACAGACAAGACGTAAAAGGTGAAAGAATTCACCTCCAGCAGACCTGCATTTTAAGAAGTGCAAAAGAAGTATTTCAATCTGATGGGAAATGACATCATATAGACAACATGAAATCACAGAATAGGTAATCACATGGGTAATATAAATGAACTGTGTATTAATAACTTAATTTCATATATATATACACAAATTTATTTTTAAAACTTGATTAAGTAGAAAGTAATAATGTATTGTAGGGTTTATAACATCTGTAGAAATAAAACATAAAATAAGAAAATCACAAGGAATAAGAGGATAAGTGGAATTATATTGTTGTAAGGTCTTACATATAGAACTGTATAACATTATTTGAATTATGTAATATCGTTACTATATAAATTAAGTAAACACATTGTAAATCCAGAACTAATTTGTGAGATGCAATGAAAGCAGTGCTTAGAGGGCAGTTTATAGAAATAAATATTTATGTCAGAAACCCCATATAAGACTAAAGCTTAGAATCAATAGCCTAAGCTTCTACCTTATAAAATTAAAAACAAAGTGCAAGCCGAACCCATATTGAAATGAAACAATAAAGAAATAAGCAGACATTAATGAAATAGAAAAGAGACAATAAAGAAAACCAACAAAGTTGAATTTTCAAAGATTACTAAAACTGATAAATCTTTGGAAAGATTAATAAAGAATAAATAAAAATACAAATTACCAATATCAAGAGAAGGGAACATTACTACAGATCCTACAAATGTTCAAAAAAGGAATATTTTGAACAACTTTGTATCACTAAATTTGACAAGTTAGATAAAAAGGACAAATTCTTAAAAATATTTGACTTACCAAAACTGTCAAAAAGAGAAATAGAAAATATTTAAATATTTCTACATCATTGAAGGAATTGGATGTATAATCAATAATCATCCTACAAAGAAAACCCTAGCTTCAGATGGCTTCATTAGTGAATTCTATCAAACTGTTAATGAAGAAATGTGCTAATGAGAAAATAGAGTAGAAGGAAACACTTCCCAAGTCATTTTGTAAGGCAAACATAATGTGGACACTAAAATCTGTCAAAAATATAACAAAAAAGAAA
Organism: Varecia variegata; assembly: GCA_028533085.1. Taxonomy (NCBI): domain Eukaryota; kingdom Metazoa; phylum Chordata; class Mammalia; order Primates; family Lemuridae; genus Varecia; species Varecia variegata. The sequence goes on from CM052445.1 coordinate 14,983,939, forward strand.
ATAAAACAATATTTCTTATGAATATAGATACAAAAATCTTTAACAAAATATTAGCAAATTAAATCTAGCAATATGTAAAAAGGATAATTAATCATGATCAAGTGGGATTGATTTTGGGAAAGAAAGTTTGATTTTACATTAAAAAATATAACAATACAAGTACCATATAAAAAGAATAAAAGAGAAAAATAATAAAGTCATCCCAATAGTTGCAGCAAAAGCATTTGAGAAAATTTAATGTCTCTGAACACACTAGAAATTGAAGAAAATTTTCTCAATATGATAAAGGGCATCCTCAAAATAAAATAAAACAAACACTAAGACTAACATCACACTTAATAAAACATTGATCCGTTCTCCCTAAGTTTAGCACAAGGCAAAAATGTCAGCTCTCCCCAGTTAACATTATATTGGAGGCAACAAATAAAACACAAAATGCGTAATGATTGGAAAAGATGAAGTAGGGGACATGACTTTTTGTACACAGAACACACTATGGAATAAATGCCCCCCCCCCAAAAAAACTCTACTAGAGCTTATAAATGAATTTAGCATAGTGAACATGCTAAACTGTTTTATCATAGAGAGCTGTGTATATAATAAACACTATGAGATCAATAAAAACTAAATTATATTAGAACTAATAACTAAATGTTAGCAGAATCATAGAATACAAAGTCACTGCAAAAAATTAAACAATTTGAAAATGAAATTAAAATAATACATTTATAATAGCATCAAAAAATATCAAATACCTGAATAGGACTAGTGGATTTAATTAATTTCAATATCTTGGTTATGATTATGATATTGTACTATAGTTTTTGCAATATTACTATTGGTGGAAGCTGGGTTAAGGGTACACAGTATTTCTCTGTATTAGTTTTCACAATTGTATGTAAATCTATACTTACTGGTTTAATTTAAAAGACTTAGAGTTATATGAAACTCTTAGGAAATAAAAAGTGAAAGCATCAATAGTCATTTATTAAGCACTCATTCTATGTCCCTGTGCTAACCAATGCTCCTGTCCTAGAGATCTTTTCAGTTTGGTAATATAATCATGGAACTGCCAAACAATTATGTAAGATAATATAATGCTACTAAGAAGTGTCTTTTGGCCAATTTGGACATTTAAGCAGTCACTAAGTATTACCTTGTGGTCCTCAGTTAATATAACAATGACAAATACTGGCCTAAAGAATCTTTTTGTTTTTCTTGAGACAGTGTCTTTCTCTGTCTTATCAGCCTAGAGTTCAGTAGTGTCATCATAGCTCACTGCACCCTCAAACTCCTGGGCTCAAGTGATCCTCCTGCTTCAGCCTCCCAAGTAGCTGGAACTACAGTTGTGTGCCACTACACCTGGCTAATTATTTAAAAAAAAAATTTGTAGAGATGGGATCTCACTATGTTGCCCAAGCTGGTCTCAAACCCCTGGCCTCAAGTCATCCTCCTGCCTGTGCCTCCCAAAGTGCCAGGATTACAGGCTTGAGCCACCATGCCTGGCCATAAAGAATCTTTTAACGTTTTATTGGTGGCACAACTAGCTGGGCACCAGAGGAAATACAATGGGGAAGACTTCAGTCTAATTAAAATATTGACATTCCTAACAAAAAGTAGAAACACCCCCTTTATAGTGCAATATTCCACAATCCCCTCATAGTTTTGGCCTATGACTGTAAAAAGCCCCATCTTATGATAGAAGCTGAGGGGGGCATATCTGGGAGACAGACAGGAGCCTCTACTGTCACCTTTGCTGGGAACTGGAACTGCTAGTTCTGGCAGGTCATCTGACCTTTCAAGCAATTTGATACATACCCATTAAGATTTATGGAGATCTTAAAAACAGTCTGTAGTTCTGCCTTCAGAAGTAACATCCAATGAAAATTTCATTTTGGATCACTGAAAAATGCTTTTAGAGTTTACGTGTTTTTTTTTCCCCTCTATTAGATGCTAATGAAATGTTCTAAACAAACTTCTGAAATGATCATTCCAGTCTGATGATTAATAGAAGCATTCTTTTGTGCAACTATGTTATTCTCTATTCAAATAACTATGCTATTATTATCTACATCTAACACAATTTAGAGTCAACATTTGCTGAAAACAAAAATAATTGTCATGTACTTTGTGCTGGTTCACATTTTGCGTAATATTTAGTAGTTGTCAAATGACAGCATTTTTCTCCTGAAAGCAAACTTGCTGTGTGCTTCATTTTCCCAGTGATTCATCTATAAAGATTTCTAAGGATGGTTAACGCGTAACACTGTTGTGGCAACAGGTGCTCACGTTAAGGGCTCAGGCTTAGCCGTCAGCCTCCACCATCGTACGTCATGCGTTAGATAATTTAGGGAGCATTTTATTCCTTTTCTTTAAAAGAAAAAAGGATCTATGCATATTAGTTTGAGAATTGATACACACAGGCAGCAGTGCTTTTGAGAATGTGTGTGCCCTCTTCATACATCCTCATTCTTCATCTCCGGCAAAAGCAAGAATGATGACCTTGTTGGCATCCATGGACCACCTTGCTACTAGAAAGCACTTTCCTATTTGATCTTGCCTAAGTGCAGTTTTGACCCTCTTATAGTGTCTTCTTTTGGACTTTCATGACTCTGATCAATATTCCTTATTTTTACTTTGTTGTTGTTGTTGGGTTCCCATTTTATTTGTACCCCTAAAGGTTGATATTCCCCAGAACCTTCATCTCCCACCATCTAAAACCTAGGAAATGGGATTTCCAGAATTGGACACATCTTGACGACTTTATTTGGATAATCAGGACATGGGATGTGGAGGGTTAAATGAGGAATGCAGCTCAAAGTGTTGCTGAAGTGTGTTTATTACTCAACGTTTTTGCTCATTGCTAGGCCAGTCTAAGTTTGAATCCTGGGATGGACTGGCTCTTAGCCAGTTTCTAGCAATTCACCTACCTTTCTTATTCCTTTCTCTCTCCCCCCTGGGGTTAAACTATTAAGCATGATGGCATTTATTTTGTCTGGATTGATGCCTGGAATTTTTTCTGGAAGAGAAATTATCTCTCTGTCCAGTCATTCCTTGCTTTTAGCTTAGGGACTTTGAAAGCAGGCACCCGGGAGCCTTGTTTTCTGACTGCCAACTAATCAAAAAAGACAGCGCTAGGGGAGGAGGGTCCGTCTCCCCTCCCTGCTCCCCCTCTGTGTCCCACTTTTAATTGAGTGTCTGTCAGGTGTCGAAAGGCACTATGGAAATACACTTCCTGAAAAAGGTATTAGATAGCCAAGAACTAAATCTGGGAATGTTCAGTTATTTGGTGAATCAAATGAGCAACCGAACATCAAAAGCCCCCAGCAGGTGAAAGGGCCTATGAATCAGAGCTGGGGAAGCTAAATTGCTTCTATTTCTCCGAAGAAGAAGAATGAAAGGAGCTCAAAACACCACCTCCCATAGTGCAGAGCCAAGAATTGAACCAATATTGCGCAGAGCACATGAGACAGAAAAAGACACAGAATAATAAGACACAGATTGTAGTTTTATGGTTTGCAGAAAGAAGGTAAGAGGAAGAGAAGACCAGAATAAATTGTGACTCTTCAAGGAGGGAGAGAGCAAACCAAGAATGGGATTTTGTAGTTGTAAAGTTTTCAGAGAAAAGAGCCTGCTGGGAAGCAACATTTACAAAGGACGAGATGGATGATGACCAAAGGGGCTTAGATATCAAATTAATTTTGAAAGTGTGACTATAAGTCAGGAAAGCGTAAGGAGTTATAAACTATGTGTTGATAAAGAGTACAAAAGGAACCACTTGGAAGCATCTGGCACCAACTAAATGGTTAGATCAAAATGACATCAATCCAAGGATGCTGAATGAAGGAAACACAATCTTCATGTCCAAATTGACAACATCATTTTTTAACTAGCCTGTATGCACGGGCAATTTCAGAACAATGGGGGCAGCAGGTAAAAGATGTTACAGGAAGAAGCACATCCCTGAGGACATATTACTTATACGTGTCTAATGTGATGAACAGGCCAAACCTTCCAATGAGAAGAAAAAAATTCAGTATCGATGAGATGATCAGGGCAAACTAAGTTAGAAATATAGCATCTTTTTAATGCAGACAGAAAATCTGGTATAGTTTATTTTTATAGTAGAATTATAAAATCACTTGTTAAAATAGTGACTTTTTGAGTAGGCACAGCTAAGTTTAACATGAAATTATGCAGTCTTTTTATCAGATTAGTATACTTTTTCCTTGACCAGACACTGTAAAGTAGACCATGAACTAAGTGCAAGCCCATGATAAGGGCGAGGGTCTGACTCTCCTGTGGGAAGAAGTAGTTGTGAAATTGATGAATTTCAAGACTGTTCTTAGTACTTTCATTAATAATCTAGGAAAATAGAGTATAAGTTTTGGACAAACCTGAACTTTTAGTACAAGTGCAGGCCCTGGATAACCTTGGGGAAGTTATATAATGTTGCTGAGCCAACTTCCTCATTGTAAAATAGAGATGTTAATACCAACAGCCATCTGATAACACCTGCTTACAAAACATAAGTAAACTGCCTAATGCAGTAGGCACTCCATGGGTGCTGCTTCCTCCTTACGTCTACCTGTTCTTCTGAGCATGGCCTACCCTTGCTGGGTGTGTCACTTTATTATATTGTGTATGATTTTCTTCTCTTTCACACAGGTTATCATGGCTTTGCTCATTATCAGCCCCACCCCCTTCCCTGCTCCACGTACACGACTTATGACAACATTAGTACAGATCGTGGCTCCTATACATGCATTCCTGCATATTCTTCATGGTTAGTGTTACACCGCCTATCACTGAGCACCTCTGAAATGCATTAAGGAGCTTAGATTTGACCTTCTAAGGCAGTGGTTCTTAACCTTGGCTGCACATAAGAATCACCTGGGGAGCTTAAAAAACATCCGGATGCCCAGGCTGCACCCCAGACTGACTAAATGAGACTCCCAGGGTGTTGGACCCAGGCATCAGTGTCCTTTTTAAAACCTTCCAAGGGATACTAATGTGCAGTCCAGGTTGAGAATTACTGATCTACTCTGTTAGCGAGGTACTCCATCTCAATGCCATCTGGAAAATTAACGAGAATGCCTTTCATTTCATCATTGATTTGATTATGGGCCAAGATAGTATCTAGGCTTGTGCCAACCTGAGGTGGGGGGATCTTAGGTGCAACCCCTGCACCCCCACATTATCCTCCTGCCACATTAAGGTAAGAGACAAATAACTTTTATAATGCAAAAATAAGAGAGGGTCTAGCAGCACTCCCTCATTTTAGAGCTGAGAAACCTGAGGTGCAGAGAGGAGAACCCTCAAATCCCAAGTTATTACTGGAGCTAATATGCAAATGGCAGTGTTCTTGTTTGGTGTCAAGGGGGAAATTGCACATTGTCTGGATTTGCTTTGATTTGCAATAAAGAGAGTAAGTTCTCTCTTTTTTATTTAATTTTAAATTTTGTAAGATTGATAATTATAAAAGTTTACATTCGGTGCTTGGTCTTGTATACAGATGTCGAGTGAAAATATTAATAAGTGAAAGAATGCCGACTTAAGTCGTTGAATTAATTTCAACAACAACAAAGGACTTGGCAGAGTTTAAACTCTCAAAGACAGTGAGGTTTTTAATAAATGAACTTGGCCTCTGGGATCTAGTATTGGTAGCAGAAGAGAGAACTTTGGTTTGTAATCTTTGCTTCTGAATCTCTCTGAAAATAAGAGAGACCACTCAGCTCATCTGCATTTTTCTGCAGGGAGTACCACTCAAAACTCAAACCCTCTGTCAAACAAAAATTTCACCAGACACTTCAACAGGTAAAGAAGCCTTTATTCAAGACTTTGTAATAGGGGAGAGAGATTGAACTCAACTCTGCTGAAACAAAAGGCAGGAGAGTTTTTAAGCATTGTTGTGAGCTAGTGAAAAACTACCACAGCACATTGGAGTGGAGGTTGGTCTATGTGATTAGGACATCCCTGTGTTCACTAATTGGTGGTAATGGAAGTTAGGCTCCTACCCTTCCATGGAGACTGGGAGGTGGGTGCTATCTTCCCTCATGATTACACTTCAAAAGGATGACTAGCAAGTTCTTGAGAAAGACATTCCCCTGTAGTAAAACTAGTCAGAGCCTGGGGAAAGATTTACATCTCAAGGGGGCAGAGAAAGAACTTACAACTGTGGCCAGATGGGTGGCTCAGGCCTGTAATTCTAGTACTCTAGGAGGCAGGGGCAGGAGGATTGCTCGAGCTCAGGAGTTGAAGAACAAGACCCTGTCTCTACTAAAAGTAGAAAAGTTAGCCAGGTGTCATGGTGGCACATGCCTGTAGTCCCAGCTACTCGGGAGGCTGAGGCAAGAAGATTCCTGGTGCCCAGGAGTTTGAGGTTGCTGTGAGCTACAATGATGCCACTGCACTTTACCCAGGGAGACAATGTGAGATTCTGTTCAAGAAAAAAGGCCAAAAAACTTACAACTGCAAGTTTTCTAAGGTAAATGTAGAAAAAGAAGGTCAGGGGTCTGGATCTGGAAAAAACCTGTCTGAAGTTTACTCAAGCTGAGGAGTATGTTAAGGCTGTTTGGTCAACCCCAGTGAGCTGTCTTTCTGATTACCTCCAGGGATGTGCTAAGTCCTGGTGGACAAAAAGAGACCTGTGCTCAGATCAAGAGCCTGGCCAGAGCCTTGGCCAAAGAATCACACACTTTCCAACACAAAACTCATCATTGGGCCTGGAGATTCTGAGACTTTTGCTACCTATTAGAATCTTCTGAGGAGGTCTTAAACATTATCAGTGCCCACTCCGTAAGAGTATGGTTTTAGTTGATCTGGGTTGGCTCTGATCCTATATTGTTTTAAAGCTTCCTAAGAGGTTCCAACTTCTACTCAGGGTTGAAAACCATGGATGGAAACCAAACCTCTCATTTAACCTGTGAGAGAGAAATGGGCCAGACAGGTGGGGTTGGCAGCCTACCTCTGTGTCATCAGTTACAGACATACACGGGACCAGTGCTCAAAGTGCACCCCTATGGCGGTGCTTCTTGCTTACATTTCTCTGCACTTACCTCATTTAGATTTGCAGTAAATAGCCAAAGTTTGTTATATCCAATTTTCCTTTAATTTGCGACAGATTAATGGTTTCAGGATAAAATCTTGGAGCACCCATACAGTGCTGGGGGTGTGACAGTCAGGCTGGTGATGAGGTGGCTGTGAGGAAGGTGCTCAGTGTCTGTGACTCATTTTCTCATCTTTAAATTGAGACGGTATGTACGTGATCACTATTTGATTTACAATTTTAAGAGCAGAAAGTTCGTATACTTCTCAGTTCCTGGTCATGCTTCTGTCCCTGGAGTAGCACACAGAGTCCAAAGCAATGTCAGCAGGTCTAGTTGTTGTTCCTGGGAATAATACCGAGCCCGGGGAAGGGACAAAAGAAGGGTGTCTGCCCTTCTTTCGGATAACTACAATAATTTGCAGTTATTCTTTGGATAGAAAGAGTATGGCCAGCTCAGTATGGGGTCTATTCTGGATAGTAATCTTTTACCTGTTAAAGATATTGTAAAGATTATTTCCCCATTATCATTTGTCTTTATATTTTTATACAATTTTCTTTGATATATAGAAGATTTTAATTTTGGAGAGGCCAAATCTCTTGTTCCTCTATGGTTTCTAGGCTTTGTGTCTCATGCAAGAAGGCCATTCTTTCCTCAATATTATTAAGAGTTGGGTCATGGGTACACTAAGACCCAAGAATTCACCACTAACCAATATATACATGTAATAGAATTCAAATTGTACTCCCTAAATCTATTGAAACAAAAAAAGAGTCTTTTCCTTCTATATTTTCTTCTAAAACTTTATTTACTTATTTTTTTTTTTTTACAAAGCATTTAGCTCTTTTACTCATAATACATCTGAAATTTATTTGTATTCATAGTGTCAGGCAGTGGTCTAACCTTATACTTTCCAAATTGATAACCAATAGCCAGTTTTCTCAGTAGTATTTATACAGTTGTTTCTCCTTTTATTTAAATATCGCTTTGGTCATGAGCTAACTTTGCATTTGTACATGGTTTATTTCTTTATTCCGTGTGCTGCTCCATTTGTCAGCTTGTTCTGGCACCAGTATGACATGATTTTACTTGGGATAAATGTATGGGATATTTTGATATTTAGTAATGTAACGCCCCTCTCCTCACACCACGTGCCGGATTCTTTAAAAAAATTTCTTTTTTGCCTGTTTTCTTTTCTATGTGAATTTTAGAATCAGCTTGCCAAGTTCCATGAACAATACAGCTGTAATTTTCTTTTTTTTGAAACAGAGTCTTGTTCTGTAGTCCCAGGTAGAGTGTGCTGGCATCATCATAGCTCACTGTAACCTCAAATGCTTCCAATGATCCTTCCCCCTCAGCCTCCCAAGTAGCTGGGACTATAGGCATTTGCCACCACACCCGGCTAATTTTTCTATTTTTAGTAGAAACAGGGTCTCACTCTTGCTCAGACTGGTCTCCAACTCCTGAGCTCAAGTGATCCTCTTGCCTTGGCCTCGCAGAGTGCCAGAATTACAGGCGTGAGCCACTGCTCCCAGCCTCTAGCTATAACTTTTATTGAGGGATGCTTGAAATTTACAGCTTTAAATGAAGATAATTATAATTTGAGTTATTGAAACTTCTTGTACGGGATCATGGCATATTTTTCCATTTAATTAGATTTTTAAAGTCCTTATATAATTTTAATAAAGCTATTTCAGATTTATTGGTATATATTTAGTTATTTGAAGAGTTTTGCTTCATTATCTTCTAGCATCCAATATTACTAATGAGAAGTCTGATACCATTTTGATTACAAACCTTTTGTTGTTACTTTTCTTCTAATGTTTAGAAGTAATTTTCTTCTATTATTTTTGATCATTTTTTCTGTATAAATGGAGATAGTGAGAGGTGATGGAATGACCTGCTCTTTTAATGAAGCTTAAAATGGATGAATCTTTTAAAATTTGGAGTATTAGCTAAAGTATTTTTTCTTTCAGGTTTTTTATGAAGCCATAGAAGTCTCTGAGTATAGAGTTACAGATAGAAGTTGACTTAGAAATCAGACAATATTTTTATTTTTAGCTATTTGGGAGCTCTGTGACTTGAGTTGAGAGCATCAATTTTCTCATCTTTAAAAGGAAAATAATAATTACTTCATAAATATTTTATAATAATTCAAGAAATAAGGTATGTAATCACCTAATATGCATATTTTGTCCTATTTTGACACTTTGAAAATGACCATTATTAAATGCCCTGCAAAGCACCTTGGATTTGTGTACTTGAGGCTATTGCCTTGAGCTCAACGTGTTGCAATTGTTTCTTGGTTAGTAGTTTTATTATAAAGTTAAATTATATATTTCCTCCTTCACAGATTTAGAGCATCTTTTAATATTTCCTAGAGGCATGTTCAACAGCTTGGCATTGTATTATAGTTAATTTTTTCCCCCAACAAATATATCTTATCCTAAAAAATTGCCTGAGATTTTATCCCTGTCTATACTACTCAATTTTACACATTTTAGAAAACAAAAATCTCCTCTTTCACTGTCTGTAAATGCTGCACATCTAATAGAAAAGTAAGTGCAACCAGATGAGAAGTAATTCGTCTTCCCAGCACCAATTTTACCAACCTATCTTTCTCTGCTCCCACAGAGTGTACTTTTTCCCCTTACAATGGGAGTATTTATTCTTGCTGCTGAGGCTGGCCTCTCCATAAGCCCCCTCGTCTTCTCAAAGGACTTGTTTTTGCGGTGGTATCCCCTTCCTTTCCCATCCTGAATTTCTACCTCTCTACTTGATCCTTCCTATTAGCATGCAATTATGCCTCAGTAATATTTTTGTTAATATTTTTGTTGACTCCACATCTTCCTCCTGCAACTGCTCTTTCACCTCAAACTCCTATCTAGAGCTGACTCTTGTTTTTCAGCTTGCGTTTTTCCACGGCTTAGCCCAGTGAGGCTTTGTAAGCAGGAAGGGAGGGTCTCCAGGGAATATAGGAATGCAACCAAGGTGAGCAATCCACCTGTTCTGCAGCCTTGGTTTACTAGGCCCACGGCTACTGGGCGAAGACTAGCCCCTGACAGACCCTGGCAGCCTGTAGATGAACAGAGGTGACCTTTCCTCATTTCCATGCTGAAGTCTCCACCCCGGGAAGAGCTAAAGCTCCATTACTGTAACATGTGATGTGTGCGTGAGCATAATGAACTGACCATGTGTGTGTAAGGGAAACTATGCCCCTACATGTGATGACACATCTGTTTCTTCTCTACTCCTCCATAAGAACCCCATGCCACTTTTCCTGGGTAGACGCTGCTTCCTTACTTGCTGCAAGGGATTAAATCTTCTACTCATCGAGACCCGTGTTCTTGTGAAGAGTCATTTGTTACTCACCAAAGTAACAAACGAACTTGGCGAATGCATCTCAATCTTTCTGGCAATGGCTTTTCCTTCCACCTCTGCCTGCAAATGGCTACTGTAAGGACACCAGCTGTCTCAGCATGCCAACCCCTGTGGGTAACGCTCTGCCCTCATCCAACCTGATGTCTCAGCCGCACTGACATTGTAAGCCATGACCTGCTTCCTGCAGCACTTTCTACCTGCCTGTCCTTTTCTGACTGCACATTTTCTGTTTTCCTTCCAACTCACTGGCTGCTCTTTTTCCTTCTTTTTTACTAGCTTCTCTTCGCAGACTGAACTATTAATACTAAATTCTGGAATATTTCAGGTGTCTTTTTCTTCCCCCTATGACTCATATCTGATGTCCAGACAGTCGCTCACAACTAGCCTCTTTTTCCTCTTATAATCAATCTCTCTCTCCCTCTCCTTTTCTTTCTCCAACCTCTTAAGTTAATGAACTTTTATTGAGTACTCTTTAATATTTCCTGGTCTCTGGGCTAGGCATTGGAGATACAAAGATGAATAATATGTGTTTTCTGTTTCCAAGAAATTCATAGTCTACTAGTAAGACATCAAAAGACACAATTATAAAGAATTAGAGTGGCTGTGATAGGACTATGAGTAGGTATGGAAGGGGGTACAAAGGACAGAGTGGTGGGAATGGGGACAATTTGTGGAGAATTTCCTCTCTGATATGCCTCACTCCATTGTCATTCCAAACCTATAACCTGCAGGGAGGAAAATAAACTGAAGATTACACATAAATTTTTAAAGCATGATCTTTCAGGTACAAAAGAAAACGTAACTGTTTCAAACCATCTGAGTTTTTAAAATGTGAATAAGAAGCAAGACATTTTATACATAAATAAAATAATTTAAAACCCCTTGATTTCTTTAATTTAATTTTTACTTTTATCAAAGTGGTCCATATCCATAATTTTAAAAAGTCAAATGGTTCTAAAAGGTTAAATGTGAAAAACAGAGTTCTCTGGCTTTCTTCTCCTTTCATTCGTTTTCCCCAAAATAACTGCTTTCAACTAGTTTAGCTGCTTCTTTGGGTATTTGTGTCCATATTGCTAAATACATGACTTTAAAAAATAGTGACCTTTTTGCTATTTAAACACTCCAGGGGAAGATGAAGATGTAATCCTCTTACTTGGTCCTACAATCCACACACGGACATCCTTTCCCAATTCTCCCATATTTGTTTAGTTTGATCTGTATTTGGTTTTTATATCATTGTGACTATGACATTTTTCACAACTAAGTCATGTAGTATATTATTATTTCATTTCCTTTTTATGTTTTTCTTGATTTTAATAATTACATTTTGGGTTATTTAATTTTTAGTCATCTATTACTAATTCACCAGAAGACTCTGTGCTGGAAATGCAAATCTCCTCCTCGCGTGTTCAAAGACATTACCTCTCCTCTGAATCTAATCTTTTTGGTGACTTCATTTTTGGAGTCTCCACATCTGCTGTAATCAGGACAGGATCCTCTCTAGGCCAGTTGCACAGCTCTTGCCCTGGAATCTCCCTTTTCCACCATTCCGGGCATAGCCTTTGTCTCTCTTCTGTCCTGGTGTCCCTGGTTACTGTATCCCACATTGTTTTATTTGTTTTCTTAGTTTATATCCCTATATGGCAAAGCAGCATATCCATCAGTAGATATTTTTTTTTCCCAGACAGGGTCTCACTCTGTCTCCCAGGCTGGAGTGCAGAGGCATCCTCATAGCTCCCTGCAAACTTGAACTCCTGGGCTCAAGTGATCCTCCTGCCTCAGCCTCCCCAGTAGCTGGGACTATAGTGCACACCACCACACCTGGATAATTTTTCTATTTTTTGTAGAGATGGGGTCTTGCTCTTGCTCAGGCTGGTCTGGAAATCCTGACCTCAAGCAATCCTCCTGCCTCGCCCTCCCAAAGTGCTGGGATTACAGGCATGAACCACCGTGCCTGGTCCCGGTCCCATCAGTAGCTTCTTGAAAAGGATGCATGAGTAAATTTTCTGAGACTTTTTCTTTCTTCAGCCCTCACAATGAATAGTTTCCCTTTTCAGGGAAAATTAGACTGGTAATAATATTTCTTGAGAATATTTAAGTCATTGTTCCACTGTGCATTAGCTTTCAGGGTTGCATTGAGTCCTGATTCTTCTTTGGCTAAGACCTAATTTTAAAGAATGAACTCTGTGAAATCTTCTTTCATTTACTCTAGACTTTCATCGGAAAAGTCCTTCTTTGGGTTTTCTCTTTTCTCTTGTGCTGGGCATTCAGTGGACTTTTAAATCTGAAAATTCATATACTTGAGTTCTGAAAATTTTTCTTGAAACATTTCTTTGATTTATTTTCATTAATTTTCTTTGTTTTCTGTTTCTAGAATTCTTGTTCTCTATTAATAGATATTGGGCCTCCTTGGCTAATTCTCTAATTTTTTTTATCATTTCTCTTTTGTTTTCCAACTTTGTCTTTTTGGGTTACTTTCTAAGTGATTTCTGAAACTTTATTTTCTACTTTCCCTGGATGTTTGTTTTTCCTTTCTGTTATTGCATTTATAACTTCCAAAAGCTTTCTTTTGGTCCAGAATGTTCTCTATTTGTAGTATCCAGTTATTTTTGTGTGTGGTTGTACTGCCTTCTCTCATTTGTCACAGAAATATTGATTTTTGGTTTTTCTTCTCTCTGAAATGTCTATGTTTCTTTCAGTTTCTTTTTTTCTGATGTATTCAGGTTCTATCTGCTGTGACGGAGACTTTACTCACTTGTGTGGTATTCCCAGGCTCCCCACTTTTATTTAAGGATGAGGGATTGAAATACTGATTCTAAGAACTCAGTGTGTGTGCATGTGTGCAGGTGTGCACATGTGTGTATGGGGGTTGATTTCTTCGAGACCATTTTGTTCAGTGGCAATCACTTGCCTATCAATATCTTTAGTGTTTTTTCTTTGGCTGATCATATTTCCTTGAGAAGACCTTCAATTATCTGTCAGACAGGTGTAAGTCTATTTGACTTTGCTCTGTGATTAGAGCTGGGAAAGGGGCTGGAAGTGTCACTATTCAATGAATAGATTTTCACTTAATCTAGCAATTTTTAGTTTAATAGCCCTGCTCCTAACTGTGCCTGTACTCCCTAAAATTCTCTAATCTACCCTATTCAGATAGCAAATTTTCTATCTTTTGCTGAGATTTGAGATGGTACCTACTTTTTAACAGATTTTCAACCAGTTAGCTTAGCCTTCACCCTTTTTTTTCAGAGGTACAAGGCAACTTCAATTTCTGGACAGTTCTGAAATTTGAGGCATATATTGGGTAGCTTTTGGGCTTCACTGCCAGCCCGCTGGGTTTCAGACTTTTTGGGTTTCTAAGTCATTTATTGCTCACCCATCTGATTTCTAGGTTCTAAAATTTTGTTGATGTCGTCTTCTCTCTTGTTCTCTTTGTCCTTGAAGATTTATGCTTTTAAAAAATTCTATACTTTCATTTTAGAGGAGTTAAGAGAGGGAAAGGAGGTTAAAAATGTGTGTTTAATCTTCTGTTTTTAACCTGAAGCTGTCAATTTGGTCATCTAAACAGTTAAGGGAACATTGAAAAGAGGAAAAACAGTGACACCTAAAAGAGAGAGAGTAGGTAAAGTAAAACTGAGGTAGAAGGGAGGAAGAAGCCACCAAGAAGACATAGAATAATTCCTAAGGTGAGGAAAAGCAGAAGACTAGAGATGCTCAGATCCAACATAATATTGATTTAATTTATTCATATGTTCATTCATGCAATGAAAGTTTCTCTCTAGCCTTTGTATCAGGAACTCTGATATGTATTACAAATACCAAATATGTGAGTTGAAAGTAGATCAGCACTTTTCATGGAGAGTAACAATAGCTAGCATTTACTGGGCCCCCCAAGGGCTTGTACCCTCGTATCTTCAGATTATTTTAACTCAAAAATGGTGAGTGGTAGCATAGCCAATGCCGTGCTACCACTCACCCCTCACAGCAGCTGCTGAGCTGCCCCCGATGCATGTGGTTCCACCTGTGCCACTAAAACTGCACCCTGCCTGAGCAGCTCCACCTCTGCAGTCCTGTACTGGCCAGTGTGGCTCCACCTCAGCAATGTGGGCTGATCCTGCGGCCCAGGCCATGCAACTCCTGCTCTGCTTCTAGGCCGCAGCTCTTGCTCTGAGGCTCTTGTGCCCTGGCCCAAGGCCCCACCCTCAAGGCTTTATGGCAGATGCTGGGTCTGGAGCTCTACCCTCCTGGGGCTCCAGCGCTGCCCCTAGCTTTGCTCCTGTAGCTGCAGAGCTCCTATCAGCCAGCAAGTCTGTCCCTGAGATTGCAGTGCTGTAACTGGACTCGAAGACCCATCCTTGAGTCTCAACAGACGCTGGGCCTGAGGAACCTCCTCGAGGTTCAATGTTCCACCACAAATGAAAAAATGCGCAACATCACTAATCATCAGGGAAATGCAAATCAAAACCACAGTGAGATATCACTTAACTCCAGTGAGAATGGCCTTTATCAAAAAGTCCCCAAACAATATATGTTGGTGTGGGTGTGGAGAGATAGGAATGCTCATACACTGCTGGTGGGACTGCAAACTAGTATAACCTCTGTGGAAAGTAATATGGAGATAACCTCAAAGAGCTAGGAGTAGAACTACTATTTGATCCAGAAATCCCACTACTGGGCATCTACCCAAAGGAACAAAAGACATTCTATAAAAAACACATCTGCACTAGAATGTTTATAGCATCGCAATTCATAATTGCAAAGATGTGGAATCAAGCTAAGTGCCCATTCATTCTCGAATGAATTAACAAACTGTGATATATATGCCATAGAGTACTACTCAGTCATAAAAAGGAATGAATTAATGTCTTTTGCAGCAAGTTGGATGGAACTAGAGACCATTATCCTAAGTGAAGTATCTCAGGAATGGAAAAAGAAACACCACATATACTCTGTAATAATTTGGAACTAATTGATGGGCACACATGGGCACAGAGAGAAGGAAAATTCATTGGAAATCCAGAAGGTAAGAGGGTGGAGAAGGGGAGGAGTTTAAAACTACCTATCAGGTACAATGAACAGTACTTGTGTGATGGGCACACTGATAGCCCTCACTTAAGCATCATAAAAGCTATCCATGTAACAAAAACATTTGTGCCCCCTTAATATTTTGACATAATAATAAAAAAAAACTTTCCAAGAAAAGAGTACTAGAAAAAAAGAGTAATTTAGTGTGATAGAGATTCATAGGCCATGTCTCTGCCATTTATTTAAAACAACCTATCAGTGGATTTTAAGGGGAAGGATTTGTTTGCCTTTATACAAGCAGACACTTAAAGAATTGTTACTGGTGCTCAAAATATCTGTCTAAACTTGATTTATGAATTTGTTACTACTACTCTACTATCAGTTTCTCATAAGGCTATAAGGCCACTATAGTGGCCATGATTTGTAAATGAATACCTGTACCATACTGCTACTGATTTTGCTGTATAAGTACCGCGCGCTAACCGATTGCGCCACTGGAGCTCCGATTTTGACTTCATTTGTTTGTATCTTCACTGTTTAAAATAATTAATGGTCATGAAGGCTGCTAGCTGTCAATAGTCCATTCAAGTGGCTAAGAAAATCATGGCGTCAGATGCATTGCATTCTGGATAAATGAGGCAGCATAGCAAAGTTATTAGTTATAGACTCCTAGACAACATATGGTTCCAAGGAATCTCTGATTAACCTCTAGCCTTGAAAGATTATCCAGAATTCTTCCCTTCATTGGCTACTGTATAGAATCAAAATTAATCTGAGTTTGAAATATAAGTTCATAGCTTATTTGGTGCAAACAAAATGTACTGGGAAGATTATTGATGAGCGATCTCTGGATTGGCAGGTGATGGTTTTTCAGTATTCTCAGAAATCTGTCACTCTTATATTCTAATCTCTCTGTGTATTTAAAGTACTCTTCTTGTTCTTTCTGGGGTTAAGATCACTTACATTCATATTTCGTCTGTAAACACTATTAGTGAACTATTTATGAGCCAGTGCTTAAGTAGCCTAATAACTAGACCAGCCCCAAATGGATCTAGGATTCTGCATGTGCCATTGTATCTAAACTCTATAACCTTTAATACACAAATTAGTTTGCAGATATCTTGTCCATCTTTTTTAGTTTTGCTTTGTTTTTTTGTTTAACTAGCTGTGTGACCTTGCCATTCAGGGCCTTGCTTTTGTCATCTGTTAAATGGAGATGATAACATATTATATAGGCTTATGTGAGAATTAAAGAAAAGTAGAATTAAGGCAAGCAAACGTTGTTGGGACATAGGACTCACTCAATAAACGTTGTTATTACTGTATTATTGCCAATAAAAACGTGCCACTTCACTTTCAATTCACATATTTATTTTGAACATTGAAATAAACAGAAATAGTCCCTTCTTTAATATTCACCTTGAAGTGCATTCTGGATGTTTATCCTGTGATATCATACTAGATCTTTGGAGTAGGAGGCAGAGATGATCCAACCTAAAAAAAACATAGCCTGAAGGATCTGTGGAATCTAATATTTATGATTCAAGCTCCCATAATTACACAGTTGTAGAGAAAGCAGAAGTTGTCATTGTATGAAAACATTCCTCTATTGAACCGAACTCTTATAAAATGAGTCCCTTTTCTAGCATCTCCCTGAACACTACACTGGCAACCATCCCCATCCATTGTAAAAATATCTGTGTAGAAGAGCCTTGTTGAGTGTCAGATGTTGTAAACATCTGAGAATTCAATGCAAATGCAATAGAAGTTAATTACAAAATGAAATCTCAAATCTTGGTGGAAGGAGTTTAGATTTTCATGAAATCCATGAAAGTGATAAGTCAAATGAAAAGCTACTGTTATTTGAAAATATGGTAGACTTAGACTATTTAATAATTGAAGAGAAAAGAAGATTATGAATTGATCGACTTAAATATAGTGATTTGAATACCAAAGGCTTAAGAAGCCCTTGAGAAAATTAAAGAAATCCTCAATTTTTCTGGCAAGTGTCTCTTTATGATCATCTTGTAGGAATCAAGTATAAAATGATTAGTATATTCTTGCTTGAAAAAAATCATGCTCAAAATATTTCTTTTATTTTTCTAAGAATTAGTGCACAATTCAAGTTATAAATAAATGTGCTAAATATGAGATGATAAAGTATTTCATAATTTTAGCTTCTTTTTTTTCAGTATATAGTCCCAAGAAAACCTTAATGTCTTCATTTTCAATGTATTTACATTTAAAAAAAAAGACCTTTGTGAAATATCTACTATCCCATAGGTAAGGCAGACATCTAGGACAAGCTTCTTGTACATTTCTTGGAGGCTCCCTGCACGTTCAGAAACTGCTCACCCAAAATTCTTTCACCTAGTTTACTTAAATAATTGCTGAGAGTCTGAAAATCAGAAAAAAATTAAGATTCATTTTTCCTTGTGTTTCTGAATTCTTAAGCACCACCTTTCTGTACTTCCAATTTACATCATTCTCAAGTAGTTTTTCATCCCTGTCTGAACATGCCAATTAATATTCTAGCTATTATTATGTCACTCACCTCAGAAGAAAGTTCCTATCAAGCCCAAATTAAGTTACTAAAAATATGAAGTTAAATAAAACAAACTAAAACAAAACCACAGCTTAAAAATATAAAACTTTAAGAAAAAATTCCTGCTGAGGGGAGAAAAAAACATACTCTATTGGAGATCAAATTTTACTATTACCTTGCAAGAATGTCAATTTCCACCTCATCTCTAGTCAAGTGTATAGATAAGTCATTTCAGAATTTCAGTGTTAATTCCCCCAGCATTTACTGAGGAAAAGAAGAAAACAGCTGTTTATTATAAAGTTTGTGTTTAAACTATTCCTTAGGAAGGTGATGAAGGCAGAAATGTTTAAAGGCCATGTTGTTTTTGGAAGCCTGGAAATGTTTGTGCATAGAATGCCAGGGGTCATTAATCAAGGAGGTGGCGTCTCATTAGGTTTCCAGAATTAACTGCTCTACCTACGTGCTCAATGCAGTCTGTCTTGTTCCCTCCAGAATCTGACTCCGTAAGCCTCTCTATTTTGCTTTCCCCTCTGCTCTGGACTCCTTTTCTTTCCTGTTTTCTTCTTAGGTTCTCTCTCTTAGTCATTTCATCCTTTCCCATATCTTTAACTTACACATCTAGGCAGATGACTCCCAAATTTATATTTATAGACCTGTTTTACCTTCCAAGCTCAATCTCACATTTCTAACTATCTGCTAGACATTTGCACCTAAATGTACCACCAATATCTCAAATTCAAAGTGTCTAAAACTTAAACTCATTTTCTTTCTTCTGTAAATGGTAGCCACATTCTTCCAACCATGCCCTCTCAAAACTTACAAAGTATGCTGAGATCTTCTCTTTCTTTACCTTCCTGTTGTCATGAACTCCCATCAGTCCTTCCTTTAGATCAATTCATTTCCACAAACTCATCTACTGGACACTTCTTATAGCCACAGCTCTGTGCTAGAAACTAAGGGGTAAAAAACAAAAAACAAAAAACAAAAAAAACCCCATAACAACAAGATACAAATTCTGTGCTCAGGGACCTCGCAATCTAGTAGCAGAGATAAGATATAGACCCAAATTTTATTCTTAGCACCATCAGATTAATTTTCCTGGACCCCACACTCTCTTGCTCAAAAACCATCAATACTTGTTTTCTTCTTGTATGAAGCTGGTATTTTTAATTGTGGCTTTCAAAGTAGTCTATGATTGGGTGCTCTCCTACCTGTAATAAGAGCTTACATGATTTGATTAGTTCACTGTATACCAAGTGCTATTCTAAAAATATTTTACCCACTGTTTTTTCAGTCCCCACAACTCTATAAGGTAGATATTACTGTTATTCTCCTAACAGATGAGGAAACTGAGGCACAGAATGATTAAATATCTTGCCCAAGGTCACACAGCTTGTAAATGAAAGGTCCAAGAATTGAGCCCTGGAGTCTGGCTCTGGAGCCCAACATCTGTGCACTAGTGTTTGCCCCACGCCTCTGGACCCGGTCCTTACCCAGCCCCAGATGACAGGGAAGGATCTTGGCCCCCAAAAGCCAATGTGTTGGCTGGACAGTCACTTATGATTTGTATGACTTAGCTTGACTAGATTAAGTGGACCTTGCTGAGGTTTTTCTCTTGAGAATTTGAAATAGGATATGGCAACTGCTGCCACTTACACTGATGCTTAAAATCCGGGAGCTTTTTTCTAATTCTAATATACTTCCTATGCTTTTGAATTGGAAATTTAAATTGAGATGAAAATAACTGTTGATTTGTATCATTTAATGTAAAATAATTTTTGGATGCTTTTAAATAAAATTTAAATTTAATTTTAATATTTGTGTCAATATCTGTTTTTTTCTCCCCATTTTCCCTTCTTAATATTCTTTTGTGATTTTTCTCTGGTAGCTTGTCAACTTCAGTTTTTTAGTTTTAGCAAGTGGTATCTAGAATTTAATATTTGAAGCGTGTGTTTAGACACTTCTGTGTTATTTTCTTTCTAGTGCAGATTTACTGATCCAGAATATTAACCTTTCCTGGATCACTCAGTTCCTGTCACTGCTTATTTGATTTTATCCTTTTCTTTTTTACATTTCTGCAAACTTCTACCAATTACTTACGTTACAATTACTCTTATTAGAAGCATTTCACATTTGTCCAGATTGTTTGGGCTAATTTCAGTTTCCTTTACATGCTTTTGGATATCATTTTCTATTTATTTAAAATTTAACTTTTTTTGGTATTCTTTTGCAAGTTCTCCAAAGAGCATATTAGCCATTTTTAATACTTACGAATTTAAAATTAATTTTAAATAAAGTCAAATCACAATTAGATTTAAATTTAATAAAAATATAATTTGAAATTAAAAATTTAAACTATAAATAACTGAATATTGAGTCAATAGCATAGAAATAACTGGATATCCACGCTAATGTTTATTGTTAAATTTTAAATTAATATTTAATAGCATCTTAAAGGAATCAGAATTAGCCCAAATAATCCTGATCCTGTATTAAAAATTATTATATTCCATTTAGTCTTAAAAAAAGCAGGAAAGCCTGCAATGTGTGACAACATGGATGCACCTTAAGGATGTTATGCTAAGTGACATAAGCCAGTCACAGAAAGACAAATTACAGCAGGTTCCACTTATATGAGGTATCTAAAGTGCTCAAAATTTATAGAATCAAAGAGTGAAATAATGGTTGCCAGGGGCTGTGGAAAGGGGAAATGGAAAGTTACTAATCAAGGGCATAAAGTTTCAGTTAGGCAAGATGAATAAGCTCTACAGATCTGCTGCACAACTTTGTACCTATAGTCAACAACAATGTATTGCACACTTAAAGATGTAAGTGTTCTTGCCACAATAAAATAAAATTTAAAAAAGTATAAACTAAAAAATCTTTTATAAAGTATGAATTTTTGATTCTTGCTGATTAAATCTACCTTTCTAAATATTTCATCATTGGTAATAAAAATGAAGCATTTTTATTTAAGCTGTTGAAACATTCTTGTTAAATTTATTGAGAAGTTCTGTTGACAATTATAGTTGGTAATTTGGTAAATTCAGAAAATTGGCTTTTCTGAAATCTGTCCACTAGATAAAATAACTTTCTGAAAATTTATTTTACATTTAAATTAGCCTACGCACTCAAATCCAGTGGTTAAGTCTCAGTCCCATTTCACCCATTGTTTTGGTAGAATTGATCATAGTTGATCATGATTCCTTCTTAAAACACTTTGTTTACATGACTTCTAGAACACAACACACAACTCGTTCCTTTTACTCCATGATTTCCTTCTCTGGCTCTGCATCTTCTTGACAGCCAGATGTTGGAGTCTTCTTTCCTCTCCCTACACAGACTTTTCTTTGGGATCTCAAACAGTCCCATAAATACTCTCTCATGTTGTTCTCTCCTGAGCTTGAGTCTTTAGTCCTGAGTGTATCCCTGACATCCAGACTGGTAGATCCAATTGTTTTCCACTTAGTTTCTTAATAGGCATTTCAAGTTACACATGCTGAAGGGAGAACAGTTAATTCTGCTCTATCCCTCTTGTCCAAGTCATACCAGTTCCGATCTGTACCCCTGCTACGGCCACCCAGCTGGTCCCTGCTTGTGCTCTTACTGTTCTCAGGTTTATTCTCCCCAGCACAGCCACAGAAATATTTAAAAGCATAGTCCAGGCGTGATACTCCTCACTGTCTTTGAATCTAGGCTTCTGCGCAGGGTCTACATCACCTGATCCCTGCCTATCCCTTTGCTCCCATTCCCCTTTCTTTACTATGCTCCTCACTGGGTTCCAGCCACACATTGGTGTTCCTGTTGTCTCTAGAACATGCCAAGCTCATTTGCATCTCTGGTCTTCTGCACTTGCTCTACCCTCTGCCTGTACTGCTGTTCTCACGAAGATTCTATTTCACACCATTTAGGTCTTTGCTCAAATGTCACATTATCAGGGGTCATGATCATCACCTGTATAACAGGAGTTACTCTACACTGTCATTTTTTATGCTTTGAACCTGTTTTATTTCCTTCATGGGCATTAATCACTACCCAACATTATCATTTATATTTATTTTTTATTACTTGTTTCTTCCATCAAGCTTCATAGAGGCAGGGACTTCGTATGACTTACTCATTGGTTTCCTAGCATAGCACCTGGCACATAGAAGATGCTTAATAAATCTTTGGGAAATAAATTGCCTCTTTCTTGGCACTGTGAAATTTCATTGAAAATGGCAAACCCCAAGCAAATGAATCTGTCATTACTACAGGCATTTAACCGGTATCCTTATAGTTTTCCTGATCTTACAACTGTTTTCAACATCATGTATACATAGGTAGGTAAACTGCTGCTGGCGAAAGCCACAGTTAAACTCTGTATGGAATATAGCAAGCTGGTTCAGATAAATTGGTCTCTGCGCCACACAGACCAATTTTTGATTCCTTGGAAAGGCATTTCTCATGAATAAACAGTCCCTGGGCTGGATCATCTTAGGTATTACAGAAAAAGAATAAAAAACACCAGGAGGCAAGCTAGAAGAGTCATTCTAGATCCTGAAATCTTCCTAAGGAGCAGGGGTTTAGCAGGAGTTGAATACAACCAATTCACCCAAAATCAATAGAATATTAACATTCAGTGGAATTAGCATAGTTCTGACATATGTTAAAGAGGGGTTTCTTTTGTATTCTGACTCATAATGATGAACATTAAGTAAAATGCAAGGATTTTTTTTGTGTGTGTGTGGCCTTCAGATAATGCATGACTGATGGTGTCAGTGTTCTGCTAGGATTTATCCTAGCCCTCTGAGCACACACCAGATCTTGTATTCTGTTACAGAGCTCATTTATTGTGCAGTAGAACCTTCACCTCCAAAACTCTGGAGGGATTAATATACCTCACAGGTCAGAATAATGCTGAATGAAGCTGTTGATGTAGTGTTCGAAGGATGGCCTGGGTACTAGAATGATGTCTTAACACATCATGTTCAAGCCTGACAATTTATTTTCTTGGACAATTTTCTTTGGAAGGAGAAAAAAAAAGAACAATCCAGCAACAGAAGAACCAATTTGCCTATGTGTGTGCATGCATGCTCATGCACCGCTGCAGATTGGTGTGGGTGTATGAAGGGGCACGCGGTTACAATAGTAGGGGCAAAGGAAAGCAAAGATAAATTGAAAATTAGAGACTTGCTATTTAAGATTACAGATTTTTTCTATTTTCATGCATTTGTGTTATTGTTTATATCATTCCTGGAAGCATGTTTTTACTCTTATTATCCTTATGGCATTTGCCCTTTATTCCTTGCTCATTACAACAATGATGCTGCCTTGCATTTGTTCAGCACATTAATGCACCAAACTGATCAGTACATGCCCGTGATGAAACTACTCAAGGCTGGGGAAGGAACCACCAAAAGGAAAAAGTGACAGTCCCTGGAGCTCACACAAGACCAGGAATTGGCCCCATTCCCACCAGCCATACTAGAAAAACCCACAATTCATGAGACATTGGCTAGGGTAATAAGAAGAGTCTTGTCTCAACAGTGCAGAATCACTAGCCCTAGGAGAAGCACTGCTCTTGTCTTGCCTAGCAAATTATAAAACCATTCCCCAAAGGATAAAGCTATTCCCAAGTAAGTTAACTGCATTTCAGAACAATGTTCAAGAATATTTATACAGATATATTTCACCTAAAAGGTAAAATTCACAATATCTGGAATCCAATAAAAAATTACAAAGCATGCAAAAACAAAAACAAACCCTCTTTCATTAGCAATTGAAACGTGAAACAAAAAAATTGTATGCTCAAGGACATCATCCCTCTGAGATTAATTTCTTCTTTTGCTTTCTCCTTTCTCAGTCAACTAGCTTACTTGATGTTGAAATAACTTTATTTTTCTGAGAATGTAAGCTGATTTTGTCTTTGCTTGTTTTATGTGTCTTCCATACTTAACAAATGACAGTAATAAGAGGCAATTGAAAGAATCGGCTTTTCATATTTACAAAGAGACCTATTTGACCTCTACATTTTTTAATTTGTCAGGCAGTAATAAATGAAAATGCTTGAAGTTTTTGTCTGATTTCATTCTTTTCTTTAACTCCTCCTTAGGACTTTAAGACAAAAACAATCCAACAAAACAAAAACAAACGTTATACATTAGTCCTAAAAGACAGAACTCTTGTAACTCTCCCCTGAAACACTACATTTACGCATTGTTTTGTAAAACAACTGATTCAAATTTTCATAAGAATAATCAATCATCATTTGTTAGTTTAAAACAGTTTACATAAAGCTTGAAATTTGGGCTGGAAACATAGTCTCAAGCTTTCAGGAAAGTTAATAGGAAAGCTCACAGTGGTTAGATGAGAAGCTTCAAACTTCAAATGACCTTAGGGTGTCTTTGTTGTTACTGCCTTTACCACCTTTTTTTCTCCTTTACCACTTCTTTTCTTCTCCATGTGAATTCCCTTTTTAAGTCTGTTTCGTAGTTCTGCCTTGCAGATATGGTGATACCACTAGCAAGGAAACTCCCCATCTTCCATGCTCTCTTTAATTCTTTTCAAAGCAACAGCCTGCTCTATCTCAGTTCCCTTTGATTCTGGAAACTGTCCTGTAGTCATGTGTCTTCCTAACTGATTTCTGACAATCACGTCAAATCTTGGCACGTGGCTAGGTTGTACACAGAAACTGAGAAAGGGCACCATGCGTGAATGGGCTGACTGATTCAGATCTTACTCTGACCATGTAAAAAATAAATTGTCTGAGGACAGGGACCGCCCTTTGTTTGTCTTTGATTATTTTGATACAATGATTGATGTATTGCATATATTCAAAAGTGTTGGTGAATTTCTGGAAAAAATATCAATATAAGAGCAAGCACACAACCTCTCCTTATAGAAATTACCGGTGATGACTAAAATCAAACAAAATACAGGGGAAAAACTTGCATCATGCTGAAACTAGGGAATAAGTGCCAACCACAACCCAAAATCCCTGAGAAATCTCTGCTAAGTGTGATCTGCCCGGTGTGATACTGAAGGAAGTATAAAGGGTCAGCTTGTAATGCTCTTTTGCCAATAAAATGGCACAGAATTCTAGGAGGTACATAAAAATAGTCCTAGAAGAAGATCACAAACACTCCTACTAAATTTTAAGGGTCCAGATAGAGGTGAGATATGTAATGGAAGGTCCACTTCACTTTACCCCAGTTTTAGCTTCACGGATACAGATTTTCAGGGGTGTCAGTAAAGGGACTGGAAAAACAATCTCTGCTCTGGTAAACAGGAAGTGTCTGGGCAGAAGGATGCTTCCCTTGAAGATTTAATAATTGATGGGTTCCATGAAAACAGCACTCTCCAACTCAACAGGCAACAGCTCTAGAAAAAAGACTAGACACAATTATGTCACATATCTGAAGCAAGACAAAATAGCTAATCAAATGCAGATATAGTGAACCAGGGCATAACAGCCCAATGGGTGGTGAAAGGTCAGCTGTAGAGTTGCCATCTTTAGCAAATAAAAATACGGGATCCTCAGTTAAATTTGAATTTCAGATAAATGATGAATAATTTTTTGATTGTGTCTTATACAATATTTGGAACACAATCATGCTAACATAATTATTCATTGCATATTTGAAATTCAGATTTAACTGGGTGTCCTATATTTTATCTGGTGACACTAGTCAGGTATGCTGCTAAAGCATCCAGCAGTCTCTGCAGGTTTATGAGGCCATCACACCTTTGTGATAGTGAATCACATTCTCATGATCTAATTTAGTCCTCTTTTTTTCCATCCTGAAACATATTTTACTCATGTCCCTATCCACATCCAAAATTTTTTTTAATGTAGAGATTTAAAAAATAGTTTAGTTTGTTTTATGACTAAAGTGAGACAAAGTTTGAGCTCTATTTTGATTTTTGGAAATTGTAATATTTAATGTAAGGAACTGATAAACATGCCCTGGGGAAATAGATGATTTATACCTTGCAATTTACTACATATTTTAGTATAAATGAGAGGAAACTCATTTTAAAATTTACAAAAGACATTTACATAATTTCGGTGTTATTTTGTATTGTCAACACATCTAATATGATGATTGGTATAATCACACCATTAATATACTATTTTCTCTCTGTGGGTTGCCTTTTTAATCTGTTGATAGTGTCTTTTTACACACACAAATTTTTAATTTTCATGAAATTCAATTTGTCTGTTTTGTCTTTTGTTGCCTGTGCCTTACGTGTCATACCCTAAGAACCATTGCCAACTTCGATGTTGTGAAACTTTTGCTCTATGTTTTCTTCTAAGAGCTTTATAGTTTTATTAATAGGTCTTACATTTATGTCTTTGATCCACTTTGAGTTAATTTTTGTATATGATGTTAGGTAAAGGTCCAACTTACTCTTTTGCGTGTAGATATCCAGTTTTCACAGCACTATTTGTTGAAAACACTGTCCTTTCCCTATTGAATGGTCTTGACACTCCTGTCAAAAATCATTTGGCTATACATGCCAGCGTTTGTATCTTGGCTCTCTGGTCCATTGGTCTATATGTCTATTGTTATGTCAGTACCACACTATTTTGTTTACTGTAGCTTTCTAGTAAGTTTTGCAACAGGAGGTGTGAATCCTCTAACATTGTTCTTTTCCAAATTTGTTTTGACTATTTGGGATCCCTTGAGATACCATATGAAGTTTAGGATGGATTTTTTTTTTTATTTCTGCAAAGAACATCATTAGGATTTTGATAAGTATTGCATTGAATTTGAAGATAGCTTTAGGTAGCATTGACATTTTAACACTCTGAAGTTTTCTAGTCCATGAATCAGTATTCCCACTGATTTATGTCTTCTTTAATTTCCTTCAGCAATGTTTTATAGTTTTCATTGTATGAGTCTTTCACTTCCTTGGCAACTTAATTCTTAAATATTTTATTCTTTTTGATGCTATTATTAATGGTTTTTTAAATTTCCTCTCAGATTGTCCATTGTTAGTGTATAGAAATGCAGCTGATATTTGTGTGTTGACTTTGTATCCTGCTACTTTCCAGAATTCATTTAATATTAATAGTTATAAGAGTTTTTTGTGGAATCTTTAGGGTTTTATATACATATAAAATGATATCATCTGTGAACAGAGATCATTTTACTTTTTTCTTTCAATTTGGGCGCCTTTATTTCTTCTTCTTGCCTACTTGTGCTGGGTAGAACTTCTAGTACCATGTTGAATCTAAGGGGTGAAAGCAGGCATCCTTGCCTTGTTTCTGATCTTAGAGGAAAAACTTTTAGTTTTTCATCAAGTATGATATTTACTGTGAGTTTTTCATACATGGCTTTTATTATGTTGAAGTAATTTCCTTTTATTCCTAGTTTTCTGAGTGTTTTTATCATGAAAAAGAGTTGAATTTTGTCAGATGCTATTTTTCTGAATCAGTTGAGAAGATTATATGTTTTTTTCCCCTTCATTTTGTTAATGCAATTATTACATTGATCAATTTTTGTATGTTGAACTATGCTTGCATTCCATGAATAAATCCCTCTTGGTCATGGTGTATAATCCTTTTAATATGCTGCTGAATTCAATTTGCTATTATTTTGTTGAGAATTTTTACATCAATGTACATGAGGTCTATGGGTCTGTAGTTTTCTTGTAGTGTTTTTGCCTGACTTTTTATTTCTGTAGAAACAGTAGTAACATCTCCATTTTCTTTTCTGATTTTAGTAAGTTGAGATGTCTCTCTTTTTAAATTTGTCCATCTAGCTAAAACCTCGTCAATTTTGTTGATCTTTTCAAAGAACCAACTTTTGTTTCCATTGTTTTTTTTTCTACTGTCTTTCTATTCTTTATTTTGTTTATCTCTGGCTCTAATCTTTATTATTTCCTTTCTTCTTCTACCTTTGGATTTAGTTTGTTTTTCTTTTTTTTAGTTCCTTAAATTGTAAATTTAAGCTGTCAATTTGAGATCTTTCTTGTTTTTTAATGTAAATAAGCATTTATAGCTATAAATTTCTCCTTTAGCACTTCTGTTGCTGTGTTGTATAAGTTTTGGTATGCTGTATTTTCATTTATCTCTAAGTATTTTCTAATTTACTTTGTAATTTGATCTTTGATCCATTAGTTATTTAAGAGCATGTTGTTTAATTTCTATAATTTTGCAAATTTTCCAGTTTTACTTGTGTTATTGATTTCTAACTACATTCCATTGTGTTCAGAAAAGATATTTTAGATATCTATCTTTATAAATGTATTAAGACTTAATTTGTGGACTAACATGGGTTATTCTAGAAAATGTCACATGCACACTTGAGAAGAATTTGTATGCTGGTTTTGTTGGGTGGAGTGTTCTGTGCATGTCCATTAGATCTAATTGGTTTACTGTACTGTTTAAATCCTGTATTTCCTTATTTATCTTCTATCTGGGTGTTTTATTAATAACATTATAGAGAGTAGAGTATTGATGTCTCCAATCATTATTGTAGAACTGGTTTTCCCTTCAGCCTATCACTTTTTGCTTCATACATTTTGATAGTCTGTCATTAGTTGTGTAACTATTTATAATTGTTACATTTCTTGCAGTATTCAAACTTTTATTAATATGTAATGTCATTCTTTGTCTCATAAACTGTTTTGATTTAAAGTCTATTTTGTTTGATATTAGTATAGTCACCCCTTGCTCTCTTTTGATTATTGCTTGCATGGAATATCTTTTTCCATCCTTTCACTTTAAGTCTACTTGTGTCTTTGTATCTAAAGTGAGTCTCTTATAGAGAGCATGTGGTTGGATCATTTGTTTAAAACCCATTCTGCCAATCTGAGTCTTTGATTGGAGAACAAAATGGCCACCTACCTTTTTGTATACATCTCTGTGATCAGAAGCAAAAATCATCAATTAGAGTACAGATCCTCAATACCTGGGGAACAGGGGTCTTTTTGCCCGTCCTGGATCCCACAAATTGTGTGTAGATTGCTACAGAAATGCATGCATAGATGCCTGCCATGGGGCTGTGGATGTGGGTGTGGGTAGCTGCTACTATGCTAAGAGCTGAAATTGACCAATTGACCAAAATTAATAGTAATTTGCCATCCAAGCCTTTCCCTGGAAGTTTCAAACCTTCAATAAACTCCGGAGTTCGAAAATAGTTCTATCAGACAGATTCTGCCATTGCAATTATTGTCGGATTCCTGGTGTTTCCTACTTGACCATCTTCCCAGAATCTACAATTGGGACTATTATCTCTTAATGAGAAGGAAAGCTAGCACCCTAGAGAGAAAGCCTATTTAAAGAAAAATTATTGACTCTTGGTCATGGTGGTAGCATTTTGTATTCTTTTGGCAATTCTTTGAAGGAATGTTTTAATTTGGGACTGTCAGAGAAGAGGCATGGAGTATAAAGATCATATGTCATTTATATACCTATGGGGCTTCTTAACATTACATTGAGTTATCTGAAAAAAATAATAATTTTAAAAAATATTTATCTCTATTTTGATGCTACCACTCTAGAGCTCAAGATGCTTTCCAAAATATCTCTCTTCTCCAAGTGATTCCCTTGTGAGTCATGCAGGCCTCTCCTGTTATTATCACCCAATCTCACCTAGGTCTCTAGACTTTGGGTTAGCCAGGGTTCCAGCACATGAGTCTTTCTTCATTAAGGCCTGTGTTCATATCAGATGTTACTTCCGTATAAGTTCAGGGAAATCATTTAGTTTTTATTTTCCACTTGGGCTTATTTCTGAAATCTAGCAAAACACCCACAAGATGGAGAAAATAAAGATGTGGGAGGGGGAGAAAAAATGGGTATCAGCTAGGTTACAAGGTTAATGCACTTGGTTGGGCATGTTGTGAAAAGGGAGAAATAAAATTTTCTGCCACAATCTTGACAAGACAGAGAAGGTGTTTAAAGAAAGCAAGACAAAGAGAAAATAGGAAGTTTGACCATTAAATAATGTGGACTTAAGGAATTAAACAAAACAGAACCACAAAAAGTCATACTTAAGACAACATTCCCCACAGAACACATTAAACAATAAAATCACTTTGCTTAAGAGCATGTCAATTAGTACGTTGTCACACTGTACATGGTCAGTTTTGATGAGAGTGGGATGGAAAGGGAAAGTGGATGTAGGAGATGTCAATTCTTACTCCCATGATTTGATGCGTATCTGTGGTACCAGAAAACACCTTCTTGCAGCATTGGCTGTATTTTTCAGTTTTTCAGGACTTCCTGGAATGTCAGAGAACATAATAGACATATCAAATTGGAAAAAAATTGAGTTATTTAAAACTCAAATGTGGGCTTGTGGGGTAATTCTTTTCTCTCTTTTTCTCTTCCTGACTCTTTTTCTTTCAGAAATTCAGGGCAGGAAACAGGAAAACAAGGCTTTGATGATAGGACTGTGGACCTGCATTTTGGCTTCTTCTCTAATATGACTATTGGCCAGTCTTGTGCTGTAATAGCGTCCAGTCTATTTGGGGAGGAGAGCTTCTTCCCACTCCTGATGTTTTTGTTTCCTTTCTTGTGGATATAATCCCACTTGCATGTCACTCTTTTCCTGCCTCTACCCGCTCACTCACATTCTCTAGAGAGGATGTGACTTAATCTCAGTGGGCATTTGGGAAGAAGAAACCCAGCATGTACATTCCAATTTCTTCCTTCCCCTTTCTCTAGGGAACAAACCTGCCCACAGAGGTCATTTGACCTTGTGTATGTGGAACACTTAGCAGTACAGATTGGAAAGGTTGGTGGTTACAACCTGGGAGGGGAAGTCCCTAAGTTTTGGGGATTTAATATACGGCAGTCCACCTCATTACAGACACATCTATCTTCTCCAATACCATCTTCATCAGAAAAAGGGTGTTACTACATAGAGCTAATACATATGATACGTTAGGTAATTATTGACATGTATTTTTTTTTCATTTAATCCTTACAACCATCCTATGAGATAGATGCCATTGTTACCCATTTTACAAATGAGAAAATGGAAACAGAGAGGTTAAGAAAGTTGTGCAAGGTCACAAATAGTAGCTACTTAATAGCTGGCAAATGGTGGAGCAAAGTGGACTGGTTCTAGACCACCCTGATACTAAATCATATTAATTCCACAGCTGTAATTTCCATTGAACTGCATGATTTTCACTAAGTCCCCCCATTTTTTTCAGAAGTTATGAAAACAAGTTCACTTATAGATGACAATTGTAATGCTTGCTAAGTCCTTATTTTTTTCTTCCTGAATGCTCTTTGGTGTCTTTTGTCAGGACAGGAGCTGGAGAACATCCCGCAGAGAAATCACATGAGAAGTGAAGTTCAAAGGGAAAATGTGAATGAAGTCAGGGACGTTGTGGGGCAGGACAAGAAAACTGAAGCAGAAAGCTATCCAACTAGGAGCTAGGAAATGTACACAGAATCTGGAAACAGAATGGAGAAACCCCCTAAGCAAAGAGGGCTGTCACAGAGTCCTGTAGTATAATAAGAATCAACTCCAGATGCTGTTTGGAAGGAAAAAGACAATTACTACATTTTTTTGTATGATGTTTTATCAGAACAGCTTCAGAAACAGATTGAAAAAATTCCAGAGCAACAGCAGCATGAAAATGGGATACCAGTTTCTGTGGCATGTGTGTATTTTGCAGTAAAAAAAAAAATGTGGCAAACACAGCTGTCTTGTAGATCCATCTGGCTAGGAAGGAGGCCTTCAGGATTTTACTGCTGGTAAATTGCATGTCATTTTATGTACATAGGGAGAAAGTAGACAACTTGCAGTGTGAGTGCTTAGGTCTCCTGAGACCAGATGATAGCAATGGGAAGATGCAGCATTGTAGGATTATTGCTCCAAGTGCAAAGCATGGCTGATTTTATATTGCTTAACTATTTGGAACCTGGAAAGTTCTGGAAGAAATCTGATTGGAAGACAGTTAGAAATTGTCAGATATTTAAGAAGATAACTAAATAGAAAAATCATAAAGAAGTCTCTCCTATCAACCTTGCCCTACAAAAAGTAAACAAAAAACACAGAAGCTAACTGAAAAGCTAAGTACACACTTAGAAGGTGCATGCAGATTTGCACCTCTGAAAAGAAAGACTTAACTTGGATTTCATTTCTGCTGTAGAAAGGTCCATTATGGTTAGGGTAGATATTATGGATGGTTTTAAACCAAAATAGAATTAAGGGTATCACAAAGATGATAAATACACACTAGCTTGGTAAGAGACATATATGGGAATAAATCTAGTATTAACTTTTCAGTCTATGAAAATAATCTTTGTTGAAGGTGTTGGCAATGATGGGGACCTCATTGCTCAGAAGCAGAATGAAGTTAACCTGAACATCAGGAAACTTGTATCCAATTGTAGCCTGTGAAACTGAGCAGCTCTGTGGACCAGTTGAGGAAGAGTTGGTGGCTGGGTATTGGCAGGGTTTCTCCTGAAAGACAGGTGGGGAAGTTGTTTAGATTTGGATGTTGGCAGAGGATCAATATTTTGAGAAATAAAGTTTTAAAAATAAATGCTGTTCTCAAGGGAATCAAGTGAAAAGATAATATCAAAAAAATCACAAACAAGTCATCTCCATCAATGAATCATAAATAATGCCAGAAAAGAACTCAGGGGCAGGCCGGGCACGGTGGCTCACGCCTGTAATCCTAACACTCTGGGAGGCCGAGGCGGGTGGATCGCTCAAGGTCAGGAGTTTGAGACCAGCCTGAGCAAGAGTGAGACCCCGTCTCTACTAAAAATAGAAAGAAATTATCTGGCCAACTAAAATATATATATAGAAAAAATTAGCCAGGCATGGTGGCACATGCCTGTAGTCCCAGCTACTCGGGAGGCTGAGGCAGTAGGATCGCTTAAGCCCAGGAGTTTGAGGTTGCTGTGAGCTAGGCTGACGCCACGGCACTCACTCTAGCCCGGGCAACAAAGCGAGACTCTGTCTCAAAAAAAAAAAAAAAGAACTCAGGGGCAGCTAGGGCCGGGTAAGCGTTCAGATTCCAGGTACCAGAAGAAATGAGGACATTTTGAAGCCTTGACAAAAAGCTTCTCAGCCTGTCCCTTAAGGGACACGTGGCCTTGCAGAAGGAGTGACTAGAGAGGTACTACACAAGGGAACTCACCTGTCTGTCCCTTCCACATAGAAAATCATCTGAAGTTCTCTTCTGATAACTGTGAGGAAAGTGGTGCAAACAATAAATAAAACATGATTCCAGATGTGCAAGAGACCACTGTGGCTAGAGAACAGCAGAGAATGCTTCAGACTTGAGGTAGGGACTCAGGATGGTCCAAAAGCTGAGTGGGACAGAAATAAGATCAGAGAGAGGAGGCCAGTCATGAAAAGGTGGGTGCTGATATAGGCAATGGGTGTAGGGAAGCCCCCTCAATCACAGTTTTCCCTTACCTACTTGTGTTGAGAAAGTCCATTTGGCCAAACAAACTTATCTTCTGACATCCAAGTATCTGAACGCATGATATCTTAGTTTTGGTCTCTTACAAGCAGACCCTGAGACAAACACGTAGGTGCCAGTAGTTTATTTGGTATATGTAAGGAACACTAGTAGGAGAGAGAAGAAGTGAGACAGAGAAGGTAAACCAGCCAATAAAGGGTGCATTGTAGGTACCATCAACCATAGTGGAGGGCTGGAACTTAATCCTACAGGAAAACTCAGGAAATATATAAACACACCTCTTAGAATTCTCTAACCTGAGGAGGGAGGAGCTGGGGTATTTACACACCAATTCCCTAGAGTCATTGGTTGAGTGCTGCTCCAGGTTGGTCTTAATTGCCCAGTACTTCTGGCTTGCTTCATGCACAGTTTAAACTCCACAGTTCTAGAAACAACCTCAGGCACAGAGATTCTGTGTAAAGTTCCAGTGATGTGGGTAATGGCAGTCTCTGCTATTAGTAGATGAAACCTATGAGTCATTCAAGTTCAGTTGTGAATTACTTAAATCCAGTTGCTCTTTTGTTTTTCCCCTAGATAAGAGACTGGAAATTTTAATGGGCTTGTATGGAAGGTGGATAATTTATGACTTGATACCGTGGACAGGAGGACAAAATTTGAGTTTCATCTTTGCATGTAACTGAGTGCCTCATCCTTAGTAGCTTCCTAGTGACTGGTAGTTGAACTGTATTAAAAAGTCATGTGGAAAGGGAGGTGGGGCAACTATTCAAAGACAAACTTCCATAGTTCTACCATTTTTTTTCTGAGTCTACAAGCCATGCCAGATCCTTCACTAAGGTGAGTATGCTTGGATTTCATAAATGGCACCATTTGGAAAACAGGCTGTTTAATAAATATTGAAAAATAATAATGAGATAATTTGTGTATTTCCCACCATCTGGGAGTTTTCACGCTAGTATTCAACTTTCATGGTCTTTCATGCTCTTCTATGTAATTATACTCTTTGTATCAACATAAATAATTCCTCTCACTGAAGGAAGTTATTAGTCTCATTATTTTTAATCTTCTAAATATGAATTATATAATTTCATATTCTCAGAGCTATTCTCTCTCCTTTTAGTTTTACATTCAAACCATTTTATAGTTTCATATGAGGTACTTTGGGATATTAATGTTAATGATTTGATTCCATGTTAGTAAGTTATAAGAAAATCACAGTGATGATTAATTTTTTTTAACATGAGATAACTTTCATTCTTTAGTCTTGCACGGTAGATAATGTAACTTTCGGGGGGAACTTATGATTGACATTTGGCTTTTTAAGTATGGGTTCTGAATCAATTCTGTTCCAAAAGGAAAGGTTGTAAATGTCTAATTGCTGATTAACATTTGTTTAGCATTAAACAAATGATATTTAAAATTTTTAAAAAATTTTTTCTGTGATGATGAAATTCACCTATGCTATTTAAGACATGTGCTATTAAAATGTGTATGCAGGATTAGTAAAAATCTTCAAATAACACTTCTTCCATTTCATGCCTGGACATTTCACACCTGATTAGCTGTCATTACCTAATATATCGCTTGGCAATAAATTCAAGCTTTTGTCCTAGACTTTGGTAATAGTGGTGCTGGTACTGATGGGTATGTTGTAAAATACTGGGGAATGGCACGGAGAGGAAGTGAAGACTAATGCACGTAGAGATTATAGGGAGTAAGCTAAAGTTGGTAAATGATGTTTTATTTTATCAGCAGTGGTTTTTCTGAGAGTCCTGGGGAAATTTAGAAAATGTAAAAACAAAGATTTATAGACCTACGGGAAGTACGTCATGCCCTGTGAGACTTCGTGCTTCCTCCTGTCTCAGAACCTGTGCACGTCTCTCCCCTCTGCCTGCAATGCTCTTCTCAGTTCCTGCCTTTGAGTCGGCTCCCTGTCTACCTGTCTATAGGTATCTGAGTTCACCACCTCTGCTTTTCTTCATTTCAGTGACTTTAGTGTATCTCTACCAGTCTTTCATGTCCTTCTCGTCTATAACTCTTTGTGGCCCACAAAATCTATATGTGCTTGTCTCCTCCTTGTCATTTTAGTCTCAGCTCAAACGTCATCCCTTTGAAGAATCTTTCTGACAACCAGAGTTAAAATATCATTTCTCTGAGGGGGCCCTCAGAAGACCGCAAATCTCCTGGCACTTTGATCTTGGACTTCTCGTTTCCAGAACCCTGAGAAACAAGCTTCTGTTGTTTATAAGCCACCCAGTTGATGATATTTTTTTTAATAGCAGCCTGAACTCAGACACCATGGTTTATGCATTCCTTAAAGGCAGGATCTCTGAATTTGTTAATTTTGTCATTTCTGAGCCTAACTTAGCACCTGGCATATAGCAGGTGCTCAATAAGTGTGCATCGAGTGAATAACTATAGTAAGGTGAATAAGAAACTTAACAAGGAAATCATACATTTTGCAGGAACAAGAAAGATCTTAAATGTCTTATTCTTTTCTGTGGTAGAATTCAATACTATCAACATTCTGATATCTGATCCCCATGGTCCTGGGTTGAAAAAATCGCTCCCAGGTGTTCAATTCCCATTTACCTTTGTGTAGAAGTAAAAAGCCTCTTTGACCAGGTAGCTTCCTCAGACTGCATTATCCCAATTAAAATTTCAAAGCCATGTAGCTTAACATGTATTAAGCTTCTTCTCCACCATCTGAGAACTGGGAATTTGCCCATAATCAGACCGTTTCTGTACTGTGACTTTTTCTGACATACACCAAGTCAGTCTATACACACGTAATGCCCTGCTAGAGGCTATGTACATTATCATGAAAACGAATTATCCAACTACTTCTTCAAAACTTGTAATGTTTAAACAGAATAATAGAGTTTTGGAAACAGAGAAAAAGTGTTTGTTCCTCTCATTCCTTCAGCGTTTCCACGGCAAAACCCTTCTCGCCCGCCACATTCTTTACCCTTGTGCCTTCTCCATATTGTCTACATTTCCATCCAGATAACTACCTGCTCCAAACTCCTCTTCAAAGACGAACTTTTCTCAACTCCTCTTGATAGTTTTCTGGAATGAGCTGGCCTTGGGAAAGTTTCAGAAGCTGAAGGTAAGCAAAGGAAGAGAAGGGAGGCAGGAATCATCTGTTCCCTAAACTTACTTGCTTTCCACTTTCTTGAGTAATAAAATTTTACATATTTGGGCTGCAAACCTTCACCGCAGGGGCTGAGGCTCTCTGTAGGCTGCTCCTAGACGTAAGTGCTCGGGTTTAGCTGCTGCTCTGCTGTGATAATGACAGAGATCATTAGAGCCAGTCTCTCCAGTGATCAATCCCCAGCCGGGAAGTGCCTTCCCAAATTTGTGAAATGATTGATAATTGCAATCAATATGTTTCCTAATGGCTTTGTCAATATGTTCTTCTTCTGACAAATTAATTAAAAAGACACAAAACTTTTGTTTGCTTCTTGCCTATGGGGAAGATGATGAATATCTGCCATTTAAGTCATCTGAAAGTGAGTGGAGTGGAATTCAACGTATTGGCTCCTGTCTAACAAAAATCAGCACTGATTAGACCCCAACAGAACTGCCCGATACATTTATGGTTCTCCTTGTGGCCCGAAATAGGACTTCAGTGATGGAATCGGCACAGCACCAGCTTGTGAGATCGACTTAGAAATCTGAGGGCGACTGCCTTGCCTTCTTTGGAAGACTGAAGATGCCAACTCATGTTCTTGCAGTATTTTGTCTGGTTTTGAAGGCAGCCCTTATTTGGAGACAGAACATGGACAAATTTTAGGCTGGTGAGTTGGGCCGGCTCTCCAGGCTTTTCACGAGCTGTGTGCCTAGAATGCCAGCTGTAGCCTTGCTTTCTCTAATGGCCTGAAGCCAGAGCCACTGAAAGCTTCACTTGCAGTCTCAGATGTGCCCTACTTCTACAACTGATCCTAACAGAGACAATGTCAATAGTTCCCTCTCCTCCCCTCCTGTTCAGGTAAGCTTTACGATGCTTGCCTCCATAACACCTTGGATATAGTCCTACCTGCTCTCCTGCTCCTAGGGGTAGCAATCTCAGTTTTCTGCATTGGCTCAATCCATTGGGCTGGATTTCCGTCCCAATGTCCTGTCTTAAGAACTGAATCCCCACCTAGTGTCGTGTATAACTTTAGAGTCTCACTGCCTGAAGCTGGATTCTGTTTCCTTCCCTCCTTTCCTCCCTTAAGTTCTGATCTTTGGGAGATAAAGCAGACAGATGGAGAGCAAAACATCAGCTCCATTACTCATGAAAGCTGCATTGTAGGACACGGCTTACACCTGTTGCAGTAGCAGGTCCTCTAAACCTAGTACCAGAACTGAACTTATCTACCCAGACAAAGGCAGCACTGAAAGACTGCGGGCACCTCCCACCCCCCTGCGTGGGGTTTGGTACCTACAAAAGCGATGGCGTGGAAGGCCAGAGGTGAGGATGTGCTTCCTGCAAGGCCTGCCCCGCAGGAGGAAGGAGAGGAGGAGGCACTGAGTAAACCAAGTCTGGCTCCTCTCTGAAACCCCAGGGAGAGGGCTCGGGGGTGAGTACAGGCCAGGGGTGTTCAGGGAAAGTCTGTGTATTAGTTCCTATTGCTGCTGTGACAACTTGTCACAAACTTAATGACTTAAAACAACACAATTTTATTATCATACAATTTTGGACCTCAGAAGTCTGAAAATGGGTCTCACTGTGCTAAAATCAAGACGTTGGTAGGGCTGCATTCCTTCTGTGCCTCCAAGGGAGAATCCATTCCTTGGTCTTCCAGCTCCTAATGGCTGCCCACATTCCTCATCTTGTGGCCCTTTCCAGCGATGGCATCACTCCAACCTCTGCTTCCATCATCACATCTTCTCTGACTCTGGCCCTCCTGCTTCTCTCTTATAAGGACCCTTAAGATTACGTTGGTCCCACCTGGATAATCCAGGCTCCTCTCCCATCTCAAGATCCTTAACTGAAGCACACCTGCCGAGTCCCTTTTGCCAGGTAACGTAACATATTCATAGGTTTCGGTGATTAGGATGTGGACATCTTTGGAGATGCCATTATTCTGCCTACCACAGTCTATCTGCATGGAAACCAGGGGAGATGGGAAGAAATGATGCTCCTAACTTGTCCCAGCTGGGGTATTGTCTCATCCCACTTGATCTTCTCATGACCCCCCGCCCCTGCTTAACTCCAGCCTGTTGAATGCTGCCATCTGCATTCAGTGTCTCTGCACTTCAATCAATGCAGCCTGCTGTTAGCATAACCCGTGTATATTCTATTTTCATTACTGCTTCTTCACTTTTCACCAGAGGGGATCCCTCAGACCCTGCCCCCCCGTTAAGAATGGGCCTTTTCCTGTCTCTTGTTCATTACCACTCTTTGCTGGTTCTGTTTGGTTGAAGACCTGTCGTGTCTCATTCTCAATGACATAGCACAGAAACGAATCCCAAAATGTCCTTTGGTTTTGGTCCCTTATGCTTTCTTTTCAAATTTCCATTTCAGTAGTGCTTAACAGAGAGCCTCTCCCAAAGCAGCTGAGCATGTGACTGTATGAGAGAAAGGAATGCCTCTCAGGAAAGCTCAGGGCAGCCAACTCCACTGCTGTCCCTGGGAAATTTGATGGCTATTTCTTCCCAGGCAGTGAGCCACTCCAGTTCTGTTCCAGGGTAACTAGAGTGATTGACATACACAAGGCATACAGGAATTTAATAGGAAGAACAAGAACAGTTTCTTATAAAGTTATGACTAATAGAGAGAAATAGTTCAAGCATATATCTAGAATTTATGGTGTAAACATCCTGTTTTCTGGACAGTCCAACATAGTATCTGGAACAAAGAAGGTACTTAATAAATATTTGCTAAATTCAGCCCAAATACTCAGCTGTGTCAAAATTGGTACTAGTCACCATTTCATGTTTTGAATACTAAAAGAAAGAAGTTAGAATCAGCTGGGCCGGCACGTGATTTTAGCAGAATTGCTGTCAAGTGCATCATAATCATTAATATTAGCCTTTACTGAGAGGCTTGTATGTGTCACATACTGGAGAGGAACTTAATATGCTTACAGGTGATTCTATACCATAATCTGTATCATATGCAATGAAAATCCCTCTTTTTTTTTTGAGACACAGTCTCACTCTGTTGCCTGGGCTAGAGTGAGTGCCGTGGCATCAGCCTAGCTCACAGCAACCTCAAACTCCTGGGCTTAAGCGATCCTTCTGTCTCAGCCTCCCTAGTAGCTGGGACTACAGGCATGCGCCACCATGCCCGGCTAATTTTTCTATATATATTTTTAGCTGTCCATATAATTTCTTTCTAGTTTTAATAGAGACGGGTTCTCGCTCTTGCTCAGGCTGGTCTCGACCACCTGAGCTCAAACAATCCACCCGCCTTGGCCTCCCAGAGTGCTAGGATTACAGGCGTGAGCCACCGCGCCCGGCCCCTCTTTGGTTTTATCCCTACTGAGACCACATATGAGAACAACTTTTACCTTTAGTACGTATTTGATCTTTTTAGCAAGAACACTAAACAAGTGTATATAGAGTAGTGATGACAACATTCCTTGCGATTAAATTAACTTAGAAAATAATTATCAGAATTTTTATATTGCTAAGATTATATTGCCAGGCAAATTTGTATTGTCTCAATTCACATGCGCCAGTGTCATTATCTTTGCTTATCTGAGAGTTCGAAAATTCACCAAAGGACAAAATGTCTAAAACATTAGCATCTGTTTGTGGTGAATGTGCTCAATTTCATCAAAATTTAAGATGTTTGAGAAGACCTTACCAAAATTAGAAGGTAAGGTTAGCTTTCATTTGAGCCACATGCTTGATTTTTTGATGGAATTTATTTATTTTGCTTTTTGAAACTTGTGAAACATTTGAAAAACATTTTTCATTAAATTTACACACTTTTAATGACTGTGTAAACATGCAAGATTCATTAAGATGAAAAGTAGTCTTATTTCTCCTTCCAAAGAGGCACCCTCTTTAAGCATTTTTCTCTAAGATTTTAGAATTTACCACCATGTCTATAAATATCATGCTCATATTACTATTTATTTTGTAAATCATATTTTAGATATTTTCTATTGAATTATCACCATGGAAGATGAGGAATTAACTAGTTTTCTTACTCCTGTTTTCCCTTCACAGGCATACTTGGCTTGTCCTACCCAATTGGCTCAATATAGTTACATTATAATTTTTGTTAGATCTTATATTATTAAAATTATGTAAATGCAATTTAGTGCTAAATCAATCAGTAAGCTATGATCACATTGCCTTTCATGTGCCACTTTTTGTTTTCCCTAGAGTTCATAATTACCTATGTTTGCTTATTTGCTTAGTTTTCTAATTATGTAACATTAATTTAATCCCAAGCTTTTTAACAGTTGTCTGAATCTGTTCTCAATACATGCATTCTCATCAGGTTCATCTTTTTATAGAAGTCTCTCTTGGTATCATCTAATCTGCTTCCTTCTGGACTGTTTGCTTTACACCCGGGGCACAGATGTGTGTCTTGGGAATCTTCCTTCACCATCATCCTGAGTATTGCCTTTGACTCTCTTCTGAGCTGAATCTTCTGTTTCCTGTGTCCCATGTCTTTTTTTTTCTTTTTCCTGGCATGTGGTTTAAAGACTTGTTTTGTTGAAGCACATTTTTTTGGTAGTTTCCTGGGAATGGATCTATAAAGAAAAATTTCCTGGTATCCTGCATTTCTATGAATGTTTCTGTTTTACCCTTACTTGGAGAATTTGGTTGTAAGTAACTGTCTTTTAGGATTTTGAAGGCATTGTTCAATTTTCTTTTACATTCCAGAATTGCTATTGAGAAGTTGAGGTTTTTCTGTTTCCTGCTCCTTTGGATGTAACCTTTTTTTTTTCCCTTTCTGGAGACTTGTACGATTTTTCTTTAGCACCAGTTCCGGAATGTTTTACAATGATGCAAACTACTGTGAGTCTAATTTTATTCATTTGTTTGAGCATTTGATGACGTTTTTCAATCTGGAACTCACGTCCTCAGATCTGAATAGTTCCCCTGAATCACTTTTTTAATAACATCCTTTCCTCTGTTTTCTCTTTCTGAAACCTCTTATCATGTAAATATTGGATGATCTTGTCTTTATCATTAAAAAAAGTTCCCACTGTATTATTTTTGTCTCTTTATTTTATGGAATTTGTTTCTAAGTTCTCTATTCCAATTCTTCTTCTCTGCTGTTAATTTCCAAGAGCTAATGGTTTCAGAGTCAAGGAGGTCAAAACTTTTCATAATGATTCTAAGACATCTTCCCCTTTTCATTGTCATCCTTTTAAGAGTGGAGAATTATTCAGAGATGAACTGTTGTGTGATATTGTGACAGATGGGATGCAGAAACAGACATAAGAATCCCACTGTCATTTATTAAGTCAGACATTAAAGAGATTTGAAAAAAGGAATAAAAATCATTATTGTCACTTTTTTTTGGTTTTGGAATTATAATAATGTTCTCATAAAATACATTATTCATGTCATTATATTTATGACATATAATATTCTGTTATATTGAATCAATCAATAAATATTTAACAATGTATTTTAACTTTTGATATAAAAATAATATATACTGATAGATATAACCTATATAAACAAAAGCTTTTTAGGATTCTTGATAATTTTTTAAGAATACTAAGGGGTCCTTAGACCAAGAAATTTTGATAACTGCTACTGTAAATATACCTCATTAGATCATCATATTCTTGTTTCATGGACCAATGTTTTCTTCTTATCTCTCTTAGGATATTAATGTTTTTGAAATTTCATTCTGCCCAGATAGCCTATGTTTCTGCTGCATTGCTTTCTTTGGTTTGTTTCTTTTGGTATGTATCTTGGAGGCTTTCCTGAGGTGTCTGGTGATCTCTGGTTGTATGCTAAGTGAGAGTCGGACTAGAGAGCTAATTGAAAGCTCAGAGCATGTGGCTGGGAATTTTCTTTGGTGTCCTTCACATTAGGGTGACCTGATCTGGTTTCCCAGAGAAGATTCTTGCAACTTCTTGCTTGAAAAATACTGACAGGGCTGCCATCGTCCTGGGAGCCAAGCAAGGGAATCAACCTGGGGATCTCAGCATCCAACATGCCAAGGTCTGTAGGGAGGTATCCCCACCTTCTTTGTTGTGTGTGTTCCCCTCAGTCCAGATCTCCCACCCCTTACTCTCCAGGGAATAAATCTCCAGCCTTCTGCTGTGCTAGGGGAGGGGCAGTAACCCAGCAGCATGGAGTAAGTATGGGATACGGGGATCAAATGTTTCTTACGTGTCTTTAAACATATTCTCATCATAGAATCCCCCTAGATCCTGCCCTGAGTTCTTAGCCTCTTGAGCATCTGCTGTGTAAGTCAGGTTGCTTTTCAGCTTTCCCCATTGCCAGTTTAGGGTTTGGCTCTTGCCACTTGTCCATTTGCTTTCCAGTTTCCAAAATTCTGTTGTTTTTGCCTCTCCTTTCCTTTATATCCTGTTAGTTTATGCTTGTATAAAACAAGTCTGTCATATATCTCTCTGAGTTTGCTAAACTATAGCAAAATTGGTTGGGTGTGTTAAATGTGCCATCATTACACAGAACTAGGCCCAATTTCTATATGGGCCCAGGCACATGGCCAGTTTTATTTTTATGAATGTTCCGTTCTGAAGATTCAGTAATTATGTTAAGTTCTGTTGCCAAAGTTATCTTTTAGCACTCTGCTCAGTTTATTTTTAGCAAAGGACAGATACATTGACAAGTCTAATATTAAAAATCCTCCCCAAGATTTCTTTTTAGTATTAAGGCCTAAAATGGATATATTTAATTTCAAAGAAGTTGATTTTAATTTAAGAAAGAGGAAGTAGCTATTTTTCTTATAAGCAGTCGCACAATGAGAAATATTTTATTCCTTCAAACATTACTGGTATTAGATCAGTGTTGGCTATGTCTAGATTTTTATCTCCTGTAGAAAATGATATAGAAAGCAGATATGCTGAAAATTATATAGGAATAATTTTTTATTTTAACATCAAAATTCATTAATATTTATTGAACTCTATAAGTCCTGGCCTTTAAGTCATATCCCAGTAGTATTTAAGAAGACTACCACTATTTCAGGATCCTTGGAGACCTTTTATGGCCCAGCAAGTGCTAGAATTATTTTTAGAAAAATGACTAACTAACCAAAATCTACCACTAGAGAAAAGATTGCCATGTTCACTGGCTCGGTGATGAGTCTTTAAAAAGACATTCTCATTTCTCACATATTTTAAGTGGCTCAAGGAATGCGACTTTTCGCACTTCAGGATCTTGTAGTCAGAACACCTGAATCTAGAGTAGCGCCTCTTGTTTTTTGTTGTTTGTGTTTATTTTTTTTTGTTTCAAACACAGAATCTTGCTATGTTGCCCAGGCTGGTCTCAAACTCCTGATCTCAAATGATCCTCCTGCTTCGGCCTCCTGAGGAGCAGGGACCACAGGCCTGCACCACTGTGCCTGGCTTGATGCATTTCTTTTTCTTTTTTTTTTTTTTTGAGACAGAGTCTCACTTTGTTGCCTGGGCTAGAGTGAGTGCCGTGGCATCAGCCTAGCTCACAGCAACCTCAAACTCCTGGGCTTAAGCGATCCTACTGCC
Organism: Varecia variegata; assembly: GCA_028533085.1. NCBI lineage: Eukaryota > Metazoa > Chordata > Mammalia > Primates > Lemuridae > Varecia > Varecia variegata. Next base: position 15,027,957 of record CM052445.1, read on the forward strand.
TCAGCCTCCCGAGTAGCTGGGACTACAGGCATGTGCCACCATGCTCGGCTAATTTTTTCTATATATATTTTTAGTTGGCCAAATAATTTCTTTCTATTTTTAGTAGAGACGGGGTCTCGCTCTTGCTCAGACTGGTCTCGAACTCCTGAGCTCAAACAATCCGCCTGCCTCGGCCTCCCAGAGAGCTAGGATTACAGGCGTGAGCCACCACGCCCGGCCACATTTTTTAAGCTTTAGTTACCTCTCCCCGCTTTAACTTGGCTTCTGCACTCAGGGTAGTAGAGTTTTTATATATGTCTTAGGCAATTCAAGCAAGAAGCAAGAGGCAAGAAGAAAGACATAAAAGTGGATGCTACTTTAGCACTGAGAATGCTGAGAATGACTTTATTTTGACAACTCATTTTGCTGTTATTTTTTTGTTAATATTTATTGTGGGTAAATTTTAAATTAATGTTGCTATGTAGATTACGTTCTGTACTTGGGACACTATAGTAATAGTGGGATGACTGATTGCTTAGAGTCAAGACAGGGATACACATGTCAGCGTGCCTGGCAAGGTATCAGGCTGCAGGTTAGAAGTCAAAGATGAGGGTAACTAAATAATAAGAAACAGTTGCTAATAGGACCTGGAACTTTGTGGTTAAAAGTGATAGCTCTGAAACTTTAGACTAATAATTTATCAGGGCTGAGGTGAGTCTACAACTTTGTCTTTATCATGTATCTCTTGGGTGATTCTTATAGAGGTTGTAGTTTATAATGCGAAGGGCCATTTTTAAGATCTTTGTAGGCCCTTATAATACTGTTGACATCCTTGATTTTAAGTTAATAGGCAAATATCATAGTATTATAAATATATATTGCTTTTATTTTGTAAAGATTTATGCTTTTGAAGTGGCTTAGCTACCATAACTTATTTAAATTATGGTTAGCTTTCATTTCTCTGCAATCATTGTGCATACTTGGATATTACTGAGAAGTTCCACTAACCTACTGATTGTTTTCATCTGCAATTTCTTAATGAATATTAAATTTAATAATTAATGAAGCTGACATAGTATGTTTTATAGGTATCTAATAAAATTTTATTAATTTAAATATTTTAGGTTTTGTTTAATACTTTGAAACCAATAATTCATGTTTACATAGTCTCAGCTCTGAAAAGCTCATGGGTCTATGGCAATGTGTTCTATAATGCCTGAAGGATAACACATCTGAGATGCTGATGCTGATGTAGAGTTTGATCTTGGGGTAGGTGCTGATGCATCAGTGGATGAGTTTAAGGTGCAGAGAGCTTTGATCAAAAGAGCATGGAAGAACACTGATTTGGATGTTAAGATTAAGAACTAACTGAAAAGAAAGATCAAAACAGACGTGGCAATGATCTTCAATTATTTGAAGAACTATTAAATGAAAAAAAGGACAAATTTTATGATCCATAGGCCAGACTTAAAATCAGTAGATGTAATTTATGGGAAGGTAAATTTTGGTTCAGTCTCAAGGAAAATTTTCTCATACTTATAGAGACCCAATCACAGAATAAATGGATTTATAAGTCCATGAACTCCTTTCACTCGTTCAGGCTGCATGTCCATCTGCAGAAATATTGTAAAGTTTTGGTAGATGACAGGTTTAGATGACCTAAGGTCATCTCAAACTCAGATTTTATGAGAAAATCTTTAAAAATACATAGTCAGTAGGTTGAGAGTATATTGCATTGAGTATAATCCCTAGGAAGTTTACCTTGAGGTACACGTACGATCAATAATAAATTTGTCAGCAAATGTAAGGATATACTTAGTATCTAAGTGAATTATTTCAGCATCTTTTTAGCAATCATTCAAATCGTTTCATTAGAGGTTTGCTAAAAGAGATGTTTTAGTTCATTTTCTGCTGCTATAACAATACCCGAGACTGGGTAATTTATAAGTAACAGAAGTTTATTGGGCTCACGGTTCCAAGAGCATGGCACTGGCATCTGGCGAGAGCCTTTGTGCTATGTCATCCCATGGCAGAAGGTGGAAGGGCAAGTGAGCATGCAAGCCAGAGAGAAGAAATTGAGCAGGACTCATCCTTTCTATAAGGAACCCACTCCTGCAATAACTAACCCACTCCCGCGATAACAGCATTGATCCATTATGGTCCTCTTATAGGTCCTGCCTCTCAGCACTGTTATGATGGCAATTAAATTTCAACATGAGTTTGGAGGGGGCATTCAAACCATAGCAAGTGGTAAGCAGCTGCTGAAGCAAAGGAGGCAATAACATTTTTTCATGAGAATTGAAGAAGCAGAAAAATTGTATGTTTGTATGGCTTCTAAGTGTTCAATCCAATAAAATCTACCTGGAATTTTAGCAAGCATTTCAGTGTAGTAAACATTATTGAGCATCTCCTATGTAACTGGCACTGAAACAAGTAACCTCACAAGGTCAATATTAATGGCATCCATGATATGGCCCACCTGCTGGTTGCTTGGCAGGCATTGATAATTTTTAACTAGAGTCTTTCACAATGAATTTAGCTGAAGCCTCTTTCTGTCAGTCTCAATGCAGGTCACTTTCATGCCAGGCACATTATATTTATCATTTTAGTTTTAGCAGTGGCAAGATACACGTAAAGGGTCTGAGATTTAGTCTACTTGCAAGCTAATAGATTAACCTGTTAGTGTTTCATGGATGCAAAACATAAGACTCCTATGTCAGAGACAAAGAAGGACTTTATTACCCATGGCACAGCAAGCAGTATGAACATCATTGTATTTTATATTGGTTCCCAGAGACCTAATTCCCACAAGCCATCGTGGAAAGGCCTGATGATACCTACACATGTAGTTGGCTGTGTTAGAACAAAGAACCCTGGGTTTAGGGAACACAAAACTTTTTTTTTAAACATTTTTTTTTAATTTCAGCATATTAGCAGAATACAAATGTTTAGGTTACATATATTTCCCTTGCCTCCTCCTCCCCTCACCCCCCGAGTCAGAGCTTCAAGTGTGTCCATCCCCCAGATGGTGCGCATTGCACTCATGTATGTATACACCCATCCTCTCCCCCCCACTCCCATCTGCTCGATGCCCGATAAGTTTTATTCCTATATGTGCACTTAGGTGTTGATCAGTGAAACCAATTTGATGGTGAGTACATGTGGTGCTTATTTTTCCATTCTTAGGATACTTCCCTTAGTAGAATGGGTTCCAGCTCTATCCAGGAAAATACAAGAGGTACTATTATCACCATTATTTCTTATAGCTGAGTAGTACTCCATGGTATACATATACCACATTTTATTAATCCACTCATGTATTGATGGGCATTTGGGTTGTTTCCACATCTTTGCAATTGTGAATGGTGCTGCTATAAACATTCGAGTGCAGATGTCTTTTTTGTAGAATGTCTTTTGTTCTTTTGAGTAGATGCCCAGTAATGGGATCACTGGATCAAATGGTAGATTTACTTGTATCTGTTTAAGGTATCTCCATATTGCTTTCCACAGAGGTTGCACTAGTTTGCAGTCCCACCAGCAGTGTATGAGTGTTCCTATCTCTCCGCATCCACGCCAACATTTATTGTTCTGGGACTTTTTGATAAAGGCCACTCTCACTGGAGATAAGTGATATCTCATTGTGGTTTTGATTTGCATTTCCCTGATAATTAGAGATGTTGAGCATTTTTTCATATGTTTGTTGGCCATTCTTCTGTCTTCTTTTGAAAAATTTCTGTTCATGTCCTTTGCCTACTTTTTGATAGGGTTGTTTGGTTTTTTTCTTGCTGATTTCCCTGAAGAACACAAAACTTTTATAATGGGAAGTAAGCATGCCTGCGAAGTGATCAAAGTTAATAATCTTTAGTTTTCAGTTGGCATGCAGGTACCATTCTGGATTAGGGCCATGTATCTTTTTAATATTAAGGAAATTAACCAGCATAAAGGCCATTTTATCAGTTTTGCTCTCTTTAGGTATTTGTCAAATTACTATTTATTTTTACTTTTTATTATGGATATTTTCCAATATATACAAAAAGTAGAGAGAAGGATGTAATAGGCCGTAGGTATACATCACCCAGTTTAATCAATTATCAACTCATGACCAATTTAATTTTCTCTCTCTGTCTCTACACTCCCACTTCCCTTGGATTTCTTTAAGAAATCTCAGAAATTGTGTTATTTGGGTTAGTTATTTCTCAAGAGAAGGCATTTTTGCTGTTTGCCCTTTTTTGCTCATTACATTCTAAAATTTTTTCTCGAGTTTGTACCTATTTGGAAATCTGCCCACACAAATTGCGTATTTGAATCTTGTTTGGGGGCTTGACATGAAGGTATACTATTCTGTATTTTTGTGTTGTTTTTATTACTTAACAGTAATCTCATTATTTTTACCTATAAAAATGAAAGTCTCAAGATGATCAAATTTGGGCACTGAGGGAAAAACCTCTGAAACTTGATTATTTTTTATTTTGATAAAGACTATTTTTAGTTAATTTCTTTTTATCCCAGCAAAGATGTTCATGTGCCTTTCTCATGTTTTCACTCATGGGGTACGTGGCTGTGAAATTCCCTCAGACTTGCTAGGACAACTTGTATACGTACAAATTCCTATTACCTCCCCTAACTAATCATTTCATCCAAGCCATGAATTATTCTTTTTATTTTCCTCTGATCCTTCTCCAGTTTATCTACAGCTTTAGAAATGAGTTGTCAGAAGATGAAAGCAAAGCCTAAGCTCCAAAATAGAGTTGGCTTCCTACTCTAGAGAGCTAGGTTTGTATGTTGAGAAGGAAAATGGGTTTCCAGTAGAGCTTCCAGTTGGTAGAACTCTTCAACTTAATATCTCAGAAGGACAAAGTAGGGTTTCCTTTAAACTTTAGAGGATTCTCCTGGGAGATGATGACTTGTCTATTACGGTTTAGGTGCTAATGTTAACATATGTACATTATGTTAAATTTGTGGTTCATTCAGATACTATATAGCTCCATAATAGATAAGGTAACTTTTCTGTGGATAGGATGGGACAGGACACGGGAAAGGAAAGGGGAAGGAGACTTCCTTTAGGGTTGAGGTTGTTGACTGTATCAATCACCATAAACTAAATAAATCTGTGTAGAATAAATCTCTCACAGATTGGAATTGCTAAACAAGAGCAAAGAATTGAGCAAGCCTGACAGGTGAAAAATGAGTGTTTTGGCAAAGGGCTGGAAGCTGAGGACACAAAGCTGGAGCTGGAGTTGTGACAACTCAATGGTGCCTGCCTTAGAGAATCAGATAAATTTTAAGATAGGAGAACAGTCATTGCTACTGTAGCCTTGCACAGGGGCACTGGTGTGTAGCCATCACAAGTTCAAAAACAAAACAAAAGAACTTTGGCATACTTGCTTTGTTATTTTTTTTTAAATCTTTGTTGTTGTTTGGTTGGTTTTTATAAACAGCTCCTTTTGGATACTGCAATTTTTTTTTCTTGTGAAGCATATCAATAACTTTTAATGGTGCTCTCTGGTCACTGAGGAATTTGTTTCCAGTTTTCAAAGTATTTTCACATGTACTACTATTAAATTTCTAGGGAAAAATCCAGTAACAAATTAGTTCATATTTACAATATAGTGGCACTTAAGAATGCAACTAAATTTCCTCCTTTCATACCATTTTAGGTAGGAATTTTAAGAAAATGACTTTGCTTGTCCATACTGAAGTCTTTGGTAATATGTTGTCTATGGCATACCTGCTGTGCGTGTCTCATGTGTTAATTATGCTTTTTTTTTTTCTTAGCTCTTCACTACACAAAACATTCTGGAGATGAACATTTTTTATAAAAATCAATGATAACCATTTTACAATCTTATATGTGACAATTTTATCTTTTATTACTTTTCACAGGAAAACACAACAAGATCTTTAAATAGCATATTAAAAGATTCCTTTTTAGAGAGTACCAGCAGTGTTTCTCCAATAGCTTCTAATAATACTAAGTAGGAAAGAACAGTGCACTGAATCACAGTCTTGCACTGTTATACAATTGCCTAAGGTCAGTTACATAAGGAAATAGACAAATAACAAAAGCAAACTTCTATCACATTTTTGAGAATGCCCAAGGTGCATGGAATGGAAATGGCAGTTGGTTAGGAATTGACAGCATTCAGGTCTTATTCATGACCCATCAGCCTTTCAGGCTATTCATTGTAGTGAACTCTTCTGGGTTACTTATGCCTTAAAATTACAGAGGAAATGAGAGGAGAAATTAATTTCTAGTAATTAAATATAACCTTATTAATTTCCTAAGGCCTTCAGATCTTGAAATATCTAACTTTTAAAGAGTAAGAGAGGAAAAGTCAGATGTGAAAGGACCAGTTTTGGTAGTCCCATCTCTACTAGCATTCCCAAAGGGGGGAGCCAGTGGGGCCGGATAGAGACATCACTGAATTTGGAGTGAGAAAGTGTGGGCTTGAGCCCCAGTCTGCCCTGACTGATCTTGTGATTTTGGACAAGCCACGTAATTTCTTCAAGCCTCAGTTTCTCTTTGATAAAATGTGAACAGTACTCCCTGCCCATATCAGAGGGCTGTTAAAAAGGCAAAATGAGGTAATGCATGATAAACTGCTTTACAAAAAAATGTTATACAAATATAAGATGCTATCATTAATGAGATTCCTCCTATTAAGGCATGCAAAGAATGGCATCCCAGAAGAATAGCGTTGGGATAGTCAAGGATTTTGACATAATCTTTTATATATCCTGCCTTTGTTCATGATCCTCCCAGTTGCAAAAGGGATTAAGTTAGACGCTTACAGGGCTGTATTTTTTTTTTCAACAACTCATATACAATTTCCAAAAGATCATAGCAATTGACTGACTGTTCCAGCTCTCCAACAACCTGGAAGAAAAAGCTATGACTCTTTGTCCTCTAAGCACTAAATATAGGCCATGTCACAAAAACATTTCATTTCATAGTCAAGAACACTCAGTGTACACACAATTCAAAGACAATCTAGGGGAGGTGCTTAATGGACTGTTTGAGGGTAATATTTACCCTTATGCTAATTGTACTAAAGTTACTCATTTTGTTTGGAATTCAAGAGGGTATAAGCAAGGGTGGTGAGAAGTGGGGAGATGAAGAGATTCTTAGATTCCTGCAATTCTTTATTAACCCCCTTTTCCAGGGATGTATGGATGGAGTCAGTGTAGGGACCAAAAGCAGGGCTATTCTATAAGGCACATTCATCTACTTCCATCTTTAGAAGGGCAAGAGGGGAGTTTTTTATTTGTTTTTTTTATTTTTATTTTTTGTTCTGAGACAGAGTCTCGCTTTGTTGCCCAGGTTAGAGTGAGTGTCGTGGCATCAGCGTAGCTTACAGCAACCTCAAACTCCTGGGCTTAAGCGATCCTACTGCCTCAGCCTCCCGAGTAGCTGGGACTACAGGCATGCACCACCATGCCCGGCTAATTTTTTCTATATATATTTTTAGCTGGCCAGATCATTTCTTTCTATTTTTAGTAGAGACGGGGGTCTCGCTCTTGCTCAGGCTGGTCTCGAACTTCTGACCTTGAGTGATCCACCCACCTTGGCCTCCCAGAGTGCTAGGATGACAGGCGTGAGCCACTGCGCCCGGCCAAGAGGGGAGTTTTAAGAGGCTAAATGGCATATTAATTTATTGCACTGAGAAGTGAGACCTTGGCCTCTTATTTTAAAGCTGTATCTGGCAAATATAAAACAGAGAGTTGAGACAATTAGAGGAATGGTAGAAACAAGATCCCCCACTTAGTAATGACCAGTGAAATATTCACGTAGGAAACATTTGGCCTGAATTATACTGATAATTACATCAGTCCTCTGTTTGACTTTGCATGTATAAACAAACTCTGCTTAAGTCTAATCTAGACATCAGGGCCATGTTGCTGCGCAAGTGTACGGCTATTTATGCTTTTTAAGGCACTGGACTAAACAGGCCATTAAGTCATTGAGGGTTCACAGGATGGAACCACTCTTGATTTGATTTACTTTCATCCTTAACTTTCCATGCAAAACAATACTTGAAAGAGGAAATGGCAGACTGATTTTTGATCTCAGCCTGTGTTCTAATTCTAGTTGCAAAATTGCATCAGTGGTTTCACATTACTGAGTTGATCATTTTCACCTTTTGCCAAATCAAAATATTAATACTGGCACTTCCTGGAGTGGTTCATAAGTAATTTAATGAACACAAATTAATACAGACACAGAGGGATCGGTGCCATGTCTCTGCTTCCACCAAAAGCTGAATTTCCCAATAAAGAGCTCATGATCAGACTGTGACTAAATGAATGAGCTCCATCAAGGAGTACGGATCTCAACAAAGAGGCTGCATCCAACTTTAGTCATGGATGTTAAGAAACCGTCCCTGCCTTTCGAGACTAGAGAGAGAGCAGCAGCCAACCTCTTCGCCATCCACGGCTCTCTGTGAGAGCTGGACTACAATATTAGCATCCTGGCATGGGGGCTTCGGAGTGGGATTGGCAAGAGGCAGGACTTTGGAGTTAGAGAGGTTTGGGTTTTAGTTCTGGCTTTGTTATTTAAATGATATAACTCCTCTGGGCCTCATTTTACTGTGTGCAATGGAAACGTGAGTTTTGTGAGAAGTAAGTGGGTGAACATAAGTAAAGTACCAAGAACAATGACAGGCCCAGAAAGGCCACTCAATACATGCTGCTTCCCTTCTCTCTCGCCAGGTTACTGGAGACAGAGGAACGACGATAGCTGGTGAGGTAGCTGAGGTCTAGTCCATCCACCTAGGGACCCTAGGGTCCTCTCCATGTGTCAGGAGTGGACTCTGAGATCTGAGTTTGCGTCCTCCATCTGGATCCATGCTAGCCCTCTTCCTCCAGTGACCATCTCAATCTGCAGCTAGGCATCAGGTGACACCAGGCCCATCAGAAATTGTTTAGCTGTCCCCACAGGTGCCTGAAGGGCATTGTTCACAGTACTAGGTCTCCTGGAGAAGGGTCCTCCATTATTTATGTCCAAAGAATACTGTATCTCAAAGGAAACTTAAGAAATTTGCAGGAAGGGGTGATATTTATGTTTGGCACCGTCCTGCTTCTCTTCATGGACTCTTTTCCAGCACAGTTGTGCTGTCTTTGGGCATCATAAGGTCACTTCACTGCTGCAAAATAATTTCAAATGGTTTGCAAAGAACTTCCTCTCTCCTCCTACTGCCATCCCAAAACCTCCAATTTTGTCTCACTTCAGGCAGATTTTAATAGGAAAGGAAACTAAAGTAAATGTCTATTCAACTCAGCCGACATTTATTCTCCTTTATTCTCAGGGCTGTGCTAGCTTCTAGGGATATAATGATGGAGGCCACAGTTTAGGAATGTGAGAGTCACATGTGAAAAGAACGACCATAGCAGTGGGAGCCAAGTGTCGCCAGGAAGAAGGAAGATGCCAGGGGCCATGGCAGGTGCTATCCAATACATTATCTTACTTAGCCCTCACAGCAGGCCTGGGAGGGAGGGTTTAACACTTCCACTTGTGCTTTATGGATAAGGGAAGGGAAGGGAAGGGAAGGGAAGGGAAGGGAAGGAAGAGATTTTCATCTGCACAAGATTTTGAATACAGTAACATATCCTAACGGCAGAGCACAACATGCAATGACTCACTTTGCCTGTGGAGTAAAGAGAAGTTTTCACTGAGGACGTGGCACTTGGCATCAACCTAGAATTAGGATGAGTTTTAAATAAGTGGCTGGGACAGAGGAAGGGTTCAGCATTAAAAGATGTAAGCAGATCACACGTCCTCTTTACAAAATGCTCAGAAATGTCAAGTTGAACAGAGGAGGAGACTCACACGTGGAGAAAGTTCTTCACACCAGGACACGCTGACTTGGTTGCCCTTGAGATTTACTGTCCTTAGAGTTTCTCCTCTCGTCACTACCTCCAGCTGTGGCCGGAGAGTAGACACAGACCACTGACTTGGCTCCTCTTAGCTCAGGGAAGTAAGTTGAACTTGCAAAACTTTACTGAATATTAATGGAGGACAAATAAAATGCAAGGAGTTGAGAACATGGTAAACGACCAAGTGCTGGTTTTCCAATCCTATTAGGTTGGTGCAAAAGTAATTGTGATTTTGGCACTGTTGAAATTTGCCATTTGATGTTGGAATACACTCTTAAATAAATGTGGTTATGTTATATGTCATTTTAATGTGCACTTCTCACTTTATGTTTTTTTGCCTATGAGTTATTACTTAGTGTTTATTTTATATTTGTTTTAGACTATGGAAATGATGTTAGACAAAAAGCAAATTCGAGAGAAAATGGATCGTAAAGCAGTGGAGACAACTTGCAACATCAACAACACATTTGGCCCAGGAACTGCTAACGAAGTACAGTGCAGGGGTGGTTCAAGAAGTTTTGCAAAGAGATGAGAGCCTTGAAGATGAGGAGCTCAGTGGCTGGCCATCAGAAGTTGACAACGACCAACTGAGAGCAATCTTTGAAGCTGATGCTCTTACAACTACATGAGAAGTTGCTGAAGAACTCAATGTTGCCCATTCTATGGTCGCTCAGCATTCAAAGCAAATTGGAAAGGTGAAAAAACTCGATAAGTGGGTGCCTCATGAGCTGACTGAAAATTAAAGAAATCGTCATTTTGAAGTATTTTCTTCTCTTATTGTACACAATAACAAACCATTTCTCAATCAGACTGTGACATGTGACTAAAAGTGGATTTTATACGACAACCGGCGACGACCAGCTCAGTAGCTGGACCGAGAAGAAGCTCCAAAGCACTTCCCAAAGCCAAACTTGTACCAACAAAAGGTCATGGTCACTGTTTGGTGGTCTGCTGCTGGTCTGATCCACTGCAGCTTTTTGAATTCCAGCAAAACCATTACATCTGAGAAGTACGCTCAGTAAATCGATGAGATGCACCAAAAACTGCAATGCCTGTGGCTGGCATTGGTCAACAGAAAGGGCCCAATTCTTCTCCACGGCAACACCTGACGGCACGACCAATGCTTCAAAAGTTGAAAGAATTGGGCTATGAACTTTTGCCTCATCTGCCATATTCACCTGACCTCTCACCAACTGACTAACTACCACTTCTTTAAGCATCTTGACAGCTTTTTGCAGGGAAAACACTTCCACAACCAGCAGGATGCAAAAAATGCTTTCCAAGACATCATCGAATCCTGAAGCGTGGATTTGTATGCCACAGGAATAAACAAACTTATTTCTCATTGGCAATAATGTGTTGATTGTAATGGTTCCTATTTTGATTAATAAAGATGTGCTTGAGCCTAGTTATAATGATTTAAAATTCATGGTCCGAAACTGCAGTTACTTTTGCACCAACCTAATATTTTAGAGTCTTCATTGTCAGGGCTCCCCCATCTTGGCTGGGGCCCATTCCTGTCTGAGGTTAATACTCTCTAATTTTCAGGTCTTAGAACATCTCAAGGGCTCAACTGGGCACTCACTTCTTGGCTCCCATCACATAGGATCTGTTCTCCTGGGCCTCCACCTCTCTGTGGTTAAGGTGAGGACCGGGGGTATAATTTGCTGCCTTACAATTTCTGGCCCAAAGAACATACTTTTTCTTAAGGGACTTTAGGAAGGATAATGATTGACAAATTGACTGAGCTCATATTTCAGGTAAAGTTCTATTCTCAAAATCAGGGAGGGAATTGAGACTAATACTGCAAACATACAATCAGTGTAACATTGACACAGTAAGTGACTGGGGCTATTTTTGTCTCAGAAAAATATTTTGTGAACAGATGCCCAAATAGAATGGTGTGTTTGGAGGACAGCAGCTAGCTCGGTGCACTCAGAGTCCGGGGTGGTGTGGAAAAAAGGGAGATGCAAAATTGTAGTTATATAATAAAGGATCCTAAAGGTAATGCTGAAACATTTGGGTGTTGTCTTTTTCACACTGGGGAGTCATCTAAATGATTTTAGCAGATGAATGACAGTCAGATTTGTTTCCCAGACATTACTTATCCCTCCCAGGAGCATTTATATTTCACTTGTTAACCCAAATGATTTTTTAATTGCTGTAATTCCAGGGAGTCCATAGTCAAGTGCACATCATCTTCATTATTTCCCGGTGTGCGGGGCGAGGGGGGGGGAAATGTCAGAGCAGCAGTGTCTCGGAAAGCACATTGGATAGAAATCTGCTTAGTCTACCCAGGTTCTGATGTACTTTGCATGATGACGGTACACCTGTGAGGTGGCACAGAAAAAGACGATGGGAACTAACTTTTATTGTGAAACACATTGTATCAACTCTTCTACCTGATGCATTTAATTAATCCATTCAGGACATAGTTATTGAATGTTGGGCACTTTGCAACTGGTCTAAATTAGAATAGCAAGACAGCGGGTTTCAAGACAAAGCAGAATGAAAAAAAGAGAAAATTAATAAAAAATTAGAATATTTTCAGGATATGGTAACACACACACACACACACACACACACACTGACCAAGACAACCTCCATTGACTAAACTTTAAATAGGCTTTTTTTCTGACTTCAGGCCCCTGAGCTTCCTTTTCTTAGAGCATTTGCTTTAGAGAACTTGCAATTGTGAATTCTTTCTCTGATTTGTTGAGATGTAAATCTTCTCCTAGCCTCTTGCCAGCTTTCCAACCCAGGAGTATGTTTCTCAAAAATCTGGGACCCATCCCTTTGAATTGTAATCACTGGAGGAGACAGAGTCCCTATCTCCAGTTTGTGTAGGGGGGTGGGAGCCTAACTTTGATGAGCAATGATTAGCAAACAAAGATGACCTAATAGCATAGACCAACCTCCCCCTAGCGTCCTCCTCCAGTACTTTTCCATTAGCTCACCCCAGGACTTAAAACTCACCTGCCTTTTGTTTCAGCTGACTTGAGTTCAGTCTCTGCCTCTCATTACAATAGTCTCGAATAAAGTCTTTCTTGCCTGTTCAACTCTGTCCAGTGCAATTTTTCTTTGATAACACACACAGACACACACAAGGCAATCAGAAATTTCAGGTAAAACAATCACTACATAAATCTTACTTAAGACATGCTCCATCTGGGAAATTAAAATGCAGCATGCTTAGGTTCTTGATGAAGTATAAGAATGAGACTCCTTTGTATAGTCTTCTTAGGATGGCACAGATATTGTGAGCTTTAAAAGCATGTGGTCTGTTGTTTACTTTGGGTGACTAAAAGTGAAAGATAATGAATAGCATTTTCATTCTTATGACTGAGTAAACATTCTTTATTTCAGAAACAAGGCTTGCTATTGTTGACTTTTAGTCACCTATGGATAAAGCATGGGATACTTAATTATAGTTACAGAACAAAATATAAATATTGTTAACCTTGATAATGAGGACGTGGGAAAAAGGAAGGAGACAGGAAGGAAAACCCTTTAAGGATAAGAGTGTGAATATACCTGGTGAAAAAATGCAGGTCAACGTACTTTAATAGAAATGTCTGGAGGTAACCAGAAAAGAATCAAAAAAGTGCTCTAATTATATTGGGCTATATTGGGGGCCTGGGGGAGAATGAAGAATTTTAAGCATATGAAATACTTACAGTTACAAGAGTAACAGATAACTTTTAAAATTGATAAATCAATAGATGATATAAAAGTGTGGTATTTAAAATATAAGTATGGTACTTGAAAACGCAGAAAAGAACCCAAACCAGAAATATCTAAAAGTGGTTTCCTCTGAAACAGAGTTTTGAGAATAAAGAATAGTGTGGTAGGAAACTGTGTTTTATTGTAAACATTTTTGTAATATTTATGAATAATTTTTTAAACCAGCCTATTTATTATTTTGCTAAAATAAATCATTATTTTTGGTAGTCCTTCTTCAAAGTTTCTCTTTAGCTGCCATACACCGCGTCTTTTCTTTCTTCAAATTTTTTGTCCCAATGGGGAAAGCCTCCGGAGCCTATGAGCAAACTCTGCTCTCAGAGTCATTACATCCCTCTCCTATTCTTGTTCAGTGACTTTATTCTTTTCTTTTTTTCCCCAGACCTGCCTGGTGTTCAGCAAACAAAGGAACCTCCAGGTACCAGGATCTACTGTTCTCAGGAGGCAGCAGGGTATTACAAATAACAAAAAGCAACAAAACATGCCAGAACTAAAATTTCTTACAACAGTATTTTTTTCCATCACTACTTGAACATCTCATTCTTGCCATAGTCCTTGGAATATTTGAAGAAGGTTTTTGGGCTGCTCCTTTCACTTCAACTCTTTAAACAAGTTCCTCTTATCTTTAAACTAAATTGACCCCAGGTTTTTCAGGTCTTTGTCATATACCTCTTTTATCTCTTCGTGGTATTACAGAAGCTTCTCTACCCTTTGGACAAGCCTGTTTCTTAATGGCCCGTTTCGTGGTGGCTCCCAGGACAGAACAGGATGCTCTCAGTGTGCTTCTGCTATTGTGCGGGACTAGACAGGAGAGGACAGCCCAGCCCTTCCCTTGGATTCAGATATTGTTTGTTTTTGTATTATAATATTAATTAATTGAAAAATGCCAATTTTTAGGTGGCTAAAGTGGTTTTATCTACTTACTCCACTTGCCTGATAAGTACTTATTGAAATGGTGAGTTTTGTGTGCTTATTATTCCTTAATTCTTATTATATGTTAATTTTGAGGGCCCAAAGCGTATTTGCTGATGTGGAAAAAAATGTTCTTAGAAGGAGAACCAATGAAAGAGACAATTGTACAAAATGATATCACTTTTTAATTTTTTTCTTGTTTTACTTTATTGGCTAATAATATTTGCATCTTTATTCATTTTCTGGACCCTAATTCACTCATCTGATCCACTCCATTTGGAGCTTGTTCTTGGTTGGAAGTGGAGAGGTTGGCAGGAGCCAGGTGCTGAGGCAGCATGGGTTTAGAGGGAAGTGAGACTCACTCTGAGCAGGTAAAGAACAGCTGGAGATGCTGTCGGTTGCTGATCTCCAGTTAGTGAATCTGCAATATGTAAAAGGATGATAAAAGATTGAGAAGGAAAGAAACACGTAAAAGTCAATGGTCTAAAAGCTGAATGATTTGTTAAGAAGAGAAAAGGAAAATATTGAATTAAAATAAGCCAAAAAGGGAGTGAACTTCTGAAAAAAAGAAAGGAAGAAATTGTGGGCTTATTAAAAACCAGGGAAGCAGAATCTATACCATAGACCTTAAAGGTAAAATTATTTTAAAGCTCTTCTGTACCAATGTCCAGCATGTAGCATCATGCATGGTACATTATAGTTAATAAGTAATTATTACAGGACCAAATGAATTTATGAATGGATAAATCGAAGGACTTAAGCTCCACAGCCTTGACAACACCTTTCAACTTTAACATCTTATAAATCTAAAATCTCCAAGCCCTCATCCTTGTTCTTACATCTTTTGAACCGTCTGTCGATCTGTGCCGTCCTTTCTAAGTCAGCCACATGCATGGCAGCTGTCACAAAGAAGCCTCCTGCAAAAATTAAATCCTGCTCTAGGCAATCCCCAAATTATCTTGCACTTTTCCTTCACTGCTTTTTACTTTTGACCATTTTCATCTTAGATCCCCAGGTCTATACCCCCAGATGCAGTCGCTGTTTTTATCCTGGGTGGTGATGGCTGTGCCTCTGTCCTCTCACTTTGCCCTGACTCGGCTTCCCACGCAGTCTCAACTCTGTGCTTTTCGGGGTTTAGGGGTTTGTCAATGTTATCCCACCCTTGCTTCTGCCTCCATGTGAGGAGGAGGAGGATGGAGCCGCATTTCTTCAGCACGAACCCTCTTTATCACAGTCTTGCTTCCTTTCTGGCTTTGGAAAGAGCTGCTGCTCCTGGTGTTTCCATTCCCTCCCCTCCCATTCTCTCTTGTACCCGCTGGAGTCTGGATTCTGCCTTCATCTCTGCACTTCACTTTTCTTACCAAGATGACCAGTGGCAAATCAGGCTGTTAGTATCTTCAAAGCGGGTGCCTGAATCCGTGACTCAGATGACTATGTGCAGAACTGAACGTTCACTTCTGCACGGACACACTTTCCTCCTGTTTTTCTTCCTGTTTCTCTGATCATTTTGCCTCATCGTTCTTAGGATCTGTTTCCTTTACTAGTTCCTGGGATTCTTTCTGGGATCCCTTCTAGATCTATAAACTAGAGCTAGAAGACCATGTTCATCCATCAAAATGATCACTGTCAGCAACCACCCAGCTGCCCAAACCTCTTCCTGGACTCCTCGATCTGAAAAGCTTGTGCATTCTGTGAGACCCCCACATATCGTGAAATGAGTCTTACGTTTTCTAAAATATGTAACATTAAGTCATTGTCATCTATTTTAAAATAACCCAGTGTATATATTTCCAGGAATTGTACATATTTCTGACTATTAATAAAAAATCTTTAGAGTTTTAATCTTAGAATCTTAGAAGTATAAAAATTACTGAATCATATATGAAAATAATATTGGCTAACATACTTAAGCATTTACTGTGTGCCAGGAATTAAGTCCTCTAATGTATGAAATCATTGTATCCTTAGGATCAATCTATAAAATAGTACTATGATTATTTGCATTTTACAGATGAGGAGTCTTGAAGGACAGAGAATTGTAGCAACTTTTCCAAGGTCACACAGGAAGGAAGTGGGATAGAACTTGAATCCATGCCCTGACTCAGGGCCCAGGCTCTTGATCATCTTGTCATACTGCCTCTCAAGAAGAACTCTGAGAAACTGCAGGAAATTGCTAATGAAACATTTAAAAGACATTAGAACAGAGATCAAATAGACGATTAGATGAAATGACTCTCTTTGAAAAGGAAGATAGAAAATAACTCTGAAAACAGAAGATAATTGAAAAAGTCCGGTACAAAGTAGAAAGCCCAAATGCTGTGACCAACGTGAAACATCTCATATAGAAATTTGGGTTACAATTAAAGCACTGCCATCAATATGCTGCTTTCTCAGGAGATTGCTAATTGTGTTTATAATGGAATATTTGCTATATATATATAGATAGATAGATACACACACACATACATTAGTAATTAAAAAAACCCCAGTAAGATGTTAGTAAGATTTTTAGTAAAAGCTTAGTCAGTAGTATATTTGGTACAACTATATTTTTTTTTATTAATCACTATAGAATTTTATTTTTTCTGTTGTGAATTGTCCCCAGCACATTAAGTACATTGGCAATGCCTGGAAAGCTCTATACTATAAAGTAAATAATAAACTATTGAAAGAAGAAACTATAAATACTTCTTATTGTATTGGGAAGAGAACCTGAAATGGATTAAAGAGCCTGGCCTGCGACAAGGTGAATGACCACACTGCGTTGCTCAAACCTGGAAGCCCCATGTCTTGAGAAACTTCTCCATCCCAGGAAAACCAGAATGGTCGGTCACATCTAGGTCCAACTCCATGAATTACAAACTTTGTATGACGAAACTTCAGGCAAATTCCTAAGCCTTTCTTTCTTTTTTTTTTTTTTTTGAGACACAGTCTCCCTCTGTTGCCCGGGCTAGAGTGCTGTGGCGTCAGCCTAGCTCACAGCAGCCTCAAACTCCTGGGCTCAAGAGATCCTCCTGCCTCAGCCTCCCGAGTAGCTGGGACTACAGGCATACGCCACCATGCCCGGCTAATTTTTCTCTATATATTTTTAGCTGTCCATATAATTTCTATCTACTTTTTAGTAGAGACGGGGGTCTCGCTCTTGCTCAGGCTGGTCTCAAACTCCTGAGCTCAAACAATCCGCCCGCCTCGGCCTCCCAGAGTGCTAGGATTACAGGCGTGAGCCACCATGCCCAGCCCCTAAGCCTTTCTAATTGCAGAAATTTCCTTCTCTAAGAAATGAGTCATCTCGCTACCTAGTGGGGCTGTGTGGGCAGAGGAACCACTGAGTCAATGCAGGCGTGTACCGCCACTGAGACCTGGGACGTGGGGCACTGGCTGTGGTTCCGCTCTGTGTGGAGCACCTGCACTTCCTGTAACCTACATTACACTTAGGATTAGTTGTGTAATGCCTGTGTTTCTAATTTTTACCCTCCTCTATAGCTAAAGTTGGCGCCTGACATAGAATTTGTGATTAATAGACATGTGTTGGATCAACAAATAGATCAGGGACAAGAGGCCTCAGAATAGAGAGTGGTTGTAGTGTACACAAATGTCTCTACCTCCACCACCCCACCCCTCTATAGCCTCTTTCTCTAACACTCCTCACTCCATAAAAATGCTTTCTTAGCTGGCTCCTCACTCGCCATGGGGAAGAGGTGAAAGGCTCTTTGGAGATTGCAGGGTGGGATAACAGACAAGGGGGCTGTTGTGGGGGGAGTTAGTGTTGGCACAGACCATAATAGAATTTGCATGGAATATATTCATACTAGTTCTGCTACTTTTTCTGAGGAAGAAATGTCACAACAGCACATATTTTTTAGAGACGTTGAAAACTGTTGGATGATATTACTTTATAGAGATGAAGGTGTCATTGTAAATATTTACCTTTTTCATGCCTCTTTTTCCTTATTTGGCAAGACCATCTGAATATTTTAGTCAATGAGAGAGGGGGTACTGGAAGAATCTGGTTGATTGATTTCAGAAAGAAAGAAATGGCTTATTTTAAGTGACCATTAAAGCTAGGACTTGAATGATGTGTTTTAGAATTACAGACTTGAAGCTACACACTAATATATAAAGAGAATGATAGCAGTAATTTTCACAGAGGTCATGTGAATGAACCAATGAAATCAATGCAGCACAAAAATATCGTGACCTGCTCACCCCAGTTAAAATGGCTTGTATCAAAAAGACAGGCAATAACAGATGTTGGCGAGGATGTGGAGAAAGGGGAACCTCATCTGCTGTTGGTGGGCATATAAATTAGTACAGCCACTATGGAGAACAGTATGGAAGTTCCACAAAAAGTTAAAAACAGAACTACCATATGATCCAGCAATTCCACTACTGGGTATATATCCAAAAGAAAGGAAATCAATTTATCACAGAAATATCTGCACTCCCACATTTAGTGTAGCACTATTCACAACAGCCAACATATGGAATTAACCTAAGTACACATCAATGGATGAATGCATAAAGGAAATGGTATATATACATAATGTAATATTTATTCAGCTATAAAAAAAAATAAAATCCCGTCACTTGCAACAAGATGGATGGAAAAGGAGGCCATTGTGTTAAGTAAAACAAGCCAAGCACAGAAAGACAAATATCACGTCGTCACTCATATGTGAGAACTAAAAAAGCGGATCTCATGAAGATAGAGAGTAGATTCCCAGAGGCCAGGGAAGGGGAGGGGGGGTGGGGTGATGAAGGGAAAAAAGAATATAAATGTATTTATTTCCATTGACTTGTACACTTAAAAATGGTAAAGATGGTAAATCATTTACATACATTATACCTCAATAAAAATAAATTTAAAAATATTGAGTGATCAGAATATATTGCTTATATTTATATTTGAAAACTGGGTACAATATAAATGTCTCTACTGAGAGAATGTGAGTAGTATTTATCTTTTTTTAAATTTCAAAGTATTAAGGGCATACAGATATTTGTGATACATTGATTGGTTTTGTAATGCTTGAGTCATGGCTATAAGTGTGCCCATCACCCAAATATTGTTTATTGTACCCATTAGGTAGGGTTTTGCCCCTCCATTCCTCCCCATCCCCCTCCTTGATTTCCACTAAATTTTACATTCTTCTGGGCATATGTGTGTTTATCGGTTAGTTCCAGATTAATACCAAGTACATGTGGTGTTTGTTTTTCCATTCTTGGGATACTTCACATAGGATAATGGTCTCCAGTTCCATGAAAATTGTTTCAAAAGGCATTAATTTTTTTTTTATGGCTGAATGATACTTCATGTTATACACATACCACATTTTGTTAATCCACTCATGAATTGATGGGCACTTGGGTTGATTCCACATCTTTGGAATTGTGAATTGTGCAGAAATAAACATTCTAGTGCAGGTGTCTTCTTGATAAAAGGACTTATTTTCCTTTGGGTAGATACCCAGTAGTGGAACTGATGGTTTTAATGGTGGGTCTACTGTTCTTTGAGGAGTCTCAATACTGTTTCCCATAGAGGTTGTACTAATTTGCAGTCCCACCAACAGTGTATAAGCTTTCCTTTTTCTCCCGATCCACGCCAACCTCTGTTGGTTTTGGACTTTTTAATAAGAGCCATTGTAACAGGGGTAAGGTGTTAAAGGTGTTAAAATCTCATTGAGGTTTTAATTTGCATTTCCCTGATGCTTAATGATGTTGAGAATTTTTTATATGTTTATTGGACATTTGTCTACCTTCTTTTAAAAAGCTTCTGTTCATGTCTCTTGCCCACATTTTAATGGAGTTTTTTTTTTTTTTTTTCTTGCTGACTTGCTTGAGTTCTTTGTAGATTCTGGATATTAGACCTTTATCAGATGCATAACTTGAGAATATTTTCTCCCATTCTGTAGGTTGTCTATTTACTCTGTTTAACATTTCCTTAGCTGCAGAAACTATTTAGTTTAATCAGATACCATTTATTTATTTTCATTGTTGCTGTGATTGCCATTGGGGTCCCAGTCATAAATTCTTTGCCTAGGCTGATATTTAGAAGAGTTTTTCCTACAGTTTCCTCTAGAATTCTTATGGCTTCATGCCTTATATTTAAGTATTTTATTCATCTTGAATTAATTTTTGTGAATGGTGAGAGATAAGGGTCCTGTTTCATTCTTCTGCATGTGGCTATCTAGTTTTCCCAGCACCATTTATTGTATAGGGCTTCTTTTCTATAGCGTGCATTATTGCCTGCTTTGTCAAAGATCAGTTGGCTGTAGGTAGATGGTTTTATATCTGGATTCTCTGTTTTTTTCTGTTGGTCTATGTCTCTGTTTTTGTACCAATGCCATGCTGTTTTGGTTACTATGGCCAGGATAGTTTGAAATCTGGTAATGTGTTGCCTCCAGATTTGTTATTTTTACTTAAGATTTCTTTGGCTACTTGGACTCTTTTCTGGTCCCCAAAAAAGTAGGGAATTAATTTTTTTAGATCTGTGAAATATGACAGATGTGATATTGCTGTGAATTGCTCCTTTTACCATTATATAATGACCTCTTTATCTTTCTTTACTTTTGTTGATTTAAAGTCAATTTTATCTGATATGAGAATGGCTATGCCTGCTCTCCTTTGGTTTCCATTTGGATGGAATATTTTTTCCCATCCTTTCACTTTGAGTCTGTGTGCATCTTTGTGGTTTAGATGTGTCTCCTGGAGACAGCAGATACTTGGGTATCATTTTTTTATCCATTCAGCTAACCTATGTCCTTTCAGTGGAGCATTCAGACTGTTTACATCAAGTGGTAGTATTGATAAGTGGGATGCTGTTCTGTTCAACATGTTAGGTAGTACCTTCTTTCTTTGTTTTCCCTCTTGTGCTATTGCTTCATAGGAGTTGTGAGCTTTAGATTTTTTGGGTGATTTTACACTGGTGGGTATCTGTTGTGCTGATTAGTGTATAATGCCATTTTGAATATTTCCTGCAGGGCAGGTCTGGTCACGACAAATTCCCTGAGGGTTTGCTTGTATGGAAAAGACTTTATGTCTTCACGAAATGTGAAAATTCGTTTTGTAGGACAGAGATTCTAGGCTGGCAGTTGTTATGTTTAAGAAGATTGAAGATGGGACACTACTTCTTTCTGGCTTGTAAGGTTTCTGCTGAGAAGTCTGCTGTTAGCCTGATAGGTTTTCCTTTCTATGTCAGTTGTTGCTTACATCTAGCTGTTTGTAGAATTTTCTCCTTCATTTTGACTTTGGCCAGGTTGATTACTATGTCTTTGAGATGTTCTGTTTGCTATGAATCTTCCCAGAGTTTGATGACCATTTGTATTTGGATGTCTGGATCTCTGGAGATACCAGGGAGGTTTTCCTTAACAATTCCCTTAAATAGATTTTCCCTGCTTTCAGCTGTTTCTTCTCCCTCAGGGATACCTATAATTTCTATGTTAGTTCACTTTGCATAGTCCCATATCTCTCTAAGTGATTGCTCCACCTTTGTTCTGTTGTTCTCTTCTCTGCCTCTTTACACAACTGGGTTAGCTCAAGAGCCTTGTTTTCAAGCTCTGAGGTTCTTTCTTTATCTTGATTTAGTCTATTGCTGATGCTTTTTGCTGTGTTTTAAAGTTCCCTAAATGACCCTTTACTTTCTTTAAGTTAGTTCTATTATGTCTTTTCTTATGTTATCTAGCTCTTTAGTGACTTTTTCATTAATTCCTTAAAGTTTTTTGGCTTTCCTATTGGTTTTCAACTTTCTCTTTTTTTTTTTTTTTTTTTTTGAGACAGAGTCTCACCCTGTTGCCCGGGCTAGAGTGAGTGCCGTGGCGTCAGCTTAGCTCACAGCAACCTCAAACTCCTGGGCTCAAGCGATCCTTCTGCCTCAGCCTCCCGAGTAGCTGGGACTACAGGCATGCGCCACCATGCCCGGCTAATTTTTTCTATATGTATTTTTAGCTGTCCATATAATTTCTTTCTATTTTTAGTAGAGACGGGGTCTTGCTCTTGCTCAGGCTGGTCTCGAACTCCTGAGCTCAAACAATTCACCTGCCTCGGCCTCCTGGAGTGCTAGGATTACAGGCGTGAGCCACCGCGCCCGGCCGGTTTTCAACTTTCTCTTCAATTTCATTCATCTTACTTTCCATCCATATTCTGAATTCTGTTTCTGTTATTTTAGCAATTTCTTATGGATGGAGTCCACTACTGTATCTCCATCGTGATCCCTTGGGGGTGTCAAGCTAGTTTGTTTTTTCATGTTGCTAGGGTTCTTTTCCTGTTTTTTTTTTGTTTTTTTTTTCTCATCTGGCTCCTCTTCTCTCACCTCTGGGTTAATAGAATTGCAGGAAACTTGTTCTCCTTTGCTGGAAACTCTCCTGTTTAGTTAGGGGAGGAGGAGGAGCCTCAATGGAGATTTTGTGACCTACTTTGGAATGTTGACCAATCAGGGGATGGGCAGGTTCAATGAGAGCCTGTAGAACAGCTGTTCTGTTTTGACCCATTCTCCTGTGTTTGCTTTAGTTTGAGTTAGTGCTGGATGATCTTCAGGTGTGGTGAAGAGTTGTTCCACAGCTCATTGTTGGGAGTTTTAGTTGGGGGCTGGATGCAACCCTCTCCACCGTGGCTGCTCTGACTGGGGTCATGCAATGGAGGTGACAGTTGCAGCTAGGTGAGTCTATTTAGGTAATGGTCATGGGTGATTGAGCTCTGGACATTTGCATGAACCAGGTCCAAAAGTAATATCTGCTCAGGGTGGGGGGTTCTGGGTAAAGCATTGGCTCTTCAGCAGGTTCCACCAGCCCAGTGGCAGTAGTGGAGACTCAGAGGTAGTGTCTTGGGGCCTAGGCTGAACTCTGCAAACTTGAGGGTGGTGTTGCAGGCCCAGTGAGGGCCCAGAAGCTACAGGGGCAGAGCCTCAGACTCAGGCACAGCAAGAGCGTCAAAGCTGACTCTTGGGATTGCTCAGGCAGAGCTGCATCAATGGAGGGCTGCTCACCAGTGTGGAGACTGCTGGTGCCCAGTCGTGCAGGCACAGGCAGGAGGTTGGCTCAGCAGCTTCAAGACTGCGGAGGTGGGCTGGAATTGCTGGTTGGCTGAGGTTCTTCCACACTCTACCTAGGTCCAGCTGAGGCAGTCACCCAAGGCTTCCCATGTGGTGCCCGTGGCATCTGAGGCTCCTCTGCTCAGATCCCACACAGGGGAAGAGGGGTGCTTGGCCCCCAGTCTCAGGGCACAGCACAGGGGAGCATCTGTTCTGTCTGCTCCCTTGCCAGCCTGGGGTGGGTGATGCAAAGGCTACTGCTGGAAAGCTGAGTCCCAAGCAGATCTGGTGCCATGTACCAGAGCAATCATGATGGCATCAGCTGCAGAAACCAGAGATTGGCAGCCTGCAGACCTCTGCTGCACCTGGTGAAATGTCTCTGCACAGACTCTGAGCAGCTCCCCTATCAGCCCAGAGGTCTGTAGTGGTGGACAAAGACCCTTCACAGCTTTAACCGCCTGCAACTTTTATTCCTCTCCTACAAAGTGGTGACCCCTCGGGCTGCTTCTATTCTGCTGTCTTCCCCCACCCCCAGCTGTGTGAATTGTATTGGGACCTCCATCTTAACCTCTGAGATGATGGGTGGTGTTTGTGAGTAAGAATCAGTAACGCCCTGTTTGATTGAGCCAGTATGTGCTGAAATAGTCTATACAGTTGTTCTCTCCATCAGAAATTGGTGTTTGTAGGAAAGATCCAACTGTAAAGTTGTTCTTTGGTGCCTGTAATCAGCTCTAGCCCCCCAGAAGAAGCGCTTGAATGTCCCAGGCAGGGCGAGGGGCTCCCTGAATCTCCCAAGGGATTGCTTGCTCTCCGCCACAGCAAAGGTGGAGGGGTGAGGCTGGGTGAAGCTAGGTTAGGTGAGCCTGCCTTGAGGCACTGCAGATGTAAGTCCTGGAACTGTCCTCGCAAGGATTGAAGGTCAGCTCCCAAGCTGCTGGGGAGGGGCACTGGAAGAGGGCTGAAGTGGCCCCACCAAAACGGAAAGTCTGCTTGTGGGGAAGGGGCAGTCTGCAATTTACCAACTGACTATTGGGAGTAAATTTTGCCCCCATCTCTCTTCCCCTGCCTTGAGAGACTCCTTCCAGTGTCTGGTTGTAAATGGGCACCCGAATTCACCATGCTCACCAGTGATGGCACCTCAGGCTGTGAACCACCCTGCCCATGGACCCACCTCAGTCCGAAGGTGTGGTTTTCCAGCAAGGGGATGGTGCTCCACCAGTTTGCTGTGGCTTGGGCCCACAGTGCACTCTCCTGTCTGTCCTGCCCACGTGGGCCCCTTTAGCTCTCAGTTCTCCCCTCTGTGCCCCTAAGCATCCTGATCAAGTCCTGGGGCTATAGAATCCAGCTAGCCACCTGTCTTGCTGGCAGGTGTCTCCGGGGAGTGTCCGCGGTCAGGGATCTTCCAAACTGAGCACTCCTGAGTCCACTATAGGTCCTCACGGGGAAAGGTGTGGGCCTCTCTCCCTGTGGAAACCTCAGACTGGAGGGCACATCAGCAAAGCACAGGGGGCCACTTTTAAAAGTCTCAGTTAAATGGTCCCCCTCAGCTGCAGCAGGTGGGGAAGAAGTAGGGAGAGGAAGAGTCTGACTGGAAGACAGCCAGCCCTCCAGTTCTTCCAGACTCTCCCTGGAAGGAAGACTGTAGGAAATGTTCAAGCTCTGGGATCACACAAGTTCTCCAGGGCCCACCTCAATCTGGACTGCAGTTGGGAACTGTCTGTGTGTGAACAGGTGATGTGAAAACTGAAGGGCTGGAGCTCCCTGGGACAGAGAACAGGGCAGTATGGGTGGAGAAGCAATATGGCATCTGCCATCTTGGCTCGTGGCTATGGCCATGGGGGCTGACCCCCAAAGCAGCTGGAAGCCCAGTGTTTTATTTTTGAGAGGGTCCCAGTTTAGTGGTTGAAGCAGCATTTGGGCTTGGGGGGGGTGGAAAAGCTCCTGAGTAACTTGGCAGCCTGCTGACCACCGAAGGTGTGTGGGAAGGAGAAATGAAACCCCCACCTACTACCATCAGCTACTCTGATGTAGATCTCTGTTGGTATCTTTTTATTCTTATTCTACTTTGCAATTTCTTTCCGTGAAGTCTCCAGCAGGCTCTGGAACTTTTACTCCCAAACTACACCTGAGCTGTACCCATTCCCCTTTCTCCTCTATCTGAAACCCTTCCATCCTTCAGGGACAACATGGCAACCGATGTCTCTAGTCATCCATCTTTTTAAAAATCTTATTTGTTTATCTTAAATGATAGAATAATTGAGAATTTTGATCAAAGGACCTGTGTGTATATACTATGAATTTTTTTTGCCAACTTTCTAGCTTAGTACTCTTTTTCTTTGGCAATAGAAGCCTTACCTATGGGTGCTTTGTAAATAACCACTGTCAGTAAAACAAGAATATATTTTAAAGGACTTATTGTGGAGGAAAGGGTTTATAACATACACTGATAAGTTACATCAAGAAAAGCCATGCAGTCTAGGCCATGGAAAACATGTCAAACATACATGTATTTTTTTGGAAGTAGCAGAGTTAGCTTAAGCAAGGGAAAGGATTTATTATAAAAATCTGGAGCTATCTCCTAGAACTCAGGGACATAAAAGCACCTAGGCTGCAGGAATGTCTACCTCTGAAACCTGCACAATCAATTCAGAAATGGATAGCAGGTGAGAGTACAGGTGGCTCGGTGTGGATCTACCAGCATTATGAGAAAAACACTGATGAACAAATAAACTGTAAATGTAAGACCCCTGGATTTGAGTCCATTCTGAGTCTTCCTACATGAAAAACATTAAAAACAAATGACATTTACATTTTTATTTCCCTAAGCATACTTCTATA
This sequence comes from Varecia variegata, assembly GCA_028533085.1. Lineage (NCBI taxonomy): Eukaryota > Metazoa > Chordata > Mammalia > Primates > Lemuridae > Varecia > Varecia variegata. The sequence goes on from CM052445.1 coordinate 15,054,325, forward strand.
TTTTTTTCCTCTGAAGAACATTTTGCTTAAAATAAAATTTTATTACTTGCGCATGGCTTCCTGCAGCAAGGACTGTCAAATCTTGAAGTGCAATTATTTATTTGTTTATTTTTAGCAGTGTGACCTATTGTAGTAGGAGTCTGTTCACACGTTTTTAACAAAAACACCCCACCCTAAGGGTTTCTCCTATCTACATGGCTCAAAACAAAATGAATTTATAGTTAAGTGGGAATTTCTGATTGTCTATAGAGTCAAAATGGTTAATTCAAAATTCTAAACAGAAATAGTAAAGTGAATTTTCAGCCTAAATTGCTTGATTGATTTACCTTGTCTAAATTGATCAAGGTTGCTTCTTACAGGCACAATTTCTAGCGTTTGGTGAAATGGACACACGTCCTTGTTTCCACCAAGTTCATACATTACAGTTGAAAATTGTATGCCTGTCTAGGGACTCCTCTTTAGAGTTCTCTATTCTTAAACTGTTTCTTTAGGATTTCTTAGGGAAAGAGCTCTGACCAATTCATGATTTTCCTTATGAATCAGAAGAATTTATGAATTTCCACATCATTCCTTCATTCGACAAATGATTTTTGACGGCTTACTCTGTTCCAGGCCTGGTTTGAGGGACTTAGGATATATCAGTGGATAAAACAAATAAAAATATGGAACTTACATTCTAGTGGGGGAAGAGAGATACAAACATTACAAATAATAATAATAATGATAAATCACATATTATATTGGAAGGTGGTAAGTGCTGTGGAAAGAAAAATAGAACAAGAGAAAGAGGGTTGGAAGTGTGTTGGGGGGAGTTTAGGTTCCAGTTTAATATCGAATGGTCTGTGTAGAGTTCATTGAGCAGATAACATTTGGAGAAAAAGCTTGCAGAAGTTGACAAAGTTAGAGACACGGAGGGAACAGGGTTCCCAGGCAGAGAGGACAGTGAGTGCAAAGGTCCTGGGGTGCGTGTGGCAGCCAGGAGTCCTGTGTGGCTGCAGTGGAGTGAGCCAGTGGCAGTGCAGGAGTCAGAGAAGGAGGGGGATTGAGGTCAGTTTCTGAGGGGCCTTTAGAGTGGTTTTTGTTGACTCCACGTTCCCTCCAAATTTGTATGCTGAAGTCCTAATCCCTAGTACCTCAGAGTGTGACCTTATTTGGAAATAGGGTCATTGCAGATGTAATTAGTTAAAATGAGGTCATGCTGGAGTGGGCCTCTAATGTAATATGACTGATGTCTTTATGAAAACAGGAAATCTGGACCCAGACACACACAGGGAGAACGCCACGTGAAGGTGAAGTCAAAGATTGGGATGATGCTTCTACAAGGTAAGGGATGCCCATGATGGCCAGCTAACCACCGGCAGCTGGGAGAGAGCCATGGCTCAGATTCTCCTCTGCAGCCCTCAGAAGGAAACAACGATGTTGATGCCTTAATCTTGGACTTTTAGCCTTTAGAACTGTGAGGCAATAAATTTCTATTAAGCCACCCAATTTCTGTGGCACTTCGTTATGGCAGCCCTGGCAGACTAATACATAGGGAATTGTAAGGATTTTTTGACTTTTACGCTGGTGAGACGGCAGGCATTGCAGGGTTTTCGGCTAAGGCAGAATATGATCTGATCTCTACTTTAAAAAGATATTTCTGGATGGCATGTGGGGAATACACTGTCAAGGAGCAGAGGTGCAATCTTGAGTCATATATACAGGCCAGAGATGATGGGGGTCCTGACCTGTGTGGCAGCATTGGATGGGTGAGGAGTGGTTGGCTTCTCGGTTATGGTGAAGGCAGAGATGACGGGATTTCTGGATGAACTGGATGTGGAGTATGAGCGAAAGAGGCATCAGGCATGAATATAAGGTGTTGGACTTGATATACTTGAAATGCATTGAACACTTCCTCATTCACTGGCGTGGGGGAGGCTCTGGCTGGAGGTTTTTATTTAGTTTTAGTGGGAGGAGGTCAGAGTTTCCGTTTTGGACATGTGAAGTGTGAGCTTTCTAATGACAGCGAAATGAAAGTATTATTAAATAGCAGCACAAAATGAATTCATATCCCTTTAATGGCCCTGAAAGCTGCCAACAGAGATAAAATCCATCAAAATGTGGATACATAGAATACAGAGATCTTAGGCCGACACAATAAAAATGAAGAGTTAAATACACATAAAGATGCTGTCATGCTGCAAAATAGGTTTTAATTAGAAGTTTCAAAAAAACACTTCTGTTCTCAAGGCCTCTTCACTTCTTTCCATAACATGCATTATTCATGCTGTGTGTGTACCGAATGGGTGGAAGGGGCCCCGCAGAGGAGCCAGTCGTGAGCAGTCTGCCTGCCGTGCTCTTTCTGTGCTATGACCCATGACTTTGCCTAGTGCGCTCCCTTCTAAGATTCCTGCATATTTCGTGCTGTGGCCTGGCTTACTTCTCTGATCAGCTGCAATTAATTATGCTGACTATTCTTGTTTATTGCTCCCTCCCTCCCGAAGAAATCAATATCCATGACCACTAGTCTCCAGATTATTTTGATGAGGCATTTTAGAGTGCACTAGAACGCAAATGAAAAGTGATCCCAGGCCCGATACTTTCAGAATTAATGGGCTTTTAAACGTTGTTTATTTTGATTTTTTAGAAACAGTAACATTCAAGACAAACTCTAACAGCCAGCAGCACTTTTATTGGGTATTTTGAGAGCTGTTTTCTTGTGGGTGATGGCGGAGGCAGCAGTCGGGAGGTAGCTGGAAGGCTGGTGGCCCACAGAGCTTTGGATGTGGCAGGCAGCCAGCTGGGGTGGAGGCTGCAGGGCGTGGGTGTGCGGGGAAGCTGTGAGGGGAGGGAGGTGTGAGGAACAAGTGGAGATGGTAGAAAATGTTCTAGAAGGCAGAAGAGGCAAGCGAGGAGGCGGGAAGCAAAGGCTGAGGGAGAGCATCTTGCATAGTTAATGGTTGTATGACAATATGGTTGAGAGCCCATTTGGTTCATGGGTCTAAAAATGACACAAGGAAGATTATTTCATGATGCAGTGAGTGCGGCAGTCCCTATTTTAACACCTCGCAGGTGCTAGGCACAGTGTGAGGCCCTTTTCGTGGGTACTCACCCTTGTCAGGGCAGCCTGACACGAATCTCCCCATGCTATTGATTTCACGTGCTTTGGGCACACAGACTCTGCCCGTCTTTGCCCCAACCGCTTCCAGAACTTCTGGGGAAAAAAATGAAATAAAGTACAGAGATGCACTTACGACAGTTATCTGACTGTAGATTTAGCTACTGCCTGGAAGTCTCATAGAACAAACATCAGTTTCAGACAGAAACAAAAATTCCTAGGTCACAGAATTCCCGGTCCGTATTCTTTCTTTTGCTTCATCCACACTTCTGAAGAGTTGGGGGTGGTGGTGGTGGGAAGCGCTTTCTCAGCTGACTCAGCTCAGGATCACAACTGTAGAAGGAGAACTCATTTCTGTTCCTTTCAGAAGTAAGTGACTTCCTTACCTGAGGCACATCCTCAGTTGCTACCCGGATCCCTGAGACATTCTAAAATCCTCCTAGTGAAAAGAATCCTTAAAATCTAACAGTGAAGGGCAGAGAGAGACGCTAGCTTCTTTTCTCTGTGCTGTAGGAACTTTTCTTTCACATGCCATTTTTCTCTCTTGTGTTCTGTTGATTTTATCTTTCTTGGACATAAGTGCTTGAATTCTTCCTAAGAATCTCCCTTCATGGGCAGAGCTTGAATTCTCCACTTCTTCCATGGCAAATTCCGGTCCCCTCATTGACTTCATATGGCTGCCCTATAAAGTATGTGAGATTAGGTCCTTTTTACAGATAAGGAGACTGCAGTTCAGAGAGGTAATTTGGCCAAGGCAACAGAGTAAATAATTAGCTGGGGTCTGAGCCAGGTTAGCCCAAATTCCAGTTCCCAAATCTCAGATTTACCCACCACGTTGTAGGAACTGCCAAGCAGACTAGGGTCCGGGAGGGTATAAGCAGAGGAAATTCATGTAAATAGATAGAAGTGCCCAGAAAGGCTGGGAACTCAGCCTGGTCCAGAGAGGCCATGATGTATAGGGTAGCAGTATTGTAAATGAGCAAGTCAGTCAGTCTGGGATGAAGCTAGAGATTTTTATGTTAGGGACACATATATGCACATGGGTATTACAGTGACACTCAGACCCATTGCTCAAGCATGCGGTTGACTCACATGGTGTGATTTCAGAGGCTTTGGGGACACATTCCTCTGCTCCCTGCCCAAATATCTCTTTTATAGACCTCTTTCTGAGATAGAATTTCAATCCCTCAAAACCCACTCCTTTAGGTTTTTAAGAAATTATGTTGTATTAAAGTGTATGTGGCTTTTTTGAACTATAGCATATTAAATATTCTCAGCTACTCAACATTTTCACTCATTTATTCACTTACTGATTCCTTCATAACATGTTAGACCCAATCTTTCCGTTAGCTGGAAAGATATAAAAAGACAGTCACAATAGCTCCTGACCTCAAGGTTTGTTTCTAGTTGTGGAAATACACTATTAAATACTTGGAAAAAATATGCTTTGATAGAAAATTGTGCAGGAACTGTGGTCATGTACTCATTGCCCTCTATAAATAGTTGTTGAATGACCAGGAGAATTAGACAATCTTTCCTGGATGATGCAAAAAAAAAAAAAAAAGAGCTTTTTTTTGTTTTTTTAAGAATAAGAAAAGCAAAGTAGTTTATTTTACCTTCACTTATTCCTCCTCTAACACTCTTTTTTTTTCTTTGTGTAGATTCAAGTTTCTGATGTACATGATTTTCCTTCCTTCTGAAGAATTTTTTTTTTTATTTCAAAGAATTACAGGAGTACAAATGTTTTGGATACATGGATTGCTTTTGTAATGTTTGTGTCAGGGTTTAAAGTGTGCCCATCACCCAGATAGTGTTCATTGTACCCATTAGGTAGGTTTTGCCCATCCCCTCCTCCCTCTCCTCCCTGCTTGATTTCCATTGACTTTCACTTTCCTCTATGCACATGTGTGCTCATTGGTTAGTTCCAATTTAATAGTGAGTCCATGTGGTGTTTGCTTTTCCATTCCTTAGATACTTCACTTAGGATAATGGTATCCAGTTCAATCCAAGTTGTCGCAAAAGGCATTAAGTGATCCTTCTTCACGGCTGAGTAGTATTGCATGGTATACATATACCACATTTTATTAATTCACTCATGAATTGATGGGCATTTGGGTTGATTACAAATCTTTGCAATTGTGAATTGTGCTACAATAATCATTTGAGTGCAGGTGTCTTTTTGATAAAATGACTTTTTCCTTTGGGTAAATACCCAATAGTGTGACTGCTCGATCAAATGGTAGGTCTACTATTAGTTCTTTGAGGAATCTCCATACTGTTTTCCATAGAAGCTGTACTAATTTGCAGTCCCACCAACTGTGTATAAACATTCCTTTCTCTCTGCATCCATGCCAGCATCTGTTGTTTTTGGACTTTTTAATATAAGCCATTGTGACTAGGGTAAGGTGGTGTCTTATTTTGATTTTAATTTGCATTTCCTTGATGATTAGTGACATTGAACAGTTTTTCATATGTTTATTCGCCATTTATCTTCTTTTGAGAAGTTTCTGTTCATGTCTTTTGTCCACTTTTTAATGGAGTTGTCTGAGTTTTTCTTTCTGATTTGCTTGAGTTCTTCGTAGATGCTAGTTATTAGTCCTTTATCAGATGTATAGCTTGTGAATATTTTCTCCCATTCTGTAGGTTATCTATTTGCTCTGTTGATTATTTCCTTGGCTTGCAGAAGTTTTTTAATTTAATCAAGTCCCATTTATTTAGTTTTGTTGTTGCTGTGATTGCCATTGGGGTCTTTTTCATAAATTCTTTGCCTAGACCTATATCTAAAAGAGCTTTTCCAACATTGTCTTCTAGAATTTTTATGGTTTCATGCCTTACATTTAATTTCTTTATCCATCTAAAATTAATTTTTGTGAGTGGTAAGAGATATGGATTCTGCTTCATTCTTTTGCATCTGGCTATCCAATTTTCCCAGCACCATTTATTGAATAGGGATTCTTTTCCCAAGTGTATATTGTCTGCTTTGTCAAAGGTCAGGCTATATGCAAATGGTTTTATATATGGGTTTTATGTTCCATTAGTCTAAGTCTCTATTTTTGTGCCAATATCATGCTGTTTTGGTTACTATAGCCTTGTAGTATAGTTTGAAGTCTGGTAATGTGATGTCTCCTGATTTGTTCCTTTTGCTTAAGATTGCTTTGGCTTCAGGCTCTTTTCTGGTTCCAAACAAAGTGTAGAGTTATTTTTTCTAGATCTGTGAAATATGACATTTGTATTTTGATGGGGATTACTTTGAATCTGTAAATCACTTTGGTAGTATGGACATTTTAACAAACTCCCAAGATTTGATCAGGAACAAATAGAACTTCTGAACAGACCAATAATGATCAACAAGATTGAAGCAGCAATGAAAAATCTTCCAACAACAACAAAAAAAGTCCTAGACCAGATGAATGTACAGCTGAATTGTATCAGACCTGCAAAGAGTTGGTACCTATTCTGCAGAAATTATTTCATAACATCAAGAAGGAGTAATCCTCCCCAACTCATTCTACGATGCCAGTATCACCTTGATACCAAAGCCAGGAAAGGATACAACAAAAAAAGAAAACCACAGACCAATATCCCTTATGACTATAGATGCAAAATCCTCAATAAAATACTAGCAAAGTGAATTCAACAGCACATCAAGAAAAATAATCCACCATGACCAAGTGGGCTTCATCCCAGGGATGTCAGGCTTGTTCAACATATGTAAATCAATAAATGTGATTCACCACATAAACAGAAGCACCTTCCTTGGAGAACAAATGGTATATTAGAGCAAACAATTAATTGAATGCAAATAGAATGTAACGTGACAGCAAGAAGTGGCCGGAGACAGACTAAAAAGGTAGCTAAAAGCCTGGTCATGGAAGATGCAAGACCTTAAATCAAATACATTTTAGAATCCAAAGTAAAAATATAAGAGAGGCCTTACTCAAGACTGTGTTGGTTGTTCTACCTTGATAGGAAGTCTAATAATAGCTTACACTTGGTGAATGCCACTTGCCAGACATTGTTCTAAGCATTCCTAGGCCTTCATTTATTTGATCATCACAAAATTTCTATAAATTAGATAATAATATTATTTTTATTTTATATATGGGGAAACTGAGGCATGGAGGAGTTAAGTAACTTACCCAAGGTCACTAAGCTTAGAAGTGGTGGATTTGTGATATGAACTACAGGGATTTAGTCTCAAAACTGAATGTCCTTGACTTTAGTGCTGCCATAGATAACCTAGTTTTTGTTCCTGTGTATACTTATTTACTTTTTATTGCTTTCCTTCTAAGTTACAGCTCTTTAAGGCCAAGAGTCATGTGTCCTTGGTGGCAGCAGCCAGGGCAGCACCGCACAGACAATGATGTACACTTTGTGCCATCTGCGTGGCTGATTGATGCTCTTTTTGGTTTTATTTGTCACAAGACTGCTGTAAGGGAGTGACCTGAGTTTCACTAAAGAGAAATCTGGGGATAATAAAGGAAAGCTTTGCAAACAACAGGGCAACTTTCCTGCAGCAAGTAACAGCCTTTACGATGTGTTTAGTCAGCTATTGGTATATGGTTTCAGGATTGATAAAGAAGTCATTTTGATGGAAGGCATGCCTTCATCGGCCATATTTCACATCCGAGTTTCAGAACATGAGTGAATGTTGACACTCATAGCTGGAAATGAAGGGAAGAATTAATGCTTTCATTTAAATTTTATCTACATTTAAATACTTTAATAAAATTTTCAAAAAATTTAAATGTATAGAAGCAAAATTCTTCTAAGGTTCTTCTGGGTAGAAGGCTGGGAAGAAGCCAGGAAGAAGGAAAGAGATGTTAAAAATTAGGATGAGTAGGTAATTTGGGCAAATAGAGTCATATTTCATTTCTCTGAAAGGCATAATGGATCTGCAACTGCAACAAAATGTTCACGAGTTTATAGAAATAATCAAATGAGCATACATAAGCATACCACCCATATGATCTTTTTAAAAAATTTTTATTTTAATTATTATGGATACCTAATAGTTATGTATCTTTATAGGGTACATATGATATTTTGATACAAGCATACAATGTGAATTAATCAAATCAGGGTAATTGGAGTATCCGTCACCTCAGGCCTTAACATTCTTTGTGTTAGGAACATTGCAATTACACTCTTAGTTATTTTAAATTATACCATTTGTTCTACAATTGAAGTTATAGGAAAATGTGAGAGAATGTTTTGTGATTTCAGTCTTTTAAGAACCCCTAACACTCTGCTTGTGAAAACCTCATTCCTCTTCATAGCTACAAGGATCGTCTATCTATTCTCACAGCAATATCAAACATAATTTTGCAGCCAATGGGAGGAATAACAGCACCATTTTAATCAAAGGAAAATAGGATCACAGTGTCGATAGACACTATGTTCCGTTCTACCTAGTCAGTCAAGGACAGCAACAGGAACAGATAGTAGGATTCCTGCCAGCCTCCCAGGCGCTCTGTGCTAGGAGCCATCAGATGGTGGCTGTGCAAACCAGGAGGACCTGTCCTCTTGGAGCTGTGGCCTTTTCAAGTCTAACTAGAATGCAGAGGTCAGGCCCACGGAATCATAGCACATTTGACCAATTTCATCGTCCTCCTGACATCACCTCGTGATATCACTATGGGCAAATGTTCTGCCCCCTTCATGCAGAAATCATAGGAGAAAACTTAGATGCATACGCATGTGTACGCGTGCACACACACAAACGCACACATACACACCGAGCGGCCCTCAAGCACTGTTACAGTAGAGTCTCAGATCTCCTTCCTGCTTACCCAGCCTCCACAATCACCACAATACAAATGACTGCAGAGTCAGGATCAAGGCAACTTGTCTCCTTAGAAGTATCTATCCTGACATTGCATGATCTGCAGAATGGATAGCTGCATTGCAAAATTCCAAACATTGCCAGCCCCCCAGCCTTGCAGGTGTCTGCTGTTACATCTTAACATCTATTAGTCCTTCTCTCATCTTACTCCAAATACTAAGAATCCCAGTTTATATGTGTTTCATAGAGCAGGGAAAATGCCACCCTTTTTTGTATGCCTTTTCTTTAACATCTTTGAGTATAATAAACATACAATAAACTGCATGTTAGATACATATAATTTGAAATGTTTTGATAGATATATACATGTGGTTAGCAAACCACATATTCCTCACTCTCCAAAATTCCTCATGCCTAACTCTCTTACACATCCCCCATCCCAAGGCAGCAACTGATCTACTTTCTGTTGTTATGAATTATCTTGCATTTTTTAGAATTTGTATAAATGGAATTACACACTATGCATTCTTTTTGAGGAGTGGTGGGTCTGGCTTCTTTTGCTCAGACATTCTAGTAAGGACATAGTATTATCTTATTGTGGTTCTCATCTGAATTTCCCTAATGGCTAAAGATATTGAACCTATGCTTTTTTGTCATTGATGTGTATTCTTGAGTAAAATGCCTATGCAAATCATTTGTCCATTTTGTAATTGGGTAGTTTATTTTCTTATTATTGAGTTTTGAAAGTTCTCTTTATTTTCTGAATACAAGTCCTTTTACAGACATGCAAATATTGTCTCTCAGTATGTAGTTTATCTTTTGTTTGTTTGTTTGTTTGTTTTTATTTCAGCATATCATGGGGGTATAAATGTTTATGTTACATTATTGCCTTTGCCCAGCCTGAGTCAGAGCTTCAAGCCTGTCCATCCCCCAGACGGTGCTCACTGCACCCATTAGGTGTGTATATACCCATCCCCTCCGCCCCCCTCCATCTGCCCAACACCTGATGAATGTTATTACTATATGTACATTTAAGTGTTGACCTTTCCATTCTGTGAACAGTGTCTTGAGAAGAATGGAAGTTTTTAATTTTGATGAAGTCCAATTTATCAATTTTTAAAATTTACATTTTTGATGTTGTATCTAAGAAATCTTTGCTTACACCAAAGTCAAAAAACTTGTCTTGTATTTTCTCCTCAAAGTTTTATAATTTTAGATGTGGAGTCTGTGGTCCATTTGGTGTTGATTTTAGTAGATTGTACAAGATGTGGACTAATTTATTTTTTTCTTTTTTTTCCTTAACCTTATGCCAGAGGCAGTTATTAGCTTCATGTTACAAGAAAAACAACATACCTCTTCTTGCACTTCCATTTAATGTTAGAAAGTGCTAGTCAGCAAATACAAGAATAAGGCAGTGGGGAATTCCTTTTGGGAAAAGTGGCAAATCCCTGGTTGTCATAGAGATGGAGGAATTGGACAGATTTTAAAGCCTTTTGTCATTCAGGTTAGTTCATCTTAATTCTGTTGGTTAAAAGCCTCCTCATAATTAACTGAACTCAAATTTTGTTTCAACATTAAGGACTTAGAACTCTAAAATATTAATAAGACACATAGGATTAGGGAGACAGAGGACCAGATTAGATCTGGGAAATTTACCTACTCAGGTGTCCAAAAAGGCAGGTTTAAATTTTAAGTTGCTTTTTGCAGAAGCAAATCTAGGTCATGTTAAAGGTAAAATGTTAGATATTATTAAATATAGCACATTTTAAAGTTTCTAGACCAGTAATAATTGTATATCAAGCAAACAATGAGCAAATAATTACAGAGCTTCAAATATGTACCTGGGGCTGCTACCCCGAGAAGGAAAAATGATTAAGTATGTATTGAAAATGGAAATATGGTCATATTACATGAGTGTGTGTGGGTGTATAAGATGTGACACGGAGCTTCTGGAAGGTGGTGAAAGTCATAAATCAAAGATGTCCTATGGGTTTTTAAAAATGAAAAGTTTTTTTTTTTTTAATATGGAAAATTTCCTCAGGCTAATTGTGGTAACCTGGAGTTCTTCCCTCAAGATCGCATCATACTCAAAATGTCTCCCAGTAATTGTCTTCCTATATTGGAAATTCCCAATAGAATTTAATTTAAATGAAAAACATGGGACATTTAAAATCAAAAAAGAGTTTCTTGTGTGAAACCAAATAAAGTAGTAGATATTTTGATGCTTACTTGGAATAAGTTGATGGATAATTCTTCTGAATGTGCTTCCCTAGTTTGTTTGGATCCACTTAAATACAGGTCAGGGAGAGGAATAAAAGATTGTAACCATGATGTCTAAATTAATAGCACAATTAACTGCATTATTATAAAATAGATACGGGTATAACTGCCCTGGTAGAAGTAAAGACAGGGGGTCCTTGCCTCCTCCTCCTCCTCCCTGAAGATGGTTTGTGAGACGTATCCAAAAAGCCCCCGTTGCTGAACAGAGATGGAAAACAGCAGCCCCCAGGCTACCATGCAATGCCAGGTTATACGCAGATAGCTTTCAAACCAACAATCTCTCTAAAGACAGTCAAGGAATTGACTTTAACATCATTAAGAAGTTTTCGACTTTATTCTTACCTGGGAAACTTATAACATTACCAAACTTTTCTGCTATTAAAACCCAAGATTCCTGAGGCAGATTTTAGCCTTGATAACTACATTGTCTGCATATAACCATGCTTTAAACTACATCCCTATAAAAGGAGAAAGTCAAGAGAAAAGGGTGAGAGATACCTGAATATAGCTTAATCAGAGAAAAAAGTGGAACAAATTTCAGGTAGGGGAGAAGGGGAGAGAATGTCTGGGAAATAGGAAATCTAGATTGTGGTGATCCTTGAATGCTGGGTTAGGGCGTTGAGAATCTAGACAGCTATTTTGCATGTCCAGACTCTTTCTGATATTTGTTCCCTGGTCATTGGAATAGTATTAATTGGATATTTGTTTGACTAATTCTGTGTTTGTAGTCTTTGAATTTAGGACGTATAGATGAGCCAAGTCTATATTTTAAAGGATGCTACATTTGACAATGAATAAATCCACCCGTGGGCATTTACTATTTTGGATAATCATTGACAGAAAACCCTCCATAGTAGCATAAGCAAAGTGTCAGATCTGTTTGAGCCCGCCGGACGACACACTGGTAGGGGCACCACACTCACACACTGAGTTGTCCCACACCACCTATCTGTACTACCCCCCACCTTCTGGCCAAATTTCGTGTATCTGCCTCCTCCTGCTTGTGCCCAGCCCCTGATGCTGATGGCCAGATGGTTACTCCTGTCTTTATCATCTCAGCTTCTGGACAGCACGATTACCAACCGGGCCAGTGGGCCCATAGACAGGCCACTTCTGCCGGCCCTCTCATAAGGCAAACCCTGCAACCTTGCCCCTGCCCAATGAGCATGTCAGGCAGCTGCTGCTGGACGCAGCTAGGATTTGATGTCCTAATAAAGTTTACATTTAGCCAAAGACCACTGAAAATTGGAATATGGGAGGACAAGAGAATTAGTGTGCAGATGGCTAAAAACCATTTTTCATGACTTCAAAATCAGAACACAACCACTCCAAATCAAGGGTGTGCCTGTTTGACAGAGAGAGAGAGAGAAAGAGAGAGAGATTGATTCTGTAAATCAGGACTTAAGCCAATGTGGAGTTCCCAATATCTTAGCATATCCTTAACATATCTTAGCATATCCCAATATCTTAGCACATTGGGAACTCCACAATATACACAAAGCTTGAATTCCTGGCAGACTTCCTATCGTGAAGGTGCATAAGCCTCTGGGGACCTTTCTTACCTGCGTATGTGCTAAGTGCTGCCCTTCCCGCCTCCGCACACTTTCCCTGGCTGACTGCACATCTGTTCTGTCCCTCAGCTGCGAAGTTCACTGCCCCATGTTCCCCACAGGGAAGAGGAATAGCCTGGATATTATTGCTGGCCCATGGGAAGCAGCTGTGGCTGTTTAACAGATGGCTGGAGCCAACTTCCCGTTTAAATCCCAATGAGGGCATCAGGCACGCCCTCTTGGGGAAGTGTTAAAACTAACTTCCAGTATTTTATGTTTTCAAGTTGGCAGCCCTGAAAGCTTTATGACTTGCCCCACAGGAATCGGCTAGTGCCGGCCTGTTCTGCATGTACGCTATGGAGCCGGGCTTCTTCCCGCAATCGTTACTGTTACAAAAGCAATTACCAGAAATTAGGAGTGAGGTTGTCTGTGGAGGTGAGAAAACTACTGGCTGCATGCATATGTCTATGTGCTGATAACAGAGGCATAAGGAAAAAGGAAAACCACCACCCAAAAATACCCACCCCAGCTTCCTGAAAATACTTAGGGATGCTTACTTTTGTATTAGGCATGTTTCTCTATCAAAGCACAAATGACCTTTTAGCACAATACATTCAGCATAAAATCATTTACTAGATTCTTTCCTCAGGGACAAATGATGGAGAGAAGCACCCTCAATTTGTAGGTCAAGTTCTAAGAATGGTTTACATTTTTAGCACACTTTACCAATTATACAACTTTTTGCATATATTACCTCATTTGCTCCTCAGCACAATTATTTATGGCAAATGGGCAGGAATTATTATTTCTATTGTACAGATGAAGTGCCTGAGTTGAAAGATGTTAAGTGATTTAGTCCAAATCACAGTGAATAAAGAGCACAGATAAGATTCAGATCTGAGTCCTCTGACCCTAGAGCCTTTGTTTTCTCTATTTAGCCCAGTTGGACATTTGTGTAGGGGCGAGAAACGAGTGTGGAGTAAAGATAAATGTATGGAGCCCATCGAGGCAAGGGCAGGGAGATGGGCAAGAGTTCTCCAGGTCACCAGGAGCCAATTAGGGGGCAGTGTGGCCAAAACAAAGAACCAGGGGACCTGGACCCTCAGCACATCACAGGCACACCATCAGCCTTTTGGCCACATGTCACTGACTACCAGAGTTTTGGGTCTTTTTCTTTTTTTTTTTTTGGCTGACATGGAAAAGGTGACCATGTTTTCAGGACACCTGCTAGGAGGTTCTTAATCATGCAAAATCTAATACTTGATGACAGGGACTCCCAGGACAATGATTTTCTAATTTGGCTTTGTGATACCTGCTTTCTTGGCAATATTGCAATATATTATATGAATAAGAAAATGCTATTTACTAGAGTTTTCATAAGAAATCCTTCTGTTTATACAGAATACTCACCAGATGTAAAATATCTTCGTACCCTACATCCCATATCCTCTCTGAAAAATTAACCTAGCATAAATTTATTGTCTCTGAAAGAGATGTTGAAGACAATATTGACACTTTTATTTGGCACACATTGCATATGTAAAGCAGTGAGAAAGAATTGGCGCACGCAAATCCGGGTAAGAAGCACTGCATTTGCTCATTTTCTTTAACGTATCTCTATTCCTCTTGCTGGTGGAAAGCACAAAACTATCATTCTTGAGTTCCTTGCCCCCTGGGATAGATAGCATAAAGTGCTTGGGTTTTACATGTCCAAAGCATTCGGGGGGGCCCCTCTGGCCAGTCCCCTCGGGACACCCTCTGCCTGGGCCTCACAGACTCTTCCTGTCTGCAGATGCTATGGTTTCTGTCCCGTGCGTGGGCTTCAAGAATCTCTGGCAAAGCTGGCACCTAGAAATGGACCATAGTACTGTAGTCTGTCGGGTTTTGCCACTTGCCCAGAGGGGAAGTTTCCAGAGGGTAGAAAATTCTTTGTTCTCAGGAACCCACAGAGCTCTGTTTCTTTCCAGGCCCAAAGAACCTCTCCTCCCAGCCTACCTCTTTTTCAAAGGCACCCTTGCCCTCTGCCCTCCTTTAGGGAGTCATGATTCCTGAGACAAGAAAGTGAAATGAAGGCGGAGGGAAATTTATAGGAAGGAAACGCAAAACTTAATAGTGCAATAAATCATCCTGCCATAATGATACCTTGTCTGTAAATTGGGATTTTCCCTCTTAGAGAATTTTTGAAAATCCCGCAGAAGGAAATCAAGGGTGAAATTGTTCTATTTCTATATAAATAACATAATACACACAGATATATAAGCGTGTATACAAGATATGCATTAATATATAAAATATATATGTACACACAGATACATAGAGCTCTGTATATGTGTGTGTGTTCATTATCGGGGCACGAATCTCTATCAAATTATCAGAATTTGTTTTGTCTTTGTCCTTTTTCAAAATCTTAATCCTTTTATTTTATTTATTATTTCATTTTATTTACTTATTTATTTATTTATAGTTGACAAATGAAGATTGTCTATTTATCATGTACAACATAAGGTTTTGGAATATGTATACACTGTAGAATGGCTAAATCAAGCTACTTGACATATGTGTTACCTCATATACTTATTATTTCTGTGGCGAGAACACAAAATCTACTTTGTCTGCAATTTTCAAGGATATAATACATTGTTATTAACTACAATCACCATGTTAAACAATAGATTTCTTGGACTTATTCCTCCTGTTCAACTGAAATTTTGTATCTTTTTACCAACATCTTCCCAGTGTCCTCACCCAGCCCCTGGTAACGTTCATTCTATTCTCTACTTCTGTGAGTTCAACCTTTTCAATTCCGCATATAAAAGAGATCATGGAGCGTTTGTCTTTCTGTGCCTGGTTTATCCTACGTAACATCATGTTCC
Organism: Varecia variegata; assembly: GCA_028533085.1. Lineage (NCBI taxonomy): Eukaryota > Metazoa > Chordata > Mammalia > Primates > Lemuridae > Varecia > Varecia variegata. The sequence continues at coordinate 15,069,910 of CM052445.1, forward strand.
CCAGGTTCATCCATGTTGTCGCAGATGACTTTGTTTTCGGAATATAGTTCTCGGTTCCATTATTTGTATAATAAAGAATTAATCATGTTTGAGAACATCATTCATTCTACCTGTGACCTCAGTTTCCTTTCATCCACTCCATTTTTCCTTTAAATTTTGATGAGTGGTAAGTTTTCTTTTATGTATGCATATTTATTAAAAAATTCTTGTCCATGTAAGATTTGCCTTTGACAAAAAGCTCCACTGGTAATATGCGGTGCCTCCCTCAGTGTGGGCCACTGCACCGGGCTTGTCCTGGAAGCAGGTGGTGTAGGGGACATGTTTTGGCCTAGGGGAGTGTTCATTAATTGGGTTAGATGATAAAGATTTCCGAGAACTCAGGTGAAAAAATAAGTACAACTAATGACTGAGAAAAAGGTGAAACCAGGGTGAGCATTAAAGGAAATAAAAGAGATTTGGAAGACAAATTGGATTGAAACAGGGAAATTTGATGAGAAGCTAGAAGTAGAGTTGCATTTTGTACACAAGGGAACTCTAAAGACCATGTCCTCGGAAATCCAGGGTCTGTCTCAAAGCCTTTGATAGACTGAAAATTGAGAGCCTTTTATTCAAGCCAGTCTTTCTAAGAGAAAATTGATTTAATTGCTGGAGCCTTTGGCAATCAGAGAAGTAGAATTTCCCTAAAGAAAGGGCAAGAAGCACTTAGACCTGGAAGGAAATGTTAATTTCATACCCAGGGACCAGAGCAAGCCAGTGCTTTGGGAAGAAGAGGTCAAAGGAGTTAAGGCGGTGATAGATCAGGAGCCCTAAAGTCACAGCTGGAAGGAACGTCAGGTTACCTGTCTGGTCCTCTGACTTTACAGATCAGGAAATTGGGGATCCAAGAGGGGAAATGATGTATTCCAGGTTCATGAACAGCGAGCCCGGATCAGAAACCAGGTGACAAAAATACCTCTTTTGATCTTTTTGCAAAATATTTTCAACAAAGATTCCTGGCTTTTGTCTTAAGGATGGTGAAGTCACTTCTTAGATTGTGAGGGGAAGAACAAAGCTTACTACTTATTCAAGTGACAGCACTTAAGGACTCAAGCTTTATGGCAGTTTATTATGCTTGAGAAGAAACAGCAAATAAGAGTAATCAATCATTGCTTAGATTATTTAAGTGACTCCCAGGAAAAAGGAAAAAATTTAAAAGAGAAAGCAGCATTGTGCTTAATTCATGCCATACTCTCAAAACAGTTCTCTGTGTTTTCTGGAATCTCTTAATGTCGTCTCATACATTCCTCTTGCTTTGGAGGGAAGCCGAGGCTTTTTCCTAAAGATTGATTTGCTGTCAGTGGGACTTTAGTAAATCATATATTGACTCACATTCCTGAATCCTCTAAATTCTACTTTAAGTACATTCCCATTATAAAATCCAGTTTTTTTTAAATGATCCCCTGAACCTTGACATTGTCACTCAGAGCACAGGCTTGATTCTAAATGACCAGACCCTGGTAAACACTTTTATTTTCCATGGAGAGTGTGAACATGGCAATTAACATATTGGAGAATTGCTGTCAAGAAGGGCAAATAATTAGAGATAATTAAATAGCAGGATTTCACATGAAAATATGCACCCTATAATATGATATGCATTAAAATTCTCTGGTAATCATCTGTCAACTTGGTATATTTTACTATTCACAAAAATTGTCTGTGCTTCATAAGTTAATAGAAGTCAATGGCCTTTTCCACTAGGATAGCAGTTAACAATTTTCTGCATATTAAGAGAAATGTTTCTGATTCTGCAGAAACAGGAAAAATTAACCTGAAGCCAATAGGATCAAAGGAATGCTAACAAATCTAGATTTATCCTGATATAATTTCCAAAATTTAGTAATCCTGCGAACATCTTTGAATTCCCCAAATCAACACAGAGTTCTTGAGGTGTTTTAACACATTCTCCCAGCCAGATCACAGAGTGTGGATTTGAAGCAATAAAAGTTCTGGGAAGAATGAAATTGAGATGAGTTTAACAATTTCAATCCACATATCAGAGATACTTACCAAATTAAAAGGTACCTGAACAAAATTTTTCTTGGCCTAGGGACCAGTAATTCCCCGCCCCCTAGTGTAACCATGACAAACCAGCTGCTTAATTTTTCTTTTGTAAAATTTCTTGTAGAGACAGGGTCTCACTATGTTGCCCAGGCTGGTATCAAACTCCTGGCCTCAAGCCATCCTCCTGCCTCAGTCTCCTAAAGTGATGGGATTATAGGTTTGAGCCACTGTGTCCAGCTAGTTGCTTAACCTTTCTGTATTTTAGTTCCTTCACTTGTGGGATAGCAATATGGAAAGAACGTCCTTCGTGTGGTTGTAGGGGCTGAATGAGCCGGTATGGGAAAAGCACCTGGAACATGCAGGGAGAACTCAGTCCATGCTGGACAGACCACTGCCTCACAGCAGGATCTTCTCAGCAAGCACCTTCCTTCCTTCCGGACTCAGTTTCACTGTCTCTGAACTAATGGCTGAGAATACAACCAATTTCTCAAATATCTGATGGTGATAAAATTAATTTAGTGGTTGTGTCCAGCATTTTTTATCTAAATGAATTGAAACAGAATAAAATAGAAAACATCAGAGAGAGTCACAGGCAGTAAGTGTTGTTTAATGCTGCCTTTGTTTACATATATATTTTGGGTATACTACATTGGTATGACAAAGGACTTTTTCTACTGGTCATGCGCAAAATCTGGAAGTCACTGGATTGTATGGTACCCCAAGTTTTCTTTTTTCTTTAGTTTAACATTCTGTTAAAAAGCAAAAGTAACGAGCAGCAGAGGGCCCTGGAGATGGAGCCAGGAGACTCTGCTGGGCTTGGGCGTTGCTTGCTGAAATAATTTCTCTGTACCCCAATTTTATCCCGAGTAAAATGTGGCTAACAGCTCCAATCTCTTACGGGCCTGTCGCATAGAATAGATGAGGTGGTGTATGCAAACTGTATGTTATTAGAAAATACAAATTTTATCATGATTATGATCATCCTGTGATTCTGAGCGTGGGAAAGTCTTTTGTCTTAAGAATCACATTTCTGCATAATTTCTTGTTTCCTTCATTCTGGGCTTTTCCTTTTGTCCATGATTCCCACTTTTACTCATTTTATTCCTCCTTTCAGACTTAACTGAGGCACCATCTCTCCCATCCCATCCTAAATGTATATATCTTGTTTTACTCATCACATTTTAAAATAAAAATTTGTTAATGTGTCTGACACCCTCTCTAGGCCATCACACTTGCCAACGTCTTATTCACTGTTTAATTTCTAAAACTTTTCCCAACATCTGCATGTCCTAAGCACTCTAAAATATTGGCTAAGCTGAGCTGAACTAACCTCCTGCTTTTGCTATTTCTTCCTCCACCTTCACTCTTGTTCTCCTACACCCCCTTTCAATATATTCATTTATTGTTCCTACCTGGTATCCCATTTCTAGTGGGGGATTTCTAGTTGAGTGGCAACAATGACCTCTTGGCCTTCTTTATTGTGGCAAATTATTGTGGCATCTTCTTTATTACGGCATTTTTATGATGAGTCCATTATAAAAGTGTAGTCAGAAAGGGAGAGCAGGAGTGGTAACGGTAGGAGAGTCGTAATGACCAGATGAGAAAGGTGATAATGTCAAGTTACTTGCATGTTGTGACATTTAACTGGGAGACCACACATGAGTATGCAGAGGTAGGAGAACCAGGGGTAAAGCTTGAGACACAGAGGTGATTACAGAAGGGACAATCTGGTCCAGCACTCTGAGCTGATCGTCATCTGCTCATTGCCCTGTGGAGGGGTACAGCACTAGGATCACTATGGTGCCCCAATCATGCTCCTTCCCCTGCCCGGTGGGAAGGGCAGTCCTAATGGCCCTCAGCCATTATCCAACTATACTGACTCCCAATCCAGCATGTAAATGGTTCACAAAGCCATATCCAGGAGGCCATGACAGTGTGACAAAGAAATCAATAAAGCCTGGGCACCAGGACAGACACTTTTTCAAACTCGAAGTCTGATCAGATGGTTACATCACTCTTCCGGCTGTCGAATGTTTTCCCTGCTGTCACTGCCAAGTTGCAGGGTTGATTTATCGGGAAACAGAGGTACCAGTCACCTTCGCACTGCTGTTAGCAGATTCCTGGGAGAAAAGAGGTTACAAAAACATCTGGTCTGTCTCCCTTGCATTTATCTGCTTATTCATGCATGGAGTTTTGTTTCAGGAGTAACTCAAGCATGTCATACTCGGAGTTCGAATAAATTGAAAATTGCTCCTGCTGAGATTTCGACAAGTTATTTTCCTGCTGGGGTTCAGTCAAGACTTTTCTGTCTTTCCCAGAATATTTAAAGTGGCTTCTACTGTGTCAGATACACTGTAAATAATTTTCGATGTTATAGCTCCAAGGTAGGCTCAATATGTTTTTAAAAGCTCCAGGCCACCCAATTTGCTATTTAGCATATATTACCAATTACAGTGTTTTGTCTGCAAAGTCTATTCTAAAAGCTATCGTGATAATAATGGTACCATGTAGTGCCTTCTCTCTTGAATGAGCCTTCACTTGTCTTAAGGATGGCCTAAGCTGAGAGCAAATGCCCTGCTGTCATTCAACTGAAGTCACATCTGTACCCCTTCATGTGCAAGGTTACAAAGCATTTTCACACGTGTTATTTCATTTAATCCTCATGACATAATGATACACCTTTATGAGTGCATTTTTGTCCTCATTGTACAGAATAATGAACAACATGCCCAAGCAGTGAATTCAGAAAAAGGCAGGGCCAATGTCTGGGTCATCCAGTGCCCTTTGAACTATCTTATAACCTGGGGTACACTTTTTGGTGATCTTTCCAATAGCCAGAATCAGCTTGTTTCATGTGAAGAGAACTCTAGTTTTGTTTTAGCGTCTCTGTACCTGGCTCTGTGGAGGAATCATGATTGATTTAAGAGAACAGTGATTCTGGCTAGTGATTATTCTAGGAATGGATATATGAGACCAGAATTCAAGCCACTGCAGCATAATTGGAGGTCTTTTGAAGACTTCTCAGAGTGTTTTCTCTAATAAGAGAGAAAAACATGTTGCCTTTTTTCCCTAACTCCCTTCTTGATTCCTCCTTGAGTCATTAGCATATGATATTTGGAGCTGGAGTTATTTTGTGACTATGTGCACAGACGTTTCTGGCATAAAGCAAATGGCTTTCTGAAATGATGGAACCACCTCTACCTCTGGATTTTTTGTTCAGTAAACAAACATTTGTTTGTTTTAAGTCATTTAAATCAGATGTTGTTATTTGCACCTGATTACATACTGACGGATGTGCTATTCTCCACCTGCTGTGCTCCTGAGACACTGACGAATAAGGTGTCTGACATTCTTGAAGCTTGTCCCACTGTTCCCAAGTCCTGCGGGTGCTTGGACTTAACTTCAAGACCTCCACCAGCCCTGTGTCGGAACAGGAGCTTTCCTCAAAGAAAGTATCTAACGCTCTATGCTAAGAGCTGTCATTGTCACCCTGGAGCTTTTCCCTGTTCAGCTCTGCCTGCCTGGTCCTACCCTTCCCCAGATCAGTGTTCGGTGCCTCTTAGAAGACTAACCTGTTGAGTTGTTCTGCGACATCCCTGTCTTTTGACCATACCAGGACACAGTACATGAAGAATCCTTCAAACTTTATTTTGCCTTCCCTAATCTTCCTGTGGCTGATCTTACCTAGACTGCTCAGTACTGACCACCAAATCCTCCTTCTGAATCTAACATTAGAAATACATAGGAGTGTCACAAATGCCCATCTTGTGATTATCCTGTCTCCAAAATGTCTTGGGTCCTCCTGTCATATGTCCTGGTAAGAATGGTCTAATTTTGTCTAATCAATATACACTGGTGAAGTAGGGCGTCTTTTGGCAAAATCACCTGGCTAGGAGTCACCACTTGATTTTTTTTTGTTTAAAAAGTATCAACCTAGATTTACCTTAATGGAAGCATCAGCTTTGTATTTCTTGAATATATGGGTCCATATAGCGAACCATTTGATCTAAGTTTGGTATAATTTGGAGTATAGATGTGAACAATGATATTCATCATACTTTTATTCATAATAATTCAAATTTGTCAGAATCAAAATGTTCAATAATGAAGGCTTGGCTAACTAAGTTTTGAAATACCTAAAAAGAAAGGAGTACCATATATCTATTACATACTTTATTTCAGGAAATATTTTGTGACATAGCAAAATATTATAAAACATTAAATTAAAAATAGGATTATAAATTGTGTATATTATAGGGCTTCATTTTCATAATGAATATACATGTTTATGTGATAGAGTAAAAGACCCGGTGGAAATAGTACCAGGATGTTTTCTGTGATAAGACGCTGTTTATTTGTTTCTTTACATTCCTTCATATTTTCTAAATATTCTATGATGAGTAGGATTTTTTTTCTTAATCATAAGAGAAAATCATGATTAAAAAATTGATTTATTAGTGGGTTTGCATTAATGTTCCTTCAATAGTGCACTTCTTATTTAATGCACTTAAAAATAACTTGATTTCTAAAAACAAACATTACACATGACTTTTCAACAGTCTATCTATTGCCTATAATAAAGTATAATTATTCTTTTAGAAATTAATAAATATCCATGTTACAGTGAATAAGGGAACAGGCCTCTCTGAGTGAGCCACTGAGGTTTCTCCAGGAGAACTACCTTACCTGTGGGCTCATTCCAAGTTAGCAACAGAACTGGGGTTTGACATTCTTCTTCAAACTGCAATACAATAAAATTGGACTACATCGAAAATAGGTAAACAAATGAGTGCACAGTATTATTTTAGGTGTTGGTAAATCTAAGGAAGGAAAATGAAAATCTAGGGAAGATTATTTGATGTAAATTTGCTTGGTGAACAGGACATGGTAGGTTGGCCGCATTCGACTGGATGGTTGAGGAAGCCTCTCTGGGGAGGTGATGTGGTTGGTCATTAAGAAGTGAATCACAGGAAGTTTTCAGACAGGTAATCATCTGGAGGCAGAGTGTTGTGGGTGACGGTATAGCAAATACAAAGGCTGTCAGGCAAGAAAGACCTTGACACAGTCAATAAAAAAAAGCAGGCATTGAGCATGTGGATGAAGCTTGCAGGGGAAGGGCAGAGTAGGATAAGATGAGGGAAGCTCATCAATAGAGCTTGAGCATTCAAATCAGCAGGGACTGTCAGGCCCAGGGTCTCAATAGAAATTAAGCTGTGCCAAAAAGAAATTAGACTCCATAGAAATGACAGTTTTAATAAAAGGAGAAAGTATAAATGGGAATGATGTCTCACAATCCTACAATGGGTGAGCTGTGGCTATGGTAATAAAGAACAAAGAAAAAGTTCATGAACATTTTGTAGGTTGATAATGTTGTTTTGAATTGGTGTTTAAGGGAAATTCAACCTACGTGGCCTGGTAACCATGGCTGCAATGACTATGAAAATTTAGGCAAATGTAGTATTTCCTGATTTATCAGCAGGAACAAAGAAATGTTATATACTGGATATACTTGGTCGACATTGCTAAATCTTGTATTTTCAGGTGGTACAATTGCTGTTGAAGTCACACTTTGAATTTTATGTTCAAAATTTAGAGTTCTTTAATTTTCAAAAGTAGCTTTCGATTTATTACAGAAAGTTTTCAGTACCTTTGTTTATGGACAAAGCCTAAGTATTGATTAGAAGAAATACACATTCATTAGCCTTTGCTTAAAGAAAGTTTCCCAATCTAAAAAATACATCATAAAATAAATTAAATATATATGTTCTGCTTCTGCTTTAAATCAAACAAGCCTCATAAGAAGGCTGGAGGTCTGAGATTTAAAAATCCTCAACATCTACAAACATGCTAGTATTATGTGAGATTCTTCTCATAAATAATTCCGAGGGAAAGATAGGTTGGATGGATAAAATTCAGTTGTCTAGATGATACAAGTTTGAAAAAAATGCATCTGACCTCCAGAGCAAATGTGATTCAAACCAAAAAGTAAAATACAAACTTTTTGACTAAATCATACTGTTAAATGTACACAAAAATGTAATGAATAAGAAAAGATAAAAATAATTGGGAATATGCGCCCTGTGGGACTTGTTTAAATGGCCAACTGGCTCTTCCTTGGTGACATTTCTTGTCTTATCTTGTGCCTTTTGAAAAAAATGTAGCATCCTCGACATCATTGGCATAGATAAAATTTCTTCCAATCTTTTGAGTCTATGACTCCTTGATCAAAGTTTTAGTAGGGGGGACACAAATACAATTGGAACTCAATCAAACAATTTCAATGAAGGCTTCCTACTGAATATGTGTGGGGCATTAGAATTTTGGTCAAGTTTGATTTCTTGTAAGAAAGACCTTTCTATTCTGCTGAGATATGTAATTTACAAAAAGTAATTCCTTTATGTTATGGCTGTTCATGTAGTAAGCTGGCTGCTACTTCCATGATTTTATAAAAGGAACATCTTAAAATTGTCTTCAACGCTTAGCCAGGTAGCTTTCATGAATCATCAAGGTAGGGGATGTCTGGATAACCTCGAGTGTTTTCAGCTTCCTTGTTCTTTATTCAGGCTAGATTTTTGGGCATCAGTTTTTCACTGATAACATTTTTACTATTTTAAACACTAATTAGAAGTCTAAAAAGTTATTTTAATGAGTTGGCTAAAAATTTATGCCTGTAAAGCCAGGAAATCCCAAATGTGCCCATATTGTGCATATTGTATTTCAGATTAGTTTAGGCTTCTAAATCTATATCTCATTATGGGATATATAAGTGGGGGGAAATTTCATGTAGGCTTTTTGTTTTGTTTTGTTTTTAGCATTTAATGTGTTTGAATTGTCTCCTAACTACCTTGCTTAAGAAAACTTTGGATATTTGGACAGGTGGTTATACTCTGTTGCAAAGAAAGTTGAAGCTATTTTAAAGCAAGTCATACCCACTAACTATGGTAACACTGTTGAAGCCTTCTACAATACAGGAGCCTTCTACTTCTGTTTTATCAACTCGTCCTGCCTATGAAAGTGTCCTCATAGTCTCTATGTATGATTGGTGCAATGTCCTGGACTTCTCGGGATATCACTGTCTGGCACTTGGATCTTCCTGCACACAGACAAAGAATTGGTGTACTGCTCCCACTGCTCTTGTCTTCTGAGGTTTATTGAATACCCACAAAGACATCGCAGCACAATTCACAATTGCAAAGACATAGAATCTACCTAAGTGCCCAAAAATTGATGAGTGAATGAAGAAAATATGGTGTACATATACCATGAAGTACTACTTATCCGTAAAAAGGAATGAAATAATGTCTTTTGCAGCAACTTGGATGGAACTGGAGACCATCATCCTAAGCGAAGTATCTCAGGAATGGAAAAACAAAGACCACATGTTCTTACTAATAAGTGGGAACTAAACAATGGGCACACATGGTCATATAGTGGCGTAAAGGACATTGGAAACTAAGAAGGCAGGGAAGGTGAGAGGGGCATGAGGGGTAAAAATCTACCTATCGGGTACAATGTACACAACTCTGGTGATAGGCACACTAAAAGCCCTGACTTCACCATTATACAATTCATCCACGTAACAAAAACACTTGTACCCTCTTAATATTTTGAAATTTAAAAAAAAGAAATCTTTTAAGACCCTCTGTCTGGAGACTCTGATTCAGTAGATCTGGGGAGTGGGGCTGGAAGTCTCCTTTTTTTTTTTTTTTTTGTTTGTTTGTTTGTTTATGAGACAGACTGGAGTGCAGTGGTGCAACTCTTGGCCTCAAGCAATTCTCATGTCTCAGCTTCTTGGGCTTCTGGGACGACAGGTGCATGCCACCATGCTCAACTAATTTGTAAAGTTTTTGTAGAGATGTGGTCTCACGATGTTGCCCAGGATGGTCTCAAACTCCTGGCCTAAAGTGATCCTCCCTCCTTGGCCTCCCAAAGTGCTGAGATTATAGGCATGAGCCACCATGGCCAGCCTGGAAGTCTCCATTTTTAACATGATCATAGGGGATTCCAATGCAAGTGATCATTGTTACATACTTTGAAAAATGCAGTAAATCATCTAAGCAATGATCCAACCACTGAATCAAATGTAAACCAATTTGTGGTGTACGGTTTAGTCACGGGATGCACAGATATTAATGCACTGAGGGGTTTATATGTAATATTTAATACTCTGATAAAAACTGTGAGCGATGTTGAACCCAAGATATAGTGAGCTCTACAGTGTTGTTCCAGTAAATGCACAGCCACTTGTGTGTATTTACATTATCCTTAGAGCAAGATGTGCCATTTAAATCCTCTTCTTTTCTGGACCTTAATTCTCTTCCTGACATAGGAAGAACATGGCAGTATAAATTGGATTCTGCTCACCCTCTTCTGAACATACACTGTTTAACAAGTGAAAGAAAATCAGAAGAATGATAGTGAAACCATGTCCTCTCAAAGTATTTGCTGCATGTTGGCTATTGTGGTTATTGCAGTACTTGAAGTTTCTGATGGCTCTCCTCTGCAGTGAAACTTGTTTTTAGGTCCTTGTATAAGACTTCTGGTTCTGAAGTATCTACTATGTCTGTATTATTAAAAGCTTTTCTCAATACAATTTAACAATTTGGCGTCTAATCTTACATCTTCCAACAACTTGGCAGGGATGGTTTGCCCATTCTCTAGTCACTGTTTCCTGTCATCAGCTGAGGCTTCTCAGCTCTCTTCCATCCTTCGGAGAGAAGGTCTGATAGGAGTCTGGATACAGACCCACTGCAGAACCTCATTTAAAATCCTCCAGCTCTCAGACTCGTCAACTCAATCTTTCATCATTTCCCAGCAGGGAAAACAGCAGAATATTATGTTGACTCTCTGCTAGGATACATCAGCTCCTCCCTGGAATTCAGAAATCTCAAGGTGCATGCATGATAACCTTAAAGCAGCAATGTAGAATGGAAAAGCTGCTCTGCACCCACCTGCTGCTCTCTTACTACGTTCCAGGCATTCAAAGGAGAACAGGCCTGTGGGAGGAGCACAGGTAGCGTGTAGGGACTAGAGGAATTCCCGCATTGGCAGCCATGGGGCCAGGGAAGCAGAAAAGCCAGATTGAAGTTTTCTGCCTCTGGGCTGCACTTACCACAGGGTAATGCATATGTACTTTTGCCTGTCTCTGCAGCTTGATTGTAGGCACATTTTTAAAAAAATCTCTAAGGCGCTCTTCTGCTTGATGGATTAAAAAATGTTTAATTACATTTATAGCATTTCCATGAGGTAGATAGGGTAAGCCATTCTGTCTGGTTTACTGATTAGTGGTGTGTTAAATTACTCCATTAGAATAGTGCTGTAAATAACAATAAAGGTATTTTATTGCATGATGCTCTATCCTCTCCGTATGCCATCAGGACTGCTATACCTGAGTCAAATGATTTAGTCAGATTTGTAGCAGGTGGCAGCAAGATAATAAAAAATGCCTGGAGTTGGCCTCAGACAACCTGGATTCTAGCTTTTGCTTTATTATTGATAGATGGGATTAACTTGATCAGATTTACAATTTCACTAACACTCAAATTTTTTTTTAAACAACATGGGTAGCAACAGCTATTAATACTTTGTCTATCTCAGCATTGCGGAGGGCCAAAGGAGATGTGTATAAGGGCTCATTTTAAAGTGAAAAGTAATTAATAAATGTAAGCTACAATTAAAGCAAATATTATTATTTCTATGTTTCTGTTGCTGTTGTTCAGACACTGAAACTCTGTCCAGAAAGAATTGATAGCAAAAGTCACCAGCTTGTTGGAGAAAAAGCCTGAGTTGACTCATGGTCTAGTTTTCTTCAGTCACATATTTGCTGGGAACATTAAAACTTTTTTTTCCTCAGATATATGCTCATCAAGAAGTATCTGAGATTTTGATTCAAGGTGAATATCCCATTTTCCATTAATGAGCATAGATAATTTCAAAAAAATGCCAATAGGGTAACAAAGGAAAAATCATTCACTTTAAAAAAAAAATATGGAGGTTTTGTTTACAAATGAAAAATACAGGCTCTTTGTCTTAGACATTTCTTACTAAAGGAAAACTAGAACTAATTACAGTTTTGCTATACCTGGGCAAATGTGCTATCCCCTGGCTTATTGGTGAAAACATGAAGCTGGTGGTGCTGTGGATGCAGAAGGAGATTATTACCCAGCTGGAGGGACCAAGGGTGTCTTTCTACTTTCTAATCTATTTTCTGCTATTATTTTTATTTTTAGTTTTGAAAGGTCATTTTATTTGCCTGTTTGTTTGAAAAGTCATACATGTTCATGGCAAAAACTCAAATAAGAAATGAGTGAAAAATTAAGTATCACACTCACGTCCATCTGCCCCCTTAGCTGCTTCTAGGAGACAATTCTTGATATTCCATACAAGTATGACTGTGTCTGTGTGTGTACATCCTTTTAAGAAAATCACAAATGGGAGCATTATATACACATCATAAAATGTACTTTGCATTTTCCACTTAACAGTATTTTTTCCATGGTTGTCTTTCTTTTCCATTCTAACTTTTTTTTCCCCTAAAGTTAATAATTGTCTTTGTTTGTTTGTTTGTTTCGCTTACTTTTCTATGAACTTATTACTAATTCAATGCCAAGCACCATGCCAGTTGTTTAAATGTCCCCTTCATCTATCCAGTCCACCAAATATCCTAACAATGTTATCCTCTGAAGAATTTTCCTCTGCAATCTTCAGATCTGTTCCTTTCTGAACTGATTGTCCCCTGTATCTGATACAAGCTGCCATGCTGGAATTGTCTTTCGTCGTAATTCTGGGGATTTCGCTGCCTGTCTTTTGTGTGAGTGTCTCTGTTTCCTGCTTTCCCATTCTTCCTACTTCTTGGTTCACTGCATCATTTCAGTGAAGTATTCTTCAGTACTCTCCTGAGAAAGAATATGTAGAATGTAAAATTTTTTAGGTCTTGAATATCTGACAATATCATTATCTTTTGTTCATATTTGATTGATAACTTGACTGATACAGAATTATGAGTAGGTGTACAGAAAAGAGTGTAGTGAGCCTGATAATGCTCTTAGAAAGGCTTGCTTGCAAGGTTGTCCTGTGGCTGTTGTCTGGGAACTTGAACTGTAAACAGTTCCTTACACCCATATAAACGTTCCCTGAATGATAAGAGTGCTTTACTGTGCCTAATCTGTTTGTGCAAACATTATGGTTTATGCTGAACACCTGCTTTTCTTTTGGAAAAATTCCACCTGGAATTTTGGTACGTGCTAGACAGAGGGTGCCTGCATGATCAGTCCCCCAATTAAGAAAAAAAAAACCAAATATGGGCATTGCATGTCTAACGAGCTTCTCTGGTAGACACCATTTCACTCTTGATGTCACAATTCAGTGCTAGAAGAGTTAAGCATGTCATTTGTGAAGCCACTGGAGAAGACTCTTGCAGGTTTAAGTCTACTGTCCTCAGAACTTTACCCCCTATGACTATTTCCTTTGCGAATTTTGCTTTGTGTCCCTTCGCTGTTATAAACCACAGCAGTGAATACAGCTATATGCTGAGTCCTGTAAATTCTGCTAGCGAATCACCGAAGCTGGAGGGTGGTCTTGGGGACACTCTGACGTAGTTGGAAATCGTTTTCCTTCGGAATGTGTTTGGCATTTCCCCTGCCTTTTAACCCCCATGTGTCGTTGAGGAGTCAGAAGTCAATCCTACCTCTGACCTTTGTATGTAAGGTCTCACTCTGTCTTCTCTCTAACCTTTTAGAACCTTCACTTTGACTTTGTGTTCTGAAATGTCACGATAATGGGCCTTGGTGAGTGTTTATACGCATCTACTCTGCTGGTCTCTTAGTGAGTCCTTTTAGTCTAGGAGGCTTTGCCATTTATTAATGGAAAATTTTCATGGATTAGTTTTTGATGATTTCTTCTGTTTTCTCTGTTCTCTATGGAGAGTCCCTTTGTTTAGATATTGGACCTCTTCATCTAGTCTTCTAATATTCTTGCTTTTTTTTCTCTCCTGTTTTCCATGTCTTTATCTAATTTCATATAAGTGTCTCGGATTTTATCTTCTAAATCTTCTATGGCATTTTTTTAATTCCTGCTGTAATATTTTTAATTTATAAGAGCTCTCTTTTGTTCTCTGTTCTTTTTAAAATGACATCTTATTTTTTTCCTATGAGGATATTAGAGATAATTATTTAGAAATTACTTTCCTTCAAAAGAGTCCCTGTTTCTGCCAGGTGCACCATAGCTACATGATTCTTTTGCTCCCTTTTATGTCAGGGACTTTATTCAGCTGTCTGCTAATCCTTGGCTACCTATTCATATTAAAGACTTGGACAATAAAAGTCTATGTGAAAGCTCTAAACTGGTGGGTTTCAGTTTAGAATCCTCTAACTGTAGTTTCCCTATTGAGTGTCTGGCCAGGCAGTTCCCTTGGGATGTCACTGGCGAGAGTGTCTTTTGTCTTGCAGGCTGCTTAGACTCCTGGAGAAGGAGTGGGGTAGCAGCAGAAGGTGTAGGTCCCCTCATTCTGGGTGCAAACGTGTGCGTGATCTGCCTGTGGGCAGTATGATAATTCCTTTCTCAATTCTGTTTGGTGACTCCTCAGTCCAAAAACCATGTTTTATCCATTCCAAATGTACTAGGTAACTCCAATATTGAGAAGGGGAAAGTTTTGAGGATCTGGTTTTTAAACTGATTGTGACCATTTCTCCTTTTTTTAAGGGCATCATTATCCCCACTTGTGTAGGTAATGGTGTTGTCAACTTCTGGACCTTTAGGTGTTTCCATGTGGTGTATAAATCAGGTTATTTCTTAGCTTTCCCCATTATTAGCCACTATTGAGTCACTTAGTTTTTCCTAGTATTGGCTATAAAAAAAGACCTTTCTTAATCATCTGTTTTCTAACTACCAAAATTTATTGCTATATCTTCTCTTACTCTCTTTGTCCTTATATGTTTAGGCTTTAAAGAATCCCCTTACTATTGTCTTAGGGGGATTTTTGGAGAGAATGAAAGAAAATGTGTGTGCTTAAAGTGTCATCTTAATCCAGAACTTCTGAACTCTTCGAACATGCTTAAATATGTCTTCTATCTTTGACTCTCTAGTGCCTAGAACATAATCTGGTGAATATGAGGCCCTTAATATATGTTTATTGAATATATTTGTGTGCATGTATGTATAAGTATACATTTATACATATGTATATATACACACATTATTATATTTAATTCATATTTAATTTATTATTTTATATATATATTATATATAAATATTCATAATTTCCTTTGGTTACCAGTGACCAAAACCCAGCTTAGCAAGCCTAAACCTAAAAGGGAATTTATTGACCTGTATAACTAGGAAGTGCAGGTATAGATCTTGCTCCAAGCATAAATGGATCTAGGGACACTAGTGAAATAATCATCTCTCTTGCATTCTCACTTTCTGTGTCTGCTCTTCTCTCTGTTTTGGTCTTATTCTCCCCCTTTACAGACATAGAGTAGGCAAAGTGATTTATATCCTTTTTCTCATGATTCTAAAAGTAAGCTTCCTTTTCTTCCAATGCTAAATTGAAAAATCCCAGAAATGAACTTTTTTGGTCTGGTTTGAGTCACATATCTCCTCCTGAACCAAATGGTGTGGCTGGGAAAATGGAATATACCAGGGCTTGACAAACTTTGGCCCATAGGCCAAATCTGCCCTGTCATCTTTTATATTTTATGTTTTTAATTACCACAAGCTAAGAATGGAGTTTTAAAATTTTTCAATAGTTACGTGAATTTTTTTTTACATACCTCTGTAATATCCTCCATTTTGCCTTTTGGTTCTAAAAACTTAAAATATTTACTATGCAATTTGCTGTAATTTGTTGGGTCGGGGTATGACGTATCATGAGCACATCTCTGGCCAGGTGGATGAGATACAATGATTGTCAGCCTTATGACAGTCAAATGTTTATAGTGGTGGAGTGACAGTTTCCCAAATAAAGTATACATGCTGCACAGGCAAAACTCCATGAATAAAAATTATACCTGGGTATAAAAATTATTACTATTAATGGTACAAACCCAAACACATATTCATGTAGACCTTATGTAATTAAAATACTTTCTCTCCATTCTTCCAACAACTTGAGAGCTATGGTTGTAGGACTGTCAGGAAAAAATTTATTTCTTTTCCTAAGATTTAAGGAATGTATACCAGTCTAAGATGAAGTAGTCTTTAGGTTTGGTAAAATAGTGTTCGTTTGCATCAATTTTCGAGATTCATGATGAAAGAGAGAACTAGCCATTTGATCTGGATGAATTCAATTATTAACTCATTATTCATTTAACAAACATTTCTTAATGACCATTGGACACTGGGCCAGGCACTGGGCATATAATGGTAAACATGATGCAGAGGTTTACAGTCTAATGGAGAATGTGATGTTTGCAGGACTTTCTCAATGTGGCTTTCAAAGTCCTTCAACTAGCTTCACCTCACTGATTTTTGCAGACTCCCTATTTCACCTTAACCCAAACATCCATTTCGACGGAGTCAATGACAACGTTGACCTCCTCCTAGAGCATACTCACTCCTGTCGCTGGACCTGTTCCTCTTCCCAGAATTGCTTCTCCACAAATCTAAATCCAGCATTCCCTCTAAGTCTCAGCCCAGGGCCAGTTTGCTCTTGGCACATCTCGGCTGCAAGTCACAAATTTGTGTAGCACCTGTAGTGTGTGCTATACAACCCCAGATTAAATATTGTCCAATAATTATATCTGGGATTTTCCTTTGAACATCTCAAGAGCTAAGCTTATATAGTTCTGGTCATTTTAGTCTCCCTTAAAATTTAGTTTCACTTTTAAGTATATACGTTGACTTAACTTAGTCTGATCTTTGGGAATTAGGATTACGAGAAGAGTCAGGTACAATTACAGAGTTCAGTAACAGTTAAAATTTTCAATTTCATTTTCCAGAGTTATCTATATGCATATAATATATACATATTCATTTAGCCTTTGACCCACTTGAAATTAATCTCATCACCAAAATACTAAATGCCCTTTGCACAAGACTATTCATAGCAGCATTATTTATAATGACAATTGAAATGTCCCTTAATAGGGAATTGGTTGAAAAATCTATGGTTAATTTACCCAATACTAGACACTGAAGCTAAAAACGGGAATGGACAAGCTATCAACACTTATATGGCATGATCTACAAAATAATATTTTTAAGTTAAAAAAACAAAATGAAGAAGAATGTTCATAGTATGCTATTTTTGTGTAAGAAATGTGTGTGTGCTTACTTATATTTTATGTAAAAAACAGTGGAATGATAACTCCAAAATTAACTAATATGGTTACCTGAAGGGGGGAAAAAGGTAAACAGGTGTAGGAAACTAAGAAGCCCTCATGAATAGGATTCGTGCCCTTATAAAAGAGGCCCCAGAGAGCTACCTTGTTCCTTTCATCATGTGAGGCCACAGGGAGAAGGTGCCATTCTATGAATGAGGAAGTGAGCCTTCATCAGACCCTGAATCTGCTGGTCCCTTGATCTTGGACTTCCCAGCTTCCAGAACTGTGAGCATTAAATCTGTACTATTGATAAGCCCCCCAGTTTATGATATTTCTATTATAGCAGCATATAGTCTAAATGCACTAAGGCAATCATTAAAATCCAAAATGAAGAATATGCAATTTTTCACAGGATGAATGTTTTGCACTACTGAGTTACATCTACTGCAATAAGTACATCCTGGAAGATCGTAGTGCTTGTGGAGGAACACACACAACATATGCTCTCATGTCATTTTCCATCTCTTACTTCCATTATTCATATGCATTGCCTTCCAAGTGTGTATCTTGTTCTTCTCCTGAGTTTACAAATTATTTAATTTAGAATCTAAACTATGAGTAAATGTCCTGGTTATAAGAATCCAAGCAATGAATGAAAAGGAAAACCTTATATGTTGAGGAGAAGCTTGAAATGATAAAGTATTTTGAAATAAACAAGAGAATATGTGTTGTTGTGAGAGACTATAGACCAGAGGTGGAAAAGCTGTGGCCTTATTTTAAAATGAACATATTTTAAAAGCCAAAGAATAAAGTAAGTTTCAATGAAATAATCCTCCCTGATTGGCAGAATTAGAACATTAGTAAGCCGTAAGGGCTAGATTGATGGCTGCTATGCTCATGATTTAGTTCTAACTTTCCCTGCCTGACTGGTGCCACTACCCCATGAGGCTGGTTGGCAAGTGTTTATGGGGGTTGAGTACGCCAGTCTGTTATCAGCTTTGGACAACAGTGCACTGTGTTTCTGTCTGAAGTGGAATTTGTGAATAGTTGCACAGCTTGAAAGTATTTTTCAATTCATCATGTCAAAGAAGACCAAGAGAATGCTGAAGGAAGAAAACAGGTTTTTAATAAGGACTGGGAATTGAAATATTATCTTGTTTCTGCTAAAGATAAGATGATTTGCTTGCTTTGTGATACTGTAATATCAACATTAAAGAAATTCAATGCTCATAAGTATTGTAACACTCCTAAGGACCACAAATGTTTTAAATTAGAGGGAGAGGTGGGAAAGATTGTATTGCAGAAATTAAAAGATGAAAAGCAAAAGCAAAGACAATTCTTTCAAGGAGCAAGAAGACCTGGAAATAATACCACTGAAGCCATTTATAAAGTAGCTTATATACTTGGGGGGGAAAGGGAAGCCATTCAGTAATGTAGAAATTGTGAAAGAACGCATTGTTGAAGTTGTAGGATGTTTAGACCCCAATAACATTTCAAAGGACAAACAATTGCCTCTTTCAAGGAGAGCCAAAATTGATCTGCGCATGAATTATTAGCCTTATTTGTGGGGGTGGATGTCTTAGTGGCGATGGTCATGTCTGGCAGTGGGAGCCAGTAGAGTAGAAGGTGGCTAGGGCACGGGCAGGATTGGAGGTTGTAGGTTGAACTGACAATGCTTAAATTCAACCTCTTGAAGCTGAAGCTCTGTCACTGATCAAATCATCACTCAGGGAAATCCAGCTTATCTTCTCATTTTAGCCACCAGACATAGGAATAAACTCTTGCTCTCTAGGAAAAACAAAACAATGCAAGAGTATTTCCCAATGTCCACTTTTTCCCTATACATATAATAATATCTGATAATCAATAAAAAATTACCAGGTATGAAAAGCATATAGGATCCAAATTTAATTCAGAGGGTTGTGGAGGGGAGGGAAGAAAGACCAGTTTGTAGACCAGCCAGACTTGGAACTAGCAAATGAAGATTTTTTGTTTATTTCAGCATATTATGGGGGTACAAAAGTTAGGTTATGTATATTGCCCTTGCCATCCCCCCACCCCGAATCAGAGCTTCAAGCGTATCCATCCCCTAGACAGTGCGCATCGCACTCGTTATGTATGTATAACCCATTCCCCCCTAACATCTGCCCGACACCCGATTAATGTTATTCCTAAATGTGCTCTTAGGTGATGTTCAGTGAAACCAATTTGATGATGAGTACATGTGGTGCTTATTTTTCCATTCTTGGGATACTTCACTTAGTAGAATGGGTTCCAGCTCTATCCAGGAAAATACAAGAGGTGCTATGTCACCATTATTTCTTATAGCTGAGTAGTATTGGGGTAGACATATACCACATTTTATTATTCCACTCATGTATTGATGGGCACTTGGGTTGTTTTCACATCTTTGCAATTGTGAATTGTGCTGCTATAAACATTCGAGTACAGATGTCTTTTTTATAGAATGTCTTTTGTTCTTTTGGGTAGATGCCCAATAATGGGATTTCTGGATCAAATGGTAGGTCTACTTGTATCTGTTTAAAGTATCTCCATATTGCTTTCCACTAGAGGTTGCACTAGTTTGCAGTCCCACCGGCAGTGTATGAGTGTTCCTATCTCTCCACATTCACGCCAACATTTATTGTTTTGGGACTTTTTGATAAAGGCCATTCTCATTGGAGATAAATGATATCTCATTGTGGTTTTGATTTGCATTTCCCTGATGATTAGAGATGTTGAGCAGCACATGAAGATTTTAAAACAAGTATTATAAGTATATCCAAGAAAAAAATGGAAAGAATGGGTTAATGGAAAGGGAATATCTGCAGAAAAATGAAAACTTCTAAAAAAAAAATCACAGAAGTCCTTGATATATATAAAAGAAATATCTGAAATAGGGAATACATTATATGGTTTTAATGGCAGAACAAATACTGCAGGAAAAAGTATAAGTGAAGTGAAAACAGTCTAATGCAAATTATACAAAATTAAGCACATAAAGGAAAAACAACTAAAATAGAAAATATCAACTAGCAATGGGACAATATATCAAGTTATCTAAAATATAAATACATGTATCTATATACCTATCTATCTGCATATAAAAAATACATATCCCAGAACAATAAAGAAAGAGAGCAAAACAACAAAAAATACTTGAAGGAATATCAACTAAACTATTCCAAAGTTGATGAAAAACATAAATTAATAACTCCTAAATAACAAGATAAATTTGCTGCAATTTCCCTCCCCCAGCACATCATAGTCAAATTACATAGAGAAAATAAAGAAATCTACATAAAATCTAACTGTAATAGGTGAGTTCAGAAAGGTCTCAGGATGTCAATGTAAGGTGTATATGTATATATATTTCTATTTATTAGCAGAAACAACAGAAAAAAAATGAGTACTACTTACAAAAGCATAAAAACTATAAATAACTAGTAACAAATCTAAGACCTTCTCACTGAAAACTAAAACAGTTGTTGAGAGAAATTAAAGAAGATCTTTATATAAAGAAGAAGAGATACATCAATATCATGGGTTGGAAGATTTAATATTTTCCTCCAATTAATCTACAAATTTAATGAAACTCCAATCACAAATGTGGAAGGGTATTTTTTAGAAATTGTCAAGCTGATACTACAATCTGTATGCTAAAGGACATGCCCTAGAATAGCACAAAAAAGATAAAGTTGGAGGACTTAAATTACCAGACTTTGAGATTTACTATACAGTTAAAGTGTGGTTCTGGAGTAAAGATAGCAAGATAGATGAATACGGCAGAATAGAGCCCAAAAAACACACCCACAACTGTCGTCAAATATTTGATAAAGGCCTCTGTGTAATTCAATAGAGAAGGAACAGTTTTTTCAATTAATGCTGGATAACCAACTAGATATTCGTGTGGAAAAAAATCTTGATACCCCACGATATACAAAAGTTTGTAAAATGGATTATAGTCTTAGATGTAAAACCCAAAATAAAAGGCTTTCACAAGAAAATACAAAAAAAAAAAAAAAAAAAAAATCTTACCAAACTGGGGATTAGATTCCATATAGGATTCCAAAAACTCTAACCAAAAAAGAAAAAAAAAAAAAAATTAAACTGGAGCTAATCGAAATCTGTTCTTCAAAAGACACTGTTAATTAAAAAGCTACAAAGTTTCAGTTTCTAGTCCAACATGTAAAAAGCCTAGAGGTCGTTATCCTCACAAGAATAAGCTAAACAAAGTAAAATCAACAACTCTTCTTTGATCCATCAGATAATTGAGGTCACAGAACAAACTGCTGCCCTGACACATGGAGAGAGGCAGATACAGAGAACCACAGTTTACCAGAAGCAGAAAACGTCACTGGAGCCAACAACTGGTAGCAATACTTAAAGGGCAATTGACGAATTGCTAGAGCCTGAGCATACTAGTTTAAGATTAAAACTCAGAGATAAAAACTCTTGAGGGCATAACCTTAGGGGGCCCCCCAAACTTTTGTGAGCTTTACTTCCAGGAGACCCACCAGATTGTCACTGAGACTGGAGAAAAATCCCCTTGTGCTTCTGGAAGGAAGGGAGGAAAAGTAACCATTCTGAAATAGAGCCAAACATCTATTCTCTTTAAAAAGACCTGTCCTTAAGGGAAACTATTTTACCCTAGACCAACCAACCTGTGCTTTCCCAGAGCCTAAGCTATGTGGGGAAAGGAAATAATACCAAACTCCACCCACCTCCAGTTTTCCCTGGAGACCTTGTTAGCCCTCCTGTCCCACCTAAGGGCTGTGGGAAACAGAGAAGGACTTGTGAAGGTCACAGCACAGAGGCACAGGCCCAGTTTGGGAATCTGGAAGTAATTAAGATGTTTTTTAACCGATGAATGTATACCACGAACTGTGGTACAGCCATTCAATGAATATTATTATTCAGCAATAAAGAGAAATGTGCTATCAATCTATGAAAAGACATAGAGAGATGTTTAATGCATATGGCATAGTGAAAGGAGGCGGTCTGCAAAGCTACATACTGTGTGATTCTGACTCTGTGACATTCTGGAGAAGGCAAAACTAGACACACAGTAACAAGATCAGTGGTTTCCAGGCACTGGTGGAAGGGGGGTAGTAAGGCTGAACAAACTGGGCGTTTTTAAGTTAATGATACTATTTTTTATGATACCGTAATGATAAACACGTGACATGCTGTTGTCAAAACCCATACAATTGTACCATATAAAGAGTGAACCCGAATTAACCTATGGCCTTTAGTTGATGATAATGTGTCAATATTGGTCCATCCATTGCAAAAAATATACCATACTAATACAAGATGTTAATAATAGGAAAAACTATGCATGTGTGGGTGTGTGAAAGAGGGCATATGGGAACTCTCTACTTTCTGTATAATTTGTCTGTAAATCTAAAACTGCTCTAAAGAGTAAAGTCTATTTTTAAAAAAAGACAACCACAGACTTGGAGGACATATTCCCAATACATGTATCTGACAAGATGCCCAAATACTTAAATTTAAAATCTATAATCAAACCAATAATTAAAAGATAAACAATCCAATTAAAAAATGGGCAAGAGTTGTGGACAATTCATCAAAGTCATGTATTAGGTGGCTAATATTCGAAAAGATCCTTATACATATTAGTCAGCAAAGAAATGCTAATTAAAATCACAATGAAATATCACTAATCAACCACCAGAAAGGCTAACATTTAAAAATACTAATAAAACCAAGAGTTTGCAAGAATGTAGAGCAACTAGATCTCTTATATATTCCTGGACGGAGTGTAAAAATGGGACAGACACTGTAGTAGTTATTTTTAACTATTCACATACCTGCCTTATGATTTATCAGTTCCACTCCCAGGAAATTAAACCTTATTTCCATAAAAATATATGTACAAGAATGTTGAATGCAGTTCTATTCATAATAGCAACAACCCTTGAAACAACTCAAACGTCCATCAACAGAAGAATGCATAAACAAAATAACATGTTATTTTCATGCAATAGAATCCTACTTAACAATAAAAGAAATACAAAAACATGGAATAATCTCAAATTTACACTCAGTAAAAGAAGCAAAAGAGTACATTTTTATGACATCCAAGAACAGGGAAAATTAATCTATGAAAATAGAAATCAGAAGAGTGATTGCCTGTGGGTGGCAGGGATAGACTGTTTTTGTAAATAAAATTTTATTGGAACACAGCCACATTCATTTGTTTGTATATTTTCTATGGCTGCTGTCACACGACAACAGCAGATCTAAATATTAGTGGCAGGGAACATATGTTCCACAAAGTTGAAAATATTTACTATCTGACCCTTTACGGAAAAAGTTTGCTGACCCCTAGTATATAATTGACCAAGATTAACAAAATGTTGATAATTGTAGAGGCTGGGCAATACATGGGGGTACACGGTACTGTTCCACTTTTATATGGTTCACAATTTCCATAATCAATTTTAAAAATTTGGGGAATATCTTGACTGAGAACTATAGATTTTTGCTAGTTAAGCTATTTCTTCTGCTCAGAAAAGTTTAATGGGAAAATAGAGGTGCCAGCTAGAGAGATTCCTGAGTGTTGTGCAAAAGCAGGCGAAGGTTTAAATAAAACGGTTGTGTAAAGTGCTGATTGCTTTGGCTAGATCCTGCACTTGGCAGAGTGTAATTGCTACGACCTCCAGAGAGCAGAGTTGTCTCTTGGGCTACCGCCTGTTCCACCCTCAAGGAGAGGGCTGTGAAATGGTACAGTGAGTAATAAGCAGGCCCCGGTGTGAGGATGGAGTTTTTGATGGGGGAACTCTTTTGTCTGTGTGTTTTTTCCTTCTTTCTGGGGTATTCTGGCCTTGTCTTCATCCATAGCACTTCTCCCTTCAGATTGCCTCTTGAAGCTGTGTATAACAAAAAGACTAGCACACCCCTCATTGGTGTGGGAGTAGAGGCTGTGGACCCGGCTTCAGCCTAGCAGGTCTGAATTTGGACCTCATTAAATGAAGGCACGACAAGAGTGACATAAGTGCGTTCTTTTCTGGGTCTTAGATTAAAAAAATCTATTTTCCTTAATTTGTCTTTCACTTGCCCCTTCCTGGGGCAATTTCAAAGTGGCAAGGTGATAGTTCCTAGACCAAGATCGGGTTGAAAGTCTGGGTTAAAGGACCAAAAAGCCATTTGATCTGCTTCTGGTTAGGCTTTGCATTGGTGTGGTACCCAGATTAGAAGACAGCTTAGGGGTGGGGTAGGGCCTTGCTTCAAACCCCCAGACTATATTAAAAACTATAGATTTATCAAGAGTGTAAACACTACTTACCTTCCTTCTGAAGCTGGAGTTGGAGTAGCCAGCGGCTTGAGCATTCAGATATTTGAAATCTCACCCACCGCTATCTCTTTCTTGCTGAAAACCAACCCATCCTTGACTGATTTTGTGTGGAGTCAACCCTGTGTGTAAGGAAGCTAATTATTGAAATTAGACCATGAAAGGTGGTGGGCACTAAGCTAGACTTGACTCTCTTACTTAACCAAGGATGTGAGCCTTTATACGGGCTTGCTTGTGTAGCATTTTTGAGACAAACTCTGTGTCCTAGGATTGCAAATTAAGTGAGTATGACTTGGGACCCATTTGTAAATTTTACTGTGGGCCTAAATTATTCACATCTTCCAAAACTATCACACAGACACTTTGTTGTATTTATCCAACCTTATCACTCAACGCCAGTTCTGAAATTAAATTTGGCTTCCAGAAAATTTGAGAATTTCAAACTAAATTTAAATCATTATTTTTGAAGTGGATTGAACATTTTTCTCCTTCCCTCCCTTCAATATTTCTTTGCAATATTTGAGTATAATTAACATTGCTTAATTGAAATCTCAGTTTACTGTGTCAATTAAATGATTCAGGGATGCTATGGAGAGCTATTGTTTGGGAACAAATATAGACTTCAGAAAGTTTGGAATCCAAATGATACTGTGAGAAATAGGTTTAGATAGGGGGATAATGTAAATATCATTTAATAGAACTTAGATATAAGGAGCAGAGGTTGGTTTAGGATTTAAGAAGTTTCAGGAATGATTTCTATTTTTAAATATCTTGTGCTAGTTGCTATTATAAAATACTGTGTGAAAACCTCTTTTTTAGTTTCATTTCTTTGGGTGAATATATGATATGTTACTAATTGTCATGTTTTAGAATGTAAATATGGGTGAAGAGACAATATCTTAACCTGCTCCAAATCTTGTGCCCCTTAATAGTAACTGATATTTATATTATGCTTTATAATTTACTGCCTCCATTTTCTTATCTTATGTAATCCTTACAACCATGCTACAAGGTAGATATTACTAACATATCCATTGTATAAATGGGAAGACTACAGCTAAAAATGAAGTGAAAGTGAAGGTCACCCAGGGGACAAGTGTCGGAGTCAAAGCTTTATGCTATTATTTTTCATTATTTTCTGCTGCTTCCGTTTCAGTTAATGTTTCAGACACCTGAGTGTCAGATACAGGCAGTCAGCACTTTACATGATAATTTGGAACTGTGAAAATGACCATGCAAAGTGATCAAATCAAGGGAAAATTTTTAAATGTTCCATTACTTTAAGAAATGTTTGATACAACACTGAAAACTCTCTTATGTCTGTTATAAATGATAATATATCATAAAATAAAATACTATAATAATATAAAATATACAGCATAATAAAAAGTAAAACTCATGTTTAGTACACTATAATTTAAATCATTAGACACATTAAGAATTAAAACATTTTGTTTATTTGTAAAAAAAACTTAAGAATACTTGGAATAGTGCTTGATTGACTTCTTGTCACATAACTTATGATATAGAATGAACATATCTTCTATGCCTTCGTGAATTGTCACACTCCTTTCTAGGGTTGGATCAGCCTTTAACATTTTATCCTTTGCACTTTCAATATCAGGAAGTTCTTTGTTCTTTTAATCTAAAGATTTTCACCAGTGTCACCTCCTTTGGGACATCTTCATCTTTTTAGCCTTGACTACTTGACTCATTTATGTCAATACATTTGCTTTCAGTAAGTTTCTCCCACGATGTATCTAGAGACTCTCAACCAAGACAGCATGAATATTCCCACTGTCAGCTGTTTCTTCTTTAACTTTTTAGATGCAAAATGGTGACATTTCCTTTCATATTCCAGTTTTTTCTTTTACACTGGATTCAAATTTCACTTCCAGAGTTTTCACTTTTCATTTCTTTGCTATGCTTTTATTTTGTTGGCCAAGTCTCTCATCTTCGTAAAATGCTACGTGAGTTTATCACTGGGAGACAAGGAGACAAGGCACACATTTGCTGTCTGTACCTGAGCTGATTAACAGATGCACACTGACTGATCAGCTAAAGAATTTGAAAGAAGTGATGTGATTATGAAGCACATTTGTTATTTCCTTAGTGATCTGTAGAATGAAAGCTAGCAGCAAAATGTGTACTTTGTGCAATTACACATGATTAATATGCTGTGATAATTCAAATTTGCATCATGTTTGTAAGGAGACTGGTGTTATTTAACTACACCATGGAATCTGAAATTTATGCTTGTTGGAAGAGTGCAAGCAAGGTCTGCCTGTATTCGAGTCTGTGATACTCTGGTGACCACTAATTAAAATCAGGGCACTGAGTGGATGGGAATTTAGATAAAAGAAGGGGAAATGTTGCATGAGAGGAAAGGTACAGCAGGCAGAGGGAGATTAGAGAGTGAATGCCTTGGGTGGAGCAAAGCTATGCCATAATGTTACAGAAAGAAAAGCAAAGTGGAAAATTACTACAAGGCTGATTCCTCCACTTTAAAATTTTGTCTTATGCAAAATGCTAGTTACTAGGAAATCACTTTTATGACTTGGAAAATGCACTTTAAAACTGTCTTTAGACATAAATAAATTAAACACACATACCATCTATATATTTTTTTTGTTCATGTTAGTTACAAAAAATATATATATATATGTTTGCTATAAAGATTTGAATGATCTAGAAGGGGAAAAAGAAAAATACTAAAATTCTTTCTTATACTGCAGTCTCTCTCCTCAGGAAGTAACAACTGCTAACACAAAAATATATTTTATATTTTTTCATTTGTGTTAGTTTAATACTAACTATGGTATTATTTGATTCTTACCTTAATCAGATAGATGTGGAAATAAGGAAGAATTCTAGTAGTGGAAACTTAAAATGGATTTTTAAAAGTAATTTTCCCATGAAGAGAAAAGATGAATTTAATCTATTGCATTTAGAAAAACTAAAGCCATGCTTCTACTGCTGTATTGAATATAGGTGGTGAATCTGTCAGACAATACAAAAAATAACAAAAGACCTTTTCAAAGAAGTAAATGTTCTGTTTCACCTGTGAAAGGGCATGTTTCAGAGTACCTGCTTTCATTTGTGATGGGGTATCTGAACTGAAGGAATGTCTATCACTCTTACTGACACTGAAATATTAAAAAACAGGAATATTGGCAGGGCACAGTGGCTCATGCCTGTAATCCTAGCACTTTGGGAGCCCAAGGCAGGAGGATTGCTTGAGACCAGGAGTTTGAGACCAGCCTGAGCAATACAGTGAGACCCTGTCTGCACAAAACAAACAAACAAAAAAACCTCACAGAAATATCTTTTAATCTAGAAATAGTTTAAACCTTAAATTTGTCAGAAGAATAGTGCTGCTATCTTATAGACAAAAGTTTTCCCTGCTTTTTAAGATTATGAACTATTGAAACATGCAAAAGAAGAGTAATTGTATGATTATTTTGATATTATATATATGAGTATCATCTATGTTACTGACATGTAAAATGAACACACATGTATCCAACACTGAACTTAACATATAAACTGATAACTTTGAGGCCCCCATGCCTCACGTTGATGGCGCCCTCCTACCCAAAACTTACTCCTGCAGTGGAACCATTGCCTTGAACTTTTGGTTTCATTCCCTTCCTTTTCTTTAGGATTTTACCACAAGTGCTTGAATTCCTAAGTCATATATTATTTACTTTTGCACATTTTTGAAATTTGTATCAATGCTATTATGCTGTATACAATTTCTGACTCTTTTATTAACGTGGTTGTTTGACAATGAGGTTTAACCACGTGGATATGTTTAGCAATATTGTATTCATCTCCTTCACTTACAATATCGTATGGCATGTCATTGTAGAATGATACTACAATTTATTAATCATTTCTTCTGACAATGGGCATTTGGATTGTTTCCAATTTTTACATCACTTTAAAGGATGTTGCATGTGTTTCCTGGTGTATATATGCCCGAGTGTCCCTAAGCTTTACTTCCAGAAGAAAAATTAGTGGATCAGAGGCTATGCACATCATCAGCTAGTTCTCCTGTTGTTTTCTCAAAGTGATTATATGAATTCACCCTTCCAACAGCTTTCACTGGAGTTTTCTTTTCTCCACTCCTTGCCAAGGTTTTTTACATAGCACCAATCTGGTGGGTATGAAATTGCATTTCATCGTGGAATTGATTTACATTTGACAATTGGCACAATTGACCCTGACCTTATTTGAAGTTCTGGGGATCCATCTTATTTTTATAAAGTTATTGATGATTTTGGCAAGAGCAGTTTCGGAGAAGTGGTGGAGACAGATGATAGCAGTTCTTTGAGAAATAAAAGAACGATGAGAAAGTGAAAGGAATCAGAACATTCTTTTGAAAAACTTGGAATGGAAAAGGAGGGAGAGAGAGAATTAGTGGGGCTATGGAGGGCTTATTTTCAGATGGGAGTTAATTGAGCACGTGTGTGTGTTAAGTGGAAGAGCCAAGTTAGTGGCGAAACAGAACAGGATGATTTGGGAGGTTGCAAGTAGACTTGACATGAGGAGAGAAAATGCTGTGAACATAAAAGAGTTCACAAAAGAGTGGTGATTTGTGAGAGAAGACAGAGAGGATAGATGCACATTAAGGTCCTGATTTTCTCAATATAATGAGATGTCATTCTGTCTGCTGATAAGGAAAGGGTGAGAAAGCCTCAAAGAGGCTGGTGAAGGTTTTGGGTAGCTGATAGAGACTCTGGAAGACCAAAGACCTTGTCAAACTGTGTCTCATCAGACTTTCTTTATTCATAACCCATTGATTTTTTTTTTTAAACTGAAAGCACATAAAATTAGACATTGGAAAATGCACATGTCAATAAGACTCAGTCCTGGTTCCAAAGAAGCCTAGGGAGGAAATCCAATGTGGAAATACATAATTATGCAATGAGATACTTGTTATGCTTGAGGCTCTCAGCACAGTAAGAGTAGGAGTAACTGGCTCCGAGTGAACGGACAAGGCAGGCTTTGTGAGTGACAGATAAGTGGGAGCATCAGCAAAGGGCACTGTGCCATGAGAAGGCTTGGTGCGTACAGTCATCTGCTTGTCAATGTTTCTGAGGGGCAGGACACCTAGAGTTAGTGGAGGAAGGAAAGGCTAAAGAAGTAGGTTTCTACATGATGGATCCGAGAGTTTACCTTGTGGGCAATGCTATGCCACCAGAAACTTTTTTGTTTGTTTTTAAGTTGCTTTTTAAAACAGACTTTATTTTATTGGAGCAGTTTTTGGTTCACAGCAAAATTGAGCAAAAAGTACAGAGATATCCCCCACATCTCTTGCCCCTGCACATGCATCAGAAGTTTTTAAGCAGGAAGTGTTACGATGGAAGTGTTTTCAAGAAAGCTGCCTGTGACAACAATGCTAACTGCAGTAGACTAGAGTGGGAAGAGACCAGCAGGAAGATAAATTAGGAGACTCAATCTAGGAGGGAGCATTCATGAGAGTTGGTGACCAAGTGAAGACGGTAAGGGATACAGAAGAATCAAGGCTGGCTCCAGGATTTTCACGTCCTGAGTCCAAGGGAACATCATTTCCCTCGGTCAAGGGTGCAAGAGGGTGTGGAGTTCTATACAGAGAACAATTAGATGCTAAATTTCAGGCAGAGTTTCTTTCTTCTTCTCAAATGTTCAGAGAATTTCAAAGAGGCTGAAATATAAGTAGTGCAATATCAATCTTACCAATTCATGCCATAAAGAACCAAGGTTTTATTTAGACAATTGTAAAGATTATTTTGTCTGCCATGTGGTAGTGAAATAACAACAATGTTGCTTTTACAAAATGAAAAATAAATATTTATTTGTTACATTCATCATTGTATAAATTCTGAGAAATTACTTTTCAACAGAAATAAATAATACATTGAAAAATTCTGATCCCAGACATAATTACCTTGGAGTTTGTGACATTTCATAGATGCATGCATTTGTATCTTAATATTTTCTTTTAGATCACATTCATTTTATCTAAGAGTCTAAAAATTATTAAATAATTTGATTGAAATTTTCTCACATAAAATATCATGTCATATCAGGATAAGGTGACATAATTGATGTATTATTTGTTAAATATAAAAGCTGGAAAGATATTTTTGAGAACATAATTCTTAATAGAAGAACCTAAGAGAAACTATTCTGACATAAAAACCATAAAGCACAATTCCATCCATGCCTGACTTGAAATAAAAATAAAGATTATTTAAAGAATAACAGTATTCTATGAACTAAGCATCTTTTTATTAACAAGCCCCTTTGCACTTCTCTGACTAATGTCTACAACAACAATATCTATGCAAGGTCTTGAAGCACCATTTACATCCTCAGAGAAAGATTGAATTGCATTCTGTGTGCCTTTACTTTGAGTTGCGACAGCCTAAATGTTAGCTGAGGTTACGCTGCCACTTGACATCTCTGTAAAATTGGCTTTAGTCCCTTTCTCAAGTTCTGTGGGATATTTGGTGCCAGTACGATGAGCTTTTCAGATTAGGATGCCTTATGTTTTCCTATTACTTCTGTCTCCAAAATGCTGTTTTCTCCTTGGATCTCTGTTGTGTCACACCAGCGTCAAAGTACTGCATAGTTCATTTTCCACTGGGATTATTTCTTCCTAGAAAATCCAACTCACACAGAACATTCGTGTATGTAGAGGACTTTATTGAAGTCTTGTGGTTTACATCAGAGCAATACATAACACATAACAAACTTAAATTGAATATAAGACATCCTGTTTTTTAAAAAATTGCTTTGGATCTCCTGCCACTAGAGATCTCTCACTGGCTACCCTTTTCTGGGGACTCCAACTTCTGACATGTTGTTTGGTTCTCTCTCCCTCAAGGCTTTGTTCAGACCTATATGTTTCCATACTTTCTATGCTCTCTTTCCTAGTAAGGGTGGTAGGTCAGGATTTCCCCCAGGATTTTCAATTTCCTGCATTTTTAATAGGTAGCGCAATATTGCCTCCATCCTCTTCTTGACTCCAAGATACTTCAGCATATCTGAAGACTCACTTTTGTGGTAGGTAAACAAAGGGTTCTCCTACACTGTCTGTATTACTGTAGATTTGAAGTAGATTTTAAAATTGGGAAGTGTGAGTTTTCCCACTTTTGTTCTCCATCAAGATTTTTTTGGCTATTTTGGGTCCCTAAATTTTCATACGTATTTTAGGATCAGCTTGTCAATTTTGGCAAAGAAGCCAGCTAGAATTTTGATAAGGATTGCATCAAATTTGTAGATCAATTTGGAGACTGTTGCCATACTAACAACATTAAGTTTTCCAATCAGGAACATAGATGTCTTTCCAATTATTTAGGTGATCTTTAATTTCTTTGAACAATGTTTTGTATTTTTTCAGAATGCAGGTTTTGAACTTTTTTGTTAAAAACTTATTTGTAAGTACTTTATTATTTTGATGCTATTTTAAATAGAATTGTTTTCTTCATTTCATTTTCAGATTAATTGTACTCATATAAAACACCATTTATTTTATATATTGATCTTGTAATCTGCAGTCTTGATGAATTCATTTATTAGTTCTAATAATTTTAATGGATTCCTTTCCTGAGGATTTTCTATAGATCATCTCTTCTGAGAATAGTTTTACTCTTTCCTTTTCCATTTGGATGCCTTCTATTTAATTTTCTTTCCTAATTGCTATAGCTAGACCCTCCAGTATAATGTTGAATAGAAGTGGCAAGAGTGGACATCCTTGTCTTTTCCTGGTCTTAGGGGAAAAGCATTAAATGTTTCACCTACTGGTGTTAGGTATGACTTTGTCATAGTTGCATTTTATTAAGTTAAGAAAGTTTCCTTCTATTCCTAGTTTATTGAGTGTTTCTTTATTGTTAAGGGTTTTGAATGTTGCCAAATGCTTTTTCTGTACCTATCAAAAAGGTTGTGTGATTTTTATCTTTTATTCTATTTATATGACATTTTACGTGAGTTGATTTTTAAATGTTAAACCAACTTTGCATTCTTGGGATAACTCCTACTTGGTCATGCTGTAGAATCCTTTTTATATGTTGTTAGATTCATTACGCTAGTATTTTGTTGAAGATTTTTGAGTCTTTATCCATAAAAGATTTTGGTCTATAGTTTATTTGTGTGAGGTTGTATTTATTTATTTTTTGTGTCCAGTTTTGTCAATACTTGCTTTTTGAGCAGTGTTCAGAGTTGAGGAGGACAATGAAAGCTCATGCACATCTGCTGAGATGTTCAATCCTGGCTCTGGTGCCCAGTTTACTCACACATTCACTAACTGGACCTCTGTTCTAGATTTTGGTAATATAGCAGTAAATAATGCAAGGTTTCTATTTTCAAGGATCTTAATAAACAAATAACTATAAAACAAGTAAAATATATAAAGAAGTAAACTAATAAATATGAGTTATATCAAGGCTAATAACTGATTAGAAAAAAAAAACACATAGTAAGAGAAAAGAAGTGAAGGAGCTGGAGGGAGCTCTTAGATAGGATCATCAGGGACATCTTCTTAATGGAGTGGCATGTGAGTAGAGACCTGTGTGAAGTCAGAGCATGAGTCATGTGGGCATCTGGGGAAAGAGTTCTCCAGATAGAGGATAGAGTAAGTGCAAAATTTGAGGTAGAAGCATGCTTGAGTATTAAAAAGGAGGCCAGTGGGGATGGACTGGAGTAAGCAAACAGTCAGCCACTAGAATTATGTCCAGCTGTACATACCAAAAATCTCATTTATAGTGGCTTAATTGGATAGCAGTTTTAATTGCCATCATATAGAAGAGGCTGGTCTGAAAGCTTCCTGAACCCAGATCCTTTCTACCGTTTCTCTCTACCAATTGTAGCATAAAGCTTCACTCCACACATCGTCTTCTGTTGAAGATGGCTAGTCCACTCTGGTTTTCTCTTCCACCTTTCAGGCAACAAGAAGGAAAAGGATGAAGATCCAAAGGCTACATGCCAGCTAAGTCGATTCCTTTAAAAGTCTTTTTTTTTTTTCCTTCTGGGAAGCTATTCAGCAACTTCTGCTTATTGGGCCACCTGTATCACATGAATGCCCCTGGCTGAAAAGAAGACCTTGTGTGGTCATGTGACCAATGGAGTTTTATAGCTGAGCAAATTGACCAACCCCTAACTTTGGAATTCTTCCAGTAGGAATAAAAGGGAGAATAGATATTCTATAGGCAGCTAGGAGACTCTGTCTCATGAGATCAGAAATGTAGTGGGGGCTACAATTAAAGAAGGGACAAAGGAGCTGAATAGACATTTCTCAAAAGAAGATACACAAATAGCTAAAAGTTATATG
Organism: Varecia variegata; assembly: GCA_028533085.1. Taxonomy (NCBI): domain Eukaryota; kingdom Metazoa; phylum Chordata; class Mammalia; order Primates; family Lemuridae; genus Varecia; species Varecia variegata. The sequence goes on from CM052445.1 coordinate 15,103,847, forward strand.
GAAAATTATATGGAAATTATATGGAAAAAGTGCTCAACATCACTAATCATCAGAGAAATGCAAAATAAAGCCACAATGAAATATTACTTCACATGTGTTAAAATGGTTATTTTCAAAAAGATGAAAAATAACAAGTGTTGGAGAGGTTGTGTAGAAAAGAGAACTCTTATACATTTTTGGTGGGAATGTAAATTAGTACAGTCATTATGGGAAACAGTATGGAAGTTCCTCAAAAATAAAAAAATAAAAAATATAATAGAACTACTGAATTTATCCAAAGGAAACAAAATCAGCATGTCAAAGAGATATCTGCACTCCCATGTTTATTGCAGCATTAATCACAATGGCCAAGATATGAAATCAACCTAAGTGTATGTTGACAGATGAATAGATAAAGAAAATGTGGTATATATACACAATGGAATACTATTCATTCTTAAAAAAGAAGGAAATCCTGTTATTGTGACAACATGGATGAACTTGGAGGACATTATGTTAAGTGAAATAAGCCAGGCACAGAAAAATAAATACTGCATGATCTCAATAATAATAGATTCTAAACAAGCCAAACTCGTAGAAGCAGAGAGTACACTGGTAGTTACCAGGGGCTTGGAGAGGGGATGATTGGGGTGATGTTGATCAAAGGATTCAAAATTTCAGTTAGACAGGAGGAATAAGTTCAAGAGATCTATTGTACAATATGGTGACAATATATTGTATGCTTGAAAATCACTAAAAGAATAGACTTTAAGTGTTCTCACCACAAATGAATAAGCATATGAGATAATGCATATGTTAAATAACTTGATTTAGCCATTACACTATGTATACATATTTCAAAACATAATTTTATACAAATATATACAATTTTTATTTGTCAACTAAAAATAGATTTAAAAAATCAGTAACAAAAAAAAGAAGAAGTGTGGACAAGAGAGAGTAAAATAGGAAAGAAAGGAAATCCTCATAGCCATGACTAAAATCAGAGTTGATGCCATGAGGATATGAAGCATTGCACCAGGGATGTCCCACACAGTCCACCCCTTCCACCATTCAGATCACGCCCTCCATTAAGAGTGATCCATCACACAGCTTTCAAGATGGGTGCCAGCCAATATCCACAAAAGAAGTAATGTAAAATAGTTAATGGAACCAGCTAGGGTCTCTTTAGCTCCCACTGCTTCCAAGGTTGAAAGTGATATTCATCATTTCCCTACCTAACCATCTATTCTGCATTCCCTCTCTCTCATACAGCACTTGCTGGTCTAGGTTGCTTACCCAGATCTTCACCTCAAGGAAACTGGATCTTTACTTGACTTTCTCTATTTGGACTTTGAATACTACAGTTGTCTTTTGGTCTTTATTTCTGCTCATGAAAAGCAGCAAGAGACGTTGCATTGAATATTCTAAGTTCAGGACATACTCTTCACAGCCCTAATTGTGTAGGAGCAGTGCTATCTTCTTGTGATAATTAAGGTTTATTAACTCTGCCATTATAGTAACTTGTTTCTTCTGCTTTTCTTTGCCTGCTGCTCCACTGGCATGAGGCACCCAGAGTGACAGGGTGAGTGGTCATAGCTTTAAATTTAGTGGAATCATTACTCTATGCCCCTGGTCAAAGCATTTCACCACTGGGAATCCAGTTCTCTAACCCAGCAGAGCCTCTTTGTTGAGGCAGAGAACACATATTCTTCAAGCATGTCACTTGTGTGATGTTGTGAGAGGATAAATCCTACTTATCCCTTCATTCCTGGATTTATATATTCGAAATATTGGGGACACATTCCCCAGTTGGTTCAATGCATACGCTGCATTCTTGAAGATAGCATCTCAAACTCACAGGGTATTGTCCCTGGGCTAGCATTTTAGCCAAGCATGTATTAGGCCATTTTTTTCATTCTATTAGGCCAGAAGCTCTTGGGTAGATACCCTGGACAGGTACCCATTGTTGTATCTCTTTTGCTGTAAAATAGGCCCCTTCATCCCATGCAACATTTCCATGCAAACAGGCTCCAAAGTGGTGGTTCTGACAGAGGCATTACAGGCAGGGAAGTCAGACCAGTTTAAGTACCAAATTTAGTAACAGTGAATCACTATCTCTCTAGAGTAGAAGTGATATCATATAATCAACTTGAGACAAAATACAGTTTGCTCTTCTTATCCATGAGTTCCACATCGGTGGATTTAACCAACTGTGGATCTAAAATATTAAAAAAAAATGTCTGTCCTGAACATGGACAGACTTTTTCTTGTCACAATTCCCTAAGCAAAGCAGTCTAACAACTAGTTACATAGCATTTACATTGTATTAGGTATTATAAGTAATCTGGAGATGACTCAAAGTACATGGGAAAACGTACATAGGTTATATGGAAACACTATTCATATATCTTGTGCACTTAAGCATAGGCAGATTTGAGTATCTGTGGGTGGTCCTGGAACCAATTCCCCATGGAAACCAAGAGATGAATGTACCTGACTAGATTCCTCAAACAATGGTGCCATAGGAATGGTGCCAGCGTAGATGCCAGCCGGTTAGGTAGCAGCAGAAGTAACAAGGTCAGCCGTGTTGAAAGGGAGCCCATTGCATGGTTCACTGCCTAGCTTCCATTCTTGCCACCATGGCACTGCATTCATGGGGCCATTGCATAAGCACTGGGGTGGCTGAGGACAGATTGGTAGACATCCACAGGCTGAGTCACCCTGTCCTAATGGTTATTGAGACTTGCCTGCAATGGATGCTCTCTGGTAAGCATAAACTTGAATTAAAAAGATACACATTTTATACTCACTTCCATGGTTTTATCCTATGGACAACATTTTCTCAGACCAATATGTCCATGGAAGTCTTATAACCTCCCAGCCATTGCCAACTAAGTCATTCCTCACTGCCTAGAAGTGCATAATTATCTGTGTCTCGGGCCGCTGTTTCCTCCACATAAATCAGAAAAATCAATGTGCTGCTCTCACTTCTGCTCACTGGGAGGATTTCCTTCACCACTTTCCTTTTAGGCAGCACCTGAGTTGGGTTGTGGTGTGGGGGCAGTATGTCTTCGAAGGTATTTACCAGTCTATCGAGCCAACCCATGTGTGAATCTGGGTCAAGATTTTCCTCCTTCAGTTGATCATAGGAAATACCTCAGGAGGAACTGGTGTGAATTGAACTTCTGCCGTGTTCTCCAACCCTATGACTTGCTGGATTCGGTAATGCCTAGCTCATGATGGACATCTCCGGTCGTACGGTCACATTCTATTTCATGTTCAGATGCTCAGTCTCTACCACAGCTCAGTGACATATCAGGAATTGCTTCTCAAAAGAGACACAGTTTTGTTCCAGAGGCCCAGAGGTCTGCACTGTGACCTGTATTCGGTCTTGCCAGAGACGGCACACAGCATCACTACAGATAACCTTTGTACCATTGCACTACTGGGTCATGTGGCCTACATGCAAGAGTCATTGGCAGCGCAGTGCTAAAGGTCAGGACACCAATCAAAACTGTCAGCCTTCCGCGTAACCTGCTAAATGAGTCAGAGAAGTATGACCAAGTGTGATATATGTTGTCTCTAAAGTTGAAAAAGGCCCACAACATAGCTTGTGTTTCTTACTGATTGAAGTGACAACTGTCTTGACCTTAAAAGAACTATATCAGCATACCCCACACAACTGAACTTTTACAAACTTCACTGATGAAACAAACCCTGAATCTTTGTAGTGTTTAGTTTCTCCTCTTTGGCCTGTATAAGTGTTTTACTAGGACATCTACAGTTCTTAATACTTACTTCTTAGCTCATGCAACTATCAGGATGTTATCTATATAGTGAACCAGTGTGATGTTCTGTGGAATTTTAAAAAGCACAAGTTTCCTACCGAGTCATTTTTACAGAGCCCAGGAGAATTAACATAGCCCCAGGGCAGGGCAGTGAATACGTACTGCTATTTGTCCTCCCTTCCCCTTATATAAAAGTCAATTCTTTTTGATCTTCTGTATTAATAAGAATTGAAAAGACTATGTTAATCTTTTTCTACAACAGCTGCATTTGAGGCTTCCACTTAATTTTTAGTAACCCATTGTCGCCTGCCAACATTTGGTGTTTATAGGAGACCTCTTTAAATTAAAGTGGAATATGATAGGGAGAGATTTATTAAAGGACATAAAATTACAGCTAGATGGAAGGAGCAAGTTCTAGTGTTTTGTAGCACTGCAGGATGACTATAGCTAATGATAATATATTATATATTTTCAAATAGCTAGAAGAGAGGATATTGAATGTTCCCAATACAAATAAATGATAAATGTTTGAGATGATTGATATGCTAATTACCCTGATCTGATCACTACACATTGTGTGTATCAAACATCACTATGTATCCTGTAAATACCTACAATTATTGTGGGTCAACTAAAAAAAAGTGGAGTATCATAGGATCCATCCCTTTTAAATCTTTAATGATGAGACAAATTTCTATAATTCCTCCTAGTACATGGTATTACTTCTGGTTAACTATTTTTGCTAGGGTTGAAAACACAGTTTTAGGGACTTGTACTTGATTTTCTTAAGATGTTGGCTCTTATTCCATGGATCGGGAAACTGATGTGAGAGCTATGCCAGCTGCTAAGTACAAACGTCTAGAGTACACACTTAGGTGAGTCCATGATCCCGTTGAACTGCTGAGAGGTGGACTTGGACTGGAACTTCATTTGTCATGTGTTATGCTCAAGCCATAACAATTCTAACTGGAGTTTATAATAGTGTGTAGTGTCAACTCAAATCCTGAATCACCTCATCCTTGAGAGATCATGGTATTTTCCTTTCCACAGTGCAGTTATTCTGGTAAATCACATCAAGGTCCCTTTTGGGAAGGAATGGGGAAGCCCACTGGGTTTCCTCAATGAAGACCAGCCTACATTTGATTAATGAGCTTTGAATACATGAACAGGTTTATATCTAGACTAAGAGAATGCAAGATATTTTCCATCATAGTGGCTGATTCTAGCCTTCTGATTATCAAATCTTGATTTTTTTTTCTCAATTTAAAAAGCAAAGAGACAAACCCAATTTATTTTTCATATATATTACCCCAAAGTAATCACCAGAGATTTCTGTGAGTCTAGGCTCCCTGGTTGCTACCCTGGATTTTTGTCCTTTGAAGTCATCAAATCTACCTTACCTTTGATGACTAAATGCTACTACATGGCCTCTAAGAATACTCCCAGATTCCTATCATCCCCATTGGAAATGGAGAACCAAGTTCCAAGGTAGAATCTTCTACTATCAATCTCAACCTATAAGGACTGCTACTTCTGAGCTTCTCAGAGATACCAGTGTCATTCTTAACATTTAATTACTTATTGCTGTAGTGAAGTGAGTATCCTCAGGTGCTCCCAGGATGGAGTCTTCAGTTTCACTAATAAATCTCCTCTAGCATTCTCACCTCCAATGAGCCTTATGGCCCCTACTTTAATACTCTACCAGGGTAGCTTGAGAATTTTGACTTCACTTATTACAGCCATCCATGCTTTTAGTATCCTTGCTAGAATATTAAACTCTTAGTCATGGGAAAGTCCTTTCATGTCAATTAATGCCCCCCACCCCCCTCCACTTCAGCCTTTAAAACCTTCAAGATCTACTCCCACCTATGCTGATCTATCCACTGACAACTCTTGGAACTGAAAATAGGACTATTTAATATCTGTTGTCTTTAGTTCCTAGTCTTAGTGAAATTTCAGGATAATAAAAAATTTCCGTAATAGTCTCATGGATATTTTTGTTTACTTGCCAGCCAGAGGTCCAGATTCACAGTTTTTCCACAATGCAATCAACCAGGGACAGATTCCTGGTAGGTGGACAGCCAGGGAATATCTGTCTCCAGCACAAGGTGGTTTATATGTGTTTATATAAGAGAAAATATATGTGACATGTTTATAGATGAGAAAAATGCCATTGTTTATGGACACAGAAGTAAAATGGCACAGCAGTGATGGTTGCTTCCATTACTCTTCCTATCAGTGGTGAGGTGAAGAGAGTGTTTGGCTTGCTATTAGCTCATGTCTGGGTAGAGCCAAAGGTAGGGGAAAATATGAACTCACAACCTTGAATCCATCAGGAAGAGGGCCATGAAAACCAAAGGATTTCTTGGTTGGCAAAGAAACAATCATGATACCATACTGGCTGGACTACATTATAAATAAAGCAAGGGTTTTCTCAGTGGTAAATGTACTGAGAGTCAAAGTTACCGGTAAAATAAGAGTCAGAGGGTTCTCAGATGGGTAATGAGTTCCTGTGGTATCTCAGAAAATAAGCCTCCTTCTCCCTTTGGCAATAGTTTATTGCAGAGGACCTGATGACTCACCAGGTGAAAAGGCAAATATGTTTCCATGATGATAAGAAGGTAAAGCTGAAACCCCAGTTGTGTTCATCAGAATGTTTATTTTCATACTTCTGTTAATGCTAATATTACATTCTGAGATTCTGGCTTTGGTAAGTAGAATAATGGTCCCCCAAAGGTGTGTGCACCCTAATGCCTGCAACCAGCATGCAATCTGACATGGCAAAAGGGACTTTGAGGATGTAATTGAGTTAGAGGTCTTGAAAAGGGGGGAATTGTCCTCAGTTACCTAGGTGGGCCCAGTGTAATCCCAAGACTTCTTATAAGAGAGAGACAGAAGGTGAGAGTCAGAAAAGGAGAGGTGACGATGGAGGCAAGCGTCAAAATGAGAGAGAAACGGGAAGATGTTAGGTTGCTGACTTGTAAGACAGAAGAAGGGACCACGAGCCAAGGGATGGATGCAGGCGGCCTCCACACGCTGGAAAAGGTGAAGCAAAGCATTCTCCCCTAGAACCAGAAGGAATGTAGCTCTGCTGACACTTTAGCCCAGTGAGACTGACTTAGGATGTTTGACCTCCAGCACTATTATATAATACTTTTGTGGTATGTTAAACCAACACATTCGTGGTAACTGTTACAGCAGCAATAGAAGACTATGACAATGGCCAGCACCTGTTTACCGCTGCTGTACTTTCTCATTTTCCTCTCCAGGCTTCTGTAAGGCGTACTTCGACAAAATATTTATTCCTAAATATTATTTCTTACTAGAAACTCTCTTTTCCCACCCTGATGAATCGGGCTGAACAATGAGGAATCGCAAGATTCCCTTTGCCATTTTTGCTTGTGCTGAAACCATTTCTGTGAACTTAGCACTCGGCTTCCTCTTATTTGAACCTGACTCAATCCCCTCTCCTCAGTTCTCCAGAGTCAAAGATACCATCAGTGCAGAACATCATCCCTGTAGAAATAAGAAAGAGAGGAATAAAATTCTCCAGTGTCAAAGGTCCCCAAGAGCCCAAAAGCCCACAGTCATGGGGTCAGGAGAGGGTTCAGAAAGTCATTTAATCTTCCTGCCAAAACATCTACAACCAAGAGATCTCCTGGAAGGAAATCTTCTATTCTATTCTATTCTATTCTATTCTATTCTTCTAGGAGTATAATTCTTTCATTCCTTCTGCCAAAAGTTTACCTCCTAACCTTGTGCTATCCTATTGCTATTGTCTAAAAAATAGGGAAAAGGTGTCAGCATGCCTGTCCCTCTATCCTACTTTCATTGGGCACAGGTACCACTTTATTCATCTCTGTTTTCAGTACTGTCAAGGAAGAGACAATCATTAAATATGTGTTGAATAGTGTTCAAAATTCCACTTTTATAAATGCATTCCTTGGTGCCCTGAAGTCTTGTAAATCCTCAGAGCCTCCTGTTAGAATATAAATAATCTTTTCAGAAATGAGTCTGTAGATCCTACCTGCTAACCCCTTGAAGGGAACTAAGTGTTCACTAAACTCAGGGCTCACTGGAAATATAATAGAACGGCAGCATTTATGACCCATCTTCTGCATCCTGCATGCTTGATTTATATTATCTCATTTAAACCTCACACCAACCCTATACAGAATCATTCTCTCCATTTCACAAATAAGGAAAATAAAGCTCAGTCTCACAGCTCACAGAGAAGCCAGTGTTCTTTCTGTTCCACCACACTGAGGAGGAGGAGTGTATTTTGAGGAGGAGTGGGTTGTGACACGTATCTTCACCCTTCCTCCTGGCAGCTAAAAGTAGGTCAATTAAGAATAACTCAGAAAAGCAATTCCATAAGAAAGTTTCCTTTGGGAATTGACATTATCACAAGAGTGACATTTTACTAGAAGTACGAGTAAGATCTAAACCGAGATTGAAGACAGTAATACTTTCAGGTCACAAAGCTAGCTCTGAGCTTTTAACTCCAGCTCCTCCCTGGGTAATGCTCTAAATATAGCAATTTCAAATGATGCATCTTGCTATCATGGACTCTCTTAGAGAAGAAAATGTCCAATGTGTTCTTTTTTTTTTTTTTTTTTTTTGAGACAGAGTCTCACTCTGTTGCCCAGGCTAGAGTGAGTGCCGTGGCGTCAGCCTAGCTCACAGCAACCTCAAACTCCTGGGCTCAAGCGATCCTCCTGCCTCAGCCTCCTGAGTAGCTGGGACTACAGGCATGCACCACCATGCCCGGCTAATTTTTTCTATATATATTTTTAGCTGTCCATATAATTTCTTTCTATTTTTTAATAGAGACGGGGGTCTCACTCTTGCTCAGGCTGGTCTCGAACTCCTGAGCTCAAACAATCTGCCCGCCTCGGCCTCCCAGAGTGCTAGGATTACAGGCGTGAGCCAATGTGTTCTTACTCCATGGTATTCTTCTTACCAGAGTCAGGGAATTTCTCGGTCCATGGGTATTATAGTATATTTGGAAGCTCTGATTTATCTTCTTTCTCTCTTCTTTTTCTTCCCTTTTATTTCAATATCTTAGTATTCAGGGGAGTTCTCCAATCTCTTTCAGCAAAAGTGAACATAAGCAAGTCATCTGGGATTTCTAGTATTCCTCTTTAGTCCATTTTAGCTTTGTATTTTATGAGATCTGTGAGTTTAAATCTAGACAGCTTTAAGCAATACTCTGACTTAGGGAAAAGGGTGATTAACTCTTTGCCAGTTAAACTGAGCTTGAAAAACAATGAGTAATATTGTTAAAATTGCTTTTTGTCAAAGCTACAAATACTGACAAAGCACTTTATGAATTACTAAGATTCTAGGAAATGGTAGAAATTCCCCTCTCTCTGAAGGAAAGCTGCCTTTTAAACAATCTGCAGCAACAGAAAAAAGTCCATTTGAATTGTTTGTATGGAAGACTGAGATGTTATTTGTTATCACTTCTTCAGATTACATAGTTCAAAATTTCTCTTTATTAATTTTTTGGCATTCACAAGTATTTTGATTTTTTTAAAGTAGAAAATTTATTGTATCAGCAAAAAATAGCAGTCATAACAAAGTGCTGTAAATATTAAGAAGTATAATTTTTTCTTCTCTGGAAAAAGATTCTAACAGTAAAAGTAAGAACCAGTTAGTCATATTTGACATTCAAAATGTTTAAAATTATCCAACAGTTTTACCAATCTAGTTCTCACTTTGTTATGGGACTTAAAATATAAATACATATTTAACACTAAATACTGATATATATTTAAATATGGCACTAAAGAAAATCATAGCCTATATAGTCAACGAGTTACTGCTTTTTAATCCAATATCACTAGGTTACTAGCAAACTTAAGTGTTGCCAAGTAACATTTACTCTCTTAACTGGTTTGTAAAAGCCTAAAAAAAGGATAATCTCTACTTAGAGAGAGATTCTAACTCTACTTAGAGATTAGAGTTAAAGATTCTAACTAGCGATTAGAGTTAGAGATTCTAACTCTACTTAGAGTTACAGAAAAATTAATTGCCTGATATTTTTAATGTTGGAATTTTGTGGTTTGCACTTTTCATGCCATGTTTTTGAATAGAGAGGTACAAAAGAACTATAAGAGACCAAATCTGGCAGTTGTATATAAAATGGATTAGAAGAGAATGATACAGGCAGTAGGAAGATCATTTAGGAAGCTTTCGGGTTGTCCAAGGCAGAAGTGATGAAGACCATGGTTGTGGCCAGTAGTGGAACAAACAAAAGATGGATCGAATCAGTGCTCTGGAGTTAGAACCATTGTGGTTTGCAGTCGATGATTAGGGTGGGGACGACTGAACAGAAAGTGTTAAAGAAAAATCCCTCTCTTCTTCCCTCTCTTCTCAGAAAGCCAGAACGATACAGTGTCTAAGAACTTTGCCTTTGAAATCAGACTAGTGTATGCTGGTTAACCTCTTGAGGTTTCAGCTCCTCAACTGCAAGGTGGGGGGAACATGAATAATACTCCTTAAAGGATTGCAGAAGATTATGGCTGTAGTTAACTCAACAGAGTGTCTGGCAACTCATCACTATTTATTGTCTCAAAAGGATATTGTCAATATTAGTCACCACATAATAAAAGAAACATGATTCTTATTTATCAAATTTATTTCATGAGCTCACTGATTTTTAGTTCTTTCTAATCAAATAAAACAGGCCCTCTTCCCTTAAATTATTAGGGTTACACTTTAATGTTTTTAACTTAATATTATTTATAGTAGGTAATTGAAATCACTTTATAAGGCTCTTCTCTATGAAGAGAGTTATGGGTGAAGGTAGTGTATGCAGGATCTTATTTTAAGGTCTTTTAGTCTCTGAGGTACCAAAGACATTTCCTTTTTAGGCAATTTAATGTATTAAATAGTTCAAAGTAGACACCATGAAGGCACAATTCTGCCAAGTTCCAGGGGTTTTAACTACCATTTCAATCAGAGCTGCTACCATTAAAACAAGAGTCAGCGGGGATTTAACGGACTCTGCTCTCAGAGTAAACTCTCCATCTGTCTCCAGGGCTGCACTAACATCTTCAGTATACCAAGTGCCCTGCGGAAGTCAAAATCCTTTAAAATAATGCTGGTTTTGCTAGATCACCGTCATTTCTTAACATTGAGTAGTATTCTATTGTATACATATACCATATTTTATTAATCAAATAAAGCCACACTTTAATATTTAAAAAAAAATAGTGCTGGTTTTGGTTCATGGGCAGTAAAGTAGGTATGTTGTTGGGTGGTAAACTGTTATTTCCCCAGTTGAAAGGGACAGTAATTCACAAAAGCTATGCCAAGCTTCTCCACAAATCCAAACCAAGCAGAGGCAGATAATAACCATAAGTGTCAAAGATAAAACAGAACTTAGGGGGATCTGTGGTCCATTTTACAGGTCAAGAAAACAAAGCCCAGTCCTTGGACAGATAATTAGTATTGTGGTGCTCAATCTGTGGTCCTAGAGAGGGGAACAATGCTACAGAGTGTCATGGGCAACCTTTAGAAAAATGTGAAGAAAGCCTAAACCCACATAAATTTTGTCATGACATACATTTAGATGAAGTGAGAGATGAAAAGGGTGTTTTAAAAATATATAGTCCTAGGCAGATGGTTGAGATTGCATTATTATCTGACAGTTCTCCTCTGGGACTATAATCTGTGAGTTTGAGTCTCGGGAGTAACCTATATACACAGTAGTTTATTTTCTATTCTCCTGTCTTATAACTTTGTGTAATTAGAAACAAGCACCTCAAGGTTGTGGAGTTTGTGTGTGTGTGTGTGTGTGTGTGTACATGTGTGTGCATGTACAAATGAAAACAAGTGATGCTTTATTTCATTTTAGATTTTTGCAGCTAGAAAAGAAATGCCTAGATAGCAAAGTACTTTTAGCAAAATTTCCATGATTGCAAAGTGTTATTATTCTTTCTGTGGGAGGATAAATCATGACATGGAGAGCTTTTTTTTGGTTAGACAAATTTACCTTACATCTCCAACTATTTTTCTTGAAGGCAGGAAATAGAAGGGTCTATATTCTAAAGGGAGCTATTGATAAGCCAAAAGATGGAGACAGTAGGAAAGAAAATAAGACTTTTGCTGTATTCCAAAAACAGCAAGTGAGACTGACATTTTCATTTTCAAAAATATTGCTATAGAGATTAGAGAGATTAATTATTGTCATCTGTGGATGTCTTCAAAAGCAATATAAAGGAGAATATTTCCATCAAATATAACTCATCTTTGGGTTAAGGGTTGTTATTTAATTTACATTACACACACACACAAACAAACCCTTTTGGTGAGAAATTAACCACGCTTTAAAATGTAACACCCAAATTACTTGTTTCTGTAATTATATCTAATTTCCTATCTCAGAATTAGTTTTTTGAATTAGGAACACCACTGTCCTGGGAGTCAGGAATACAGGATCCGATGGCAGTTCCTGCATTTACTGGCTACAAACCCCTGGGCAAGTCCCTGTAGCTCCCTGTGAGTCTCTTTTTCCCAGGCATTTAATATCCTGTTCTGGCATCCATGAACCAAGTGTCTCAGGAAAAAGAAGTTTCTCCCTAAAATGAAATGTTGACGTCTCAGTGGGCACTTGAGAAGAAGGGAATTAAATTTTGAATGATAGTTTCTGTCTGGTCTTCAGTAGCTCCGTAAGTGACCCCCCTACTGTGACCATAGCCCGTCTGTATTCTAAAGGGAGCTAATGATGTTATAATCAGTTGATTAATTATTCTCTAATAGATGCTCACAGCTTGACTACACAATCATGTGTTTATTGAATTACTATTAAAGACACATGGTAATGTATACTTTCATTAGAGAAAAATTCTTTAGAAAAGCCACGCTTAGTTCCACGAAGCAAATAGAAACAACAGGCAATAGCAGGCACATGAGCGCTAGACGGTGGGCACAAACCGTAAGTGGAAGGGGAGTGTGGAGATGGAAAACATATGATAGGATCAGAGTGAGATTTGAGAGTGGGGAGGCACTGCATATATACAGAGAGAGCACAGCGCTGGCGGCTGTTATCAATCAAGCCTTTATTCACTTACTACAGTAGTGCAAGCAGGAGACACAATGAGGGGCCGGCTCCCCAGAGTTCAATCTTTCCCCATGGAAAGGCACTGGGCAAGGGGAAGAAAGAGGGGAGAGGGCTAGGAGTGGGAAGGTACTGAGTCAAAGTGGGGAAGAGTGACTCAGCCACAACCCCCAATAAGGAGGTCTCTGAAAGGAGGCATCTAGGCTAGGAGTGCGGACGGGGCCTATGAGCATGGCTGGTTTTAGGGGCTGGGGAAAGGCAGGTTGTAGACAGAGTCTCTAGCTGCCACTCCCTCCAGAAAACTTGAGTGCATTGGTTGTGCACCAGGACTGGTGTGGGGAGGGCCTCCAAGCACTGGGCCTACCAGGCAGAACCTAGTAATTGCCTACGGCCAGGCCTGCAAGAGCACACGTAGGATTTCAGCCTGGGGCCGGACTCCGCGGTGAGGGCCATGGCAGTGTGGGAAGAAGGATGGCTGGTGGTCTCCCCAGCCAGAGTGGACATAAGTTGGAGAGACGGGGCAAGCTGCGGTTGCAATCTTTGTCAGATTCGCAGGGGAGTTTCAGGTTGATGAGGAAGGCAGGGCCCTCAGTTCCATTGCAGGTTTTGTCCTTACTGGTTGGGTAGACTTGGGCATAGCACTTCCATTTCTCTGAGGGGTCTGTTTCTTCATCCTGAAAATGGGATAATAATACTTTGCCTGTGGGTTTGGGATAAATGAGGAGATAGTGAGAAAAATGCCTGAGCAAAGTCAGTACTGGCATGCTTTCAGTTCAAATCAAGCGAGAAAGCTTTGATCGGCTGCATAATGGCCCCCAAAGATCCATGTCCTATTCCCTGGAAACTGTGAGTGTTATTTTATATGGCAGAAGGGGCTTTGTGGATGTGATGAAGCATCTTGAAATGAGAGATTATCCTGATTTTCTGGGTGGCTCTAAATATAATCCCATTGGTCCTTAAGAGGTAGGCAGAGGGAGATATGACTTCAGATGAGGAAAATGGATGTAATGACAGATGCAGATATTGGAGTATTGCAGTCACAAGCCAAGGAATGTTGACAGCCTCAGAAGCTGGAAGGAATAAGTAACAAATTTCCCCTGAAGCCTCCAAAAGGAACCAGCCCTGCTGACACATTGGTTTTAACCCAGTGAAACCCACTTCAGACTTCTGAGCTTCAGAACCATCATAATAAATTTGTGTCGTTTTAAGCTACTGAGTTAGTGACAATCGTTAGAGTGACAACAGGAAATTTATAGAAGAGCCTTGGTTATCAGTTGGGAGTACACACCTGAGCATAGCTTGACTTTGACAATCGACTTTGTCTCTTGCTCTGTTCTCCCTGGACCCATGTCTGATTGTTGGTGCACCTTTTTCCCAGAGTGATGGAGGGACACAAAGGAACTGCTTTTGCTAGAGAAGCTGAGAAGATGCAGAGCTTCCCCTTCTGAGGAGCTGCAGAAATAGAAGTGATCTAGTTTGCAGGTACATGGGAAACATACCTTGGAATCCTGCATCCATATGAGGTAGTGGCCCAGCAACAGTTAAATTTTTACCTATTAAGGTGGCTTTATGATACCCCCTTACTGATGTAGCCTAAGGTCCTTGTTAAATCATATATTCTTATAGACATTTAAATAAAATTAGTGATCTGAAAACTAGATTTTTCATCTTCTTTCCTAACTTTCCTTTTTTGATGTGGTTACTCAAAACATTAGTTCTGACAATCCTTTTGGAGACAACACTGTTTCCTGACTATGTAACTAATCTTAGGCCCTTCAGGACTCTGGATACAGAAAGCAGCTTTTAGTCCAGTGTCTAGGTTCGCATGAGCCAAAGGCTGCCAGCTTGACTTTCCCTCCACGTGGTTTCACTGCAGCCGTGAGAACGGAGAGCACATGGAGAGCCTCCTAGACCTTGGCGAGTGATGAAAAGGGCTGGGGACCACGCAGACACCAGAAGTGACACACTCACAGTTCCAGCAAATCACAGCCTTGACTGTTGTCTTGTTTGACCCCTTTCTTTTCCTTTCCTTCTGTCCTTCGCCTTCTGAATGTCTTCCTTCTGCCCATTTTGCCAGTTCATTAGCACCTCCACTGGAGGGAGAGTTGCACAGAAGAGGGAAAACATTCAAGACCCATAAATCAATTTTGCTACTTGTCAGCAGCTATTACACAAGGTTTATGAGAGATGAAGGTGAAAATTATTGACAGAAAAAGGATTTGGAATAGCTGTAGAGTTCATTCGTCCAGAGAAACAGTATTAATTGAGAACAGAAGATCAGAGTCTTTTTTTCATTTGCAACTAACCTTTTTATTCTGAGTGGACACTTTTGTGATTTCTAACCTACTCTAAATGAAGAGAAGGGGAAGAGAAAGAATAAAGAAAAAAATGTTTCATACTTCTTAGAAGAGTGTTTATTTTAATTATGTCCCTTGGTCTCTTTCATGGAATTCATACTAGATCCTTTTAGCTTGTTTTGGAGTAATTTCCCATCATTTGCTTGTCATGTGGTTGTATCATTACACACTAATCTTTGACTCCTTGAGTTTATTTTTCCCTGAGGGGATACTTTCAAATATAACATTTTTCTTCATAAAAGCTTAAAGGTAAGATCTACCTTCTTCTTCCTGACATGTAATTCCCCACAGTTATAGAGTTGGTGTCAGAGGCAGTACTAGATATGTGGACAGCAGCATCTGAAGGGCTTATTGGCACTTCTGCAAAGACTTATTTCTGGAGAATTGAATAAGAACCAATGAGGAATAATTACAGGGGTAGGATATCGACTTAATGCAAGGATCTTCTAACATCTAGAGCTGTTCAGCAGTTCCATAGGAGGAGTGATGTTAAAGGTGTCAAATGAAGTTTAGGTGGCCATTTGCTGTACAGGAGATTGGCGAACATAATAAGGGTTAAACCAGAAAAAAACTGATATCTCTTCTACCTTTGAGATTATGTTAATTTAAATTTATTACTTAATACTGTCAGATTATCACTGTATTTTGTTTTCCTCTATTAGCCCAGCTTTGACATGCTCAGCTTAAGCTGTTCTTCCCATCTGCAACGCCCTCTTTCATCCTCCCTTCTATTCAAATCATGTCCATTCTTCAAGGATCAGTTAAAGCATAACTTCTATAGCCTTTGCTCCACTCGGTGATCTGTCTTTCCTTGATTATTGAAACATTCACTAACTGCATCTCTTGCTTCAGCATCTCATTACACACTTGTATGGTTATCTAACTTTTCTGCATGTGCATATCTTATCTTCCCTCCGCAAAATTGGCAAGTCCTGAAAAGCGTGAACAGAATCGGGCTGACTATATACCAGGCTTTTCTTTTTCTTTGTTTTTAATAATTAAAATTAACTTTCCTTATGTTGTGTCAAAATGAATAACCTGAGATTTTCAGTGAAATTTCTCTTTTGTCATTGATGAGACCTCTGAAATTCACCACTAGGTTGATGGCAAACAGTCTTCCTAGGGTGATTGTTCCTTTACAGAATTTATTATGTGGATATCTTTCTAGAGCCAGACTGTAGAAATGCTTAACTATTTTTTTTATCATCATAAGCCCTGAATCTCTCTGTTCCTGATCTTTTGTAAATGTCACTTCATGGAAAAATAGAATAATGACACAAGCAGCTTCACAAAAGATAGCACATAAGGTTGCAAGACTACAAAAGTTTAAAAGTCAAACCAGAGGGCTGAATTTCATAAAACTGTAATGATTAAATAGTAGGATTTGACTACCAAATATTTTAGTTTTATCATAGTTATAAAAATTTAAAGGAATCTTTAACCTTTTTGTATAAAGTTATTTTTACTCTGTTCACCTTTCTCAGACTGGTTTTTGCACACAATTAATTGAAGACAAATTGTGGTTGCTGTTCATGAAAGTATATATAGGAAGTATATATATATATATATATATATACTCATTCCTAAGGTAACTGTAAGTATGGAAAAACCTTTGCCAAAATCCTTTGCCACAAAACTGTACCGTGTTAAGATAAGCCATTGTGAATTCATTTAGCAAACATACTTCAGGCAATTCACTATACTCAGAGTTAATTTTTTCTTTCCTTCATTTACATTATTTTTAAATGACTCTGACAGTACCTGCTTTACTTGGCTGAGTGTTGTGCGTGGAATAAAAACAAAAAAAACCCAAAAAAACCAAAAACACAGACTTGGAATGAACTGAAAACTCTCCCAGGCTGTAAGACTCCCTCTTCCTGGAGCACAGCAGGCCACACATGACTCAGAATTAGGGCTCCTATGGAATGTCCCTCAACCAATCATTCAGAGTCACCTAAGCTTCCTCACCCCTGCTCTCCAAGCAAGAGAAATTCTCCCTCTTTTTTTAGGTGCAATGAAGCGAAGTTGTTGATGAGTCTCTAGAACTTAAACCTAATTTCAAAGCTTGGTGGTGGTATTTATTTTAATATTATTATTTTTCTTCAACTTACAAATTGTATACACACACATATATTGCATAATGAACACAGTTTTGAAGAATGACGACCATAGGAAACAGTGGGATGTGCAAGGTGGAGAATATTCTTCCCAACTTACAATGAAGCACCTGAAAGGCAAGAGAGGAATGCCGTCCAGTTTTCCAGTTTTCTTGGTTGTGGAGTTACAGGGTCTTGCTTACCCCATATTTGAAACCCCAGAGCCTTGGGGAGGATAGTTCCCTTCTCCCAAGTTGGTTATCCTTGGTATAGTAGCTTACTTTGAGGGTGGGCCTTTGTTAAGGGGAACAGTATGTTCTCAGAGTATTTAAAATGATTACTTGTACTCTCCCCCTGCCAGATGGCAGGAGGTGATTTTTCTTCTGATCTTCACAATAAGAACTTGTTGAAACTTCTGGATATAAAACTTATGAAAGTTGGGGGAACTGCTGGAATTTTTAACTCTCAAGTTAGTCCACGTTGAACGTTACAATCCATCAATTACAGTTTAAGTTTTCCTCTGGGTTCCGGCTCCAGGCGAAGGCTTCTTCTCCTGGCCTTCTGCTTCCAGGAAGCTGTGATCCTCTGTATCCACCCACCTCTCTGGATTGCTGGGCAGCACTTTGCCCCAGGACCTCAGTTCTCTAAGACCAATTGTTGATTTTCAGTTTGTTTGACTTTTTCCATGTTGTGAGGATGGAGTGTGACTTCCAAACTCTTTCCATGTCAAACCAGAAACTGGAAGTCCTTCTCCGTTCCTTGTGTGCCTTGTAGTTCCTAATGCCCTATCTCTACCAGAAGGCCAAGCAGAGAACATTTACTGCACAAGGAAATGTGTGTTTGACGTGTGGTTTCACAGCATGACTTGTTCATATTCACACCACAGTTTAGAGTATTGAAAACACCACACATCTCTGGACAACTTATGAGCAATACTGGAAACACCTGTGATTTATGGAGTTTGGACTGGTGTGTTGAGGTTCTGTGGTGTGAGAACCCTTTTGAAAACCTCCAAAGGCAGATGTCTCTTATGACAATCTTCATGCTTATGTCCCATCTGCTATGTGGCTTCGCAGCTCCTTCCTTTGGGTTTGATGGTGGGAATAAATGTCTCCAAGAGATGGAATTCCCACAGCTACTCTGAGCCAGCTTTTGGACCTGCTAGCACTGTGATATCTTAGAAATTCTTTTCCCAGGTCAAGTCAACAGAGAAAGGAAGCAAATAAACTCATTAACTTAAGGAAAAAATAATGTTGGGATAGGAAGTAAGTTAGTTCACTTTTATAACTGACACTAGGACCTCTTTTGGGTGTCGTGGGATATTTGAAGGCTTACATTTTGGTGGTTTAGCTTTCCAGCTCCTGTCATTTTTGATGGCTATCAAGGGTATTTCTCTATTTACAGAGTAGAAACCTTAACACTTGAATTCCCTCCAATGCCCATAAAACAGACTCCTTGAGGTTCTAGTATTTCCAAGTGCCCACTTCCCACCTTGAAACTCAGTTAACAGTGTGGTTATTCCATGCAATGATGTTACTGCACCCTTGGTCTCCAAAGTCTCGTTGGTTTGGGGTTGACCTAGCAAAATATACCTATCTGAATTTGGAAAGATCCTAACTAGACAGAGAAGTCCCAGCAACTGCAAACACTCTGGAAATTATTTCAGATTTACTTGGGTACTCTATGTGATTTAAAGTTCCAGAGGAATCAGAATTTGTCCAGTTGATATCTTGTGATATTCTCAGCATTTGTAATTTCTTACAAGAACTACAATTCCATCCAACAGGAGAGAAAGAATTTCAACCAACTGACTACCCAGTAATTCAGGGAAAGGCTGTGACCAAGTCATTCAGAAGAACAGGGCAGGGTCAAGTGAAAATATAGAATTCAATCACCTTGGTGTGTACCTAGATTTCTTTTTATTTCCAAAAGCCCATTATATGAAGTAGTGGACATGAGGCAGAAAAAGCTGGTTGACTTGTTTAAAACATAAGAATAAAAACTAATTTTTTAATTTACTCCTACTACATGTGAGGCACTGTGCTAAACATTTAAATTATTTCGTTTCTTGAAAACCTTTGAGATAAGTGTTATTATGTCCTCATTTTACAGATGAGAAACTTGAGGCTCAAAGAGATAAAGTCCAAGTCCTCACAGCCAGAAAGAGACAGAACTCAGCTTTAAACCCAAGCAGTCTAGCTCTAGGAATTTTATCTTAACCACTGTACTGTACCAAGAGGTAGGACCAGCCATTCATCTTCAGGTTATCACCTGGCATAGTTTGAGTAGCATCAGGAAGTTCATTTGGCTACACCTATCTTCTCAACCACTAGCTGATCACTCTTATGTGTTATGTATTGGCTAACGTTTGCCTTCTTATTTATAAAAGCAAACTATCCTGGAGGCTGGAGTTCAAGGTGGGAATAACTTACTAAATGCCCTGGTTCTGAACACCTTAGTATTTATTACAGAGATGTCAACATCTCTTGATTGACTGCTCTTATTGGTGAGGGAATCATAAGCCCAGAGTCAATATTTTAGAACTCACTGACTTTGCTCATGAGATTGCCATAGCCTTGCCACTAACTGGCAAATCTGTTTGTGCTTATATTTTCTTATGTGTAAAATGGGGCTAATGATAGAACCTACTACATAAAGTTGTTGTCGGGATTAAATGAGATAATATATGAAAGGAACTTACCCAGTTGCCAAATACATAATAAGCCTTCCATACCTGTTATCTATTATTATTACTCATAAACCAATGAGATAAAGAGAAGGAGGTCAAGTCTCCTCATGTGACACATTCTTGCCCAGGTTCACTTTTAAAATGGGAACCACGAGTCCACTAAATTTTCCCTCCTTTAGGACTTATCAATTATTTGATAATTCTCCATTTAAAGCTGACTGTGTCAGAATTCATTGGTACATGACCCTAAAGTCATTTCTTTTACTTTCTTGGGTTTTGGGGTAGGAGGGGCATATTATTGGTGTTTTCAACAGCCAGAATGACACAGAGCTCTCCAAAGGTGAGAAGCCCAGCAGTGAGCAATATTAAATTGCTCTTAGTTTCCCAAGCTCACATCTTATTGTGTTGCCATTGTCATGCCTCTGGGCCTTGGCGCCGGCTATTTCTTCTGCTTTAAAGTCTCTTGTTTCTTGACAATTCTACCTTAGTCCTGCTCTTCTACCTATTAAGCTCCTAGTCCTTTATAGTGGACATTTGTCTTTACTGCTTTTCTTCTTTCTGTGATCCAGCAGCTGGTCTCTCTTCCTACACTGGGAAACATGCCATTGTGTGACTTTGGTAGGCACAAGGACTTTTCTCTCTACAGAGGCAAAACCCTGGCAGTGTGAATCCTGGCATGTTATCTGAAATGTTTTTTCCTGAAACTTCGAACCTGGAAAAAACTGATGAAAAAATTACAACACATTCTGCTGGCAATTGCCTGGTATCCAGGGTCCCATAGTGGGTATACAGTGACACTGTCAGTGGTGTGCTGGAGTCAGCTGGTCCTGGCTTCTAAGGGCTGATTGTTAAAATTTCCAGAATTTGCATCAGTTGTTAAACTTATTCATTATTAATTATTAAATTTCATAAACTTATAAGTGTATAAAGTATATCATAAACAAAAGTAATAAATACTCAAAACTCGTCAGTTCTTCATTCTTATGCTTTTGAGGCTATTTGCATTTATTATATATATGAGATAAATACATGAGAAATATTATATAATGGTGCATTATTGCACATTTTTTTCCCAACTCTGCATTCAGTGATATCACATTGGTAGTTTGAAATTATCCACAGTGAGAATATTTACATCATGAAAATTGGCAAATGTTACAAATCATGATTTCTTTTTTTCTTGGAAAGCCAGTTTTAAGAATTTACCAGCATACCATATCTCCTGCCTAATGGTGGTGACACCAGACTCAGCATCCACAGTCAAGGTGACAGTAGTGGTATCCTGACCCGGCTATTTCTGGTTGTGACGATCTGACTCCTATTGTTTCTGCCTATTTCTTAGGCCTGACTCTCTAGTTTTTCAAGAGTCTATGAACTAGCCCCTACTCCTCCAAGGCAGATGGTTCCCAACTTACTATGGTTTAACTTAAAATTTTTTGACTTTATATAGTCACAATTTCGAGGTAATGTATAGTATTCAACACATTACATAAAATGTTCAAGACTTTCTTCTAAAGTAGCATTGTATTGGATGTTTTTGCCCAATCATAGGCTAGTATAAGTGTTCTGCACATGTTTAAGGCAGGCTACGCTAAGCTGTGATGTTCAGTAGGTTAGGTGTATTAAATGCATTTTCAACTTATGATGGATTGATCAGGATGTAACTCCATTGTAAATCAAGGAGCATCTGTATATTCCTTTCTGCTCAAGTTAATCCATTTCTACTATTTTCAAATAAGAATCTCGCAGGTTTATCATATCTTCAAAGTCTATCATAGAGAGCCAACCCCAGCACCCTCACTCTATGCATATATTTTCCTTTTGCTTTTATTTATGCTTCTATTTTTGCATTAAGCACAGCATTATAAGGTATTTGTTTACATTTCTGTGTTCTTGAAGATAGGGATATTGTTTTATTTACCTTTGTTTCCAAAGTTGCCATCAACAGGCCTGGAACAGAGAAGGTAATAAATAAATGTCGTGTGGTTGTTTGTTGATTTCATTCATGAGGAAGCTGAGGGTGTGTGTGGAGGCAGTTGTAGACATATCCCATAGGTCATGGGATGAACACTTCTGAAATGCCCTACTGCATCACTGTGATTCAGGGCAAGCGGGTAGGGACATGTAGTTTGAATCCTTTTTTGTTGACTGTAGCTGAAGCTGCGTGACTCAGAGGCTGCATGGAGCAGGGAACAGGAGAGGACAGGGTGATATTATTATTCAGGAACTGAAAGATAATGTCAACAGAATCTTCTACTCAAAATAAAAATCTATGCTTAGAAAGAATTAAAAAACAGAGGGCAGATACAAAGATTAAAGAGCATGAACTGAAAACCAAAAGCATAAAAACTACTGAATGTCTGACCAAAAGAAAACTATTAATGATGATTAAAGAAGAAAAGTATATAGGAAAGACTAAGGAATGTATATAAAAACACAGCCAAAATACAAATAGTCATATGTTTGTCATTTTTTTTTAATTTCAGCATATTATGGGTGTACAAATGTTTAGGTTATGTATATTGCCCTTGCCCCTTCCTCCCACCCTACTCCCCAAGTCAGAGCTTCACGTGTGTCCATCCCCCAGACAGTGCGCATCGCACTCCTTATGTAAGTATACACCCATCCCCTCCCCCCCCCCCCACATCTGCCCGACACCCGGTTAATGTTATTCCTAAATGTGCTCTTAGGTGATGATCAGTGAAACTAATTTGATGGTGAGTACATGTGGTGTTTATTTTTCCATTCTTGTGATACTTCTCTTAGTAGAATGGGTTCCATATGTTTGTAATTTTGAGAGGACTTTTCATTGTTTTCTTATTTATGAAGGATTTTATGGGCTGTACTTAAATTTCAGCCAGTGCTGTGAAGAATAAGGCATGGAATGGGATTCTGTCGGTATATTTGTAATCCAAATTAGAGACCTTGTTACTAGCACCCTTCAATTTAATGCAGTCTGGTATGGTTTTAATTGACACAGTAAGTTTCACCGTGGGTGTAATGATTTATGTAAATGTAAATCCAAAATTATACTGTGATCCTATCAGTCTACAATTACTTTTGAAGTCAACATGTGAACTGCATTGTCAAGGGAGTAAATCTAATGGAAAAGCTGTAGGGAAAATTGCTTAGCATGCTCATAAAAGATAAAAGAATCAATATGAGGTCTGTTTGTTACATGGTTTTGTATAATTTTTATTAACTGAACAGAAGTTTAAAGGATTTTCTAACAGTTTTCTCTGGATTATCACATAAGAATGTTACAAACAGACTGGATGAGATGATAAAGGCAAAAATCCTAAATATTAGTACATTTTTTAAGGAAATATTAAGAGAGTCTAGAACAGTCAGGATCCCTAAAGTGGTAGAGTAAGGACACACATAAATCCATTCCTTTATAAAAGCAATGAGAATGTTGGCAAAAAACGTCAAAATCCACTTGTTCAGAGCTCTAAAAGTTAAGCAAAGTCTTGCAACAAT
This sequence comes from Varecia variegata, assembly GCA_028533085.1. Classification (NCBI taxonomy): domain Eukaryota; kingdom Metazoa; phylum Chordata; class Mammalia; order Primates; family Lemuridae; genus Varecia; species Varecia variegata. The sequence continues at coordinate 15,127,306 of CM052445.1, forward strand.
CCAAGGTGTATTTATTTAAGAAAAACCTGCTAAATCTTGGTGCAAAAAGGGCTTCTTAAAAAAAAATTTACTGAAGTGTAATTTACCCACCATAAATTTCACTCATTTTATCTGCCCAGACAAAGATTTTTAGTAACTTTATTAGGTTGAGAAACCATCACCATAATCTAGTGGTAGAACATTTCTATCACGCCAATAAGATCCCACATGCCTGCCATGGATTTGAGAGTTGTCATAAAGGCAGGACTCTTTAAATGCATAGAACTCACACGTAGAGGTAGACATCTTCCTTTTATTCTTTTATTTTAGTCTATTCCAGTGATTCTCAAATTCAGGGTATATTTTAGTTATTAAACAACATATGGATTTCTTTGTGGATATGTTAAAATATTTTAAGGGTAATTTTTATGGTATTTTATTTTTGCTTCATGTAAAACACTAGTTTCCTATGTAGTCATAATTATAACTTTGATGTCTTCTTTAATCCAGTGGTTATTAAGAAAATATTTATTAAATATCCAAGTGGTTAAGTTTTTTGTTCAATTGTTTTAACATTGCCAGTAGTTTGCAATCTTACTGCATTTTATTAAAAAAAGGTTATGTGTAGAAGTTTTGCTTTGGATTTAGTGAAAAGAACTTGAAGCCACTTATGATCATTATTTAAAAATGCTTAATGGACAGTTTAAAAGATAATATATTAAGTTCAACATGCAATACATTTAGTTGCATTATTAAAAATTAACTAAATCCTTATTTATATTTTCCTATTTGACTTTTCAGTGACTTAAATAGGCTTATGCTCCATTATGATTATGTTTCAGTGTATTTTTCCCTAAAAGTCTTAGAGGTTTTTCTTGGGTTGTTTTGGTGCCATGTCATCAGGAACATAAATTCTTATAAGTATCTTGTATTTGTTTATTATGACTTGATTTTGTATTCTAGCTTTAATAAATATAAAATTACACATTTAGTATTTTTCCTATTAAAATTGTCACCTCAACTATATCTTTCTTGCATTTGAATATGAACTTTATCTATTTTTTAAGTTTTAAACTTTCTGTATTTTTTTGTTTTTTGTTGTTCCTTATAAGCACATATAGTTAATTTTAATTTAGAAATTGGCCTAGACATCTTTTACTATAAGTACACACAGATCAACCTCACACTTTATAACTGAGGTACTGTATTCCATTACCTGTATGCCATTACTCATTTAATCATTTCCTCATGAGTAAGAAGTTGGGTTGTTTCCAATTTGTATCTTTGGTAATTATAAATGTGATGGTGTGCACCCTTATATGTACAGCTTTGTGCATGTGCAATTATATAAGTGAAATGAATTCTAAGCAATGTTCTTTATGGATTAAAAGTAGGTGCATTTTAATTAATTGATATTGCCAAAGTATCCATCAAAAAGTTTGCATTGGATATGCCAATTATGATAGGCTATAGTTATATACAAACTGATTTTTCCTTCCTTCAGTTATTAAGGACAAAGAGACACTGTCTGGTGGAGGAGAGAAAAAATATCTAATTTATTTTTCTTCCAAATGAATAACCAGTAGCCCCAGCATTATTTATTAAATAATCCATGTTATTTCTTGAAATGTCATTTTCATCATATATTGACATTCCATATAAACTGAATGACCTTCTAATCTGTATATATTTTTTTACAGTTTCACGGCAATGTATCATACTGTTATGACTTCTGATGTTAGAGTTGGTTTTTTTTTTTCTAATTTGGTCTTGAGGTCTTTCTCTTGGGATTGGCTGTAAGCCAAAATAGGCATTCTCTAGGAAAGCCACAGTGAGGGAGTTATGTTTAGGGCTGTGCGTATCGGGTTGAGACACAATGAGGAAGTAAAACCAAAATGCATGAAACAGAAGAAATTTATTACTCACAGGACTCAGAGAGGTTAGGAGGAACAACATGGGACTGGCAAGAAGTCTGGAGGTGGCAGGGAGCTCAAGAAGTGGGTGGGAGGTGAGAAAGGGAGGCAGAGAGAGAGGGAGAGAGGAGGACTGTGGGACTATGCCTTTATTAAGGTTCACGGGTATATGCCTTAGGCTTTCTTGTAGGGGTTGTGGACTGGCTAATGTAAAGAAAACATGTAAAAGGGAGGAACTTATTTACATGACTCTGGTTTTGACCATTTGGTTTTATCATGATCAGAAGTTATAGGGTATTGTTGGGTTTGGGGTCAAGGCAATGAGGCACTAGTGGGTCATAACAACCACTCAGGGAAGGGAGGTTTAACTGGCCCAGAGGCAATGGGATAGGACTGAGTTTCAAACAACTTATGTCAGAACTAAAAATGGATGTCAAGACAGCAACTATATTAAACAAATTTATGACACAAATGTTTTCAAAACATTATTTTAGCTTTATATTTTTAAATATATCATATCAGAGTTTGCATTTCAAACTCAGCTACAAACACTTAACAGTGACAGATAAATATAAAAAGGGAAAACAAAAACATATGGTTATATAAAAAATATGATCTATGTATTTTGGTTAGCCAGCATTGGAACAGAAAAGCAAAAGGATGAGTCAGGCTAATGCTGCTGAGCTGTTGTGTTCTGCATCATGAAGTGGGGAATGCTGGTAAGGTTTCTGGTTCTGTGGAGTAGAGGGGACAAAATCACTTCACACAAAGGAGGGACTTGAGGCAGGCTTACTACTACCTGAAGTGAGAATGTGGAGTATAGCACTGTCAAACCCAGTTTTGAAAAGAGGCAAAACAAATAAGCAACCTGAGGCCAGTTTCTGCATGGGGCATGAAGCCAGCATTAATGTCACACCCAAGCCAGATAAAGACATAAGCAGAAAATGCCATGTGAATACAGATACAGAAAATCTCAAACAACAATTACTAGAAAACTGAATCTAGCAGCATACTGAAAGGATTATATGCCACGGCTAAGTGGGATTACCCTAGGAATACAATGTATGAAAACCAACCAATGTTATAGCATTTTAATAGAATGAAGGAAAAAAACTCATATGGTCATCTCAATTGATGCAGGAAAAACATTCAACAACATCCAACACCCTATCATGATAAAAAAACAAACAAACAATAAACAACAAACTAAGAAGAAGGGAACTTCTTCAACATGATAAAATTCCTTTAATAAAATCCACAGGTAGCATCACACTCAATGGCAAAAGACTAACAGCTTTCTCCCTATGATCAGGAACAGGACAAGGATACCTGCTTTCACTACTCCTATTCCACATTGCACTGGAAGTTCTAGCCAGAGCAATTAAGCAAGAAAAAGAAATAAAAGGCATCCTTTTAGAAAGGAAAAAGTAAAACTATTTCTATTCACAGATAGCATAAACTTATATAGAGAAAATCCTAAAGAATCCACAACAAAACCATTAGAACTGATAAATTAATTCAGCAAAATTGCAGAATATAAAATTAACATACAAAATCCAAATGCATTTCTATACACTGGCAGTGAACAATTTGTAAAGGAAATTAAGAAAGCAATCCCATTTACATTATGCTAAGTGAAAGAAGCCAAACACAAAAGGCCACATATCATATGATTCTATTTATACAAAATATATAAAATAGGCAAATCCACAAAGACAGAAAGCAGACTAGTGGTTTCCGGGAGCTGGGGAATGAGAGACAATAGGGAATAACTGCTTAATGGGCACAAGGTTTCCTTTTGATGTGATGAAAATGTAATGGAACTAGATAATATTGATAGCAGCACAACACTGTGAATGTACTAAAAGCCACTGTATTGTACAATTTAAATTGTAGAAATTATGAATTTTATGTTAGTAGATTTTACCTCACTAAAGAAAAGAAAAAATTAGGAAAAACATATAAAAAGTGGGACAAATTAAATTATAAACTATAAGGGTAGAAAAATGTTCTAATATTTTGTGAATTGTAAAGCACATAAATTGACTAAACTTGTCCATTTGGACTGGATTTAAAAAGTAATCCAAGGAGACATATTTAAAGCATAAGGATACATTATTAGCTGAAAATAAGATGATGGAAAAAGATAAGCAAGAAAATATCAACCCAAAGAAAATAGTTTGTCTATAGAATCATTTAGAATATATTTTAAAACAAAAGTCTATATTGTGGCAGAGAGAGTCATTTATAATGACAAAGGATTCAACTCACCAAGAACAATAAAACAATTGGTGTGCACCTAATAAATATCCTCAAAATATACAAAGCAAAAATTGATAGTAAAATAAGGAAAAACTGACAAATCCATTTTAGTGGGACACCTCAAGGTACCTTTCTCAATTAAATATGAGCACCGGGTTTGAACAAAAGGAAATATAGTAAGTTGAGCCTTCGGCATTGAATTCACCATCACAGAGCCTATTCTTGACAAGCATACATAGAAAATTACAAAAAAGATCTTGCCTACTTGATCACAGGCTAAAGAGGCTAACCAATTTCAAAAATGGATATAGACCAAGTTCTCTCTTTCATGCTACCTCCCTTGCAATTACTTCCCAGGGTCTCTTCTAAGCTCTGGCATCCAATTATCACAAAACCATGGCTTTAAATCAGAATCTCCTTATTGTCAATCTAGTTTGGAGATACGATCGGTTTAATCACAGGGTCTTTAGCAAGATTAGCAACTCCTCAGCCATCACTCAACATCCTTATATTAGAGACTGTAATGCTATAATAGGATTGTCTCCATAGAACTCAAAAGGCCACAGTATTATTAATTACTTAAACTTCTGTTTGGCACATGATCTTAGCTCCTCTAAGGACCTGGGGAGTCCAAGGTAAATGGGATTTCTACAGTATCTTAAAAATTGCCATGAAGTATCTTATCTTAAAACCAAGGCAAGTATAATAATAATAACAATAATGTTAGTAATAGCAACAGCTACTAATTATTAGACACCCTAAGCACTTGCTAGATCCCTGATTTTTTTGGAAATGATAATAATAATACTTGCCCAGTACTCATTAAGTCCCTGACAATATACTAAGTGTTTTATATGTATTACCTTATTTAATCCTGCAAAACCTTATATAGTAGGTATTATGTTTTTTCCCATTTTTACAGAAGAGGAAATGAGAGCTCAGAAAATTTAAGAAACTTGCCCCAGATTAGAAAGCTAATACATGACATTACAGAGAGTTAAACTAAGATCTCTGACTCCAGAGTCCAAGCTGTTAACCCCTATCACACCCTCCTTCCCCACATATCTCATTTTATTTATTTCTTATTGTCTTCTCTTTAGCATCAGGTTAAAGAGAAAGCAAGTGAGGTCCAAGGAGGGCAAATACCATTTTCAAGGTTGCAGAACTGATCAGTGGCAGAACAGGTCTTGGAAATCGAGTTTGCCTGATTCCCATACCTGTGCTCTTAACATCTGGACACATCTGTTCAGAATAGAGCCTCCGTGAAAATGACCTCAATCTCACTAGAAAGGAAACCCGTGATTTCTGACAAAATCCTTGGCCGGCAGCTCATGCTTTACAGCTAAAATAGAAGCCTTTTTTCTCAGCCATGATTTCAACAAACTGTTGGTTCATTCAAAGAGCCTTTTGAAAAGAGAATCATAAATAATGAGACTGAGTCTTTTAAATGTTTTCCTTTAACTTAAGGTATTAAAATTGCATTTATTTGCCAATCTTTTGATATAGGGCCAAGGCCTTCTCTCTAAATATGTATATGCTAGTTGGAACTCTTTTTGTTGTCATGTTTCTTGCACCCTTAATGCATCTGCTAGGATTTTGAGATTAAAGTGAAACCCAAATTTAAAGACATTTATGAAGCAATCTAAGTGCAAATTCCTACTCAATTCTAACACATATTTCCAAAACATTTATAGTTGTCTGGCATATATACATTACATATACTATATAACACAAATATATAATATATAATAATATATGATGTAAATGTACATACATAAATATATATCATATATAAATACATATAAAATGTATTTTATGTGATATGTATATATCACTAAATATGTAATATTTATCATATATTGTACATGGTAGAAAGCATATATTTGTTAGTGATTTGTCCCTATCAGGTTTTTCCAAGCATTTTACTTAACTTTCACAGAAAAAACAACTGTATTTCCTTTTGCACACATATTTATTGGTTTTTGTTTATGAAATATAAAGTTATGTTGACTAGAGTGACAGGCACAACAAACATTAACAGGAAGGAAAAAAATAAAGGTGACTGCTGGCCGGCACACACCCCAGGAATGTCCAGCCTGCAGAAGAGCTCATGGGCTGCAGGCAGGCTGCATTCTCGGGGCATCAGTCAGAATGTTCTACAGAGACATCAGGTTAGTCCTGGGTGGGAATTAAGTGGAGGTTGGCTCTGAAGGTGTGCAGAATAGTTTTAATAAGGGAACTATGACTTATTTCTTCTGATACAAACCTTGCTACAATTTCCCTGTGTTAAACCGCTTACAATTTCTGTCATGTGCTGTGTGCTTGAGGGCATCCTTAAAAGCATCCCAAGTCTCAAAGACTGAAAACAATGTTGTAAAAAACAACAGTGGGTGACAGTAGCCCCAGACCACTTTCCCGATTCAGAATTGTAGGGCTTGTCCAGCCTTTGTCAGTTGAAAGTAAAAATAGATACAGTGGGCCTCTTTTGTTTCAGACATTCATGTCCTTTGACCCCTCTGCTCCAAGCCATCAGTGAGAGACAAGAATCCTCTGTGTGGTCCAGCCAATATCACCACGGTTCTGTGTTGGAGGCTGGAGTGTAACCCTGTCTTATAAAAACTGAGAATTAATTTACTTGACTCAGCAATGCCAGTCCATAGTCTCTCCGCCAGCACTTTGCAAAAAGGATGTTTGATTCAGAGGCGGTTTCTAATGTTTCTGAGTTCTTTAGCTAAAAGAACCTCTTGGTATACTCTTAGCCACACCATCATGAAGAAAATCTGCTGGCTAGGCTGATGGTGACAAAATGGGCACTGTCTCCTTGAGGAGGGACCACATCTGTTCTTCTCACGACTGCATCTTCACTGTCTTGTAGAGTGATTGCTCAGTAACTAGCTGTTGACTGAATTGATGCATGCATAGCTGGCTAGTAAAGCTTCTAACTACCCTGTTGCCATGTTGTGATGATAAAGTGAGGCTTTGACAGCAGCCTTCTAGCTGATAGATAAGTTCTCTTATTTCCATTTTTTCACAAATCCACAGCTATCAGCACTGACCCACTTCTGGCTGGGAGATAAGCTGGTAGGAATTTGAGGAGTTGGATTCTATAGCCCGAAAAATTAACAGGACAGGTATTTACATTTAACTCTGAGTATTTTTAAGCATTTCAAGAAGATTTACTCAATAGTTACTGGGACATCTGGAAGAGGCAGCATTTTAAATCATTTCTTTACATGCATTATGCATATTGTACATGAGAAGTTTGAAATAACTGTTTGTATTCTATATACAAATGGCTATTTTTATAAACCAAAGACACCTAAGCTATATCTCAGTTGCATATTGAAATAATTGAGTGGGAGAATCTTAAATTAATGTGCTTTGGTTTATTTTTTAGTATGATATTCAAATTTAGAATTGAGGCAAAGCCAAAATGTGCAATAGCATTATAGCTACTGGTCTATCCCTCTTTTTATTCTAAGTCCTTGTTTCCCCATTCCTGAATCCTTCTCCCCAATAGTTTCTCCTTCTACTCACTAACCAGTGGCCTAGTATTCTCTCCATTCTCTGCCTCTTTCCATTGCAATGCTTAATCAGGAAACTATCTAATACACTTTGCAATATTGAGGTTAGTATCACATTAAAATTCCACAAATGGATAATTTAGAAGTGAAGAGACTTTTACATGGAGAAGTAATTTGCATGCATAATATAGGAAGGTTTTCCTTAGGTATGTTACAGGCTTACTTTAAACCATTTGACTAATGCTCCAAAGTAACTGTAATTTAATGTTGGTAGTATAGCAAATGATGAATAGCTTTAATTGTATGTTTAAAAAGTCTCATCGATGTGTTCACATGCTTAAATCTAGGTATCAGAATATAAGCAGTTCTTGAAATGTATGAATGTCTCCTTAATACACTGGTTACAAAGCATTTCAAAAAAAAATTTTTTTTTTAAACTTAAAAACTTTAAAAAAAAAGTGTAATGTGATACTAAGTCTTAGTGGAATTTTCATCTCAGCAGGCAACAGGAAACATTTCACCAAAGAAATAAAACTTTAATTGTGGAATTTCCTGGGTCAGTGGACTGGAGGAAGTTTGCTGGAAGCAGAGTTAGGACGAAAGTTTGGTGAATTTGATAGGTAACTTTCACGTGTCTCTGAAATCAAACCTATAGCTAGCTCGGGGTCCAACACGTCTGTCTTCAGATAACCCAGCCTAGAGACTGAACATTCTGCACTTTAGTTGGGAGGTCCTCGTTGTGAGCAGTTTTATTGAAGAATTAATAGCATAGGCTTCATAAATAAGAGCATCTTAGGTTTGAATATGGACTCGTAATTTCTAGCTCGTTAGGCAAGTTATACAAACTTTCTCAGTTTTTATTCCCTTGTCTATAAAATGTAAATAGGTTAACATGAAGATTAAATGAGATAATGTACTTAGCTTTGTATACTGAAAACTAGAAAATGTTCAATAAATATTAGTATGTGTGTACTCACAGGCACATGGGCACATACACAAACACAGCAGGAAGAAATTCAGGTCTAGTTTCTTCAACTTCAACTCTTCAGGAGGCCTAAAGAACAAACTCTAGGAGGCCCCTGTGCTGGTGCAGAGATGGGAAGAGATGGGAAACAGGGGGCCCTGAGAGGTGGATGGTGCCATCATGGTATGAATAGATGGGAAAACCACTGGAGGGATTAAGGAGATACGGTCTCGGATAGGAAGTGATTGGGGAGGACAGTGGGCAGAAAGAGGGAAAAGACAAAGGGTGCCTCTGCTGCATCCACCTTCAACTCTAACTTCTGACTCATTGGTTTGTCATTTTAGGTGTTTGGATTGCAAAAGCAGCACAAACACTGCCATCAAAAACAGGAAGTTACATTGTAAATTAAATTTTTCCACTGAGTAGGTAACATTTCTAAGCTATTTGTACTTGGCAGACACTAAAAGAAGACATCCATGAGTAGATTCTGTTTTCTCCCTGTGACTTTGATTGGGCAGCAAGGGCACACACATCATCTTGAATTTTATTTAGCAATCCTAAATCAAGGAAGAGAGTTTCCGGAAGCACAGAGACAAGTTGAGCAAGCAGGCCTGCCATAGAATTGCACTATATTGATTTGATGCTAAAACAGAATGGTAGAGTTTTACTGAAAATTTCTGTTTAGTCACCACTGAAGAGCACTGATAAAGGAGATACAAGGTCTGCACAGCAGTACTGCTTAAATCAAAGCTCTCTACTTGCAGTTTTGAGAAGTCTGGGTGCATGGTAAAATCTCAATTAGTTGGAATTCCTTGTCCCTCACAGAGCAATCTCACAGGAGAGATTTAATACAAATAGGTATTTCCAGAAAAATCAAGGAATAATACAGAGTAGGACAGCCTTCTCCACATCTCTAGGATTTAGCACAAAAAACAACTGAAGGTTAGAACAATCCCCTGGGACCAAAAAGAACTCCTGTAACCGAAGAACATTCAATTTATCTTTTCATACTTTGTAGGCTAAGACAGGAATGCAGAACAATAAATTGAAGGATTTTTTTCAGCAATTTAATTGCAGAAATTAAAAACAAAACAAAACAAAATGTATTTGGTTTAATTTATGTCTACCCCAACATTCAGTTGATTAACTTACCCACCCCTGAGTATTCTGCGTGAATGTTTCACTCTTCTTTTAAGAGACTAAGGAAGAACAGAAGCATTATACATGGCTACACCCAGAGAGACCTCCCCAGGATAACCTTGATTTACAATTACCCAGTTTTCTTTTTTCCCCATTGTTATTTCCAGTGGATGTTTTCACTGACTGGAGAATTCTCAATCCTTCTGACAACTGCAAGATGCCCTCCTTACTCTAACCCTCAGGGGAACTCTTTGTAGTAGAGTAAGCCTACACAGCATGCACAGGATAGAAACAGAGGGAAGGGAAAAAAGGCACCTCCTCTTGAGGGAGGTATGGCAGGTTGTAGTGTTCTTGGTGGAGGGGGGAGGACTGTGTGTGGAATTTCCTTTCCTTCAGGTGGTATAGGAAGGTGGAGCAGGAGATGCTTCAGCTTTGGAAGTCATCCCTGCCATGAATCACTGATTGCGGCCAGGACAGGAGGTGGAGCCAGGACCAGCTGGCAACTCAGGGTTGAGAGGTGAGAGGGATAGAGGAGATCTTGAGGTTGTCCTAGGAACCAGCTCAGTTCACGAGTTATGAGATCATACCGTAATTTGGAAACAGGAGCACTAACCAAAAATCCAGAGGTTATATTTGCTTGCAGTGTCCCTTACTGCTCTGGCAACACAGTTTGATTTCTATGCCGTCTATCTTTAGTCTTCTCTCTACCACCCTTACTTATGCTCACAAGAGCCAAACTCTCCTATAAATACATTGTGGCTAAAAATAAAGAAAATTATGGTAGTCCAGGAAAATTAATTCTGTATATAACATTAAATTCTGAGTTCCAAACATCTTGCTTTTGGAACAGACCATTTGTATATTGAGGTTGCAATGAACTATTTTACGTGCCCGAGTTGTATTTTTTTATTTTCTACTAAGCCTTTTTGGATCTTTCCCTTTAATATTGAATCATGTTGTCTCTTGGAAATAGGCTTATAGAAGATTAGGTCTGCCTGATTTCATTCTGCTCTACCGGATTACTGCTCACCTGACTCAGACTTATTTTGGAGACATATGACAGCATCTACCTATCATCAGTACAGAGTATTTTGTGTGTATATTTTAGTAATTGGTTGTTTTTGCTCAGCGAATGCTTCCTTTTCAATCCAGTCTTATGTAATTTGTCTCCAGAGGCAGATGTGAATATAGCTCATTGTATTGAGCACATTGCAAATGAAGAACAAAGACCCAGAGAGGTTAATTAACTTGACCAAGGTTACCTAGGGAGCCAGCATCTGTATTTTGTCATTCCTATTAGTTTGAACCACAGCCCTTTGACCTGAAAGGGGCTTGGAGACCATTGCCTAAAATTCCTTCTGTTCAGAGACAAGGCAGCCAAGGTCGCAAAGGTTAATTGACTTCCCCCAGGTCACACAGCTGATCAGTGGCAGGGTTACAACTAGAGGTGGGGTCTCCAGTCATTTGGTCCCCAGTTCTGTTCACAGTAACACACACACATTCAATCATACACTTCAGAGTCTCCAAATGGCTATTTTACTTAATGAGTGGGAAAGATCAACCTTCATGGGTATTAGGAAGGGTTCTTACTGCTAATGCTGATATCCAGTTATTGGGCACATGACAAGAGAGTTATAAGAACTCCCTTTATAAAGAGATAGAAAATTATCAAGAATCCTGATAGCTTATATTAGTAGAAAATTTTGACAGAAAAGAGAAAATGTTCGCTCTTACCCTAGGGGAAGGGGAAAATAGGATGGCTGAATAAGAGAAATAAATCAGAGAATGGCAGAGAAAGTGTCTTTTCTGCCTTTGGATGCAGTTGTGCAAGAACATGCTGCCTGGGCAGAGGCAGTCATCTTGCAAGTATGAAAAGCATAGCTTGAGATGAATAGCCAATATACTGGGGATGGCAGAAAAAAAAAAAAAAGAGAGACTTGGGGTCTTGATGACATTATTCAACCACTGAGCTAACTCCCATCTGTGGATTTCTTGTCATGTGATGTTCTGGAGTCAACTCTTAAGGTGAGAACTGATTGTGCAGACCTCTTCCCAACTCTGCATTCAACAACTGTGTTGGTAGCACAGAATCATCCATGGTGGGTGTATTTACACCATGGAACTTGCAAATGCTACAAATCAGGGCCTTTTAAATCTCCGGAGAGTCATTTATTAAACACTTGCCAGCTGACCACTGGATATAATAAATTCTTAAGATTTAAGCCACTTTTAGTTGTATCCTCTGGTACATGCAATTGAGAGCGCAATGATTAATGTACTAGTGTGGCCTTGAAAAGCTTATCTATACTGTACTTAACTACAGATCACATATAGTTAATCACCCTAGATGCTTGCTGGTATGGAGGACGTTCCAGTCGGGGACACGTGTCTCACACTGCCAACAGAGAAAGTGTATTCACAGCTGTCTCATTTAGCTGGGACTTCTCACTTTAGATTGGCTTGATAGCTAGAGGCTCTGGGAATGAATCCTTTGATAACTGTCTCGTTGTGGCTCTGATGGATGTGTAATAAGGTAATAAGAGCTGGGAACTGTGTGGAAGAGAGGGCTCTTTAGGGTTGGTAGCATCCAGAGGGCAGCGTTCTAGAAGAGGAGCAGCAGGCAAGAGTTTTAAGAGTCCTGGATTCCTTAAAGAGTATCAAAAGCATCCTTAAAAGTCCTTCAAGGATGATTTGATGCACGAGAAACACTCTCACAGACAGCATGGACTACATTCTGCTTCTCATTTCCTGTCATGGGATGAAAACAATGATATCCAATCAAGTACAAGGAAGGGACTCAGAGAAGGCAATACAACGTAGGGATAAGAGCAAGTTACTGAATTTCGGTATACCAGAATTCTAGTCTTCATTGTTTTGCCTTATGTAAATTATTTTAATTCATGGTTTGTTTCCTGTGTTTTAAAATAAAGGTGTTGGACTAAATGTTTGCAAAGAATCTTTTCATTTTTGAAGCTGTTTCCAAGAGATGATGCTTACATGATTCTATTAATATAGAAGAAATTATCACTCATCCATTTGTTTATTCAACAAGTATTTAGTGAGTGAGTATAGTATGGTATACGAGTCTTGGCTGCATCATATCAAAGCTACATGGCCATGGAAAGGTACTTAGCCTACCTGAGCATCTGTTACCACGTTTGGGAAAAGGGCATAATGATATACAGCACATACATTTGTAAAGGTGACCAATAAGATTGTGTTAAAGTATTTTATAAAGTTATGAAATCCTATATAAAGGGGATCACTATTAGTATTACTACCACTACTTGTAGGGAATAGTTATCATTTTGGGGCGTGTCCAGTATCTGCCTTTATCCCTTCCACTGTTTACTAATAGCCTGCCAATCTCCCCCTGAAGAGACCACTCCATTGTGTATAGTCTTAGATGGAAGGTAGTTCTGGTGCTAGCCTCTTATCCTCACCTCCCATTGCTGTCTCTCTTGTGGGATTTGATGGAGCTTGATTGGCCAATTAGACATTCCCTCCAGGGACTGTGAACCTTCAAATATTTAGCAATTGACTCAAAGTAACAGTGGATGTTTGAAGGCTGGTTTCATTGGAGCAGTAGCACAAGAATCCTACGGTCCCTGCCTTGTGCCCAGGGCTATGGTTCCTAAACTTTGGCATCTTAAACTTGATTTTTTACTTTTCCCCAATTATGTTTTGTTTTTACTTGTGGGAAAAGGTTTTGTCCAAGACAGCCAGAAGCATGTCCTCATCAAAGATGAGGTATCTTGTCTTTAATCTGTCTAATTTAGAAAACAAAATCAGCACCACCTAAAATAAACATAAAGCTGTTGGGAACACATGGTGTGACTCATGTATATTTAAGACAATCTATTGAAGATAGTTATAAACTCAACATTAGAGGAAAATTATCATTGTTTGTTCCCACTTGTGGCCAAAGCTGTGTCTTCCAGTCAAACAATGTTAAATTACCTGCAGCTCGGGTGAGAGATGGGCATTCTAAGATAACATGAGAATTGTTTTGTATGCCACAAGAACATGATTCTTCTGCTTGAAAGAGAAATAAGTGGGCATAGAGGTAAGACAATATATCTTTGCCAAGCTACCTTGTAAGTATTACTAATAGGGCCTGAAGTGAGGTTTTGTAAGAGACTTAATAAATCTAAGTTCAGAGTTTGAATTATCTATTTGTGGTTATTGACAAAAGGAAACTTTGGTCTCCAACACAAACTGTCCTGTCCTTCAGTTGTCAAGAAGAATCAGCTGTCTCTGCTAAGCATGTTTGATTGATCGATCAATTGCTTAACATCATTTACTAAGAAACAAACAATGTGCAAGAATGACATTCTGGATTGAATTTTCAGTGTAAATGACATAATGCTATTTATTCAGGGGCAATATGGCCAAACTATATTTAATTTCACATTATTTTTTCTAATGTTTTCTCAGAATCTCTTTTAAATTGGACAAGCGTTGCATGCTGCATGGGATAATAAGATAGAGTAGTACACATCCTTATGTTGATATCAAGCTATTCTTTTTAGGATCTTCTAGTTCAGAATAATAATAACAAAATCAGCAACAAGAACAAGAACAACAAGAGGATTTCTCAAGCACTATGTATACAAGCTGTCATTCTGAACTTTGCATTATCTAATCAAATCCTAACAACAGCTTTAGGAGTTTGGCACCTTTTTAATCTATAATTTATAGATGAATGAACCAAAGCTAAGAAATGTTAAATAATTTCATATTCACAGAGTCTCTAAGTGACATAGACTAGGTCACATCTGTCCAGAAACTTTGCTCTAACATGTTACTGCCTCAGCAGACCAGAACCTTACTTTAACATTTCAACACTGCTAAAATATCTCCATTATTTCACACATTTGATAGAGTGAATAATGGCTTTCTCTGGTTTTAGATAAGCTACATTATGAGCTTGACTGCTAAGTTAAAGGGAGCAGAAGTTTTTAATGACTTTACTTCTACCTTGGTCATTTGTGATCACAGGGAATGAAGAGATCAGGGACAATTTGAATTCCTCTTTCCCCCACCCCACCATGGAACATCATTGCCCCCAGTGGTCCAGTTTAGAGATATGCATTACATCTAGCCACTGCTGGAAAGTCACAAGTCATATTGTTATGACAAGAAGTTTGAAAAGGACTGCAGAAAAATTCTGACTTTCCTTAACCTAGCTTTCTCAAACTTTTGCTACGTGACATTTGATAAATTGATTGTATTTATTAAACAATATTTATTAATGTTCAATTACATCAACACAAGGGGAAGCACAGATCTAGAAAACACACAAAAATGACTTCTGTTTAATTTCTTCAGAACGTTTTTATTTTATGTTCAACTGATAAGTGGTGTAATTCTCACATAAGTGGTCAGATTCAACATACAGGGCAGGTCCACATATGCCACTATAGCAATTAAGGAAAATAATGGCTACATTGTGCTATAATCATAAACCATAAAATTTACCTGTTACTGTGTAAAATTCTGTGGTTTCAATATATTCACAGCTGTAAAATCATCATCATAACCTAGTTTTAGAACTTTTCCTCACCCCAAAAAGAAAACACTAATCTACTTCCATTCTCTATGTATTTGCCTATTCTGAGCATTTCATATAAGTGAAATCATATAATAGGTGGCCTTGTGTGACTGTTCTTTTTTACTTAGCATAATTTGTTTAAGGGTTATCCATATTGTCATATATATCAGTATTTCATTCTTTTACACTGCCAAATAAAATTCTATTATGTGGGTATATCACATTTTGTTTATCCATTCATCTGTTGATGACATTTGGGTTATTTACACTTGTTGGCTATCATGAATCGTACTACAATACACATCCATGTATAAATTTTTTATGGGTTTCTGTTCTCTTGAGTACACATTTAGGAGTGAAATTTCTGGGTCATAGGGCAACACTATGTTTAATTTTTTGAGAAAACACCAGACTGTTTTCCAGAGTGGCAGCACTATTTACACTGGCAATGTAAGAGGGTCTTTATTTCTCCATATCCACACCAACACTCGTTATTTTCATTATTATTGTTATTGTGAAGTGGTATCTCATTAGGGTCTTAATGTGCAAGTCTCTAATGGCTAATGATATTAAGCATCTTTCACGTACTTGTTGGCCATGTGTATAACTGTTTTGGAGAAATGTCCATTCAAATCATTGCCAAGTTTTAAAATTGGGTTGTCTTTGAATTTTATATACATAAACACTATGTGTGTGTGTGTGTGTGTGTGTATGTGTGTGTGTGTGTGTGTGTGTGTGTGTATATATATATATATACTGTGTACAAATTCCTTATTAGATACAAGATTTAAAATATTCTCTCCCATTCTGTGGGCTGCTTTTTATTAAAGGTATTTTTGAAGAAAGATTTTAATTCTGAAATTTTCATGAAGTTCATTTGTTGCTTCTGCTATTGGTGTCATATCTAAGAAATCATTGCTTAATCCAAGTGTGTGAAGATTTATGCATGTATTTTCTTCTAGGAAATTTATAATTATAGCTCTTATATGTAGGTCTATGATCCATTTTGAATTTATTTTTGTATATAGAATGGGGGAGGGTCCAATTTCATCCTTTTGTATGTCAATATCCAGATGTCTCAAACCACAACAGTTTATTGTTTTACAATTCTGAAGTCTAGAAGTCTAAAATCAAGGTGTTAACAGGGCTATGCTCCCCCTGAAACCTGTGGGAGAAGATTCCTCCCTGCCTCTTCTAGCTTCTGGTCTTTGCTGGCAATGCTAGCTGTACCTCATCTTGTACATGCATCACTCCAAACTCTGTCTCTCTTGTCACATATCTGTCTTTTCTTGTATGTCTCTCTTTTTCCTATCAGCACATCAAATTAAGAGCCCACTCTCCCTACTCCAGTATGACCTAATCTTAACAAATTACATTTACAATGACCTTATTTCTGAATAAGGTAACATTCTGTAGCACTGGAGGTTAGGAATTCAACATGTCCCTTCTGGGGGACACAATTCAACCCATAACAGTCTGCACTCTGCCTTCCCAAAATTCATGTCCTTCTTATGAAAAAAAAAATAGATTCACTCCAACTAAACATCCCCAAAAGTCTTAGTCATTCTAGCATCAACTCTACGTCCAAAATCACCATCTAAATATCACCAACTCAAAGTCTCAACTCTCATAAATCACCTAAATTAGTTTTGGATGAAACTCATGATATGATTCATCCTGGAGCAAAATTACTCTCCATCCATGAACCTTTGAAACCAGATAAGTGATCTGCTTCCAAAATACAATGTTGGGACCAGAGTAGATAGATATCCCACTTCAAAAGGGAGAAATTGGAAAGGAGAAAAGGGTCACAGACCCCAAACAGGTCTGAAACCTAGAAGGGTAAATTATTTTAGTTTTCAAGGGCTAAGAATAATCCTCTGTGGCTCAGTATTCTGTCCTCTTGGCCTGCAGAGATGGTGGCCTTAGCCTCTTGGTCCACTGGACTGGCAATCCCACCCTCTCAGCCCAAGGAGGTCCTGTAGGACAGGACTCTGCATCTGTGGCTCTTTCCTCGGGTCATTCTTCCTTCATTTCATCCTGTCTCTGTTCTTTAGTCCAGTCCACTGGTGTTTCTGCTGGTATACAACTTTCAAAAAATTTTGTTGTTCTCCCTTGCAATTCACAGGAATCTGACCCATCAGACAAGAGAGCCCTCCACTGGTCTCTCCTTGGTAACCATATCTCTCTTTCTGGCTTCTATTGAGTTGGATGATTGAAACCGTAAGTCAAACATCTAGCAAATGGTTGTTCAGACACACTCTAGGCCCTGTTTCCAGAGTACACTATCTGTATGGGCTTAACATTTTCCAAGTCCTCAAGTGCTATTTCCTTTTTACTTAACAATTCATTCCTCAATTTATCTCTTTCCTCTCACATTTTACTATTAGCAACAAGGAGAAACACTTTGCTTGGTAATCTCAACTAAATATCCAAGTTCATCACTTAGAAGTTTTATTTTCCACCTAACAAAAGAACATAATTTTTCAAAATTCTCTGAAACTTTTTAACACAATCATCATTCTTCCAGTGTCTGCAAATATGCTGATAATTTCAGACACCACCAGAAGCAATTTTAATGTTCCTTTTTCTAGTGTCATTCTATTAGGTTATCAAGTATGGAATATTCAATTTCCTTTAGTACTAAGTTTGACAGTTGATATCTCTGACATTTCACTTGGATACTTCTTGTTATATTTATTTATTTATTTTTATTGTGAAGGTACATCCTCATTCTTTCAAACGCATGTTTTGGCTTGTGATTATTTTTTAAATTTTCTTTAGAGTAATTTTTATAAAACCATGGATAAGTCAAAAATTTGTGTTATTTTCAAATATGAGTTCTGTCATGGAACAAATGTTGCACAGACAGCTCAAAATATCAACGAAGTGTTTAGGAAGGATGTGGCTAATGAATGCACAGTACATCAGTGTTTTGAGAAGTTCCATTCTGGTGATTTTAATCTTGAAAATGAGCCATGTGGATGACCTGAGACCAAGGTGGATAATGATGAACTGAAAGCTATAGTAGAGGCAAATCCATCTCAACCTATGCATGAATTAGCAGCAAGATTTTACATTACTCTTCCAACAATACTGGATCATATGGAACATTGGGCAAGATAACAAAGCTGGATAGATGGGTTCCACATGAATTAAATGAGTGTCAGAAGAGAAATCGTCTCGAAGCTTGTCTTTCTTTGCTGTCACGACACAAAGGTAAACCATTTCTACACTGTATTGTTATATGTAATGAAAAATGGATTCTTTTTGACAATTGCAAGAATTTGGCACAATGGTTGGATAAAGAAGAAGTGTGAAACACAGTCTAAAACTGAATATTCATCAAAAAAATCTAATGGTGTCTGTTTGGTGGTCCAGTGCTGGTATTATCCACTACAGCTTTATTAAACCTGGCCAGTCAATTACAGCAGATGTTTACTGCAACAAATTGGACAAAATTGTTGCAAAATTATGAGGATGCTTGTGATTAAGCAGCCAATCCTCTTGCAAGACCCCATATGGCAAAAAACAACGCTGCTCAAACTACAGAGGCTGGACTTGGAAATTCTCTTGTCATCCACCATACTCACCAGACCTTGCACCAACTGATTACCACTTCTTTCAGGCTTTGGACCATTTCTTGCAAGGAAAAATATTCAATTCTCAACAAGCTTTGCAAATCACCTTTCATGATTTCATTGCCACTTGCTTTCCAAGCTTCTTCGCTGCTGGCATAAGCAAGCTACCATTAAGACATCAAAACTGCATCGATAGTTTAGGCACATACTTTGATTAATTATACTGCTTCTTGTTTGAGACAAACTAAACTTTTGATTTAAAATCCAACACTTCATATTTAACGACTAATTAAAACAATATATGTATTCTGTAAGCTGCTTTCAAAATTTGCTTTTTGTGTGTTTGGCTTCCAAAAGTTTCACTCTGATACGTTTAAGTGTGGATCTTTTTGAGTGTATCCTACTTAGAGTTCATTGAACTTCTCGTGTGCATATGTATATTACTGGGTTTTTTAAAAATCAATTTTGAGAAGTTTTCATCCATTATTTTTTCAAATATTTTTTCTACCCTTTCTTTCTCTCTACAATCTTTTTGAATCTCCCACTATGTGTACTTTGGTACGCTTGATGCTGTCCCACAGGTTTCTGAGGCTTTAATTTTTTTTTCCTCTCAGTTTCTCAGATTGAATATTCTCAACAGATCTATTTTCTATGTTCAAGTTCACTGATTTTTTTTCTGCCTTTTCAGATCTTCTGTTGAACCAATCTAGCATGTTTTTCCATTCCAATTATTGTTCTTTCAACTGCAAATTTTTTTTATAATTTCTATTTATCTATTGATATTCTTTATTTGGTGAGACATTGTTCTCACATCCTCTTTTAATTCTTTACACTTTTTTCTCTCCTTTATTGCATGAATATATAAAGCTGATTTAAATTCTTAGTTTAGTAAATTCAAATATGGGATCACTTCTATTTACTACTTTTTCCTGTGTATGAGTCATATTTTCCTATTTCTTTGCATATATTTTTTTGTTGTTGTTGTTAAAAACTGGGCAGTTAAATAATATAATGTGGCAACTTTGGAAATCAATTCCCCTTCTTTTTAGGGTTTGTTGCTGTCACTCTTTGTATTGTCATCACTATTTCTGTTGTTCATTTTGTGATTTTCTTGGCGTATTTCTGTAAAGTCCATATTCCCTGTTATGGATGGCCAATGACAACTCTGCTCAATTAGCTTAGTAGCCAGCTAGTGATTGGACTGAGATTTCCTTAAAAGCCTTAAACCAAATCTCCCAGTTTTTGCTAAGAAACTCTGTGTGGATTGGAAATACCTCAGAACTCCAGAAATTTACAACTTTGGATAGACTTTACTTCCTTCTTGTGCAAAACCTCAAGACGAGCCAGAGGTGAGAGGTATAGGCCCTAACTCAGAGGTTATGGTTTTTCCTGGGCACCGGCAGAGTCCTGTGCATGTGTGTGGCC
Organism: Varecia variegata; assembly: GCA_028533085.1. NCBI lineage: Eukaryota > Metazoa > Chordata > Mammalia > Primates > Lemuridae > Varecia > Varecia variegata. The sequence goes on from CM052445.1 coordinate 15,147,648, forward strand.
TTCTAGATACTTATGAAGATATCTGAACTTCTCAAAGCTCCCTATGTATATCCCATTCCCAGATTTTGCATTTAATGCTACACTTTTTGTCAATGCTATGTCCTTTTTATAGATTCTTCTGGTCTTATTTTACAAATATTATTATATGAAAATTTTAGTACTACTGCACTAAACAATGACAACAACTATAAAAATGGTGTATATTCCCACAACCTTACATTGATAGTTTTCCAACTTATTTAGTCTATTTTTAAGAAAACTCACACTACTGGTTTTGAACAATCACATATACACAGCATATACAAATAGACCTACCATTTGATCCAGCAATCCCATTATTGAGCATCTACTCAAAAGAACAAAAGACATTCTATAAAAAAGACATTTACACTCGAATGTTTATAGCAGCACAATTCACAATTGCAAAGATGTGGAAACAACCCAAATGCCCATCAGTACATGAGTGGATTAATAAAATGTGGTATATGTATACCATGGAGTACTACTCAGCTATAAGAAACAATGGTGATATAGCACCTCTTGTATTTTCCTGGATAGAGCTGGAACCCATTCTACTAAGTGAAGTATCCCAAGAATGGAAAAATAAGCACCACATGTAGTCATCATCAAATTGATTTCTCTGATCATCACCTAAGAGCACATTTAGGAATAACATTAATCGGGTGTCGGGCAGATGGGGGGGAGGGGCTGGGTGTATACATACATAATAATGAGTGCGACCCGTACCATCTAGGGGATGGACACGCTTAAAGCTCTGATTCAGGGGTGGGGGGGGCGGGGGATAAGGGCAATATATGTAACCTAAACTTTTGTATAATATGCTGAAATAAAAAATATATATATACACATCATAATAAATTCACATAATGCACCAAAGTACAAAGATGAAAATTTCCAAAAAAATTATAAAAATAATTTTTATATTCTGTAAATCAACTTAATCTTTAAATTCATCAGTGCTCCTAAATTTTTAATTTTGATTCAGATCCAAAGTGCCTATTTTACATTGTTAAGTTTTATTCAGGTCCAATCATGTTTGGGAATATCAGCTAGCTACCTCAATATTTGGTGGACATCTTGCTGTATGCAATATTCTTCTGTCATACTTTTATTTCATCAGAGTTTATATCTGACATTGAATGAAGCTTTATAGAAATCTAAGATCAGTCTACTAATTTCCCCCTTGATTTTTTCCTCCGCTCTCTGGATACCAGAAAAACTTTTTTTTTCCTTAAGTTCAATGGCTTATCTAGGTTATGTCATGCCTGGTGTTGAGTGTTCTGTTATCATATTTTTCCTATAAAACAATGTGTTCTTTTTTATTTACAAGAATTAAGATTCATTTTTTATTCATTTAGGGAAATTTTCTTGTATAATTTAAATTTCTTTTGTTTTACTTTTATTATATCTCTACTTCAGGGACATCAATTATCCTTATATTAAATCTTCATATCTTTTTTCTATTCCTATTGGCTTCTCTTTAGTTGTGTTTGTCTTTTTCTTTTTTTTATTTGCCTTCACATTATATCTGATTATTGCAACATTTTTCTCTATGCCAGTACTTCTATTTTCAGCACTGTCTGTTCTCATTCTTTCTGTTTCTAATTTATTTTATGTTTTAGTCTCATTTATTTCATAAAGTTTACCTGCTACCTTTTAATGTTATTTGCTTGTATTTTCATCTCACCATTGAGCTTTTATTTTGTTCACTTTAATCTCAGCATTAAACTTTTGCTGTATTGAACATTCTTACAAAGAAGTTCCATTGTTGCTGTAACTAAGAACAAATGATAAATTGATTTCCTGTTTGGGGTAATTATTTCTTCCTGGCTGAGGATTTTGTTTGACTTTTGCATTGTATGTTTATTTGCCCTCTTTTGGGCTCTAGAAAGTTTGCATAGTCGCTGTGTTATTTCTATTCATCTTGGTCATGCTTGACCAATTCTGCTCAGATATTCTATTTTCTGTGGTTATATGCAGATGACTTCTTATTTCTGCAGTTTATTTTGATCTCTGAACTGGAATTTGAGGCCTTAATATTTCCTGTCCTGCTCAATGCAGGCCAGTAGATATATGTTTCACATATTCTCAGAGATGCTGCCATTTGTGGTGCTACCATTTAAGCACCACAAATGGTTTTCAGCATTGCTGTGGTCAATGAAGTGAGAGACCATGGATAATCAATACCTGTTCTCAAGTACTTTGGCATATAAATGACATACATCATTTATGTTTGGATACTATTGATCAGAAATGGCATATGGCTCCACTGTAACCACATGACAAGCTGGGAAATGTAGGGGAATTCATAGAATTGAATTCATAGAATGATCATAGAATGCTGATCATTATTGTCTCTTCCATAGTGCTCAACATGAAGTCATCACTAACATGTATTTCTGTTTCTCTCAGCTTTCCTTTCTTCCATGCTGGCTTCTTTGTGAGGTTTACCCCTCCCATAAGAGGACTATTATAAATCCCATCATTATATTCCACCTGTTTATCTCAGCACTGAGAGAGCTTCTTTTTTGCCAATAGTGCTAGCGAATTCCCAGATTTATCTGATTGGTCTGACTTAGGTCTCATCTATATCTCTCAAATAATTACTGTGGTCATGAGAATATAGCACTCTGATCGAGTAAGCCTTTGTGACAGGTCTTCTCCTGGAGCTGAAGGGTAACATCAGTCACACCTGAATCATATGAATGCAGGTATTGGGGAAAAAAATTCTTGGGTGTTGTTATCAAAGGCAAGGGAAGAGATTCTGGCCTTTATAGGAAACAACAGGTGTTCACTACATGTTCCAAAGTCCATGATCTTTTAGCATATCATTTGGATTAATACTTTTCCAATGGTAACATGTAATTACATAGTTGATAAATTTCTTAATATTCTCTAAGCCACAGACTTCTTTGTCTTGACTATGATAATATTAACTAACAATATATATTAAGTACTTGATGTGTATAAATTGTCTTAATGTAACATAATATTTAACTTTTATTTAATATTTAGTATGTGTAATTTGCATCATTATGACTATGATGGTGATAATAATATAACATCTAAAATTTATTAATTTATTACAATACATAATTTGTACATTTTCTGATGATTAGTAGTGCCTTAGCCTGCATTGATTTCATTTGATTCTAAGTTCATGCTGTGCCCAATCATTGTCACTTGACTCTCTGATTTCACCTGAACTTCATTCCCTCCAAAGTGCACTCTCAGTCATTTAATTTTTATGAAAGAAACGTTTTCATGAGTGTTACTCACCTTTTTTCTTTTATCATTCTTTCTTATTTTCCCTCCTCACAGGTAATTTTTAGGCTTTATTCATCATTTCTCCTGTCTCAGTGAGGTTTGAAGTAGTCCTTATCAGGGAAATTGCTACTACACTCTATTTGAAACTTGTGTTATGCTTTTAGTTTGGGAAATACCCAGTCAGCATTTTTGAAATGGTTTACTACACATATGATGATAATATCCTTTTGTAATGTGAATTATAAATAAAAGGCCTTGTTTACCTCTCACATTGTTCCTTCACACATTGAAAAGCAATGTGTGAGCCGCCCCTAGATCTTGATAATCCCCATATTCTCCTCACACAATTTGTTAATACTTAAAGATGGTAATTTATTACTAGATTATCATTAGCTTTGAAGTTGACACTTTGTCTATCGTCTCTGAAAGAGGAGCAGTTATATGTGGGATACTACTTTTTTAAAGTTAATATATTTTCAGGGGATGATTTGCCAAAAATTATTCACAGAGAATCTTGACACCCAGAGGGGCACTAAATGTTAGTGTTGCTATTAAATCCTTCTACTCTAGTGTGCTGAAAAAAAAATCAACAAGTCTATAAATAAGTCTTATTCCACCTTAGTGTACTTACCTATTTATGCAACAAAATGCCTGTGTGCCTTTATATACTTTAAAAATATCAGGTTTCAGAAAGATTGTAATGGAAAAATCTTTAAGAAATCCCAATTGTTATGGATTGAGGGGGAAACCCTCAAAAAAGAGATGTGGAAATTTTAACCCTCAGGACCTTAGAATGTGATCTTATTTGGAAATAGGATCATTGCAGATATAATGAAGTTAAAGTGAGGTCATACTGAAGTAGAGAGGACCCTAATCCAATATGACTTGTGCCCTTATCAGAAGACTGCTATCAACTAAAGAATTTCAAGGTTTATAAATTTGGAAAGGAGAGCTTTATTTTTCATAAAGGGTTGCAACCTGCAGGCTGGCCATCTTGCAGACAGGGAAACATAATCTTGGGCAGCAGCAGAGAGCAAACACTTTCAAAAGGGTTAAAGAAAAGAGGAATTTATGCTAAGTGGAGGGGCTGAATGTATATATTTAATAAGCTATAAGAGGAGCCATGAATATTTATAAAAGGAGAAACAAATGCATGTGCAATTGAGCTTTATGCCTTTTCATGGGTTGCATATTCAAAAAGTGGCAGCATTAGCATGATCCAAGGATGGAGTTTTTGGCCCTCTGTCTTCAAATGGTGAAGCAGGGTATGTGAAGGCCCTCCATGTGCCGTATCTATAGGCTGGCTGGAACCACTCCATGGTTGGTGGTTCTTATCAGGAAGGAATACTGGTCAATTGTTATGTTGAAACTACAAAAGGGAGGGGCAACATCAAGTGGTTGGTGGAGTGAGTCTTTTAAAATGGCTGATTTCTATTTAACCCTTAGGAAAGAAAGTCTAACGGCAGTTAGCAAGGGAGGGGGTATAACTAGGTGTGTTGGACCTCCTGGCACCTCTGGTCCTGTCATGGCCGGGAACTCAAGTTTGAAGGTTTCTCTGGGGTCCCCATGTCCAAGAAGGGGTCTGTTCAGTTGTGGGGCTTAAGATCTTATTTTTTACTTCTTACTGCCATAGGAAGACAGAGACACATGGGGAGGATTCTATGTGATAACAGGGCAGATATTGGAGTTTTGCAGCTACAAGTCAAGGAATGCAAAAAATTGCTGACAAACCACCAAAAGCTACGAAGAGGCAAGGATTTCCCTAATGATTTTGCAGGAAGCATAATCCTGCTAACACCTTGATTCCAGACTTTGAACCTCCAGAACGGTGAGACAATAAATTGTCATTGTTCTAAGCCACCCAGTTTGTGGTACTTGTTACAGCAGCCCCAGGAAGCTAATATACCAACTTTTATTTATTTTTTTCAAGGATGTCATTATTTTGCCTTAGCAGTATCAGGAAATTAATGCCTAATATTTGCAAGTTTTAAAGCTCCTATTAAATGTCCACTATGTTTATTAAGTTATTTCTCTATATGCTATAAGCCTTAGAATAAATTATTTGCATTAAGTAGTCAATTATCTTTAATAGAGATTTCAACAATGAGGAAAAAAATATTGTATATATGCCCACATTGTTATCATTTGTGGTGTTCACCATTTTTCTTGTAAAACCAGGTGTCTGCCTTGTGTCACATTCCTCCTGCCTGCAGAACTTTAATACTGTCCTATAGTTTTCTGGCTTGCATTGCTTTTGGCAAGGAATTGTCTATCATTCTTACCTTCATTCCTCCGTACATATGTGTCTTGTTCTTTGGCCACTTTTAAGATGTTTCCCTTTATCACGGGTTTTAATCAATTTGATTGTGATGTGGCTTTCTTCATGTTTTTGTGCTTGGAGTATGTTGAGCTTCTAAGATCTGTTGGTGTATAGTTTTCATCAAATTTGGAAAAAGTTTTGGCCATTATTTTTTCAAATATTTTTTTTGCCCTTGCTTCTCCTTCACTCATCCTCTGGGGATTACAATTACATGTATATTTCACTGCTTGAAATGGCCCCACAACTCATTAATACTCTTGTTCCTCTCTCTACTTCTTTTTTAGATAATCATTATTGCTACATATTTTTTTCTTTTATTCTCTAATATCTAATAT
>CM052445.1:15154090-15206988 GCA_028533085.1 Varecia variegata
TTAAATGTTTCACAATGTATACACATATCAAAATATGTTGTATACTGTGTCTATATGTGTATATGTGTGTGTATATGTGTATATGTGTGTGTGTGTGCATAATTTTTGTCAGTTATATCTTAGTAAAGCTAGGGAAAGTTTTAAAACTGTGCATGTCTTAGAAAGTAAGCTGTTTAGGTGTTTGCACAGTTTTGTTTGTTTGTTTGTTTGTTTTGTTTTGTTTTGTTTTGAGACAGAGTGCTGTGGCATCAGCCTAGCTCACAGCAACCTCAAACTCCTGGGCTCAAGCAATCCTCCTGCCTCAGCCTCCTGAGTAGCTGGGACTACAGGCATGTGCTACCATGCCTGGCTAACTTTTTCTATATATATTTTTAGTTGTCCAGCTAATTTCTTTCTATTTTTAGTAGAGACGGGGGTCTCGCTCTTGCTCAGGCTGGTGTCGAACTCCTGACCTCGAGCAATCCTCCCGCCTTGGCCTCCCACAGTGCTAAGATTATAGGCGTGAGCCACCACGCCCGGCCTGTTTGCACAGTTTATACCTTGACAGAGGGGCTGAGGATTTTAAAACAAAGTTGAATGTTTTGGAGTCAAGGCTAAATAATAAACAATAAGCAATAAAAATTAAAACAAATCCAAATAATGAAAAATGAGGAGAAAAACCAACAATGTAAGCTTATGGAAAAACAGAATTTGATTTCCCAAGATTTATCTTAACTATTAGAAATAGTTGCTAAAACTGTTCTGAGTTTGGGAGCTAAAACCTCTGTACTAGAAAGATGACATTTAACTTTGGTATTCATGAAAAATTTGTTTTCTCAAAACCACCTTAGGAGGTTTAATGCCACATGAATGATTCTATCACACATTGATTACTGGAGTAAACCTGGCCAAATCTAATGAATATTTATTTTTCATGGACACGTTTTAGATGTTCAGTAATAATGTCACTATGATTGAATTTGAATCCTGGTGTATTTTTAATATTATTTGCTTGCAGCACATAGAGTGGTTGTGGTCGCGTCAACTTGGGTCTGTAACTCAATTTCCCACAGCTGAGTTCATCCTGTGAAATGAGCTGCATGACTTAATGTCCTAGGCATTGTATTAATATATCCCCAAACATATTGGGGTGCTGCTCAGTCTAATCCAAGCTCTTATCTAAAGCCATCTGCAACTTATTTCTGAGATCCACAAAGTGGGTATCTTTGAGACGAATAACTTGGTAGATCTTACCTAGTGAAGATTAAAATTCTTATACTTTGAAGCCTGATCACAGAATGGAAAAATACTGACACTGTGCCTTGTCTATGCATGATTTTTAAAAATTAATAGGTGTATTTTTTAGAAGAGTCTTAAATTTACATGAAAATTGAGCAGATAATTCAAAGAATTCCCATGTACTTCCCTACAGTTTCCCATGTTATTAACATCTTACATTATTACAATATATTTGGTATAATGAATAAATCAAATTGATACATTATTATTAAACTCCATAGTTTATTCTCATATCTATAGTTTTACCTAATGTGTTTTTTTTCTATTCCAGAATACCATATTATATTAAGTTGTCATGTCTCCTTAAGCTTGTCTTGTCTGTGAGAGTTTCATAGACTTTTTTTTTTATTTTTGACAACATTGATGAGTTTGAGGAGTAATGGTCAGGTATATTGACAGGCGAGAATGATGACCCTTGCACTATGGAAACCCCTAAGGTGAGGTAGCTTGTAGGATGACCCTCTATTGGAATTTATCTTTTTTTTGCTCATGGTTAGATCGAAGTTATGGTTTTGGGGAGGAAGTTTACAGAGATTAAATGCCTCTTTTTTTTTGTTGTGGATAGACTTTAATTTTTAGAGAAGTTTTAGGTTCACAGAAAAATTGAGACAGTACAGAGATTTCCCATATAACCCCTGTCCCCATATACGCATTCCCCCTTCCATTATCAATATACTCCCAATAGACTGATGCATTTGTTACAATTGTTGAATATACACTAACACAGCATCACCCAAAGTCCATAGTTTACATAAAGGTTCACTCTTGGTGTTGTACATTCTGTGGGTTTGGACAAATGTATAATTACATGTATCCATCATTATAGTATCATACAGAGTATTTTCACTGTCCTAAAAATTTTCTGTGCTCAACCTCGTCACCCTCCCTACTTCCAACCCTGGGCAACCACTGATCTTTTTACTGTCTTCATAGTTTTGTCTTTCCCAAAATGTCGTATGATTGGAATCATGCAATAGTTATCCTTTTCAGATTGTCTTCTTTCACTTGGTAATATGAATGTAAATTTCCTCCATGTCTTTTCATGGCTTGATAACTTATTTCCTTTTAGTGCTAAATAATACTCCATCATCTGACTATAACACAGTTTATCCATTCACCTACTGAAGGATATCTTGGTGGCTTCCAAGTTTTGGTAATTAAGAACAAAGTTGCTATGAACATCCATGTGGAGGGTTTTATATGGACATACATTTCCAGCTCCTTTAAGTAAATATCACATAGTGATAGAAATATCACATAGTGTGATTGCTGTCTTCCAAAGTGACTGCACCATTTTGCATTCCTACCAGCAAGGTGAGAGTTCCTGTTGCTCCACATCCTTGCCAGCTAGTGTTGTCAGTGTTCTGGATTTTGGCCATTTTATTATGTGTGTAATAGTTCTTTAAAATGCTATTTTCATACACAGTTTACAAACAAGGAGAGAGGAATCATTCTCCCCCAATTTAAGGTAGAGGATCTGCATAATTTATTTTTAATTCTTCTTCATTGGAGAATTATCTTTTCTTCCCCATTTATTAATTTATTTAATAATTTATTTGTAGCAGCATGGACTAATGAATATTTATTTTATATTCTGAGTTACAGTCCAATACGATTTTATCAATTTTGTTGCTAAAATTGTTCCAACTTTGGTCATTGGGAGCTCTTTCATTTGGCTCTACAGGACATACCCCTTTGATATACCTGTATCAATATTTTGGTGTTATTGTTGTTTTTAATAAGCAAGTCCTTACTTTCTGGCACTACAAGTTTCTCTGGCTTCATTTTGCATATATTCTGCCCAGGTTCCTTTTATTTCAGAAACATATTATAAACCAAGCTTTGGGTGTTAGATATGTTTATTGCTGTCATTTCTTTTAGACCCTCTCAGCTGATAGAACAAAGTGTGTATGTGTTTTATAACTCCAGTATGCACATATATCTATTTAATATTTAATATGAATATTTCTATATGCAGACATCTGTATCCATATTAAATTAAACATAAATTCTTATTGGTATCTTCAATTCTAATCCATTACCACATAGATCGTTCTCACCTTCTACTCTTGCTTCTCTGTAAACTCCTACCCCAACAGTGAGACGTTTGACTTTTACCATCTGCCATCTATTTAGTTATTTCTTCAAATCCAGTATACAAGTCTAGTAGTATCAGAATTGTTGATTTTCAGTCTCAAAGGAAGCAAATTTATCAACTAGAGTATAGTGCTTTCATTCATTTCCAACATAACTTAAGTCAGCATCTCTTCCCCACACCCTCTTCAGTGAAGTTGTTTCCTAAATTTGTAATAGTCAGATTCTGTCATCATAGTCTATGTTCCTTTTAGGGATGCTTCAACCTCCTAACTGATTAAGTGATTTTTTAAAAAATTTGCACACATTAAGTTCGCTTTTTGCATTATACGCTTCTGAGTTTTGACAAATGCAGTGCCATGTACACACCAGAACAGAATCATACAGAATAGTTTCACCACAGTAAAAATCCCCCGTCCTTTACCTATTCATCCCTCCCCTGCTCCAGAACTCCTGGAAACCACTGATCTTTTTACTACCTCTATAGTTTTGTCTTTTCCTGGATAGCATGTAATTGGAATCATACAGTATGTACCTTTTCAGATTGGTTTCTTTCACTTAGAAATGCACATTTAGGATTCTTCATGTCTTTTCATGGCTTGATATCTCATTTCTTTTTATCATTGAATAATATCCCACTGTATAGAGGTACTATAGTTTACCCATTCACCTAATGAAGACATCTTGGTACATTCAGTTTTTAGTGATTATAAATAAAGATACTATAAATATTTATGTGCTGGTTTTTGTATGGACATATGTTTTCAACAAAATTGTATAAATATAAGGAGCACAATTGCTGGATTATGTAGTAAGACTATGTTTAGATTTGCAAAAAACTGTCAAACTGTCATTCAAATTTGTTGTGCCATATTGTAGCCACACAAGCAACGAATGACAGCTCCTGTTGCTCTACACCCTTGCCAGCAATTAGTATTGTCAGTTTTTTTTAATTTTAGCCATTTTAATAGGATAATTCTAAAAGTGGTATATCATTTTTGCTTTAATCTGTAATTCTCTAATGACAAATGATATTGAGCATCTTTTCATATGCTTATTTGCCATCTGTATATCTTCTTCGGTGAGGTGTCTGTTCAGATTTTTTCCAAGTTTTAATTGGGTGTTTGTTTTCTTCTTATTGAGTTTTAAGAATTTTCTGTGTATTTTGGATATGAGTCCTTTATCAGATATGTGTTTTGCAAATATTTTCTCCCAGTTTGTGGGTTGTCTTTAACTTCTCTTAACAGTGTCTTTCACATGGCAGTATCTTTTAATTTTAATAAAGTATATTATCTATTTTTTTCTTTTAGAGGTCATGCTTTTGGTATTACATATAAAAACGTAATGCCAAGCCTGCCTAGATTTTTCTTCTGTGTTACCTTCTAGAAGTTTTACAGTTTACATTTTCATTCTTGAAAGGTATAGGGTCTGTTTTTAGATTTTTTTTCTTTTGCATAAAGATATCCAGTTGTTCCATCCTCATTTGTTGAAAAAAATATTCTTTCTCTATTGAATTGCCATTGCTCTTTTGTCAAAGATCAGTTGACTAGATTTATGTGAGTCTACTTTTAGGCTGTTCATTCTGCTCCATTGATCTATGTACCTATTCTTTTGTCAATACTATGATTACCATAGCTGTATACTAAGCTTTGAAGTTGCTTCTTGTCAGTCTCTTCTTCATCAGTATTGCATTGGCTTTTCTGGGTCTTTTTTCTCTCTCCGTATAAACTTTAGAATTGGTTTGTTAGTATCCATAAAATAACTTGCTGGGAACATAGCTGTTATACAATCATAAAGTAGAATATCATTTGTTAATGAAAAAGAGTGTGCTATTAATATACTCAATAATGTGGTTGATTTTCAAATATATTTTGCTAAGTGAAAGAAGCCAGATCCAAAGTCCACATATACCAGATGGTTCAATTTATATAACGTTCTCAAAAAGATAAGTCTGTAGGGACCAAGAACATGTCAGCGATCTTTGGAGGCTGAAATAGGATGAAACAATTTGGGTAGGTAATGAGACTGTTTTGTATCATGATTGTGGTGATAGATACGTGACTCTACGCAAGCAAGTCACAACCATAGAATTTTATACCACAAAATGACATTTTATTATACGTAAATTTAAAAAAATATTTTTAAAATGATAAAAATTAAAAGATGATATAACAATGTTTTCTATGGAGTAGAAAAAAGGGCATTTTGTATCCTTCCCTTCTGAAAAACAAAAGAATGCTAATAGTTTATAAACATGTAAAGTGAAATTAAAGACGTTTCTGACAAACAAAAGCTCAAGGAATTAACTGACCCCAGATCTACACTATAAAAAATATTAATCTAACATCTTTAGGCTGAAGAATAATAAGCCCAAATAGAAGTACGAAATTAGAATAAAAAATGAAGAGCCTTGGAAAGAGTAAAAATGTAGGCAAATGTAAAAGAATAGTATCTGTTTAAACCAAAGTGATAACAATGGGTTATAGAGTTTATAACACGTAAGCATGAAAATAATAGCGCCAAGAATGGAAGGAGTACACAGAGTTAAACTGTTTTAAGATGACTGCAATGTTTGAGAAGAGATAAAAGTATTACTTTGTGGTGGACTAAAATAAGTAAAGATTCATATTTTCAATAACTAGAATAATCACAAAAGCATAAGAGAAATAATCTAGTTGGAAAGCTAAGAGAGGAGATAGAAATTTTTTTTTAATTTTCATTTTTATCCGAACAGATAATAAACATCTGAAATGGTGCTCAATATCACTATTTCTCAGAGAAATAAAAATCAAAGCCATGGTGAGCTATCAGTATATAGTCACAGTTACCTATAATTGTGAAACAAACCACCCCCAAACTTAGTGGCCTAAAACAATGACACTTATTATTTTTTCCAGTTCTTCATTTGGATCAGACTTGGTTGGGACGTTATTCTGCTCCGTTGTGTTTTTTGGGGGGTGTGTGGGGATTTGAACTTCCAAGGCAGTTTCTTCACTCACATGTCTGGCACCTCAGCTGGGATGGCTGAAATAGCTGCGGCCAGCTGAGCAGTCTCTGCTAATAGTTCTGCCTCCCGTCCACTTCTCCATGTGGTCTCTTGGGCAGCATCACCAGATATCTTTACATGGTGAATCAAGCCTGCCGTCACAGTGAGTGTTCCAAGAGAATAAGCCCTGATGTGCAAGCTTTCATCAAACTTTTTTATGTCACACTTGCTAATGTCCCATTGGCTAAAGCAAATCACGCAGCCAAGGACAAATCAACGTGGGAGAAGAGTACACAAGGGCATGAATATCTATAAAAGCAGTCTACCACACTACAAGAAAGACTAAAATTAAAAATAATGACATACCAAATGTTGATGAAGACATGGAGCTACCCAAACATTCATAAATTGCTAGTGGGAGTGAAAATGGGTACAATAATTTTGTAAATTTTGTACAGCCATGTAGGGAAACTTTGGTTGTACTTACTAAAGCTAGATATATACCTACCCTATGACCCAGCAGCTCTACTCCCAAGAGACTAGAGTAATTATACTCACAAAAGACTCTTATGAGAATGTTCTTAGTTTTATTCATAAAAGGCAAAAACTGGAAACAACTCAAATGTACATCAACAGGATAATGGATAAATAAATTATGGAATAGTCATACAGTAAAAGAACACATCCTTGTTTCAGCCGAGATGAATTGCATAGACATTATGTTGAGCAAAAAGAACCAGACACAAAAGAGTACACACTGTATGATTCTATTTATAAGGTGACCAACTGCCCCAGTTTTAGCACTGAAAAGTCTATATTCTGGAAATCCTTCAGTTCCAGGCAAACTACAATGGCTGGTCACAAATTTGTGTGGAGTTGAAGAACAAGCATAATTAGTCCTTGTTTATGGAAGTCAGACTAGAGGTTACCTCTGGGGTGCATTTAGAGTAAAAAAGTGCAAGAAGGAACTTTCTGCAATGTGAAAATACTCTAACTCTTGAACTAGATGATGGCTACATGGGTACATACACATGTAGAAATTTATTTGCTGTACATTTAAGATTAGTGCAGATTATAGACTTCACCATATGAACATTATACCTCAATAAAAAATTTAAACATGAAAAAAAGAAAAAAATTCTATTGCTTATTGGGTATGTGACCTTAGCTATTTCTTAAAACAGTCTGAGCTTAGCTTTCTCACATGTAAAGTAAAGATAATGGTAATTATCTCCCATAACTGTTCTGAGAGTAAATCAAATGACATTTATAAAGCGCCTCGCATATAGTAGACATTCAACTAATATTGGGTCACATCTCTGCAAATCTCAGGGGAAATGCCTTTCTTGAGGGAAGATGTTTCTGTTTCTGGAATTTCATTCCCGAAAACTTTCCATGCTTGAATCATGCATTAGCTTGTGACAAGTTATTTTCTTTAACTCTCCCTCTTGGCAATCACCACCTGTGATGAACCACAAAGCAGGAAACTACATCCCGGCAGCTCAGAAGAATAGCAAGCAATCTTTTGAACTATTTGGCTTGAGGAAAGGATAAAGAGTTTTTGAATCGTGAGTGCAGTTCACTGCCTCACGATGTGTTGCCCTCTGTTTTCTCAGGCTGTTTGCTCTGCCTCCTCTGAGATATTTTCAGGAAACTTTTGCTGAACCATAGTCAATTGGTGTGAGTACTTCTGCAACCATTCTCTTGTTGAAAGTAACTCAGCCATCCCATTTTTGCATATGGAAGACAGCAGAATGTCTAGTTCCCTTCCCTTAGATCATGTGTGGCTTATGTCATAACTCTCAGAAGCAATACCTGTAAGGACCCTTACACCACTAAGAGTTAAACCAGTTCTAAGTTCTGGGCAGCATATCTTCATACTTGCAGGTCCAGAACTGTGCAAGCCTACTTCAATCACTTGCTTTTATGCTTTTATAAAATAAAATGTTCAGGTTTCTCTTAAGTTGACTCCCTGAGCATTCAGAAAGTCCATAATTTCTGACTAGGAATTCTTGTGACTTCTGGAGGCAGCTGAGCAGAGGACCAAGAATACTGCATGTGCCTGTCATCTTGTAGAGTACGATATTCTGTTCGATTCTTCATTTACCTCCGCTTGCATAATTTCTGGGAAACGTTCACATTATAAGCAAATATATAGAAACATATTCTTTAACTACAGAACTCTTTTCAGTGGCATTTTGGAAGAATCAGAATTATTGAGAAGAGATTTGTATTTAAAGAATATGTTCCTGTATGTTGTTTGTGATGAGGACCATTCTAATTCTCATGAAAAAAAATGTAGACTTAAAATTTAAAACCTAGGTTTGAGTCTAGTTCTGCTGTATAAAGCTGTGCAACCCTGGACAAGATAACTAACTTCTCTGCATCTGAAAATTGAGAATAATAAACAATTGAGAAAAAATTGAGAATAATAGAGAATTTATTAATATTATTCTCAATTTACATCAATCTACCCCTCAAGAATGTTGTAAAGAATTCATAAAATCATGCATCTGAAAGCAGCCTGTACAACACTGCTTCCATAGTAAGTGCTTTATACGTGGAAGGCTTATGTTCTTTATCTTTATTCAAATGTCTTCTCAAAGCTCAGCAAGTCCACCTGGAGACCAAATAGTGAGGACAGAGGTCAGAATGTTAATACCCTTACCTCATCCACACAAACCAGTTCAGACACATTCAAAGGTCTTCAGCCCACGCTAATGTTCCGCTCCTTTCTGTGCTTTGCTTTTAATTCAGTGCTCTGCCATTGGGAAGTGTTCTGTACATCGAGTACATGATAAACCCTTGAGAAATGTTAAATAACAAAGCCATTAGTTGCCTCAAGAAATTAGCTGATCCCTGCTTGTTTCTGGGAAAATCAATAGTTTTTTTGCCAGGTTTGTGAAATGAAGGAACTGAGCCTTACAGAGCATTGAAGATTTTAAGGCTTGAGGTCCCCCCCTCCCCCATTGTCTTCTGCCTTTGTGTCCGTATGTCTCAAAAAGAAATTCTGTACAGATTAGAGATAATCAGCCCAGAGCAAGAACGGCTTATACATTATGTTGAAAAGAATTTCTAATTTATTTCATACAAAGACGTAGCCACATGTTTTTAGGTTTTTTAATAGTTTGAGTTCCATTTGTGGCATTTAATCTACTGATTTGATGCTGGAAATGATATATAAATTTAGCTTTATTGAAACATGCTGCTCGAATGTAAAGCATACTGGTGCACTTACGGCCTCTGTCGACCTGCCTTTATAGAACACCAGCAGAGTGAGTTCGGTGGTCAGCATAATTACTCAGCTCTCTCTCTTTCCGGGGGTTGAGAGGGAAGTGGATGGTTTAGAGCTTAGAAGTAGACTTAGTGATGTGATTTCAGGATATCAGAATTGCGAAATCCTTTCCTCTATATCCTCTGTGACGCCTGGCATTCTATAATAGAAACCACACTCCTTCACTTAAGACCTTGTTTCTTGGTTAAAACAGAACAAAGCAAATCTCCATTGGCACCTCTGTTCCATTCCTGGGTCCTCCTAAGCCCTCCCCTCTCAGTGGTGTGAAATGTCAGAAGAGCAATTTGGGGTGAAGCTGCCGACCCCACGAGAGAGCCCCCGGCACCTCCGAGGAGACCAAGCACTCTGCCTTCCCCCCCACCCCACCCCAAGCCAGGGCTCCTCACTATCTTGGTTTTCTTTGTAAGAAAGAAAATTCCAAACTTTACTCAGTAGCTCCCTCTCTCGCCCAGGAAGGAGTTAATCTTATTATATATCAGTAGTATTCTTCCCTTTCGTGACTTGGTTAGGAACATAAATCTGACCACCACTACTCCCCCAGCCTTTGCCCAAGGAATGTGCCTGCCTTCAGTTACTGGTTCTGTTTTTCTCCTCATGATAATGCTACTACCACACATCAGGGGTCCTAGTGCCATAGTACAGGTAACAGAATATGCACAGTGACGTAAGCAAAACCTTTACCTCTTGGGAGTCAGATTCCCATTATTCTCAGGTGATTACAAGGACACGTACTATTCCACAGTCCCGCCTGCTTCATCTTCTTGATTTATCTCTGTCCTTCCTTGAAGTTTTATTACCTGGGTAGTTTCACTGGGATTTACTAACGTCCTTCTGTTTCCTCCAATCTTGGTGCTTTGCCTTTTCTCCTATGCAGTACATGCCCTCTGGTCAGTACTTCTCACTCACCGTCCTGGACCTGTGACTTTATGGCCAGTCTGAATGCAAATGTAAACAGAGACTATGTTTGTTTACATATCAATGTATAAATGTACAAATGCAAATGTAAATGGAGATCTGAGAACAGATGTGGCATTATCACTACCTTGTCACGACTTCAGTATTGTGGCATCAGGGGCTGGAGTTGGAGTGATCTGAGACAAAGGCTGAAGAACGAACATAGTAAAAAATAAACCCACAGCTGATGGATGCGGTGAGCGTTGTAGGGGGAAAAGGGCACGCCTAAAATCATGGTTTGAGTGTGGCAAAGTCATAACATGTAATCAAAATGTTTGTACCCCCATAATATCCTGAAATGAAAAAAAATCCATTAGGATTCTAGAAGTGAGATCCTGAGAGCCTAGAGAAGTTCTAGAACTTTCCATGATGATGGAAGTGTTCCATAATATTCCATATTGTTCAATACAGTGGTATTCCTAGTCACAGGGGGCCACTGAGCACTCACAATGTGACTAATGCAACTGAAGAAGTGAATTTTAAATTTTATTTGCTTTCAATTAATTTTAATTTAAATTGCCACAAGTGAGTATTGGCTATTATCTTGGAAAGCTCAGAGAGAGATATACAATTTCAAATAGGGAGAGGGAATGCTGAAGCCTAGATACAGATCCTAGAGTAGGGAAGCAAAAAGAGATACTCAAAGTGAGCTGGGCGGAAGTAAAAGACAACAGGGAGGAGGTCACTTCAAGAATTTTTCTAGTCTGGGCACAGTGGCTCACACCTATAATCCTAGCACTCTGGGAAGCTGAGGCAGGGGGATTGCTTGAGCTCAAGAGTTCAAGACCAGCCTGAGCAAGAGTGAGAGCCCATCTCTACTAAAAATAGAAAAAATAGTTGAGCATGGTGGCACATGCCTGTAGTCCCAGCTTACTTGGGAGGCTGAGGCAGGAGGATCCCTTGAGCCCAAGAGTTGGGGATTTCAGTAAGCTATGATAATGCTACTGCACTCTATCCAGGGTGATAGAGCAAGATTCTGTCTCAAAAAAAAAAAAGTTTTTTTTTTTTTAGAAAACTAGCCTTTGCTACATGCTTTGATGGGTAGGTTGAGTTATGCTCAGAGCTTTATAATGGCGCACTGGACCAAAGATAACCAGATGGTTCTTTAGGGCTTCAACTTTTCCTCCTCCAGAGATCAGTGAGCTTTCTCTGAAAGGTGGTCCAAAACACAAATACCATGAAGATCAGTACTAAAACTTTAACTTTTGTATATCAATAAATTATCATTTCTTTTTAGCTTATAGGGCTTCTGTTAAATATTTAATATTTCCATTTCCAAAGAATCTACATGGATTTTTTATGGAAAAATGTTCCTCACCCTTCTTTAGAGATTTCAGGGCTCTCATTTTAGATAAAGCACCTAGAAATAGCTTTAATAAAATGAGTCCAGGGACAGGATCAGATAATATCTCAAACAATCAAAGACAGGCCTACAAACTGAGGCAGCTTGTATTTCCAGGCTATAGAAGCTTCCAGGATAGTAGCAGTGTTTATCATCCTATACATTAACATAAAGCAAAATCTACTCAAGATTGTTTAAGCAGAAAAGTAATTTATTATTTGTTCACTTATTTAACAAATGTTTCACATGTCCAGCACCATTCTGGGAGCTAGGGATAGAGGAGTTACAACACAGAGATATTCCCTGACTTCAAGGAGGGCGACAAAAGGCAGTTCACAAATAAGCAAATAAATAAATACATATTAGGTGTCAGATACTGATTAATGAAATAGAAAAGACCAAAACAGAATTAAAAAAACTGTGAGCTGAGCATTGGATTGCAGGGAGAGTATTGCTATTTTACATTGGGTGTTCAGGGAAAGCATCATTATAAAATAATATTTGATCACAGAGTGGAAAGAAGTGAGGGCATAGCCATGTGCATGTTGGAGGAAGACCCTTCAGACTGTGGAAACAGCAAGTGCAAAGGCCCTGGGGTGAGAGCCCAAATGTAATGTTCAAGGAATATTGCAGAAAGTTCTGGGGGAGAACTGGGGCAAAAGATCTGGGGGAGGATGGCAGGATTTGTAGTCAGAAAGGCAACAGGGGCCAGATCATGTTGAGCCTTGAAGACTATAAAAACCTTCACTTTGATGCTGAAAAATATTTACTCAAAGCTGTGAGAGTGAATGCAATCACCTGGGGCGGTTTGGAGAACTCCACACATTTACATATCAGAAAGATAAGGAAGAATTCACAAAGGAGACTAAGAAAGAGGGGCCAATCAGGTAGAAGGAGAAGAGAGAGTGTATGGCCCTGTGTCCTTCTGTAGCCATTCTCACCTGCCCAGGCTAATTTTCCAACTTAAGCATATTCTTCCAGGACAATACAATGAAAGGGGAGAGAAAGAGAAGGATATTGAGGATAATGAGGCAAGGGGCTCATTGCAATGATAGACTATAGAGTATAAACTGGGCAAGTAAATAAATAATATCAAGGGGTGAGGAAGAATGAAAAGTGGTCGGATCAATAGAGCAAGGGTTCAGGTATGGTCAAAATATTTGGGCGTCAGTGTCTTAGAAAAAGTGAACCAGAAAGATAGGATGTGAATATTGGAAAGCAGTATGCTTAAAATGAAATATTATAGGTTGTGCTGTTATTCATAAAGAAAACATCCAAAATAAAACAACAGGAGAGGGTGTCTGAGACTGGGTGGGAGATTAGATCACTTGCAAGAGGTTAAGAAACTCAGAGGCCAAAATAACAGTATAACTGTCTATAGGTGTATTAAAACAATCAGAAGTTATGACAGGCGTTATTTCGGATGGGGTGAAGGTGAGGTGTGTTTGAAATCTTCAATATATGAGGGAGAATGTAATAATCTGACAATCTGTTAATAACTGGGATAGTGGATGTTATAATCTAATGGCAAAGCTGTGGTATATTTAGGGAGAAGAGAGGGACAATGGTCTAGAAGCATATAGAGAAACAAGAAGGACACCTACCTCCCTGTCCCAAGGTAGCAGGAGTGTGGAAGAGGGCAATAGAGGAAGCAGTGCCTCCAGGAAAGGCAAGTTTTCAATCAGAGTAAGAAGATGCAGAGAATATATAGATAATAGAAAATATAGGGCATTTTGCTGATGGACCATGAACTTGAGAAACCTCCATGAAGCATTTTGAAACTGGGAAGGGTAAGATGGGATCAGAAAAGAAGTACAAATCTTATGAGCATTACAATTTGGGTGATGAAGAATGGCCTCTGAGAACCAGGCTTTTTCTGTTGATTAACAGAAATAATGATATGATTATTAAGAATATTAGATAGAAACTTTAGAAAAGGCAAAGCATTAGGCTCAAACCCATGGGTGCTACAACAGGATATTTGTTGCCCCAGTACATACCCATAGTGCTGGAGACTAGATGTCGGTGGCTCCACTGCTGGCATCCATAAAAACACAGATGCCTCGACCACCCTCCCCTCCAAAGATGAAACCATGTTTCCTTATATAACTCGCTTCTGTCTGAGTCTCACGAGAAGTCATTGAATGCGTAGAGTCAGAGTTTCATGACCACACCCTAGTCCTAGCTGAAAGAGAGACAGGGAAAGTGATTTCTGACACTCTTGTTGGAAGGGAACTCCAAATATATAAAAGGAATTAAAAAGTTTCTCATTGATCTTAGCAGTGGCAAATGTCCACTACGGAATCTAAAAAGCAAGTATTGTTTTCTAGGGCATTGGTTGAGGATGGGGAGCTTTACTATTATCAATGCTTTAATTCAGGCCCTTTATTGAGCACTTGCTCTGTACCAGACACTGTGCTCAGTACCAAGGATATAAGGATGAGTAACACAGTTTTATCTTTGAGAAACTCCCAGCTAGTTGGGAAGATGAACAAAGAAAGCAAACAAAAAATTAGGCAGACCAAAAAGTGCTTTTTAAAGGGGGTTTACAGGAATCAAAGGGGAGAGAGCTAATTGCCTAGCCTTGGTTGTGATGGGCATGGGCCAGTCATGGCTTCACTTAAGGTTGGATCTTTAAGTTCATAGCAGGAGTCGTCTTGGGTGGAATTGAAGGCAAGGAGGGAAAGACACTTCCAGTCAAGAAACTACACTGAATATTTCAGTTTGGTGTGCTCGTGGGGATAGCATGCGTATGAGGTGTGATTGGTGGGGAACATGGCAGAAGGTGAGGTTAGAGAAATAGACTGAAGCCTGACTGTGACGCATGCACCTTTAGGACATTTTCTTATCCCTGCAGGTGAGGGATTGTCAAGATACTTCTGTCTGTCTGTTTGTTGGCTTGATATTTCAGGACTCCTTTATTAAAATAGTGCATGGGATGCTTACCTATAAAATAGAGCTTCTGTGGCTAAATTACAAGAAAGAAAGCACAAATTCCCACCTTCCCACCCTTTCTCCCTTTGTTGCTTTGTGAAGCACCACTGTGGACTCTTGTGGTACCAACAGTTTGAACTGCACTGACAGAGGGTTACCAAAAAATGTCAACTGGGAATAGCATGATTATTTCATGCTTTGGGAAGATCACTTTGATGGGAAAGCAGAAGAGGAGTTAAAGTTGGGAGAAGCTGGAGAAGGGGAGACAAGTTGGAAGCCCATGACAGTGATTTCCTATGGACAGGATAATAAGTGCATGCAGGGACTGGAACAGCAGGGATGGGCTGGGGCAGACTGAAATGAGGTGGTTGTGATGCTCAGATTTAGGGCGAGGAGAAAGAAGAGTAGAAGCTTTATATTCACGATTAAACTATAGCACTACTAGGGTAGTAGTGGACAACTCAGAGCATGCAGAGAAAGCACAAATCCAGAGAAAATCAAGTACATAATAAATTAGTTTTGTATAACTTGAGTGTGTGGTAGTAGAAGGATGTTTAGGTAGAAGCATTCTCTACATAAGGAAAAGTGTACCTGAAGTCAAGGAGAGAGTGGTGCTAAGGATATCAAAACCACAATGAGATATCACTTAACTCTAGTGAGAATGGCTTTTATCAGAAAGTCCCAAAACAACAAATACTGACATGGATGTGCAGAGATAGAAACACTCATACACTGCCGGTAGGACTGCAAACTAGTGCAACCTCTATGGAAAGTAAATATGGAGATACCTCAAAGAACTAAAAGTAGAATGACTATTTGATACAGCAATCCCACTACTGGGCATCTATCCAAAGGAAAAAAAAGACATTCTATAATAAAGGCATCTGCACTCGAATGTTTATAGCAATGCAATTCACAATTGCAAAGATGTGGAAACAACCCAAGTGCCCATCAATACATGAGCAGATTAATAAAATGTGGTATATGTATACCATAGAGTACTACTCAGCCACAAAAAATAATGGTGAGCTAAAACCTCTTGTATTACCTGGTTGGAGCTGAAGCCCATTCTCCTAAGTATTACAAGAATGCAAAAACAAGCATCACATATACGCACCATCAAATTGGTACTAATTGATGTGCACATATGGAAATAGCATTCATTGGATATAGGGCAGGTGGGAGCGGGGAGGAGGGGATGGGTATATTCACACCTAATGGGTTTTGTGTGGACTGTCTGGGAGATGGGCACACTTGTAGCTGTGACTCAGGTGGTGCAAAGGCAATGTATGTAAGCTAAACATTTGTACCCCCATAATATTCTGAAATAAAAAAAATAGATATACATGTGGGAGTATTGGTACCATGGATATGGACAGGGTGGTTTGAGAAAAAAACATGCAGAGGGAGAGAAACAGACAGCAAGGACAGAATTCGAGAGCATATAGCATTTTGAGAGGGTCAGATAGAGAAGAACAGGTCCTGTGACTGAGTAGGCACAAAGGAATTGGAGGAGACCCAGTTAGTGTAGATCCCACTATTTGCTCATTATTCATTCTGTGCACTGCCCCTCCTTCCACCCTGTAGATGAAGCACCCTCTCTTTTTTAAGCCAATGGATTGTTAGCAGGCAGAACACATACCACATCTGAGCAAAAGCTTTAATTATTGTGCACAAAATGGCTCTGTGTCCTTTGTTCCTCTTACCACTTTGAGAACAGCATGGGCCAGATGGTGGCTAATCCTTCATCATGGGTTCCAAAATAAGAAGACACGTGGAGCCCTGCCAACCTATAACTCTCATGCAATGTGAACAAAAAATAAATATTGGTTTTTGTAAGCCATTGATTTTGAGTGGTGGGTTATGGCTACAACAAAAGGTGATTAACACTGGGATTAATATCCCAGGAGTTGTGGGAGACAGATACAATGAAGAGGGGCACCAAATACTACAGAGATGTTACATAGCATGAGAATTGAAAAGAAGCTACTGAATCCTGTGAGCTCCACTGTGTAAGCACTAGTAGATGCCTGAGATGTTCCCAGGAGCAGGGCTTCCCTCGGGCTAAACAATGAAGTTTATTTTGGACACTCCCCTCTTTTAGTTACTCAGTCCCTTCCATGTATTTTCCCATCTTACCACCTCTTGGCGTCCCTCAGAAATAGAATTCTCTTCTTTTCTCAGTTACTTGTCTTTTGTATAAGGGTCTCTTGGAGATTCAAGAGACTTTGGGACTAAAAGATGTTCAGACTCTGTGAAAGACAGTGAGTGGAAATTGGTGCCTCTAATCACATAGCAGCCTGCCCAGAAGGCAGCTTGATGTCTCTCCCTGAGTGGTTCCCCATTCTGGCCCCGCCCGGCTGAGTCCAGCTGACTCGAACTTTATATCTATGGGAAGACAGGTTATATTCTAAATCCGTATAGCTCCTCAGGAGGCACTGTTTTTACATGGATTCCTCATGATATGAGGGTAAAATAGTAGTGTTCGCTTGAGAACCCGAGAGTTGGGGAGACTTCCTCCATCCTTCTATGTGGAACAGCAGCTCCAACCTAGAGAGGACTGAAGGCTTGCTCCACACTGATACCTTCAGGCACTTGGGCAGCTCACAGAGATAGTGTCTTTGCCAAGAACGCCAGCCTCCTTGGTATGACTAAGTTTGCAGCCGTAAGCCATGCATCAGGTGGGTCTTTAGAAAATGGACTTCAGTGATGAGGGGACTAAAGCAGAAGAGCTTGAAAAGATCACTTGAAAATTTCTACAAGATTCCTCAGAGATTTCCAGAGATAATTTTCTAAAATATGGGGAGGGATATTAATTCCTAGTCAGGTGTAGCCTGAAACCACAGAGGACACAGGCTTGGAGCCGTATAGTTGAAGAGGGGGCTGCTCTTACACGACAGCATGTACCCTCCTGGTAAATTGATGCGGTTCCCTGCATCCCCAAATGTCCTCCACCTCCCCCAGCGTGTGTGTGAAATTCCACACTACAGTTTTACATCATCCTTTCATTTCTGGGATTCAAAATCCATTTTCCCCAGGAAAAAAAAATGAAACTTTTATTAGAAGTAGTGTTGAGTTTATGAAGCTAATAAAAGAATATTTTTAAAAGGCAGCAAGCGTGAGGAGCATGAGGATATAAATTTGGTTTATGAAGTAAGTTGAGGAGGAGTTAATAGTGGGAATGGGAAGGTGGGGAAGTCACAGAACAAAAGTTGAGGCCATAAAGATAGATTGGGTCAACCTTATAGCCTGTTTAGGCACTGTACTAACTCTCATGCTGGAGAATTGTGTATTCTTGTACATAGCCACCATGGCCATAGCACTAGAGAATTTGTCTTTTGTAAGATTGTGTGTGTGTGTGTGTGTGTGTGTTAAATACCAGCTACGGTGACAGATAAACCTTAAGATTTTGGTGGTTCAATGTACCAGAGTGGAGGGTGGGGGTTCTGTACTGGGCTGGGTCATGCTTAGCCTTTGACTTTCAATGTCACCCTGAGTGTGTGGAGATGCACCATCGCAATTGCCCTTCACAGAAGGACTTGCTGTAGGGCACACCTTCAGATGTCCTCTCCTCTGGGGATTATTTTCAATCTGCAGAGCCGCCATGCTGCGGTCACCATACTCGCGTCACAGCTCAACTTGTCCCTCTGCCCAGTCCTGCTTTCCCCTTCCTTCCCCAGGTATTTATCCCAATGCACTGCCTAATAAACATCCTGCTCAGAGTGTAAGCCTCATCTCAGAGTCTGCTTAAAACAGAACCCAACCTAAGAATCTCTGAGAGCTGATTCTTAGCTGGCCACTGAAGAAGACAGAGGAGGTCGCCCACGGAAGGTTTGATCTTTCACTCGCATGATTAGCTTAAACTCAGTCATCTGGTCAAGATCTCCAGCTCATCATCTTATTAAGAATCAACAACACATAAAAACATTGGATGGCTTCCCTGAGATTATACAGCCTGTTCTATAATTCAAATTATTGGATTCCCCGTCCTTCTGAAGATTTTGTGTGATTTTATTGTCCACCTCAGATAAAGAGAACTATGTAACTGTCCGTCTCTTTCTTTTATCTTTGTTTCAGGAAAGCTCAGAAACAAATACAGAAATAAATAACAGCTATGTAATCCCTTAGAGAATGCATTTCTTTATTTTATTTCTCCCCATGTTATAACCTAGTCTTCTAATTTATCTTTGCCCTAAGTTATCTTTGCCCTGATACTCTTTTTCCCTCTTTCATTTATATTTTATCATGTTATTGTGTTTCTGCTGCAATCACCTCACATTCTTTTTTTTTTTTTTAAGGAATGAGTCAGGGTATATGTAAATAAGTGAATAAATAAATAAATAGAAGGATGATTCAGTATTCTGTAAACCATAGCATCCTATTACAAACCCTTCCATTACTGTTGGGTATTATTATAAGAATATTTCCATCTCATTATAGAATGAATTGACTAAACATACAGAAGGTCTAGTCTGAATAAAAATTATATGCAAGGCTCCTATTCAATAGCTACTGATTATTAGAACTTCTGATTTCCAGGCAGCAAATGGCAATGTGATTTATGATTTATGATTCATTTGTAAACTTTTTTAAAGGAGGGGGACCTATCTGGCAGATAACATTTAATTATATTCCAAGGACTTATATCTTTTTTGCAGCCACTCATGTTATGTATTATAAAACAGGTTTGGTGAAGTCATCACTCGTAGTTATAAAAGCAGGGAGCAGAAACACTGTTCTTTTGGGCTAATTTTTCATTAAACCCTCAGTCTAATTTAGAAAAACAGTGCCAATACAGGATTTCAGTGCACCTGCAAAAAGAACATGATAGCCAAGACTTATGTATTTCCATTTTATCACCTTTGGCATACCCACCTGCCCAGACTTCTCTCTTAAATTATTTGCTCCTGATATTTGAAATGACAATTCTAACTTGGGATCCTTCTTTCTTCTCCCACCATCCTGTGAACATTCTTTCCTCAAAATTCTGCCCCACTCTGCCCTCCATAATGCTATTCCCACTTTGGTCTTCATCATTTCCAGCTCTCAAGGCAGGCTGCAGGTCTTGTCCAATTTGGATCTCTAGAGGAGTTTTGGGTACATGTGCTGCCCAAGGATAAGAGTCCAAAAGGTGTCTCAAGAGGCCCTGAAAAAGGCCCAGAGTCTTCTGAGGCTGAACCCAAGCTTGAGGCTCAAAAATCTCAACCAAGGTGAACTGTTGTTCCTGACAAGCATTTGGTTTGTAAATGCTTCCTTATCTCTTGGAGGCAGTACATATTTCTGTGGAATTTGGCTATGTGCCCTTTAGCTGATGTCTTTCTCAGTCATTATATTTAGAACCATATGTCTGGGAGACCTCAGACTCCAACTGGGCTCTGAAAGAGGTGGCGCATTGATCTAGAATTGATAGAGGGACTACAGCTCTGTCCTCCACTGAGAATTCACGCCTGTGGGGTGATTTATAGGTTTCTTCCACTTCTCCAGTGTGATATGTCAGCCCTACCACCTTGCAGAGGTAGCTCACTTCTTTCTAGTGAGGCGTATACTGTTCTCAAGATTATAGTTGTGGTTGCACTTCCTCAAGTGATTTATTCCCATTGAAATGATAATATTTATATATATGTATACTTATTTACTTGTTTGTCCATTCATTTATTCATTTCCTCATCATTTACGTAATTATTCAACAAATATTTTTGAGAGCCTACTAAGGGCCAAGTGTTGGAATGTAAGCTCCATGAGAGCAAGAGCTCTGCCAGTTTAGTTAATAGCTATATCCTCAAGGCCTAATACTGTGGGTATCCACTGCATAAATATTTCAGTAAATTTAATATAGCACCTATTATGGCAGAGATTACCAGTTGCTTATGCCAACATCCATTCTTTCCCTCCTCCCTAGCTTACAGAACCCTGATGTAGAGCTAGGCACATTGTCACTTGAACTTCCTTGCAGCTAGTTATGGCCACCGTATTTTATTCAGGCCTGTTGCATTCAGGGTAACTGTATTGTGACACTACTGGGAAACTTCTAAAAGGAAGTTAGCTCAGCTGCAAAGGGTTCTCTTGTTGTCCATCTTTTAACTTCCTCTTCTAGCTTGCAACATAGATTGTTATTCACTGTTATGATTGAGACAAATTTACAGAGAGAAGGTGCATTAATCAAATAGGCCAGTGGATTTTCACATATACATACATTTGTGAAACCCTTTCCCAGATTAAAATATATTAATAAAATATTTCCAGAACCTCAGAAAGCTCCCTTAGGACTATCCCTATTAATAATTTTCCCAGAGGTAACCACTGTCACTATAAATTAGTTTTGCTTGATTTTGAACTTTATATAAATAGAATTATATAGTCAGTTAGCCAGGGTCCCACCAGGAGAAAGAAACCAAAGCAGTAATTTGAACAGGGAATATTTAATATAAAAAAGGCTCTACTCTCAGCCCTGAGATTCAGACCTGGTTAGAGAGTGTTTGGCTGTCATAGGAACAGGCAGCCTGCTGTGGCCAAGAAACTTTCTGGAGGGCATGGGCTGGAGCTGGTCTGTAGGAGTGTCCTGCCTGCTGCTGAGGGAGCACTCCCAGGCCACCCACATGCCAGTCTGCCAGCTGCCAGGCACACCAAAAACAGTATCTTGGAGCCAGTAAAGGAAGACCCTTCGTCCTGCTACAGGTTCACAGTTTTCCTCCAGAGCCATTTTTGACAAGCCTAACTTTGAGTAAACTGGCAAGAAAGAATATTTACAGGGTCAAGTGCCAGTATCACAAAGCAGGACAAAGAGTAGATTTGGAGCAGAGAAGCAATAAATTGATAACTGCCTCATATAGTATATACTCTTTTGTCTGTCTTCTTTCACTCATAATTATATGAAAACTAAATGTGATAGCTGGAGCTGGAGCAGCTGTCTGGAACTATGAAGTGACCTTGAGAATAGAAGCCATGTACTAGCGTGGTGAGCAGAATGATAGGAACCTGAGTCCCTGGTGACAGCAATGGAGCTGCTGTACCAGCCCAGGACTTCTTAGATATGAACATTTTTTAACATGAGAGGGAAATACTACTTTCCCTTGTTTCAGTCATATGATTTTTTCCCCCTGTTACATATAGTGGAATCTAATGGCAACTAATGCACTTGTTTCAAATTGTTTATAATCTGGGTGAGATAGTCATGTCAACAAAACCAGTATCAAAATTAGAAAGAT
Source organism: Varecia variegata (assembly GCA_028533085.1). Classification (NCBI taxonomy): domain Eukaryota; kingdom Metazoa; phylum Chordata; class Mammalia; order Primates; family Lemuridae; genus Varecia; species Varecia variegata. The sequence continues at coordinate 15,176,179 of CM052445.1, forward strand.
AAATGAAGGAAAATATTTAGTATTTTCTCTATCCCCAACCCTGTGCTGGAGACTTGGGTTACTGGTTAGATCCAGATCTTCATATCATTTTACTTTGTGCCCATTCATCACATTAGCCATCACAGATCAATTCTGAACCTAGGTTTTTGACTTCTAGTTCATTGCTTTATTCTTTAATAACACAAAAGTCACCTGAGATCACTCTACCTCTTAAGAACTAAGATTTCTTAAATATCCAATTTCTCCCCACCCCCAGAAGTCTAAATTTTTCCTAACACTTCTGTCAATTTAACGGTTAAGAGTGGGGAAGAGGAAAGGTTTTTGTGCAGTAGGTTTAAGGTTTTACAATTACCTCTGGTTGTGAACTCTTCGGTTTATGAATCAACTTTATGTATTGTGCATGCACTAATTTTCATATTTTATCAACTCTACTGTGAAGCTCAACATTTATCAGTTTCTACAAAAATACTCAGTTGTACAAGCCAATAATCTATGTGTAATAGTCTTTATTGAAAATATAACCCAATGGTAGCCAAAATGATCTCTATTTTTAAAATTTATATTTTAAGTCTTTTGAAAAGGTAATATTTTAGATGGTTCAAAAACATTAAAGTGGAAAATGGTATATAGACCACCCCATTTTCTATTGGGTTGCTGCTCTTTTATTTACTGGTAGAAGCTCTTAATATGTTAAATGAGATTTATAATAAGATTATGAATACATTTTCTCAGTTTGTTGTATTCTTTTGATTTTTTCATAGTGATTATGTCATGAATATTTATATGCAATTTTTACATAGACAATTTTTTAAATTTTTTTCTTTTCTTTTGTGACTTTAGGATACTGTACCTTAATTAGAAAGGTCTTTCATGCTCCATGATTATAAATAATTCTCCCATGATTTTTTTTCCTAGTAGTTTTAGGGTTTTGTTTTTTTTTTTTGGTAAATGCATTTAAATCATTGATCTATTCAGAATTTTTTCTTGTATAAATTGCTGGTGTAGATCCCATTTATATTTTTCCACATGGCTACCTGGTTACCCCAATACCTTTTATTTAATTCTTAATATTTGTCCTACTGATTTAAGATACCACTTTTTTATTTACTAAATTAGCATTTGCATTTGTTTGTATTAGTGGATTCTATTTTGTGACATCAATTTCTACTCTTGAGCCTGTATCACAATACTGTATTTATTTAGGTTTTATAGTATGTTTTAATATCTGATAGGGCTAGTTCTTCATTACTCTTATTTTTCAGAATATTTCTGACTATTCTTGGCTTGTTTATATTTTCAGATGAGTTTATAATCACCTTGTCTGGTTGCAAGAACAAAATCTTGTTGATGTTTATGTTGGAGTCACATTAAGGATACAGATTGACTTTGGAGAATTTACACTCTTTTGATATTTAGTCTTCCTTATTCCACACATTCTAACTTTCCATTTGTTTGTGATTTCTTTTGTCCTTCAGGAATGCTTTAAAGTTTTGTTCCCATGGTCCTTATACATTTCTTGTTTTTCAGTTAATTCTCATGAGTATCTCAGAATATTTAACATCATTGCTAATTTGTGATAAATTTATGACCTCTTTAAATTATCAGTCTAAGATGTCAGCAGTGCCAAGGCTGAAAATAACCCCACACTACACTTACACTGTACTGCTTTCCAGTCATACCAGCTTTCTCCTTGTTCTTCAAATATGCAAAACTTCTCCCACCTTAGCACCTTTGCGTTAGCTGCTTCCTTTCCCAGGAACGTTCTTTTCTCCAGATTTTTCCCTAGCTGTCTCTTTCTTGCATTCAGGTGTCAGCTTAAATACAACCTCTTTAGACGGGCCTTCCTGGACCAACAGTCAAGGAAGTTTCTTAACAGATTTTATCACTTCTGATTGGTTAAAAATTGACTGGACGGTAGCAACTTTTTCTGTTATTATGTGCTACTGAGTCCATAGTGTCTAGAAAAATTCAGAGTTTAATTAAATTCTAAATAGCAATTCTTTCCTTCATCTCCTATAAGTTTTTCCCCATTTCTCCTTTCCCGGACATCCCATCTTACTTCTGGTCATCAGCTCCTCAGTTTAGGAGACTCTCATCCTCCTAATGAATAGAAAGCTCCTATAGCTCAAATGAGAGGAGTTGAGGCCTGATGTGCAAAGCCCTCCCCTCTTCCTACCTGAGGTCTGAATGCTGCCATCTCAGGCCACCTACAACTGGGGAGGGAGCCTGCCATTCTCTTTGTCCCAGGGTGGACAGATTATTCCTCCTACCAAGACAAACCACCTTCAGTAAAACATACAAATGTATTGGCATAAACAGCTGGGATTGTTCTGGGGTGGTTCATAGGCTCAAAGGAATTGCCGCAGGGACTGGAGCTTGGCCTTGCACCACTAGGATGTTTTTTCTTCTTCTTCGTGCAGCCTCCTGTCTACCTGTCCCTGCTTGGTTTCATTCTTCAGAAGGGCTTCCCCAGGCCACTGGAAAGATGTGGTCTGGCTGCCTCCTAGTTGATTAACTGCAACTTATGGAGAGCTTCCTTTTCCAAAGGGATTATATAAAGGGGAAGACTTGTATTGGCTCTTCATGTATGTATCCCATGTCCATCCCTGGACCAGTTACTGCATACACAGGAGTGAACGGGACACTCTGATTGACTAGGTTCTTCTCGTGTTCCCTTGCTGACCAGAGTGACTGTTTCTGATGCTGATAGGGGGTGGGTGCAGGAGAAATGAATAGGCAGGCCAAAAAGGTCCCCAACGAGCACTTGTTAAATAAGCCACTGAAATGAGGGAATTTTCCATCATGTGTATACTATTTAAAAAATGATATACTGTACATGAGACCTGAATTACATAAGGAGACATTTAAATAATAGTTGTACTTTATGTTTTGGTATGCTTGTCTTTATTTTAGCACTTTTTATTTTTATGTTTATGATGCTTTGAGAACTTGGCCTAGATTTTCAGTACTGTTTACTCAAATTTTATAACTGTTATTGTAGCTTACAATCCTGATATTTAACCCATTCACTACCTTCCTAGAGGGACTGGTTCTGTATGAATCATGTCCTGTGACCCTTTTGACTGTCACGAGGAACTGTGAGACTCAGGCAGGTTGGAGACTTGTGATGTGACTATATTCTACTGTATGAAGAAGAGGTGCTTTGTCAGTCTCATTGCCTAGATTTCAACCTCACTACCAAACTGCCAGGAAGAGTCATGTGAAATTTCTAATGTGTAACTGAGAAAAGACATGGTTGAATTTACTGCAGACCCCATCCACCATTCTCCGGAAAACTTTGGGAAACCATGTTAATGTCTCAGACCCTAAGGTTGTCTTCATTTGTTAAATGGAGATTTTTAATGCCAAGTTCACAAAATTATGAGAATAATATACAGATAGCCCCTGCTTTACAATGGATCGATTTCAGATTTTTTTTTTTTGACTTTACAATGGTGCAAAAGCTATATGCATTCAGTAGAAAGAGGTACTCTCTCGCGATGCTGGGTAGTGGCAGTGAGCTGCAGTGCCCAGCTGCAGTGCCTAGCTGCAGTGCCCAGCTAGTCAGGCAATCCTGAGGGTAAATAGTTGATGCTCCACAGTGCTTTGCCCAACCGTAGGTTAATGTAAGTGTTCTGAACACATGTAAGGTAGGCTAGGCTAAGCTATGATGTTTGATAAATTAGGTGTATTAAATGCATTTTCAACTTGTGATGTATTCAATTTATGATGGGTTTATCAGGATGTAACCCAGTCATAAGTTGGGGAGTATCCGTCTATGTGAATGCACTCTATAAATTGTAAAGCACAGTGTAAGTGTATTTTTAATAATGACAATAATCAAGCTGTTTTAAATCTTTTAGGTAACAAAAAAAAAGTAATAATCAGTATTGCAATCATGGAACAAATAAAGTTAGAACAAATAAAGTTCTAACAAAATACAATGCATTTATAGGCTGCACTATTCATTTTCTAACATAGCCAGAGATACTTTGCACATTCTCCATTTTGCATAGAACTTGTCCTGTCGGAAAGTGTTTCCTTGAGGAAAAAGCAACATAACCTGTACATTTTGGATACCACCACAATGCCTACTGTAGAGCATGGCACCTAGAAGACACTCTCTCTACAAATGCGAGTAGTATTGAGTTGTGGTGTTGAATCATGGGATAAGTGAAAGTGGGATGGCGGCAGTTGAGAAGGGAAGCCTGGGAGCTGGGGTGGAACTGGGGCCTTTAGTTCTTGAGTCCATGGAGGTAAGTCCAAAAGCAAGTTTAAACAGGGTGTTAGAGATCTAGAATAGGATTCACTACGCATGTCCCACAATACACCTCTTGCCTTCAGAGTTCCGGTAGATAGTGAATAAACAGAGAGAACTGGGTGAAGTAGGGAAGAGAATGAGCACTAGCAGGGCTTCCTAGAATGGCCAGTGGGGCTTCTGGAACACGTAGAAGCCTCCCAGTCTCAGCTTGCCCACTACTTTACTAGTTCAGATAATGGGACTGGAGCTGGACTGGCTCCACCAGTTGGGGCCTACCTGAAAAAATCAGCTGCATCTGGGCTCTCTGCAGGTTGGATTTCTTTTCTGCTGCTGCTGTAAGAAACTACCACAAACTCAGTGGCCTAAAACACCACGAGTTTCTTACTTTGCAGTTCTGGAAGTCAGAAGTCTAAAATCAGTCTCAGGGCCAAAATCAAGGGGTTGGCAGGGCTGGTTCCTTCAGGAGGCAGCCCACCTTCTCCTCCCTGCCTTTTGCTCTGCTACTGCCACCATAATACCTTATCTCTGACCTTGACCCTCTTGCTTCATTCTTATAATGACCCGGTGATTACCTTGGGCACACCGGGATAATCCAAGATCACCTCCCTATGCCAAGATCCTTAACTTAATCACATCTGCTAAGTCTCGTTTGCCACATAAAGTAAAAGATTCACAGGTCATGGGGATTGGACTTCTTTGGGAGGGGTCATTATTCTGTCTACAACAGAAGTCCAAGAACTCAAGAAAGAGAATGAGCCAGGTGGTGACAGAAACCACTGCTGGAGGCTTCGCGTGGTGACCCCATTTCTTATTTATTATGGTCCAATAATTGTCAGGCTTTTCTCTGAGTCTCACCAATCAAATCAGTCACTTGCCCTGAACCAGGTGGTGGTAGAGAGAGGATCTGAAAGGTAGTTTCTATGGCTCCTTTGTGAGGAAAGAAGCATCTTTCTTCTCAGGGGATGTTTCCCAAGGAGAGCGATGGAAGGAGCTTCTGGAAACCATGATTGCCAACTTTAAAGAAGGATGCAGGTCCGTGGAACCAAGACACTGAACCACAGACTATGTCCCATTTCACTGTCCTTCCCTCTCTCTCTCTACCTCTCTCTGCCTTACTCTTTGCTCCAAATCTCAGAAAAAGAAATATGGGGAATTAAGAAGGGAAAACAATAGCAACAAAGATCAGAATAAACAACAAGAAAGCAGAGAAGAGAAAGAACATGGAAGAGAAAATATAAAGAAGAATTGATTGGGAGGAAGTGCAGAAAAAAGAAAATTATTACTCTCATATGTAAGTGAGATTATGCAGTATTTGTCTTTCTGTGCCTGGCTTATTTCACTTAACATACGTTCTCCAGGTTCACTCATGTTGTCATAAGTGGCAGGATTTTCTTCTTTTTAACAGATTAATAGTATTCCATTGTGTACATATACCACATTTTTTAATCCATTCACCTGTCAGTGGACAGTTAGTTCCATATCTTGACTATTGTGAATGATGCTTCAGTGAACATGAGGTGCAATATCTCTTCAACATACTGATTTTGTTTACTTTAGGAACACACCAAGAAGTGGGGTTGCTGGGTCATATGACAGTTCTATTTTTAATTTTTTGAGGAACCTTTACAGTGTTTTCCATAAATGCTATACTAATTTTCATTCCCATCAACAGTGTATAAAGTTTCCTTTCTCCACATTGGTTATCTCTTATTATCACCAACACGTGTTATCTCTTTCTCTCTCTCTCTTTTTTTTTTTTTTTTGATAATAGCCATCCTAAAAGGTGTGAGGTGATAGCTCATTGTGGTTTTAATTTGCATTTCCTTGATGATCAGTTATGTTGAAAAATATTAACAGAACTAAAGGAGAAGATAAACTGTAATATACTAATAGTAGGGAACTTCAACACCCCACATTCAACAATGGACAGATTATCCAGGCAGAAAATCAAAAAGGAAACATTTGACTTGAGCTAACTTTAGAGCAAATGGACCTAATAGACACATACAGAACATTCCATCCAGCAGCTGCAGAATACACATTCTTCTCAAGTACACACAGAACATTCTCCACGATCAACCCTACATTAGGCCACAAAAAAGTCTTAACAATTTTAAGAAGATTTAAGTCAAAGCAAGTATCTTTTCTGACTACAATGGTATAAAACTAGAAATTAATAACTGAGGAATTTTGGAAAATTCATAAATATGTGAAAATCGCACATTTCTTTTGATTTAACTTTTTGGAGGGAGATAATTTTTAGAAAAGGCAAAGAGATTTGATGAAGGATGATTGACTAAGAGAGTCAGAGAAAAAGAATCTAGCTTTCTTATTCTGATTTCCTCCACACCCCACTGGGGAGATGATCTCTCTGACTCTTCTAAAGGAAGCTGAAGAGTTTTACACTTCCTACAGTGAGATCAGTAAAAATGAGAACAGATTCTAAAAGGCATTTTGCACTTTTTGGAAACAGATGCTGCATTAGGTATATTTAGTAGGTGGATCTGTTTATTTTGTTACCTTGTTAAATGCAATGTTATTGTTAATACCTCCTGTGAATTTCAATACTTGATACTGGTTATGCCATTTTATGTTGACTAAAGATGTAACAAAGAAGACTTAATGTGTTGCTATGGCAATGAATTCTCAGGGACGTGCTAAGGACCAGAATAACTACCAAGGTATTTTTTTTCTCCCGCTACTACATTCACATTTGCTTTGTAGTGCCTTGTTTTGCCTCATTTTATTTGTCCTATTTATTTACTGGTCATGGCATGAAACTTTATTTAATTGTGGTGTAGCTGGCTGTCTCCATATCAAAGACACCTACAGCAGACCACAGGGCAGTCAGCCAGAAACTGCTCTCTTAAGAGACGTCCACTAAAGCAAAGCAAAGGTGCCAAGCAATTATCTGGTGAGTAAGATCAATGTAGACAGCAATACCAGATAATTCATTCCTTGTTCCTCAATCTTCTTGTTCCATTTTTAGACCACAATTACCAGTGAGCGCTGCAAAATCTTCACTTCATGCTGTTCCTATAGGTTCTGTGTTAGCCAGGCTCACTCCCTAGGGCCCAAGACCTGCTACTGTTCTCTTCACTATGCCCCGGGCACCTCTCAACATCAGAACTGTCAGGATGTTTTTCATGCTAGTCAGGGACAGCACAGCATTTTGATTATAAACTATTTAGGATTTATCAAAATCATTATTCAATATTTTTTTCAATAAGTCCAAGGCATATTTGTATATGTAACAGGATGTCCAGCAGGACATGGACTGTTGTCCCAGAATTGCAGCTGAGACCCAAAACTGAGGATAAAAATTGTCACATTGCTCCTGGGCAGTGAGCCAGCCAGAATGGCAGCCTCCTCGCAGCACATGGGTATGGTAAGAAACTGAGAGGAGGGGAGACAGCGTATGATGGGCAGTGCAGTGCTAACAGAGAGGCTGCTGATGCCTTTGAACGGAGAAGGGGAATCGCAGCCAAGGGACATTGAGGAAATGACCCATAATAACTTGAGTTAGCTGAATGAAGGGGAGACTGGCATCTATTTTCCAGCTGCATCCTGGTTGAGCTACCCAAAGTCCTGTCAACACTTATGCTGCCACCTGAATGGAACCTGGTAAGAGGGCTCCAGGGAGTGTCCTGGGCCCCAGGAGCAGGGCTGCGATGTGGTCAGGCATCTTGTGTGGACTCAAGGCCATAACTCTAGTAGGCACTTTGCTCATGGTGCAGAGATTCAACAGTGCAACACTTTGCCATTGCTGTTCCTCTTCCCTGCTGTGGGGAAGGAGGACTTATTATGTGTTCCTTGGAGTTTTGGGGTATAACTGTCCAAGACACTGCTCTCACGTTAGATTGGACATTTCTGAAGATGAAAGACCTATTGGAGTCCCACTGGCTTTAAGGGACTCTGGAGTAATGTTTCTGGGAAGAAAATGGAGTCAGACTCCACCCATTCCAGTTCCCTGGTCTCCCACTGAGAATATGTGACAGAAGAGTCCTTTGACTCTAGGATCCAAACAAAGGAACAGGGAGGTTGTGAAGAGACAGTGACCTTGAAGCTGTCCCAGTTGCTATAGAGCTGAGTGAAGGAATTATCCAGAATTATATATTTTTCTTTCCTGTGAGTCTTACCTTCAAAGACTTGACAAAGTTGAGCAAATACAAAAAGAGTCTTGTGTGTTCTCGGTTCAGTTAGTTCCACTGATTCACATTTGGACGTAGGGTGGAGCACTGTGAGTGGATCCTACAGGTCACCACAAACCTAGGGAAATATGATGATGATCATGATGATGACAACTGGGAAGCAATAACTGGGGAAAGAGGAGAGTGACTCTCTGTTTGAACTCAGATCACATGTAGTTTTAATTATGAATATAAAAACAAGTAACAGTAATACAATTAGACTTTTTATTCTAATACTGAGAGTATAAGACCTAATTTTGATATTATATCTTGGGCAAATTTTCATGAACCTGGAGCATTTTCGAAAATGGCAGCATGTATGTGTGTGTGCGTGTGTGTGTGCGAGTATTCATGAGCACATAATTGAAAAAAGATTAAATCTTTAACATTAGCCTAGGTGGCTTCCCCTTGTGAATTTGGGGTTGGGACACATTTTATAGTCACTCTTGCTTGCACATATCAATTACTTCTGTTATATGTTGCCTGTCTATCACCTTCACTGTCATCAGTGTCTGAGTGTGGCCTTCTATTTTGTGTGAAATTAATGTCTGACTTGTTTATAGGCTTCAGAAGCTATTTATGAACGTTGGTTCACAAAGCACTCCCTGACTATAGATTCCAGAGGTTAAATTCAGAGAAATAGGTTAAATAAAATTCTTAAAGTTATTTGCCACATGAAAGATTGTCCACTTCATCCCTCCAAACCAGAGACCATCTAGCAGGGAGGTTATAATATGATTACCTTGTCTTGATGAATGCATACCAACACATTCTAATCAAAGAAATTATTCTGAAACTCCTATTATGGAGCCAGAATAAACCCTTAAGCAAACAGCAACAAAGTATTCAAAGCTATGATAAAGCAATTCAATTAAAATAATTAATGCATCACCAAATATATTTCATATCTAAAAGCAAACCTTTAATGCCATATAACCAGCAATATTATCTGATTCCCTATTATTTTTATTTCATTAGGTAAGTAATAGAACGAGTGTCAGGTTTTGTTTTTCTAGAGAAAAGCCCAGATGGGAATTAATTGCAAATATCTATAGCATACTGATTAACTGCCAACTCCTGTGCTTGTCCCTGAGGAAAACTGGAGAGTAGGGGAAGGAGGCATAAAAGAAGACAAAAAATGGGAAGAGACAAAAACCTCAAAATTTTTTTGAAATGCTTATCTCAGCACACCAGCACATTTATAATAACTTGATAGACAGGGAGAGATAAACCATGGAACTGCGGGAGTTTAGAGGGGAGATCAACAAAAGATGACAACGTAAGTAGGAATGATTTCATGAAAGAGCTGAGGTTTGAACGGGGATATGAGGATGGTGCAGAATAAGAATGATTTTCACAGGCATGGGGGAGGAGGGCCAGGATTTCAATGAAGGCTCAAGGACCACGTGCACAAAGGTGAAAAAAGAGGGACAAAGGTGCTGGGTTTGTCGTAAGAGACAAGGCTGTCTTGTCTAAAGTGGAGGCTTCCTGTTGGGTAGGAGTAGAAAATGGGTTTGATGGTGTGAAAGACAAAATGTACCAGACAATTAAGGAGAGGATATTATTCCCACTACTGCAATAGGGAGAATGTTCATTAATGAGGTATGTTTTGAAGATGAGAGAAAAAACCTGCAGTCATCGAGGAAGGGTAGAGGTGGATCTTATTTCAGAAGATGCAAGGACAGGGAGGTCCTTGCTGTTAGTCAAAATACAAAAGGGTGAGGGGGATTTCTTCACTGTCCCTGTTTGCAGGAAGCACAAGGCTCAGGAAATATTTAATATCATTGATACTAAGGAGGTATATCACACAGGTCCTAAGGACAGACTGAGAATATTAAAACCGAAAAGGAAGCTAACAGAGAACCATAAAGGCTATGTGATAAATGAAACCTTAAGAAAAGAAAATAAATGCATCCTGCCCTTCCTTTGGCTATGATATGCAGGATGGGGTTGGCTGGGCAGGTGAGGGACAGGGAGGTAGATCACCCAGAAGGCTGTTAGGAAATTCCAGATGTGGTGCATGAGGAGCAGAGGAGAGGACTGGGAGGCAGTCAAGTAAAGATTGATTGGGTGGGTGATGTATTACACACGGAGACTAAGGGGAAGGGTGGGCAACTTGGTATCTAGCTGTGAGAAGAGGAGAGGAGGATGAGTTGGTGAGGAGTGTGCCTGGGAAAGGAGAAAAGATGCTAATTTGTTATTGAAAATATCCAAAAGCCTATAAAAGATGTGACTGAGCAAGAATACAGTTCAGCAGGATTTGTTCAATCTACTTTGAGATTCTGATGCTATATAGTGTTTAATAGGAAATGATTGACATTTAGAAATGGTGCTCATGTTGCTGAAACTGGTGATTGTTACTAAAACTGTGATTCATGCAGTTGCAGAAGGCTAAAGTAAGGAAATTTGGCAATGTGAGTCACAGCAAAGGCGTGTGACCTAGTGAAATGCTCCCCAGACTTGGAATCAGAGGACATGGACTTACATCTTGGTTACAAGTTGTGTGATCCTGGGAAAACCACTCAACCTCTCTAAGTGAGCTTCTGTGCCTAGAAATGAGGGATAACTTTTCTGTCAATAAGAAGAAATAAAGTATTAAAGTGATCTGCACAACACAAGTGCTATGCAAATGTAAATATTTTATTTTACTTTACTTATTCACTTTGAACTTACTGCTAGAAAGAATTTAGGGAAACTTTCCAATGTATAAAGAATAGAAAGCTAAAATAAATATACATAATAGTCATAGTAGCTTCTAGTTCTAGAACAGTCACTACATGCTGGTCGCGGTGCTACATGCTTTATATCCGCTTATAATAATCCTCAGGATCAGGTACTATTTTTATAATAATTTTAAAGATAAGCAAAATGAGGTTTAGAGAGAAAATGAAAAGATCACACAGCAACGGTGAAGCCAGAGTATAAACCCACATGTGTTCTACTCCAAAGAGTTAGCTCTGAACAATATATGATATTGCCTTTCAGAACTCAAATAGAAAAATCAAAATAAGGCAGGAATTAAAAGAAACTAGTGCCAGGTATGAGATTATACAAAATTTCACCACATAGAGTCCTGTACACTTGCTATGTGCAAGATATAAATTACACTCTGAATTGTACCCAGAAAGAAAAGTATGATCAGCTACACAATTCGCAGTGTCAAGATAAAAATCAAACCAAGTGCTACAGAAAAATAGTTATTCTAATAATAACACTGGAAAGAAATGTCTCCCAAGGGTTCTCATCATGTTCAATATAATATACATCTTCCTCAGCAATATCCTTAATGTAGACACAATGAGCAATATCACACAATGTAGTAGTATAATATTATCATTGCCTATGTAACAGGATGTTAAAAATAGTTTTAACCAAGAAATACAATAGCTGAGAATTTCCAAAGCTACATAGTATATGCACGCCTATTCCACTACTTTGAGTTCTCAGCTAGATCAATGAAGAAAAGGGAGATGCGTGGAGCTGTGTCTTTGGCAGATCTGTTGTAATGCTGCCAGCCCCACCTCCACCCCAGGGGGAGAGGTGGATGGGGGGGTTGCTGGGCGTGTAGGGGGTGTCACTTTCTTCACCTTAAGCCTAGTGAGAAGATAGTTTTTAGTGTGAACAGATACATCCTTGTCCAGTTGTCCTTTGTCCTAGCTTTCTACCTCTGGCAATTGGATCTGGAGCCTAGAGAGGAAAAATTGTTTTTGCTGCACTTCTTCAAGATAACAGAACAAAGAAATGAAAGTGAACAGAAATGATAGTGAAGGAGGATCAGAATAAAACCAGCCTCCTCAAGGGGCAGCAGCCTATCAGCCAAGGGCTCCTAAAGTCACTTCTAGAGAAGGGTGCTGACATCCAATCATAGAATCTACACATGTAACAGAATTACACTTGTACTCCATAACTTTATACAGATTTAAAAAAGACCAAGAAATTACAGGAAGAAAACAACTGAAGAGTAAATAATCTTCTTAAAACAGTAAAAGAAGGAAAAAAAGAAGAGCCAGCATGCAGCAACCTGTGACCTGGAGGTCTACCTGGCCATTGCCAAGAGTCCAAGAAGAGAAGGATGTCCTTGGTGATCAGGAGAACCTTATTAAAGAGAACACATGAAACCTGTCCAGAGCACTTGCCAGGCAGAGCAATGTGATGAGGACCAAGCTGGGGGGATGTTATGTTACTGTGGTCTGGGGAAACACATATGCATTACACTCACCGCTGGGGCAAAGCTTGATGATTAGATGCGAATCATGCCTTTCCAACTGAAAGATGTGCCCCACATGTGCCTGTCAAGTAAGGCTTTAATCAGTCAACAAGCACAGAATGTGCACTGATTAGTGGGCTAGATTCCCTGAGAGATAATATAAGAACAAGATAGCACATGTTTCAGTTCTAAATGGAGAAGACAGAGGCAAAAGGAGTGATTGTGTGATCTGCCAACTGTGTCGAGGAGCCAGGACTAGAGTTCTGCAACCTGCTTTTCAGCTCTGGACTCCTTTGGGTCTGTGAGATGGTTTTCTACTATAGAGGACCTCAGAACCTACAGACAGTGTCTTTCAAATGTTAAAAGGTAATCTGAGGCACACACACAAAAAAATTTAAATAGTTTATTTGCACAAACAACAATTCATGAATTCGGCAGCTCCAAACTAGAAGTAGTCCACGGGCTCTGCTGAAGCATAAGGCATAGGCTTTTATAGAGTGAATGTGGAGGTAATAAAAAGGAAATATTTGATTTGATACAGTGATGGAGTTGGTCTGTTCTGCTGGAAAGTCCCTATAATTTTTTTAATAGCTTGTTCATCACTTCTGATTGATTGAGCTGAAGGTCTGTTTTCTTTTAACATAGGCATTTACAAGAAATAGACTTAAGTTAAAGTTTTACTTACATTTGCAAATCAAGAAAGGTTACAGTCACTTACAGGGCTTAACTGGCTTTCTCTGCTAAGGGATTCTTCAGGCCTGGTCTCCACTTTAATTTATTTTAACACATATAACCAGGCCTGGTTCATTGGTGGAGATACTCTGTTATTGTGGTTAAGAAAGCCCTTTCTCCTACAGAGATGGAAATACATTCAGAGAGTCCATCAATCTCAGCTCACATGGGGACACCACACAGTGCCATCTGTTCATGCTTCAGGATGACCTAGGGTCCCCTTCTTGGAATGCCTCTTAGAATTGCCTGTTTGCTTCTTCCTTTACAGGTTGCAGGATCATGTTCTTGATTCTTCATTCACTTACCCGAACCAGCCATTTACATTATTTTGACCTTTCCAATGTTTGGTAATTGAATTGGTTGGATGGTCTATCTCCATTAAAGTCTGCCTTAGAGTTGAACCTTCACCCAGGGCAAAATGAAAACTAAGAGCTCTTATGAAGCAGCACTTTAACACTCATTAATTTTGTCTCTCAATTTTATGTCTTCTGCTCTATGTGCGGAGTGAGAACAGCCTACCATTTGTGGAAGGAAATCAGCTCTCTATTATCCAGGGCCCTGGCTAGGTGCCATGACAGAGCTTATTGTTAAACCCTTCACTTTGACTAAACTGAACTTTTGTGCATATATCTTGTGCCAGATATTCTGGGAAGACTCCCATTCTCACTCTCCCTTAACCTAAAGACTTACCTGGACATTGAATATTCCGTCCACCTACTGATTTCTCTCTTCTCTTAATTTTTGCTACTTACTAAAAACAAAGACCCTCACTGTTCAAGAGACCCTCTTTATTTCTGCTCTATAGTTCACAGGAAATTAAGGTTATTATGAAAGTGGGTTTTTATAACTGCCAGGTGACATCCACACACCAGCACAGAAACTTAACCTTCTATACCATTGTTCTCCATGTCCTCCCTCTGAATATCAAGGATAGCACCTTCTCCTTTCTCAGGGGCAGATGACTGACCTAAGCCATTGAAAAGAGTTCAGATGAGGCTCAGCAAAACTTCACTGTAGGGCACCTGTGGACAACCCTCTGCTGGGTGACCAGTGGGTTCTGAGTAGGCAGACTTGCTTATAGCTCAGCCTGGGGCAGGGGTTTCAGGTTGTCTAACTTCTCAGTTTCTGTTTGTTCTACGTGTTAGACATGCCGTTGTATAATGCTTTTAACTTTTTAAAAATAGCTAATTCCATGATCATATGTTAGCAGAATTCTTGTGAGACAGAAAGGAAAAGCCATCAAGATTGGAAGAAGATTCAAACCACAAAATAATGTGTTGCCTAAGTTTACGCAGCTTGTAAAGAGAGAAGTGGGATGAGAATTTATTCTCCAGCCATTGGATCTCCCTGAGTTAATAACCCTTTCCCTATCTTCTGCTGCCACTTCACAAAAGGTGAAGTAAACATTTAACAAGAAATACGTTTTCCATTTTTTATCCGGAAATATGGGAAACATCAAGGCGGTTGGTGATTTGTCGTTTTTTAGATTTTACTTGACTACAGAAAGGTTTTATGTAGCTTTCATTAGTAGCTAGAATGACATGTGTACATTTTCTGTGATTTATAAGAGGATGGAGCAAAGCGTGTGCATTCAGTAAGGCTGATCTTTCAAGTAATAACATGCTATAAATTCAATTTGCCATTTTTAAGCACAAATTCAAGAGAGCTTTGCCGGGGGAAGAGCCCAGAGACTGCTGTCTCTTTCTCTTTCTCTGTCACCTCATCTTTCCATTCATGATTACACTTTGGTTTTGAATTTTGCATTTCTTCAGTGCTCGGATACATAACGCCTGATTCCTCCCTGCTTGCTTCTCTTACTTTAACATAGACAGTCCTCTATCAAGATATTTTTGACCGACACACTCTTATTTGCTAGTAGCTGGTCAATCTTCCAATGAGAGGGCTGCATTTTGAGGTTTTAATGACTTAAATTTGGGAGTTTCAACCAATCCTTTTGTTGTAGCTGTTTATGGTTTATCATTAAAGGTCAAACACTGCACAGATGCATCTAATTCATCTATTTATTAAAAGTACTATGACAGTCTTTATTGCTGTGATTTAACCCTGAGGATTCCTTGGGGATTAAAGTCAAAAAGAGTATTATCTTTGTTCCTTGACCTTATGATGAATGAACTAGTTTTCTCTCTTCTCTATAACTAATTATTAGTTTTATATCTGAATGTCTTCTGACATGGATCTGACCTAGGTTGGTCTATAGCTAAAAACACAGGGTTCATTCACCTTATCCTTTTTTTTTCTAAATTGTGTTTGGAGATTAACACTTGTAATTATTTATTAGTTATTAAAATAAAACATAAATAATCAAATTCTCAAAATAGATATTTCATCACACATTTAAGGATACACACAAATTAAAACAAACATTAAAAACAGACTACTTAGGTCTAGCTTGGTAACTTTTTGATTAATTTCCCACTGTTTTTATTAATTACTGCTAAATTTAACTTTAGTCTTCTTGATGTTATTTTAAAGAGAACATTTACATTTCTCAAGCGATTAAAAATAAATGTTCATCAGAGTTCCCATTTGCTTGCTGCAGCCTAGTTAGCTCAAGCTTACTTTACCTCAAAAAAGCTACACCCCCACCTTTAACTACCTGCTTGAAAATTATCAGAGAGAAAAATTAAGTTCCTTTTCGACACTCCCAATTAATTTCTTAAGACACCTACTTCCCATTTTGCCTCCTCTGCATCACTGTGAAATCACCAAGAAAAGCCCCTGCTCACTCTTCCCGGCTCCAGTGTGCCCTTCTTGTGCACGGCAACGAACACACACAGCACTGTGTAGACGCTGACTATGATCATATCTGGGATGAGACTCTGCTACAATGACATGTTCCTCATTTGGCCTCTCTTTCTTCCGGGAACTAAAGGCACACATTTATTACTTAGTCCGAATTAAGTGATTGATCAGTGTAGACAAGAATCACTAAGGTGATGGATAAAAATCAAGATTAGAGGGATGACTCCCAGAAATACTGAACCAGGAGCTCCAGAGTGAGAACCATTGGAAATAGCCAGTAATCTAATTCTAATGCAGATATCTGGATAGAGCTTTTAGAAACATTTCTTTACATATCCCAAACAATTTTACACCCTGGTTCCTATCCACTACTGCAATGGTTTGAACATATGTGTCCCTCCAAAATTCATATGTTGAAACTTAATCCTCAGTGTGATAGTATTAAGAGGTGGGGTCTTTGGGAGGTGATTAGGTAATGAGGGCTTTGCCTTCATAAATGGAATTACTGTTCTAATAAAAGGGTTTGAGGGAGGCTGTTAGCTCTGCCCATCTTGTGTTACTCCTGCCCTCTGGTGTCTGGTGTCAAACAGGTGTCTGAACATGACGCAATCGGTTGCTATGGCACTGCGGGCTGGGATCTCCCCCACCAGAGGACCCACCCTAGTGTGACAGTGCAGTTTTCCTGTGGGTGCAATGGACACTCCCCCAGATCACCACATCTCTGACCCCCACAATATCTTCCCATCCATTCCGCCCCTGTGGGCTCCCTCACCTCAGGAGTCCGGCTCCCAAATCTCCCCTGTGTTCCCTAGCAAATCACTGGAGTCCTGGGAGTGCAGGATTCAACTTGCACATCTGAGGCACTGGCATGTGTCTCTGGGAAAGGCTGGCAGGCAGGGAGCTCCCGGATCGGTCACCCTGTGTCCACTGCAGGTCCTCAAGGGGAACGGCATGGGCCCCACTCTCTATGGAAACCTCAGACTGGAGGACGTGCCAGCTGGACAAAGGCAGCTGCTCACCAAATTCTCGGCTGAAACTGCTCTCCTGGTTGCAGTAGGTGGGAGAGGGACAGGAGTGGATAAGGGTCTGAATGGAAGAAAGCTGGCTCTCTGGCCTCTTGGGCCACACTCTCCTTGGAGGGGAACCCCACATGGAATGTCCAAGCTTTGAGATCATGCAAGTTCTCCCCACAATTCTGTGGTTGCCGCAGTGCTTGGTCTCATGGGGGGTGGAAAAGCTTTTAAGTAACTTGGTAGCCCACTGATCACCAAGGGAGTGTGGGAAGGATGAAAGGATCCGCCATCACCACTTCACTGGGCTTTTTGCCTCTCTGGGTTTGATGCTTGCCAACATCCTTTTTTCCTTTTTCCACTTCTTTTTCTGCCTTGTAATTTTCCTCCATGAGGTCCCCGGCAGGCTCTGGTACTTCTTTCTCTTTCCTACACCTGAGCTGTGACCTTTCTCCCCTCTCCTTTATCAGAAACCCTTCCTTCCCTCCAGGACCATCTGTAGTCAGCCATCTTGCCCTGGTCCTCAGCTTCTTTTAGCTAAACCTTTCTGTCTTCCAAGCATACTGGTGTGCTCCTCATATATTGCACAACACACTTTCCAAATTGCCCACCTGAGCATAAAGTGGCTCTCAAATACAAAGGGGTCTGAATTCCTTTTGTTTCCAAAGCTACTGATAGAAGAAACGGTAAAATGTCCTAACATCGAGTCTTCAAATTCACCATTGCAGAGCCACTACCACAATCACTTCTAGCTTTAATTTTCTTTAGTTTGTAATGGTGAGAAAATTACCCAAGCAAAGTCTCCCTATTCCCACCTCTTATCATTGGACTAATGAGAAATCAGAATGGGGACTCATCTTTTCCCATTCCTGATGTCCTGGCAGCATTGTGTGCGTGTGTGTGTGTGTGTGTGTGTGTGTGTGTGTGTGTGAGTGAGTGAATATGTACATATATGTATGTGTGTATGAGATTTATGTGTGCATATGTGTATGCATGTGTTTGTGTGTATTAGTTTGTGTATTTGAGTGTATGTGTGCATATGTATCAATTATATATGCAAGTATGTATGTGTATTTATCATTTATTCTTCCTTTAGTTTTGAGTACCCTTATATATGTTCTTTCTTATTTGTTTAGTAATTTAAAATCCATTTTAATTTTTGTTTAGCAATTTAAAATCCATGTATGTTTTGCACATGTATATATAGGTACATATGTTTGTATGTTTGCATGTGTGTATGTCTGTTTAAAGGGAAATAGTTGCTAAGGTGGAAGTGTAAAGTTGCAAAAATTTCCTTTTTTGACATCATGAGATGCAGGCTGACCCCAGGGACCTTCTTGTTGGATGCCAGTTATAGCTGTCTTTCCCGTTACCACAAAGGCCTGCTGGCAGGACATCTACCACACTATGCTTGCTGAGGTGTTCTTGGCTAAGAGAAATTTGTTTGTGTGCTGGCAAATGTAAAGGAACCAGGGCCTAGGAAGCTAAATGCCAGAGAAATTAGAGTTAACATGTGTGTAATGCTTTATATTAATAGTTTACCTAAGTCCTTCCATATACATTAATTCATTTACTCCTTAAAACAACTCTGTGCCCATATTGTAGGAATAATTATAACACCCATTTTATATTAATATAAGAGGAAACTGAGGTCTAGAGATAAATAACTTCCTCAACTCTCTACAGTTAGAGGCAGAGAACAAACTCCAGGTCAAACAACATTTAAGCCCAGTGTGACATTCAAATAACATTCAAACCTCCCATTGTGCCAGAGGGACCACAGGGTTGAAGTGATTCAGTATGAACAGCCAGCATCTTCCAAGTAGATCCTGTACTATGTATATTTTTGAATGGATGGAGGCCTCATCACATAGTTTATCTAGAGATTCAGTTTTAAAAATAGAAATAAAACTTCAGGCTACCAAAAGCAAAAGCCACACTTTCTACATTATACCACATTTTAATTTAGAAGAACAATGGAAAATCTTTTCCTTGTAAATAATGGGGTCACAAAGGAAAATCTGCATCTTCTTTCAGTGACATTTCTGCCTATAGACCCCAAGTTATTCTTATCTCTAATCTAAAATATGACTCTTTTCTATTCCTCTCACTTTAGCAAGAATAAAGCACATATCCTTATTACCTTCCATACAATCCACTGAAAATGGATTTTAGATTACTAAACAAATAAGAAAGAACATATTTAAGGGCGCTCAAAACTAAAGGAAGAATAAATGATAAATTATAACGTACATATGGTCAATCTGTAGAGTTTAGTATAAAAGCAGAAAAGAGATGTCTAACAGCTACTCCATACTTCCTGCCTCACTTAGCCAAACACAGTATTTTTTTCCCAACCCTCTAAGCAGAATACTTCATTACATGGTCTTCCTAGCATTAGTGATTGCCAGGGGGCCAAATACAGTAAATGGATCAATGGCCTGATGCTATTAGGCAGCTCCTATGAAGAAAAGAAATAACCTGCAGAGTTTCCTTGCTGATCAGACATCAATACTAGACATCCTCCAAGAAGGCTTCCCAAGCAGAGTGCCTACACACATTCCTGATCAATAGAGCATTAAACAAGGATGAGAGTATCAGCTTAGCAAACAATGAGCAGTCCTGAATCATCTATACCCCCTCAAAAGGAAGTGAGGTTTAGAATGTTTTCTAAATGGAAGTTTTAATCGGCTTAGGCAAATCTTGACACACTCTCATGCATGACTGACTGGTTGGCTGTGCTTTTTGGTCAGTGCTGGACTCAAAGTAGGCACTCATGCAGTACCTACTTTGACAACACTGAATAGTAGTAGTAGTAATAGTAATAGTAACAACTAATAGTAATAGTAAAAATCATCATTTCTAAGTGCTGTGCATGCATTAACTTCCCTAATTCTTGCAACAACCCCATGACATAGATACTACTATTATCTCTACTTTAAAGGGAGAAATGGAAGCACAGAAATGTTAAGTAACTTGCCTAAGGTCACATAGCTGGTAAACACTAGAGCCAGAATCTAACACTTCTTTTATCAACACTCTACTGCATTGTCTCTGAAAAAGAGGTAGAGTTGCCTCTCCTGGGAGAAAGGAGGAAGCTTGGGCCGGTGGTTCTGAATCAGGTGGCTACAGAATTTGGGTAGATGTAGAAGGTGTGGGACAGTGGTTCATGTGAGAATCTGCCCATGGTATGTGTTAATCATGGTTTTCAGACAAAATAAATACATACCTATGAACCTGTGTGGTAAAGTATATACAAATGCTGTTGTGATTACTAAAATGCAAATTCATTGCACTTAGATCATGTTTTATTCTGCAAACCCCTTGAAAGCAAAGACTTATGTTTATTCAGTATCATGCCATCACATAATAAGTACTTAATACATATATGCTAAATATAAATCTTTTGAATAGTTTCTCTTCTATTCTTGATTGATTTAGCTAATGGTCTATCAGTTTTGTTTATCTTTTCAAGGAATCAATTTTTTCTTTCATTGATCCTTTGTATTTTCTTTTTTTTGTTTGTTTGTTTAATTTCATTTAGTTCTGCTCTGATCTTTGTTATTTCTTTTCTTCTGCTGGTTTTAGATTTGGCTTTTTCTTCTTTTTCTAGTTCCTTGGGGTGTTACATTATGTTGTTAATTTGTGATTTTTATTTTCGATGTAGGCATTTAGTGCTATCAACTTACCTTTTAGCACTGCTTTTTCTGTATGCCAGAGATTTTGGTAGCTTGTGCCATTTTTGTTGTTCAGTTTGAAAAATCCTTTGATGTTCATCTTGACTGCATCATTGACCCAAGGATCATGCAGCAGCAGGTTGTTTAATTTCCACGTGTTTGTGTAGTTTTGAGTGTTCCTCTTGGAATTGATTTCTGGTTTTATTACACCAAGATCTTGGAAGATACATGGTATAATATTGATTTTTAAAAATTTGCTGAGACTTGTTTTGTAGCCTAATATATGATCTATTTTTGAAAATGTTCCATGTGCTAATGAGAAGAATGTATATTTTGTAGTTTTTGGGTAAGATGTTCTGTAAATGTCTGTTAGTTCTATTTGTTCTAGAGTACTGTTTAAATCCGTTTCTTTGTTGATTTTCTGCCTCAATGATCTAATTCTGTCAGTGTAGTGATGAAGTCCTTGGCTTTTATGATGTTGCTGTTTATTTCCTTCTTTAAGCCTAGTAGTATTTTTTTTATGAATTTGGAATCTCCTGTGTTAGGTACATATATATTTAGGATTGTTATAGATTCTCATTGAGTTATTTAATGACCATATTTGTCTTTTTTTTTTTTTTTTACTGTTGTTATTTTATCTGATATAAGAATAGCTACTCCTGTTCGCTTTTGGTTTCTATTTGTGTGGAATGCTTTTTCCATCCCTTTACCTTGAGTCAGTGAGAATCTTTACTAGTTAAGTGGGTTTCTTGTAGACAGCATATGTTTGAGTTGTGTTTTTTTTTTATCCATTCTGCAAATCTATATCTTTTAATTGAGGCATTTAGACTGTTGACATTCATTGTTAATATTGATATGTGAGATATTGTACCAGTCATCATGTTGATTGCTATCTAGATATGAATATATAATTTTTTAAATGAAGCAGATAACTAAAACTAAAATTAAAAATTTCAAGGAAAATTTTTTGTGTTTAAAAAGAGGTTCTCATAACTCAGAAATTTGGAAAACACTGACTAAGACATCTAACTTTTGTTTGGGCTGAATCTTTCTCAATCATATATGGCTATATCAGATAACATTGGTTATATCTTCTGATGTCATGGTCCCAGTATTGCATGTGAGATATAAATGGAACTGCTCTTCGTATCTTTATGAGACATAAATTGCCCTTTCTCTTTGTACGAAAAGCATAGAGCTCATGGTAAGATGTTAAGCACCATGTCAATTGGCTTTGCTGTACCTGTACATCCCTGACATCTGTGTTAGAGCTTCCTTACTTAAAAAATGGAAAGGCTAATCCAGATATGGGTAGAAATTTAAGTCATTTTTATGAGGCAATGAGTTAAATAATGAGCTGTGAATGGTGTGTGCACGTTTGGAATGAAATATAACTTTCTAGATATATTTAACCAAACAAGTTCAGTTCCTAATATATCAACTTGGAACAGGCACTAACGCAGACTCCTCAGCCTAATACTACCAGAGATTTTTCCACTGCCTAGTTCTGTCTATTTTCTTTATAAGTGCAGTTATCTCCGGTGGTAATGACATCAATACGAATTTGACATTCTCCTAGTAAGTCAGCAAAGTGCTTAGGGAAAAACTATATACAACAGTGTCAGGAGATAGATGGAACAGGAAGCATTTCAACAAACTCCTTGTCAAGCAGTAAGTCATTACTTGAGTCAGACTTAGTTAAAATACTGCAGTCTCTCCTTCTAATATGCATTTGATCACCTTCAGCTCAGGGTCCAAGAAGTCTGACACTCAGCACAGAGGTAACCAGACATGCTGGAACCCTGTGAATTAACAATGAACTGGGGCTGCCTGTCACTGGAAAGAGTCTCCTTAAGCAAAGAGCTTAAACACTAAACTCTACGTTAAAGTAACTACAGTTTTCAGGCAAAACAGAGAAAATAGAAGTAGACTACTTTATTCCCTAGTTTTTATTTCCTAATCTAAAAATGGACTACCACACTCAGAGAAATGTTAAGATATGTAACATATACTTACCACGAATAATATTTTGCAATTTGGGGGTTAAAGATTTTAGCATCTCTAGAGGAAAAATGCTTAAAAACACATTAAATTATGAGTCTCATTGAGCCCGCAGGGCAGTTTTTTCTTTTCTTTTTAATGTTAATACTTATTTCAAAGGATCCCAGATGAATTCATGATGAGAATTCACAGTCACCAGCTGTATTTTCAGCTGGGGTTACCCCAATTTTTTTCCAAGAGAAGAATATTTAATTTTGAATTTTCACATTAAATTAAGAGAAAGTCATTGTGGTAATAAGTTACTTATAATACCCATATAGGAAAGAAATCTACTTAATTAGTGTTAAATAAGTTGTATTGTAATTATGAAAGTGAAGCAATTGTCAAAGGGAGCTTAACTCATCCTCTGCCTCTAAGGATAGCAGTAACGCTCTCCTAAGGCAGAGAGAAACTCTTGTCAAGAGGTCACACTGCTATTTCTAAAGATATAAATAACAACACTGTCCTATAAATAAGAGTTCATTTTGGTTCCTTCTAAAATATTTCCCACTCACAGATTCCAAATAGCTTCTCTCAGATGAGTAAACTATTTCAAAATGCCAGGTACACTGTTTCAAGGGTAACCCTATGGAATACTTGAAGGTCATGAATGTGTCAAATCAGGGCACAATTTGATAAACAGTCTGTTGTTCACATACTTTTAAATGTCATCTTATTCTTAGGAATGAAATGTTACCTTGAAAGATGTGATTTAAGGCATTTTATATCAGGACGTGTTTGGACAAGTTTGGTCCCTTTCTTGGTAATTGTGGCAATTAGGGAACAAAGGAAAGAAAAGGGAGGAAGGAAGGGAGGAAGGGAGGGAGGGAGGGAGAAAGAGAGAGAGAGATTAGCTTCTTTCAGGGTGACTAAAACATGTAAAACTTCAGATCTGTGAACAGCAGCCATTTTGTTGCACTAAGACTAGGAAACCGGGTGATCCATGCATGAGAATATAAGCAAATCAGTAGTGAGGAGCAAGCCGGAGAATGATGCCTCATAGGACTTCCTTGTCTTCCACGGTACTCCAGGCAGTGATTCTCTTCATGAAGCCCAGTTGGGATGCCCCATGTACTTCCAAAAATTTCTTTTTCATCTTATGTTAGTTTGGTTGGCTTTATATTACTTTCAGGCAGAAGGGTTTAATCAATACAGTCATCATCATCAGAATTGGAAGAAGTAAGAGACACCAGGAAAGTATCTTGCTTATAAATACATCTATGACCAGAATAGATTCCCATCTCACTCCTATTGTTCACTACTACTTGGTTGTCCTTAGTATTGTGAAGAAAAACTGCTTTATTATCATTATTGTCATTATTAACATATCCTTACTATTTTAAAAAGTCCCTGTTAATACAATTCTTTATCACAGAGCACTTTGTAACTTTACTCAAAGAACGTTGGCTTTATCTATCATTAAATAAAACATCTAAAACCTGCTATTGATTCAGTACAGGTGGGCGTTGGATGGAATCCAATGTTAGAGTCTGAACATCAGAAAGAACAAAACAAATACACAATTTCTTGAGGGTAATCCTCAAACCAGCAAAACACAAAGACATAACCAGGGTACCAATTCTTTCCTTTCCTAACTAATCTCCCTTACTCACCATCTTTCTCTCATGCATCATACTCTCTACCAAAACCTGGACCTCCTCTCTGGGTGGATCATCCTCTTCCACCAATCATCGGGCTATGAAGGAGCCACGTGGAAGAGTGAATGAAGAAGGGGTCACTTGAATGACAAGTCAGATAATCCCTGATGATGGGGTGACACCCGTTACAGCCACATCACCCTAGCTTCCAACACTTCAGCATTAGACTTATGTTAGTCTATGGGAGGTATTTAAGATACAGCAGAATGAAGACTTGAAGGGGTTGTGGTTCAGAAATCTTAGTATGACTGAGATGGAGGGTTTTTAAATCAAGATGAAAATATAGTAAATGAAAAGCACGAAGAAATCAGTTTAAAGGTCATGAACATAAAAGCTGCATATGGTATCTCACACCTGACTTCAATCACTACTGAATGTCCAGCCACAAGAAACAAAAGGAAAAGGAAACCAAACCATTGACTAGTATCACATTTGATGCAATGACAGCCGAGTGAAAACACGTTCTTCCCCTCTGTGCTTTCCTATTGCCTAACCTCCAGATTAAGGCATTTAGGAAAGTTAGGGGCATGTCTTGAGCCCTTTGCTGCTATTAGTACAGTCACATTATTAGTCCCAAAATATTATTCCCTATTTGTCTATATTTAATAATTCATTCCTGGCAAAATGGATATTCAAACCAAGGGAAAGATTACATTTACTAGGTACTTTACTTGGCTCTACCAATGATTCCTAATTTTGATATAATATGAATTAATGTTCAAATAGATGATTTACATTGAAAAAAGCTATCAGGCAGTTTGCATTTTGATATTATAGACCATTTCCAAAGGTATGCCTCAAGTATGACAGCATCTCTTAACGTTGTTAGACTTAATGAAATTCATGTTAAATATTCATGAGGCATTGAGCTGTCTCCTGGCCTCTTGATTAAATTTTTCCTTAACTGGTCTAAACGCCAGGATGTCTGTTGAGTATATTTATCTTCTCTTTATTTAAGCCAGTGTTTCTCACACTAAAGTATTGCATCTGGAATGTTTCTATTGACCCTCCAGTGTCTTTTCAGTAAATTACAAACAAGATCCTAATGTTGGCTGGAAAAAATTAATTGGAAGGTGAAAGAGCCACTCAATCTAAACAGTGTGAGAGTGCTACATTGTTTATCCATATAATAAAAGGGCAATTCCATCAAAACAAGATCAATTGGAAATAAAATTTAATCTCAGAACTTTTGTCCTATGGACTTCAGCAATCTTGTGAATAAAACAGTGATCACCAGTTGTTTAAAATCAACTAATTAATGGTTGCTCTTTGTTCCCTAAAGTTTCTGGGCTAGGCAATAAGATACCAACATGAGCAAACCATTATGTTTGTACACAATCAGCTCACAATCTAGTGGGAAAAATAGGGATAGAGGCAATTATCACATGTTAGATTATGATAAATATTAAAGGCATACACACCAAGCCATGGGACTCAAAGGGAACAGAAAGGAATTCCAACTGAAAGACTCAAGAGTAACAGAAGAGTTTGTAGAGAATTTAAAAATTAACTGAGCTCTGAAGGCTAAGTAAGATTACTGGACAGGTGGATGTCCTGTAATCCACCTGGATTCTCCATAGGAATGGAGAAGATATGCTAGATCAAAGGAATGGCAGGAGCAAAGGCTCTGATTTCTGAAAATATATGAAATGTCTGGGAAAGGGCACAGTTTGGGGCAAATAGAAGTTGTTTTTGAAGACACAGTTAGAAAAATAACTTTGATGCAGATTGTAAAAGACCTTAACAGCTAATCTCAGTTGGACAGCCATTTGGGCTTTTTTATCAGAGGAGCTCCATAATCAGAACTGTGCTTTTAGAAATTACCGGGGGCAGTGTGGAGAGTACACTGGAAGCGGGGAGGCTATTTTTGGTCTTGGCCAAAATAGGAAAGTTTTGTGAAATTATTTATTATTACAAACCATTTTCAAAAATGGCCCTGAAATTAGAAAACATGTCTATGCAAATACAAAAAAATCCTGTCTGAGGATAGATATTTCAGCGTTCTTGATAAACCAAAGGGGGTTACATTATGCTCTGGCGGAGGACCCATAATCCTGGAAATCTTGTGCTTTGGCACTCCCATTGGGCCACAAGCCTGATTTTCATGAGCCTGGTGGAAGAGGTTGTTTGACATGATGTTCAGGAGGTGAGTAAC
Source organism: Varecia variegata (assembly GCA_028533085.1). Taxonomy (NCBI): domain Eukaryota; kingdom Metazoa; phylum Chordata; class Mammalia; order Primates; family Lemuridae; genus Varecia; species Varecia variegata. The sequence continues at coordinate 15,202,872 of CM052445.1, forward strand.
TTCTACCAGAAGAACTTGTTAATCATATGTGGATACCTGACCTCTGGGTATGACACGTGAGACCCTCTTACTTGGGAGGAATCTGTGTGTCATATGTATATAATTACTTCGTTTTCCTAGAATATCTAAATTCACTCTCTTATGGTGTGTAAGGGAGCCCTGGTTGAAAGATAAAGTTTCCAGTTAAAATCCCAAATTACAATATTAAAAATTGTCATAGTCACTAGTCTGTGAAGCAACATATGACAACGGCAGCTAGGCCTCAACTTCTGTTAAGAGAGTAAGAGTAGAGGCTGGTGCTAAACAGCTTGAGCTCTGGAGTCTGACTGATCTGGACATGCACCCCAGCTTTCGAAACTATAAAATGGGAATACTAGTACCTACTCATTAGATTGTTATGAGAGTAATATAAGACAATTCTTATAAAATCCTTGACACATCAAAGCATTTAATAGATGTTAATTGTTGTTATTATTCACTACATCATTGTTTGCCACATGGTACTCAAATATTTCTATTACAGATCACTTCTTGAGTGCAAATATTTGGGCCAAATATTTTTTTGACATTTTTTTCTATCATTCATTCATTCATTATTGGATTTACCACATGCTTGACACTAGGCATTTCCATTTTGATTACCTAAATCTCTGTTACATGCTTTGCACAGAAAGTTTAAGATAGCAGTGTGTTCCTCTCCCTGGAATCATTGGTATTTTTCATCCACACAAGCAGAATCATCAATGCCTTTCTTAGGCTACATTCCCTACTAGCTACTCCATTATCCTTATGTATGCACACATATACATAAGTTCATTAGGATGTTCCTTTCACATTCCTGGGAAGCCAGACTCAGCCCATGAGATGTCCTGGGCTCTTTGTATGAGAGTGTGAAAGGGTCAGCATCCTTGTCAGACAAGAGCCTATTTATTTATTTAGTTTGCCTTTTGTTTCACCTGAGTTAAAATGATACATTTTCAATTTAGTTTCAGTTTTACGAATGGCCAAAACTATTTACACTGACACTGAAGACATACTGTGGGCTGAATTCTGATAGCTTCTCAGAAGAGGAAATTATGCCTTATAATTTAACTGTGCTGCCCACAGCATTGGGCACAGACTTTGACAAACAGAGGCTATAGAATTAATATTGTTGGTAGATTGATTAAATTCTATATCTAAAATCATTGTTCCCATTTTGCATTACAACATACCTTCTTTGCAAATAACAGCAGTTGTATAAGCAAGATCTATAAAATTATTTTTAATCAAAGACAAAAAATATGTATTCTAACTGGGTCAACAGGAAAAAAATGAGTTAGTTTTACTGTTCCTCTACAGCATATTGGTCAGAAGTTTTGTCCTTAGACCAAAAATATGAATCAACCTGCAAAGGATAATATAATGTAGGAGGTTGGTAACTGGCAGATGTGCTGCATTTGTAGTTTTTAATTCTGAAAAAATGAATTCATTTCTGCTTTACACCTACGTCTTTTGCGTTAAATAAAATGTTAGATTGGTACATGTTAACAAGTACATGTTAATAAGGATGTTTTCCATTAGCTCCAGGTGTGTGTATGTGTGCTACACATAGTATCTAAACTCAGGTTGTATTCTATTGGTACATCTTGAAAAATCTCACCATGAAGAGGAAAACTAGTGATGCACATGGTTTAGGGGAATAAACCATGGGGAAAGTGAAAACCGATGTTCCCTTTTAAGACAGGACCATGTCAGTGACACAGAGATGCTACATGCAGTTCAGCTTTCCTATCTCTTATTCCCAGGGATCTGCCCCTGTCCTTGATGCAAAGGAAAAGGAAAACCATAATTGATGTGTAATAATATAATCTTTGCTATATTAGCCTAAGCCTTCCTACATGTCATCTAATCTTCAAATTAACGTTAGAAGGCAGTCACTGTTATTCCCACTTGACAGATGAAGAAACTGACATTAGAAAAGATAAAGTGATCTGTCCAGTGTCACTTAGGTAGTAGGTGGTACAGCTAGATTTCAAACCCATGCAGTTTAGCTCCAGTCTCCACAACTTAATCACTATACTGTAATTACCCCATTTTCTGTTATAATAATGCTATTATTATTTATATTATTAATTAGAGAAATATAGTTTCTGCAACATATCATGACAGAATAATTAGGTTTCAACTCCTTTTTTTTTTTTTATTTAGGTTTCAACTCCTTTAAAAAATCTATTATACAACTCTGTCTTAAATTATTGGCTACAATTTTCTGAAAAACTAAATAAGCCATTGAATGGAACTCAAAGCCACAAAGCCTGTGATGTTCTGATATTCTGCTCAATATTTCATTCCTACTTGCCTGTTATATAACATTGAGTTACAACATGCAAGTAATTGAGATTCAAATAAGCTGTGAACTGAAAGAAGCACTTATACCTATATCTTTTCCTTGTGCTGGTTTCCCTGTACAAATGGTGTGAAGAATGTATAAGTTCCTCAGTTCTTTATTTTCATAATTTATTTGGAAGTACTACTTCCATTGCAATTTTCTTTTTTTATTCAAAATATTAAGGGGATACAAATGTTTTTGGTTACATGGATTGTTTTTATAATGTTTGAGTTTTTTTAAAAAAACATTTTTATAATGTTTTTATAATGTTTTATAATGCCCATCACTCAAATAGTGTTCACTGTACCCGTTAGGTAGGTTTTTTCTCCTCCTTTCTTCCCATCACTGTGTCTGATTTCCACTGAGTTTTACTTCCTTCTGTGAACATGTATGCTCAGTAGTTAGTTCCATTTTAATAGCGAGTACATGTGGTGTTCATTTTTTATAAAGATACTTAGGAAATGTTCTCCAATTTCATCCAAATTGTTGCAGCAGGCATTAATTCATCCTTTTTACAGCTAAGTAGTACTCCATGGTGTACATATACCGCACTTTATTAACCCATACATGAATTGATGGACACTTTCGTTGATTCCACATCTTTGAAATTGTGAATTATACCACCATAAACATTCTAGTGCAGTTGTCTTTTTGATCAAATGACATACTTTCCCTTAGGTAGATACCCAGTAGTGGGATTGGTGGATTGAATGGTAGCTCTATTTTTAGTTTTTTGTGGAATATCCATAAAGTTTTCCATAGAGGTTGTACTAATTTGCAGTCCCATCAACAATATATAAGCATTCCTTTCTCTCGGCATCCACCAAGGATCTATTGTTTTTGGACTTTAAATAAAAGCCATTCTAACTAGGGTAAGGTGATATCTCATTTTAATTTGCATTTCCCTGATGATTAGTGAGGTTGAGCATTTTTCATATATTTATTGCCCATTTTTCTGTCTTCTTTTGAAAAGCTTTTGTTCATATCTTTTTCCCACTTTCTAATGGAGTACTTTGTATTTTTCTTGCTGATTTGCTTATGTTATTTGTAGATTCTGGATATTAGCCCTTTATCAGATATGTGAATCTTTTCAGATTTGTGAATATTTTCTCCCATTCTGTAGTTTGTATACTTCCACTATTGATTATTTCCTTAGTTGTGCAGAGGCTTTTTAGTTTAATCAAATCCCAATGATTTATTTTTGTTGTTGCTGTAATTGCCATTGGAGTCTTAGTCATAAATTCCTTGCGTAGGCCAATATCTACAAGAGATTTTCCTACATTTTCTTTTAGAATTTTTATGGCTTCATGCCTTATATTTAAATCTCTTATACATCTTGAATTAGTATTAGTGAGTGGTGAGAGATAGAGGTCCTGTTTTATTCTTCTACATGTAGCTATCCAAATTTCCCAGCACCATTTAGTGAATAGGGCTTCATTTCTCTAGCATGGATTTTTGTCTGCTTAGTCAAAGATCAGTTGGTAGTAGGTAGATGGTTTTATATCTGGGTCCTCTGTTCAGTTCCATTGTCTCTATCTTTGTGCCAGTACCATGCTGTTTTGTTTACTATAGCCTTGTAATATTATTTGAAGTCTGGTAATGTGATGCCTCCAGATTTGTTCTTTTTGCTTAAGATTGCTTTGGCTATTTGGGCTCTTTTCTGGTTCCAGACTAAGTGTAGAATTTTGTTTTTCTGTTTTGTGGCCTTAGATTTGATCAGTCTTGGAGAATGTTCCATGTGTTGCT
>CM052445.1:15207488-15258949 GCA_028533085.1 Varecia variegata
CACCTTGAGCAAGTTCCTCAGTTCTTGCTTTGGCCTAGAATATAATCTAATATTAACTCAATCTTTACTTACTAATTACCTGAACATTTCCTTCCATAACTACGTTTCCTCAAAATATTTAACATGTCTCATAAAAAGGGCACTCTCTGCTCCATTGTATGTTTAATTATATTAGTTTTTCATGGTATCTATTATTTTTCTCTATTCTCTTCTTCCTGCTTATTCCTTCCCAAACTAATCATCAATCTATTTTTATATTTATTTCTAGGCAGTTCCAACACTGGACTTCTAACATTTATTCTTACAGTTGTTATAGTAAAAAATTAGTAAATTATAGAAACATATAAAGAGTATACAAATACAGAAGATAGTATTTTGATATACTGGTATATAGTCTGATATACTGGTATATATGTATTTTTATGTAATTGATATTAAACTAAATATAAAAATTTCTATCCTGTACTTACACATTTAATTTTAGCAGCATATCATAATTATTTACCAAATTATTAAAAATTCTTAACAAAATAATTTTAATAGCTGAATAATAGATTATTATGTGGCATTTTCATAATTTAGTTAATCATTCATCTTATTGAAGATTTGGGGGATTTACAATTTTTTCCTTTTTATAAATACTGCTGTGATTGCCAGCTTTGGACATAAACAATTGTCCATAATTGTGATTATTTCCCTAGTACTTATGATTAGATGGAGAAAAAAAAATCAATCAAAAATTACAAACACTGTAGAAGCTTTTGATACATTAATACATTTTTTTAGGAACCAAATTTTCCCAGTCAATATAACCTCAACAATGAATGAGAGTGCCTCTCTCCTACACCTTAACTACAACTTAACCTAATTATGTAAGTGAACAATTAACTTCTAGTTAGGACATAAAAGGCTGAAAAACATCCATACTCCTATGTTAATAACAAGAAAATAAAGGTAAAATAAACATTGTACTTCTTCTCAGGCTATCGAAGAGCTGTTGACTCAAGGAAATGTTGGTGAATTGAAATCTAGAGAAGGAAGAATCCTTCATAGTTGGGCAGATGGCTGTATTAACTTCCATACATTAGGTCAACCACTTGGTCTGGGTTTTAGCAGATGGGAAAGCAAACTGGTGTATATATATATATATATATATGTATATATATATATTTTTTTTTTTAAATCAAACTTTGAGATGTTATTGTGAGAAAAATTACTGAAAAATGTCCCTTGTTGTTTGCATAAGAGACAGAGTTCAGTACTTTTAGTCTCAAAAATTAACTCCGGTTCTGATGCCCTTCTCAGTTGTCCTAAGGACATCAAGGAAAGCAAGTTCATTCTGTGATCCTCTAGTTAGGTCTTGAGCCTGAGATGATTTCAAGAATGCCGGAATCTCTGGGGTTATTTAGAACAGGCTTAACTTCTCCAGTTAAGGTGTCTGAACCCCAGGGCATCTCCAGTTAAGGTGTCTGAACCCCAGGGCATCTCTGGAATAAGCAAGTTTCTGACTTGGCCTCAAGGCACCTGCACAAGTCAATTTGATGGACCTCTCACATGTCAAGGTTCTTGGAGACTTTTGTGATTTTGTAACATATTCTCTCCTACATAGTTGCAAATTGAAGAATGATTTGGTTCCAGTAACTTTCCGTCATTTTTACTGTGATCTCCTTTAACATTGGCTACATATAGAATTTCTTTGACCATGAGCACTGCAGTAGTATAACAGACACAGTCCCGGTTTCCAGAATTTAGACTTTTAAGAATTATATTTACCTGCTTAACCGCCAGCCCTCCAGAACTCTTCTCCAGGGGACTTTTGTGTCCTTGTTTTCAATTTTTTATCAGAACTTGGGATTTGAGATATGATTCACATACCATACAAATTATCCATCTGCAGTGTACCATTCAATGTTTTTAGTAGATTGACAGAGTTTTACAACCATCGGCACAATAAATTTTAGAACACTTTCATTACCTTATAAATTTTTAAAAAGCAAAAGTTCTAGAACTAAAGGTACAATATCAGGTATAAATTACATTAATTTAAAGGAAATTCTTGAAACAAATAGAAAATTATAAAAGAAGATATCTTGAAACATCATGAAAGAAGGAAGATCAATGAAAAGAAGGAAAAATGGGTAAATACAATAGACTTTGATTATGCTCTTAAGTTTCTAAATTATGTTTCATGGTTGAGACAAAAATGACAATACCATATAATGGGATTATATATATATATGATATATTTATATATATATTTTATATATTATATATATAAAGAAAATATTTAAGATCATTTTTTTTATTTCAGCATATTATTGGGGTACAAGAGTTTAGGTTACGTATATTGCCCTTGCCCCTCCACCCCCTCGAGTCAGCTTCAAGCGTGTCCATCCCCTAGACAGTGCACATTGCACTCATTATGTATGTATACACCCATCCCCTGCCCCCCCCACATCTGCCTGACACCCAATTAATGTTATTCCTAAGTGTGCTCTTAGGTGATGATCAGTGAAACCAATTTGATGGTGAGTACATGTGGTGCTTATTTTTCCATTCTTGGGATACTTCACTTTAGTAGAATGGGTTCCAACTCTATCCAGGAAAATACAAGAGGTGCTATATCACCATTGTTTCTTATAGCTGAGTAGTACTCCATGGTATACATATACCACTCTATCTTCTTCCAAATCTTAGAGGAAAGGCTTTCTGTTTTCACCTGTTCAGTATGACAGTAGCTGTGGGTCTGCCTGTCACACATGGCTTTTATCATGTTGAGGTATGTTCATTCTATACCCAGTTTTTTTTTAGAGATTTTATCATGAAGAGGTATTGCACTTTATCAAATGCTTTTTCGGCATCAATTGAAATGATCCTATGGTTTTTGTCCTTTGTTCCGTTAATATGTATTATATTGATTGATTTGCATGTGTTGAACTATCCCTGCATCTCTGGGATGAATCCTACTTGATCGTGATGAATAATCTTTTTAAAGTATTGTTGAATTTGGTTCACTGGTGTTTTGTAAAGGTTTTTTGCATCTGTGTTCATCAGAGATATTGTCCTATAGTTTTCTTTTTTTTTTTTGTTGCGTCTTTGCCTGGTTTTGGTATCAGGATGATACTGGTCTCAGAATGAATTTGTGAGTATTTCCTCCTCCTAAATCTTTAGAATAGTTTGAGTAAGATTGTTATTAGTTCCTCTTTGAATGTTTGGTAGAATTCAGTAGTGAAACCACTGGGTCCTGGACTTTGCTTTGATGGGAGACTTTTTACGGGCCTAGCACGCTTCTGCTGCACAACTCTGCTATCTTGATGGGAGACTTTCTATTACCGTTTTTTTTCTCATTATTTGTTATTGGTATATTCAGGTTTTGATTTTCTTCCTGGTTCAATCTTAGTAGCTTGTATGTGTCTAGGAATTTATCCCTTTCTTCTAGATTTTCCAATTTATTGGCATATAGTTGCTCATAGTAGTCTCTAATGATCCTTTGGATTTCCGCACATAGCTGCTGTAATGTCTCCTTTTTCATCTCTGATTTTATTTATTTGGGTCCTTTCCCTTTTTCTTAGTTAGTCTGGCGAAAGGTTTGTCAATTTTGTTTTTCTTTTCAAAAATCTAACTTTCCATTTCATTGATCTTTCCTATTGCTGCTTTGGTTTCAATTTTATTTCTGCTCTGATTTTTAGTATTTCATTTTTGTCTACTAATTGTGGATTTGGTTTGCTCTTGTTTTTCTAGTTCTTTAAGATACATTGTTATATTGTTTATTTGAAGTTTTTCTACTTTTATGAAGCAGGCACTTATTGCTATAAACTTTACTCTTAGTACTGCTTTTGCTGTATCCCATAGGTTTTGGTGTGTAGTGTTTTCATTTTCATTTGTTTCAAGAAATTTTTGAATTTTCTTCTCAATCTCTTAATTGACCTACTGGTCATTCAGGAACATATTGTTTAATTTCCAAATGTTTGTATAGTTTTCAATGTTCCTCTTGTTACTGATTTCTAGCTTTATTCCACTGTGATCAGGAGGGAAGGAAAGGGACACTTAACACATTAGAAAAATGGGCAAAGAAGTTGAACAGACACTTTCCAAAACATAATATCCAAATGATTAACAAGCATATGAAAAGAGCTCATATTTATTAGTCATTATGGAAATAGAACTTAATATCACAATGATTTGCTAAACACTCACCAGAATGACTAAAATTAAAGACTAAGTATACCAATACTGCCAGTACACAAATTAGAACGCTCATACACTATGAGCATATAAGTGTTTGACTATTCTACTAAAGCTGGAAGTGTGTATGCCCTATTATCCAGTGATTTTATTCCTAGAAATGCGTACTTATATTTCTAAAAGTATGTATTTTCATTAAATTATATAAAATGATGTTTATAGCAGCACTATTCTTAATAACACTAATATGAAAGCAACCTAAATGCAATGGTAAATGCATAATGGTATAGTCATAAAATAGAATACCATATAGCAATTGGAATGAATGAATTATTGATATATGGATGGATAATTTCACTAATATACATTGAACAAAAGAAGACTGATGGAGAGTAGTAGATATTGCATAAACCACCTACATAAAGTTTAAAACAGGCAAAAATAACTATGATAGAAGACAGGATAGTATGTACCTTTGACAGGGAGAATCATGATGGAGTGAAGGCACAAAGGAATTGTTTGGAGTGCCGCCAATATTCCACTTTTTGTGACAGTGGGTGGCAGGTACATGCGTGTATTCACTTTTTGAATATTCATGAAGCTGCACATTTACTATTTGTACCCTTTTCCATATACAGAATCTGTCTGGCAAAGACTGACCTTTCTTGAGAGGATGGCAGAAAAGCCAGAGGAAAGTAGATATGGCACAGACATCAACCAGACCTATTGTTTCCACTCTAGTAATAAGAGATATTGTCCTGTTAATTCAGGTCCACCATACCCTGATCCTTTGGAAAGTTTTCATAATTTCTTTCCCCTGTAGTTTCAGTGTGTGCTGATAAATTCATCTTACGTTTTTGCTAAACACACTAAGAAGTCATTGTTGCATCCGATCCTCTATGCTACTAGCAGTTCCCAGGCACTAACTAGATCCCTACCTGCATGAGTCCTACAAGGACAATCTCCTTTGATGGCTCTCAGGTCCCATCCACCCTGGAGAGGTCTCTACAGTGTACTTGAAAGATCCAATTTTACTTCCCTCCTTATTTTCTCTCCTACTCCTACCCCAGGTTTCTTTAGGGGGAAGAAAAACCCTCTCATCCTTCCCTATTATCTGTTTTTTTCTCCTAGGAAGAATTCCTTCTGTTTCTAAAACATTCCCATCCGGAATCAGAAATAAATCATAATTCTTTTTGCAAAATCCACTTTATTGAAGTATGACTGGTATACACAAAGCTGTACATAATTAAAGTATATGACTTTAGGAGTTTAGAGACAAGTATACACTTGTGAAACCATCACCAAAATCTGTGTCATAAACATATCCATCTCCTCCAAAAGTTTCTTCCCATCCTCTTTATTGATTATTATTTTTTGCGTGTGATAAGATCTATACTCGTAGCAAAATTTGTTTACAATACATTATTAGCTATGAGCATCATGCTGTACGGTAGATCTCTAGGACTTAATCATTTAGCTTAACTGACACTTTGCACCCTTTGAATAATACATCCCTGTTTTCCCCTCTCCCCAGTCCCTAGAACCACCATTCTGCTCTCTGCTCCTTTGAGTTTGACTATTTTTATATATTTTATTGATATGCTTGTACATAGTTGTACATATGATGGGGGTACATGTAATATTTTGGTACACGTATACAATGTGTAAGAATAAAATCAATGTAATTGATATAATCCATCACCTGAAATATGTTATCTTTTCTTTGTGTTGAGAACATCACAATTCTTCTCTTCTACCTATTTTGAAATATAGAATAAATTATTGTTCACTGTGATTTCCCTATGGTACTATCAAATGCTAGAACTTATTACTTCTAACTGTATTTTTGTACCCATTAACTAACTTAGATTCCTCATATAAGTGATTATCAGGAAGTATTTGTGTTTCTTAAAAATTGATAAGTTATTAAAGTTGCCAAAAGAGAGTATGCAGATGTACATTTCTCTGGAGGGGAATTTTTGACTGGGGTGGAATTGCTATTTGACTTCAAAAAAATTGCCATTGTCTTGTTTCCTTTTTCAGAAAAGAGGATGGGGAGGTAGAGACATAATTATGGTTTTCTTGTCCAAATATATGGTGTAAAGTGTGTTCTACCTGCTGTTTATAAGAATGTAGACTGGTAATACTATTGCTCTCAGCCTTATAAGGGGATCTAAACTTCTGAGCGAAGCACATTGGTAAAGGAATACTGATACATCCTACAACTTGACATATAGATACTGTTTGGATAAGCCCCGAGGTAAAAGGTGCTTTCTTTTCTCTCTTTCCTTTTCTCTCCCTCTTTTCCTTCCTCTCTTCCTTCCTTTCTTATTTCCTTCCCTCCTTCGCTGCTACCCAAGTAGGCCAATGTCTAATGCAGACTCACATACATTTCTGATTAAACCAAAAAACTGAATGGGCAAAAATGAATTTGAGAAATAGCCATGTTGACAGGAAGTTTATTTTCATTTTGAGTTGAGACCTGGGGTCCTGGAATAAAAATGTGAAGAATTTGCTGTTTTAACATTTGGATTGGAGAAGAGGAAATTCAATTCGATTATTTTAAAAATCCATTAGCTAATGAATAGTTTTATCTGTGTTCCCAGAAAAGTTTGGCTGGAGTGCTTTGGTGGACAACTGCTCAGTTTAGAAGAGATCAAAGAGAGCGTACTGGGGCACCGTCATTTGATGGGGAGCATCACGGAGCTGGGCCAAAGAAAACACAGCCAGAAATTCTTCTAACTGAGCCCAACACCTCTGAATTTGTAATGCTTTGCTTTGAAAGGTGAGTGGGTGATTGAATTCATTGAGAACCTGTACAAGTCATATGCTTTGTGAATAAGTAATGGATTGGTAAGAGTGACCTATTTATTGAATCTATGAATGCCCGCTTCTCCAATTTATAGCTTAGGCTCAGGTATTTATATCATGAATTCTGAAAGGCAAATTCACAGATGCCAAAATATTGAGGGTTTGAATTACATGGTCCTTTCTCAAAGATGCCTTCCTTTACTCTCTTGGGAATGAAGCCTGCTTCTAGTTGCCATTCTACCTTATTTCCCGGCTTTTCTCTGTTTATTATCTAGCTCCATTAGAATGCAAGTTCATCCTGTTTTGGGAGCAGAGACTCAGCTTGTCTTGTATCTCCACGACTTATGGCAGGGTCCAGAACATACAAGTTATTCAATATTTAACTGAATGTCTATCACGCTAATTGCCAAACATACTCATGGATGGTGCCCATAAAGGTGTATTTTTAAATCTCTTAGCACTAAGGGTCAAGGCAGTCATGTAGGAATAACTTCTTAAAAATTTATGAATGAATGAATGAATAGGTGGCTGAATGAATGAATGAGTACAGTTCCATGATCAATCTGAAAATTCAACTATGGGCTGAGGGTAAGGTAATGAGTCAGTTTTGAGTTTCTGTAAAGTGACAGTGACATGTTTCAGAGGTACTTCCTTCCACCTTGCATACCTGAGATATGCACTTTGGACGTCTGAGGTTCTAAACCAAAGAATGAAAATAATTCAAAGCTCTCAGTTCCCTAGTAATGATCAGCAGTTCCTGGAAACTCTTCAGCTGACTTCTACCTTCTCTGATTAAATGTGTATGAAGTGGCCCTTTCCACACATCTTTTTAGGTTGTATACAGCTATACAATTTATCTTCTTCTCTGAATTCTCTGGACAACTAACACTAATTTATTTTCACCTCCATCATCCCAGTCAGCACAATCCCCTATTGACCCCACTCTGTGACAGATGGGAGAACTGTGTGTAATGCAGATTCACATACGCATTGTGGTAGGCAGAATAATGAGCCCCCAAAGATGCCCAAATCCTAATCTCAGAACCTGTGAATATGTCACTTACATGGCAGAAGGGATTTTCCAGGTGTGATTAAGTTAAGCATTTTGAGATGGGGAGATTATCCTGGGTTATCCAGGTAGACTCAACATAATCACCAGGGTCCCACACAAGGGATGCAGGGGGACCAAAGTCAGAGCAGGTGACATGGCAGCAGAAGCAGAGGCTGAAGGGCCTTGAGCCAAGGACTGGGAGCAGCCCCAGAAGCTGGGAAAGGCAAGACACAGACTCCACTTTAGAGCCTCCAAAAAGAACCCGGTCCTGTCGACAACTCGATGTGAACCCCGTGAAAGCCATTTCAGGCTTCTGATCTCCAGAACTGTAAGATGCTAAATCTAGGTTGTTTTAAACCACTAAGTTTGTGATAAGGTGTCACAGCAGTAATAGGAAACTAATTCCACAAAAAAGCATGCTGTGAGGCTAACCCCAAGGAGCTTACAGGGCAGCTGATCTTTGACCTTTCACATCTGTTAAGTTGTCCAGTCCTGAACACCGCTCCATGCTCCCTTTACATTCTCTACCGCATTTATTACAACTTTGACATTCCCACTAGGTCTTCACCCTTAATTCCCAGTTAATGCTTTTTCTTATTTCACAACTTAGCTAATGTAATAACCTCCTGATGGAGGTTTTCCCTATTTCTGATTCTTTCATCCTCCATGGACCAACTTGATTAATTTTCTTGCCAAGCCACTTGATCACGAAGTCAGACTCTCAGGATTTAAGGGCTGTAGAGTCGATCTATCATAACTATTATTCAGTGCATCAACAGAGCATTGGACCTACTTAGAAACATTCCGTTCTTCCACATTCCTGCCACACGCAGCCTATGCTCTGTGGGCTGTCACGTTATAAGCCTTTTGTGATATTAATTCTACCTTTATAGTTAACTCTCTCCATTTATCCTCCAAAACTGAACTAAATGCTCAAGCACACTCTATACACTTTCCTGTTTCTTCATCTTTTTCAGGTCACTTCTGTTCCTAAAATGTGCTTCTCTCGATGTTATCTATCAGAATCTTATTGTCCCTCAAAGCACAGGCCAAAAATCATGTCCCAAAGAGGATGTCCCTGTCACATTAGCTAGAACTTGTCTCTCTCTCTCCTTTGGACTCTTATATTTGTCCATTCATTCATCCAACATATATTTATCAAACACTTCTATGTGCCATCTACCTTGATGGTGATAGAGGGGTAAACCAAAAGAGATAATGTTTCTTTCCGTCATGCCTTCATGTGACTTATAGGTCCGTAAAGGAGGCAGATATTAGAACCACATAATTAATCATTAAATTACAACTGCTCAAAGGAAAAACACACAGTGCTATTAGAGCACACAACTGGTCTCATTAACGTACTCAGGAAGGTTGTTGACGAGGAGTGAGGTAGGGGCAAGGACAGGGAATGGCTTTCACAGAGGGTACAGCCTGTGCAACAGTCTGGTAGCAGAGATGAACATGGGGTACTTGAGATAATGAAAGGAAGCCGGTGTGGCTGGCACACAGTGAGTGAAGAACATCCTGTTATTAGAGAAATATGTAGAAAACAAATTTTTGAGGCTGTCTTGGGCCATGTTATTGATTTTAGTGTTTATTGTAAGACCAACGATTGAAATATTTTAAGTAGGAGGGTGAAATAATCAAATTTGCAGTTCACAAAGATCACTGAGTCCTGGGTGGAAATTAATCGTAAATGATAATGACAAGAGAGGATGCAACAGATCCACTGAAGCAGTGTAGGCATGAACTGATGGTGGCTTGGACTCACGTGCTGACTGTGCTGGTGGAACTGGAGAGTGGTGAGCAGGGTTGAGAGCAATTTCGGAGGTGACATCAATAGGACAGAATGAAGGACAGTAAATGAAGACTAAGGGGGAGAGAGAAGAAAGGTGCCTCCTGGGTTTCCGGCTTGAATAATAGCATAGAAGGTGGTAGAACCTTTCACTGGGAGAGGGCCAGGTTTGAGGCCTTGGGAGTGTACTATACCCATCACTGTAATTGTTTATTTTATGTGGTACCTTTCATAGTCAGCCTTGTGTTGTTGTTTGAGTAAATGCAGCATCCTTATCATCTAGTGTACATGGCATAGCACCTAACTACATACCTTGCACATGGGTGACACTCATAAAATATTGATAAAAGAATTAATTTACAAAAATATCGGCCATCCCTTGCCACACTTGCAAAGGCAGGTGAGATCAATGTTAGGGTGACTCACAAATAATAAAAGTACAAGAAACAAATTATACACCTGTATCTTTAATTTTTGTGTAATATTAAAAAATTGTAAGCATTGATTTCAAATACTTAAAGTGGGTAATCTGTTTATAACATATTTAGGACTTAAAATCACTGACAGTTTTTATTTAAAGAGGTTATCTCAGCTGTTAAACTTGGTGTAAGTCCCTAGAGCTGAGGTTTTGTAGAGAATAGAGTGTAGGCTGTACTGTACCTGTAGTTTTGCTCTAGGCCAAACATGTTTCCATATGTTTCCTGAAACATATTTCCTACCTAACTAACTTTGGCCCACTGTTGCTGTGAGGGCATGCCATGGCTTTTCAGTGGCATCTTGCCTGTCTTCCTGGGTGTAGGCCTCATATACTGCAATGAGGAAGAAAACTTGGTTAAGTAAAGAATGCTCTGGTCTAAGAGCAAAAAATCCTGATTCATTGTAGATTCTGGATATTAGTCTGTATCAGATGTACAGTTTGCTAATATTTTGCCATTCTCTAAGTTGTCTATTTACTCTGTTGATTATTTCCTTTGCTGTGAAGAACATTTTTAGTTTCATTAACTCCCATTTATTTATTTTTGTTGTTGATATATTTGCTTTTGGAATCTTAGTCATAAATTCTTTGCCAAAAGAATTTTTCCTACATTTTTTTCTAGAATTTTTATGGTTTAGGGTCTTACATTTAAGACTTTAATCCATCTTGAGTTAATTTTTGTATATGGTGAGACACAGGGATCCAGCTTCATTCTTCTGCATGTGCCTATCCACTTTCCCCAGCACCATTTATTGAATAGGGCTTCCTTTCCCCAGTGCATGTTGGTCTCTGCTTTGTCAAAGATCAGTTGGTTGTAGGTAGATGGTTTTATATCTGGGTTCTCTATTCTGTTCCTTTGATCTATATGCCTATTTTATACCAGTGCCATGCTGTTTTGATTACTATAGCCTGGTAGTATAATTTGAAGTTGGCGAATGTGATGCCTGTAGATTTGTTCTTTTTGCTTAAAATTGCTTTGTCTTTTCAGGCTCCTTTTTGATTCCATATGAAGTTTAGGATTGTTTTTTCTAATGCTGTGAAAAATGATGTTTGATGGGAACTGCAATGAATCTGTAAATCACTTGGGATCGTATGGACCTTTTAACAATATTCATTCTTTCAATCCATGAGGATGGGATGTTTTTCCATTTATTTGAGTCATGTACAAATGACTTGTTTTTTTCATCAGTGTTTTGTAGTTCTCCTTGTAGAGATTTTTCACCTCCTTAGTTAAGTATCTTCCTAGATATTTTCTTTTCTTGGCAGCTTTGTAAATGGTATTGAATTTTTGATTTGACTCTCAACTTGACTGTTATCAGTGTATAAAAATGCTTCTGATTTGTGTATATTAATTTTGTAAACAGAGACTTTACTGAATTTTTTTAAATCAATTCTAGGAGTCTTTTGGGGAAATCTTTAGGGTTTTCTAGGTAGAAGATGATATCATTGACAAACAGGGATAGTTTGACTTCCTCTTTTCTGATTTGGATGCGCTTTATTTCTTTCTCTCGCCTTATTTCTCAGGCTCGGACTTCCAGTACTATGTTGAATAGAAGTGGTGACAGTGGGCATCCTTGACTTGTTCTGGTTCTCAGGGAGAATATCCTCAACTTTCCCCCATTCAGTATGATGTTAGCTGTGGGTTTGTCACATGTGGCTTTTATATTAATGATACTCTTTTGAGGTATTTTCCTTCTGTGCATAGTTTGTTGAGGGTTTTTGTCATGAAGTGGTGCTGGATTTTTCTGCATCTATTGAGATGATCATATTTTTTACAATTCTATTTATGTGCTGAATCTCCTATATTGATTTGTGTATTTTGAACCATCCTTGCATCCTGGGATGAAGCCCACTTGATCATGGTGAATTAGCTTTTTGACATGCTATTTGATCTTGTTTGCCAGCATTTTTTTTGTTGAAGATTTTTGCATCCATGTTCATGAAGGATATTGATTTGTAGTTTTCTTTTTGTTGTTGTTGTTGTGTCCTTTTATAGCTTTGGTATCCAGATAATGCTCACTTTGTAGAATGAGTTAGAGAGGATTCCCTCCTTGTTGATATTATGGAACAGTTTCAGTAGAATAGGTGCCATTTCTTCTCTGTAGGTTTGGTAGAATTCGGCTGTGAATCTTTCTGGTCCCAAGGGTTTTTGTTGGAAGATTTTTTTATTACTGTTTTGATATCACCAGTGGTTATTTGTCTGTTCAGAATTTTGATTTTTTCTTGATTCAAGCTTGAGAGGTTGTGTGTTTCTGAATATTTATCCATTTCTTCTGGATTTTCTAGTTTGTGTGCGTAGAAGTTTTCATAGTAGTCTCAGATGATATTTTCATGGTGTCAGTTGTAATGTTTCCTTTTTCATTTCTGATTGAGATCATTTGAATTATCTCTCTTTTATTCTTGGTTAAGCTAGCTATTAGTCTATCAATTTTGTTTATCTTTTCAAAGAATTAACTTCATTTCATTGATCCTTTATATTTTTTGTTTCAGTTTATTTTAGTTATGATCTGGTTATTTCTTTTCTTCTCTAGCTTTGGCCTTGGTTTGTTCTTTTTCTAGTTCCCTGAGGTGTGACATTAGGCTGTTAATTTCCAAACTTTCTGTCTTTTTGATGTAGGCATTTAGTGCTAAGAAATTTCCTCTTAGCATACTATATGCTTTGACCTTCAAGCAAATGTTGATGGAAGGTTAAGGTTGATGGGGAAGTTAACAATGTCCCTATTTTAAGGATGAGAAGCTGATGTAGGGAGTTAATAACCAGCCTGTGATCACACAGTTGGTGTGTGACATGGCCAAGAACAGAAGCCACATCTACTAAAATCTGATTGATCCACTGTCTCACAAATGCCTCATTTGTCCTCTGAATAGGACTAGGTAGAGGCGAATACCCACATTATGAGAAAGAGATTCTGGGTCACAGGACTTGAAACCACATTATTCTCTTGGGAGAAAAAGGCAAACTGAAAAGTCTGAAAGTGAATGGGGCATAAGGCCAAACTGGGAGAATAGCTGAATGGGAATGGGGCCATGCAAGATTGAACAATGCTGAGTGGACATGGGACAGGTACCAGCTGGAAAAGCAAAAGACAAAATGGATCGCTACTCCTGCCAAATTGGTATGTGATTAAAGCAGAGTAAGTCAGTAATTGTAAGATTAAGCTTTCTTCCAGGAAAAGATTTCACATCCCTGTCTTACCAATAAAACCCAAAAGGGGCCAAACATTAATTAGATAACTATGTACTTGTTATCTATCTGAATCTTGGGCAAGCCAGGTATAAGGAAGAGGAGACAATTCTCCCTAAATTGATTCAACATAAAACCTATCAAAATGCTGACAGATATAAAGAAGTGAATCCTAAAATTTATGTAAAATGCAAAGGATCCAAAATAGGCAAAACAATTTTTAAAAAGAAAATCCCGATTTCAAAACTTTCTGTAAAGCTACAGTAATCAAAACGAGATGGTGCTGGCAAGAGGATAAACATATAGATTCATAGAAAAGACTTGAGAGTTCAGAAATAAACCCTTATATTTATGGTCAACTGGTTTTTGGCAAAAGTGCCAAAACAATTCATTGAGGCAAATGAATAATCTCATCAACAAATAGTGTTGGGATATTTACATGTGCACATACAAAAAGATGAATTTGGATCCTTACCTCATACCATACATAGAAATTACCCAAAAGGGGATGATATACCTAAGTATAGTGGATTAATCTACAACACTTTTTAGAAGAGAAAATCTTTATGACCTTGAGTTAAGCAAAATGTTATTGAGGTGATACCAGTCTCACTGGGCTAATGTCAAGGTGTCAGCAGAGCTTTCCTTCTAGAGACTGTAGGGGAGAATATATTTTCTTGCCTTTCCCACCTTCTAGAAACCTCCTACATTGCTTGCCTCATGGCCTTTCCTCCATTGTCAAAGCCAGCAGCACAGCACCTTCAGAATCCCTCTCTGTGATATCTGCTTTTATCACCACATTGCTTTCTCCCTCTTACCCTTCTGCCTCTCTCTAATAACAGTCCTTGTGATTACATTGGGCTCACTTGAATCATCCAGGATAGTCACACCATCTCAAGATACTTATTTTAATCCCATCTGTGAAGTCCTTTTTGTGACGTATGGTAACGATTTTCACAGGTTCCAGGGATTAGGATGTGGACCTCTTTGGGGCAGGTGGAGGGGGCGTTATTCAGGCTACTACAGTTACTAACAGCATCACCAAAAATATAAACTCTGGCATTACTCAGAGTATCAATTCTTTTAGATGATACAATGAAATTAAGTGCATTATAATAATATCATTTTGATATATAAATTTAATCCTAATAAATTTACAAATCAGTGGCATTCATACACTCCAATAACAGTCAAGTTGAAAATCAAATCAAAGATGCAACATCTTTCACAATAGAATCAAAGAAAATTAAATATTGAGGAATATATTTAATGAAAGAGGTGAGAGATCTATGTAGGGAGAACTACAAAACACTGAGAGAAGAAATTATAGAAGATGTAAACAGATGGAAAACTCTACCATGCTCATGGATTGGCAGAATCAATATTGTTAAAATGTCCATACTACCTAAAGTGATCTACAGAACTAATGCAATCCCCATCAAAATACCATCATCATTCTTTACAGATCTAGAAAAAATAATTCTATGCTTTGTATGGAACCAGACAAGACCTTGTATAGCCAAAGCAATCTTAAGCAAAAAGAACAAATTGGGAGGCATCAGTCTACCAGACTTCAAACTTTACTACAAGGATATAGTAATCAAAACAGCATAGTACTGGCACAAGAACAGAGATACAGTCCTTTGGAACAGGACTGAGAACCCAGATATAAAACCATCCTCATATTGTCATGTAATCTTTGACAAAACAGACAAAAATATACACTGGGGAAAACAATCTCTATTCAATAAATGGTGCTGGGAAAACTGGATAACCACATGCAAAATATTGAAACTGGATCCCCACCTCTCACCTGTCACAAAAATCAATTCATGTTGGATAACAGACTTAAATATAAGGCATGAAACCTTAAGAATTCTAGAAGAAAATGTTGGAAAAACTCTTATAGACATTGGCCTAGGCATATAAAGAAGACCTCCAAAGCAATCATAGTAGCAACAACAATAAGTAAATACAACCTGATCAAATTAAAAAGTTTCTGCACAGCCAAAGAAACTATCATTAGAGCAAATAGATTACCTACAGAATGGGAGAAGATATTTTCATGATACACATCCGATAAAGGACTGATAACAAGAATGTATATAGAACTTAAGAAAATTAACAAGAAAAAATCAACCCCATCAAAAAGTGAGCAAAGCATCCTCCGAAGTGAAGTATCACAAGAATGGAAAAATAGGCTCCACACACACTCGCCATCAAATTGGAACTAACTGATCAACACTATCGTTCTCACATGATAGTAATATTCTCCAGGGATTAGGGGGTTGGGGGTGGGTAAACTCACAATTAATGGATGCAATGAGTGTTGTAGGGGGGAAAAGGCTCACCCCAAATCGTGGTTTGGGTGTGGCAAAGTCATAATATGTATCCAAAATGTTTGTACCCCCATAATATCCTGAAATCAAAAAAATGGGTAAAGGACATGAACCAAAACTTTTCAAAAGAAGACAGAATAATGGCCAGCAAACATATATAAAAATGCTCCACATCTCTGATCTTCAGGGAAATGCAAATCAAAACCACAATGAGATATCACCTAACTCCAGTGGGAATGGCCTTTATAAAAAAGTCCCAAAATAACAAATGCTGGCGTGGATGTGGAGAGATAGGGACACTCTTACACTGTGGTGGGACTGCAAATTAGTACAACCCCTGTGGAAAGTAATTTGGAGATATCTCAAAGAACTAAAAATAGAAATACCATTTGATCTAGCAATCCCGCTACAAGGCGTCTACCCAAAGGAAAAAAAGACATTCTATAACAAAGACATCTGCACTAGAATGTTTATAGCAGCACAGTTCACAATTGCAAAGATGTAGAAACAACCCAAGTGCCCATCAATACATGAATGGATTAATAAAATGTGGTATACGTATACCATGCAATACTACTCAATTACAAAAAACAATGTTCAACTGGCACCTCCTATATTATCCTGGATGGAGCTAGAACCCATTCTTTGAAGTGAAGTATCACAAGAGTGGAAAACCAAGCATCACATGTACTCACTTTCAAATTGGTACTAACTGATCAACAGTAAGGTGCTCACATGGAAGTAATATTCATAGGTGCCGGTCAGGTGGGAGGGTTGCGGTGAGGGTGGGTAAACTTACAACTAATGGGCTGTATGGGGGAAGGGTGTGCTTGTAGTTCTGGCTTCGGAGAGGTAAAGGTATTCTATGTAATCAAAATGTCTGTACCCCCTTAATATTCAGAAAATGAAAAAAATAGAAAAGAAAGAAGTGTGTGTATGTGAGTGTATGTGTGAAGGAGACTGTCAGATTTGAGAGCTGATTCTGCACTTTTACTTTGATACTAAGAGACTAAAAATACCACTAAATGCAAATTACAGATGCAGGGATCATGGTATGAACAGACCATCACATTTCCAGTCCTCTGTTTTGAGGAAGGGGTATACTTTTGGATAATTGTAGGACACCAGCTGGTAGAATATTTGGAATGATGCTATTTATTTATTTGTTTTTTTGGTTTTCTTAAACATCTGGTTTCTTCTAGTAGATATTATGTCAGAGAATTTTAATTTTCTCTTGAGTTCTTGAAATAATCACTTCTGTCATACTTTCAGAGCTTCAGCTTGATTCCCTTGCTAAAATTTAAAATTATTTAAAATCCCAGTGATAGATTTTGTGACTCTCTCTGATTTAGTAGTATATGAATGTATTGATTGCATTTCACTCAGGTTAACAACTTCACAGTGTCTTATTGAACAGAATAGGATCTATCAAGGAAAGATTATGTATGACGGTTTGGGAAATTTGATATTTTTAACTTCTGTCTCCTGGCATTCCACTTTATACGTAGGGGTAATTATTATGTCCCATCTATTCATTTTTATTTATATCCTGCTTTGTTATAAAAAAGGCTTTAAGAAATTTGTTTTATTTTGTTTTTTTTTAATTTGAAAATATGTGTCTGGGGCAACTTAATTTGATATAAAAATCTCAATGACACTTTTAAAGTTTCTCCTTGAAATCCTCCAACTCAGAAGTGAGAAAAGCTTCCAGGACTGGAGAGCCACATTTTAGACTCGAGTGTCTGCAAACTGTCTCAAATGGTAGATTGAAGTTGGCACACCAACAATAGCTAATATGTTGAGTGTTCTCCTGGACGCTCGCCTGGGACAGTGTGAACTCCCTCCTCTCCCGCTGAAATCTGTGCATTTCCAGCTGGGTTCCAGTGCACTCAATGCCAAGTGAGGGTCTCTGGCTAGGGTGGGTGCTTCAGCCTATTCAGATAGGTGCTGGGAGGTTGACACCCACTCCATAGCTGGGGGAATCCCACATAGCTCGAGTGTAAAGTTCATCTCAAGAAGAAGTACTTTGCAGGTATTGTCTTGGTTAATCTCATGACATCCTTATGCAATAGGCATCACAGTTGTCCCCATTTTACAAATGAGGACTCTTGAGATAGACCTGAAAATAATTTCTCCATTCTCTCAACTCCCTTGGCATGTTTTCTA
This sequence comes from Varecia variegata, assembly GCA_028533085.1. NCBI lineage: Eukaryota > Metazoa > Chordata > Mammalia > Primates > Lemuridae > Varecia > Varecia variegata. The sequence goes on from CM052445.1 coordinate 15,225,498, forward strand.
TCTTTACTTTAAGATATATTGCTTAAAAGCATGGATTTGGGGACTTGTCTACTGGATTTGAATCCTAGGCTGAGCACTTAATAACTGAGTAGCCTTGAGCAAGTTATTAAATTTTTCTTTTCCTTAGTTTCCTCATCTGTAAAATAAAGATATATAACAGTGACTTTCTCAAAGGATTATCACACGATTACCTGAGATGGGATATGTAGATTACTTAGAACAATACCTGGTACATAGTAAATATTAACTAAATCTTAGTTTTTCTTTTTACTTTATTTTTACCTTATTCTTTGTATGGTAGTATTTTGTATGTGATTTTTCTTTACAGTTAGAAAGAAAGCTCCCTGAAGAAAGGGATTCTGCCATATTCCTCCTGAATCTCATGGAGTACCTAGAACAGAGAAGTCTCTCAATATTTATTTAGTTTGTAATTTACTTTTTCATTCCAATTACGGAAAACAGTTTCTCTCTACATTAAATTTATTATCATTGGAAGAGGTCCAAACTCATCTTTACACAGCAGAAAAACAAAATTAAATAATGTGGTACCTGCTAGACTGACTAGGAACACTGTGCTGTGTATTGATGGCTGGTGTGGACAGATTCTATGGGAAGAAGGGGCTTTTTATCTGGTGACGTCCTTTTATTGGCTCCTGCTATTGCTGGTGTCACTTCTCTTGCATAATGAACTCTCACTAATTATACCTACAGAACATTTTTTTCTTAGCTGTTTTCCATTAATTTATGTTGAACTCCTTTTTCAAAAGCTGTCCTAAGCAAAAGAAAATAAGATTTTGGGAAAACTGCAAAGTAATTAAAGCCATATTGAAAAAGCTTGGTGCTGGAGGCAGAACACTTGGAAAATATTCAGATTTACAGATTGCCACATCTGAATAGTATATATCCAAAGAAGCTATGCAAATTCACTAATTAGTTCATCAAGTAACTGGCAATTGTTTTCTAAGGTCAACAGAAAATTAGAAAAGTGTTTTGAGCATTTGAAATAAAAGAAATCTAGTACTAATCTATACCCAAGGAAAAAAAGTTAATCCAGGTGATTGGTTCATCATACGAGGGCTTGTGGAACATTTTGTTTGCCCTATAAATTGGAATGAGATAAAAATGAGGTAATTAATTTGATGGCACTTTGAAAAGTTATTGCAGCCTTCATATGTAAAGCATGATTATCATTACTAGAGAAATCAGCCCAGAAATCATAACAATGATAAAACTGACATTAGGGACATGTTATTTAGTCATCAGGATTAACTGGACAATTTATAAATTCTTCTTATCTGCGATTGTATATTTTGCCCATAATAATAACAGTAGTTATAATTTGTTGAACACTTACTATTAGTATGTACTGGGTCCTTTACATTTCATATATCATTACATATCCATAGCATTTCTGAGAATTATAATTTCCATTTCACAGATGAAGAAATGGATAGAGGTTAAGAGAGGTTAAGAAGCTTGCTCAAGATCTCACAGCTCAGAAGAGGCCTATGCCTCTTAGACATTCAAAGCCGTTTCTAATTGACTCCAGAACCCTGCCCTTAAGTATAAACCACACTAGCTCCTGCTCTTCACTTTAAGCCACACAGAGATCCCTAGTGCCCTGGACTTGCTATGCTGATTCTTGGCTCTCTGTAATCCATGTATGATGTGCTTACTTTTAGTACTATACAATGTAATTTTTTAGGAAAATCAAAGTGATTTGAAGTATTAGACTTTTTAAAATGCATGGTAAGGCATGATAAAATGTGTTTTCCAAAACGTAATTATGCCAGTGTCAGTAAACTCAAAGCTGAGGTGGGGACAAAAAGTACTCTGCTCTCACAGTAACTGATCCTTAGTGTTTGATGGAAAAGCAGCATTTGACATATTAACTGTGACACCAACATTGCTACTTCTCTATAGTCTGAAAATAAGCATTCCATGCTTTTCTCAAAAGAAATTAATAAATATGGCCATATCTATTATTTTTTATAAAACACAGATATCTAATTTTAGCACTTAATAGGATGTTAAAGATCATAAATAATCTTCTTAAGTTTAAAGATGAGGCACATAAGAGTTGTACCATGTCCAAGGTCATAGAGATGTCACACAGGTGTATTCATGTGCACCTCCATTAAGCAACCACAGTTATATTATGTCTTCTATTTATTCACATATTCCTATATTCACTCATTCCATAAATATTATATTGAGCCCTGGCTAAGTGTCATGCACTATGCAAAGTCCTGGAGAGTCAATATTTCACTTCTTAAATGCTTAGCACCTAGGTAATAACAAGAATACTGATAAGGAAACAGACAATATCAAATATGGGTAATAAGTGATAAGTGGGAAAATATAGGGTACTTGGGGAATGAATAGAACAGACATTTCACCCACATATAGAAGGTTATGGCAGAGCCAGCCCTGAAGAATAAGAGGAAGGTAGCCAGAAAATGACAATAGCAAATACATGTGTCTCAATACTCAGTGATGGAAATTGGCTCAGAGAAGAGACAAGAGTCATTCCATGCTCATGACCTTGAGAGTTGTGCTGAGAAGATTTCATGCCTGCTGAGAATAAAGACATCAGTAAAGATAAATCTTTTGAAAGGATGCCAGGAGTTATATCATTCATTTTGAGATGATGGTGAGAAACCCAGGCAAGAAAAGCTTGATGAGTGTAGACTTGTCAACAGAAAAAAAGACAAACTCTGTAAAATAATTTAAGGAGGTCTATTCTGGGCCTGCTTTGAGGACCACGGCCTGGAGCCATGCCCAAGAAGCCTTGAGCAAGTGGGCTCACTGTGGTTGAGTTACAGTTTGATTTTTATACATTTTCAGGGAGCTAGGAATTACAGGTAGAATAATAAACCAGTACATGGAGGGCATACATTGGTTTGGCCCAAAAAGGGCAGGACATCTCAAAGCTGGGGCTTGCAAGTCATAGGTGGATTTAGGGATTCCTTAGTTGACAACTGGCTGGAAGAGTGAGGTTTTGTCCAAAAGACCAGGAATCAGCTGAAAGGAATGTTTAAAGGTCTTCTATCTTTCATGTGATGCTATACAGGAACCAGGTTGGGAAGAAACAACATTATAAAAACCTGGTTACTGAGTTTCTATCATTTTGTAGGTGTGACTCACTGGACCCCCTTAGAAGGGAATTTTTTAGGGGCAAAGAAACATGTCCTTAGACTCATGTTTCCAGCAGGTAGTGCCTTAGTCCATTTGTGTTGCTATAAAGGAATACCTCATACTGGGTAATTCATAAAGAAGTTTATTTGGCTCACAATTCTACAGGCTATACAAGAGTGGAGAATTGGTACCAGGGGCCGGGTGTTCTATAAAGATACCTGAAAATGTGGAAGCAACTTTGGAGCAGAGTAGTGAGTAGAGGCTGGAAGAGTTTATAGGGCTTAGAAGAAAACAGGAAGACAAGGGAAAGTCTGAAACTTTTTAGAGATCGGTTAAGTGGTCGTGAACAAAATGCCAATAGAAATAGGGACAGTAAAGGCCATACTGATGAGATCTCAGATAGAAATGAGGAACTGATTGGGAACTGGAGAAAAGGTTACCCTTGTTATATGCCATAGCAAAGAACTTGGCTGCATTCTGCCCATGCCCTAGAACTTTGTGGAAGGCTGAAGTTAAGAGTTATGACCTAGGATATCTGGTGGAAGAAATTTCTAAGCAGCAAAGCCTTGAAGAAGTGGCATGGCTACGTTTAACTGCTTATAATCAGATGTGGCAGCAAAGGAATGACCTAAAGGTGAAATTTATAAATAAAAGTGAAGCAGAGCATATAGATTTAGAAAATTCACATCCTCGGTATGTGGTCGAAAAAGAAAGAGCATTTTCAGAAGAGGAATCCAAGGGTGCTGCAGAGCAACCATTTGCTAAAGAGATTAGCATGACTAAAAGGGAGCCAAGTGCTAATAGACTATAGCAAGACAATAGAAAAAAAATCCTTGAAGGCATTTCAGAAATTTTCAAGGCTGCCCCTGCCTTCACAGGCCCAGAGGCCTGGGAGGACAGAATGGTTTTGTGGGAAGGCCTGGGGCACTGCTACCCTGCACTGCCTCAGTATGCTGCTTCCCACATCCCAGACATTCCAACTGCAGCTGCTCAAAAATGCCTCCAGGTACTGCTCTGGAGAGGGTAAGTAGTAAGTCTTGGTGGCTTTCATGTGGTGTTAAGTCTGCAGGTGTTCAGAATACAAGAGCCATGGAGGCTTGGCAGCTTTCTACTTAGATTTCAGAAAATGGATCAGAAAGCCTGGGTTCCCAGGCACAAATACGCTGCTGAGAAGGAGCCACAGCAAAGGGCCTCTACTAAGGCAGTGCCTGGTGGAGCTACAGGAGCAAACTTCCCAGATTATAGAGCCACCGGCAGTGTGCAACCTCTGCCTGGACAAGCTGCAAGCATTAAACTCCAACCCATGAGAGCAATCACATGGGCTGTGCCTGGCAAAGCAATGGGGGCAGGGCTGCCAAGGCCTTGAGATCCCACCCCTCACACCAGTGTGTGCAGGAGGTAGGACATGCAGTCAAAGGAGATTATTAAAGCTTTAAGATTTAATGTCTTCCCTGCTGGGTTTCAGACTTATGTGGGACCTGTTACCCCTTTCTTTTGGCCTATTTTTCCCTTTTGTAATGGGAATGGTTACCCAATGCTGGTACAACCATTGTACCTTGGAAGTAAATAACTTAGTTTGCAGGCTTGCAACTATAAGGAACTTGCCTTGAGTCTCAGATGAGACTTTGGACTTTTGAACTTTTGAGTCGATGGTGGAACAAGTGAAGACTTGGAGACCATTGGGATATAATGATTATATTTTGTATGTGAGAAAAACATGAGATTTGTGGGGCTAGGGGTGTTTAGGCCATGAGGGTGGATACTTCCTGAATAGATTAATTCCCTCCTAGGGGAGTGAGTGAATTCTTCTTCTGTTAGTTCCCATGAGAGCTGGTTATTAAAAAGAATATGGTACCTCCTCTCTCTCTTTATTGCTTCCTCTCTCACCATGTGATCTCTGAAAATGCCAGTTCCACTTAGCTTTCTGCCATCAGCAGAAGCAGCCCAAAGCTCTCACCAGAAGAAAATGCTGGTGCCATGCTTCTTGTACAGCCTATAGAACTGTCAGGCAAATAATCCTTTTTTCTTTATAAATTACTTGGACTCAGCTATTCCTTTATAGCGAAACAAATGGACTAAGACAGGTGGGTACCATGTATATGATGCAGATGTTTTCTGCAGGGAGAGTGCATTTATGGCCAAGGTGCAGCATCCCAGGATTTGTAGACTGAGTGAGTCTAGTTTCTCAGGATTAACAGAACTCAAAAGTGTGAGTAAGACTCTGGCTATGGGATGCATAAGTTATCTTCATTGGGAATGAGTCTCCCATCCTTGCTACATTTTGCTATAGTGAATGTGCTTGTTATTTACACGTTTTCTTCACCCTTGGATACATTCTCTTCCCCACAGGAGGCTTATTCTGAACAATTTAATCATTTGAACCCCTTTCTCTCTGGCTTTTGATTTATTTCAGTGAGAGGAAAGTATTGCTAGGAGATCAGAAGGTGGGAAAAAGATTTAGAGTATTTCCCCCACTCTTACCTAGCTTTAGCACATGTGACTCCCTATGAGCAGCATCTGCTGGCAAATCTTCCTCCATGTCTCTGGCTCCCAGTGGGGTACAGAAACACTATTTATTCCCACTACTCCAACAGCCTTGGGGTATATAATGGTTTTCTGGTTTTGTTCATCACTGGTGACTCAACATCTGCTGTTTGTCTCATAACCTGGCTCTTCCTCTGTATTTAGACCTTCATTAAAGTCTCTATTTTCTGCCAGGACCCTGACTGATACAGTGACTCAACACTGTTAACTCTGCTTTCTATTTTATTTTGAAGATGTGGGAACATGTGGTTCTGGGACAAAATGCCAAATGGCTTCTGAAGTTTTAAGCAAAACAATTTAGTCTAACCAAAAATATGATCTTCTAGAGAAATAGACTGAACTCTCATTTCCAGGTGTTATAACAGATGTAAAGAGTTAACTTTTACAATATCAGAATGTGCAATAGGTCCATTTTATGGATTATTATAGTCTTTTAAAAATTAAGAAATTTTGTAGAATCACACACCTATTAAATGACAGGGATAGGGTTTTAAACTGGATCTACCTGGCTCCAAAGTCTATGGTCTTTCACATGAGCTGCTCAGATATAATTCACAACCTTACTCTTCTAATTTGAAATCTTCTTGGTTCCACTTTCCATAATCACCTACGTCTGGATGTTTCATTGTCTCCTCAAGGTCAAATATCTCTCTCTCTCTTTCTCTCTCTCTGTCTCTCTCATCCTTTTCTTCTTCCACAATTCCCCAACCCAACAGGGTTTACAGGGTCCTGTTTACCTGTTCCATGACCTCAGAAGCTCAGAGATTTCTGTTTGTTATCACACTGGTTTGTTGTGTAGACCTCAAAGTGTGTTATAACAAACTTAGTGAAGTCTTCAGCTGTGGCTCCTGTCCACAATGAAGTAAACCCCATTTTCCTATTTCTTCTATATTTTTTGTTTATATAAATAGTTGTAATCTACAACTGTATAGATTTTAAGAAGACCTTTGCCCATCATCTTCCTCCTCCTTCCCACTTTACAAATTTCAAATAGTGAATATTCTTTCCCCTTTTCTAACCATTCTCCTTTTTCCTTAACTAAACTCCAATACACAACTAATTGGAAAATATAGAGGAAGAAAATACTTCCAAATCATACATCTAATAAGGGGTTAATGTCCAAAATATACAGTAAAAGAAACTAAACTCAATAGTGAGAAAACAAATATGTGGATTTTTTTTTAATGAGCAAAGGATCTGAACAAACATTTCTTAAAAGAAGACATGCAAATGGCCAATAGGCATGTGAAGAAATTTTCAACATCACAATTTATCAGAGAAATTTAAATTAAAATCACACAATGAGATATCACTTCACACCTGTTAGAATGCTATTATCAAAAAGACAAAAGGTAATAAGTGTTAGCAAGGATTTAGATAAAAGGGAACCCTTGCACATTGTTAGTGAAAACATAAATTAATACAGTCACCGTGGAAAACTGTATGGAGGTTCCTCAAAAAAATTAAAAATAGAACCACCATATGATCCAGTAATCCTACTGCTGTGTATATCTAAAGGAAATGAAATCAGTATGTTGACAGAATATCTGCACTTCCATGTTCATTACAGCATTATTCACAATAGGCAAGATATAAAATCAAAGTGTCCAACAGATGAATGGATTAAAAAATGGTATACTTTATACACACTATTGAATACCATTTAGCCTTTAAAAAGAAAGGAATCCTGTCAATTGCAACAACAAGTATTAACCTGGAGGACATTATGTTAAGTGAAATAAGCCAGGCACAGAAAAAAAAATAGCACATGATCTGATTTGTATGTGGAGCTAAAAAAGTTGAACTCACAGAAGCAGACAGAAGAATGGTGGTTACCAGAGTGGGTGGGGTGATTAGGCAGATGCTGGCAAAAGGGCACAAAATTTTAGTTAGACCAGAGGAATAAATTCAATAAATATATTGTATGTCATGGTGACTACAGTTAATAATATATTATATAAATGAAAATTGCAAAAAGAGTAGATTTTAAGTTTTCTCACCACAACACAATAAGTATGTGAGGTAATGTATAAATAGGATGATTTAGTCATTTCATATATATACATACACCAAAACTTCATGTTTTACATCATAAATATATATAATTTTTAGTCGTCAATTTAAAAAGAAAAAAGAGAAAAAAAAGAAATCCTATGCAATACAAAAAACATATTTTGCAAACAACTTCAATTGAAGTTTAATGAGTCAAAATAAAAAAACAACAAATATCAACAGTATTTAAAGATTCCCTTTCATTAAACTCAATATTATTTATTTAATAGTTACCTTTTAATAGTTTACATACTATACACCAATATCATTAATTTAATATTGTTAATTTTGAAACTTTATTTGTATTTGCAAATTTATTTTTACTGTATCGTCACATAAGTGCTAAAGGCAAAAAGTGATTTATATTTTGCAATTCTAAGTGATATTTTAATAAAAATAATGCCTTTGATTCATTGGAGACCTTTATATCAAATGTGAAAAACACTGTATATACATACATACATACTTACACACATGTAAATAATATGTGGTCTTTGTAGAAAATTTTTTTTGGGGGGGGCAGACAGAGTCTCACTCTGTTGTCCGGGCTAGAGTGCCTTGGCATCAGCCTAGCTCACAGCAACCTCAAACTCCTGGGCTCAAGCAATCCTCCTGCCTCAGCCTTCCAAGTAGCTGGGACTACAGGCATGCACCACCCACCCAGCTAATTTTTATATATATATATAAAAAACTATATATATATAGTTGTTCAGCTAATTTCTTTCTTTTTTTTTTTAGTAGAGACAGGGTCTTGCTCTTGCTCATGCTGGTCTCAAACTCCTGAGCTCAAACGATCCACCCGCCTCGGCCTCCCAGAGTGCTAGGATTACAGATGTGGGCCACCGTGCCCAGCCTGTAGGAAAATTTTTAATCACAGAAAAATATAATGAGTATAAATGAGGAAAATGATAAGCATGCCCGTCCTAAAAATAACCACTATTAACAGTTTGCCTTTTTTCAAGTTTACTTAGACTATTTGTGCTGCTGTAACAAAACACCATAGACTGGGTAATTTATAAAGGACAGAAATTTATTTCTCCCAGTTCTGGAGGCTGGAAAATCCAACATCAAGGTTCCAGCACTTGTGTCTGGTTAGGGCCTGCTCCACCGATGCCGTCTTCTCACAGCAGCATCCTCACAAGGCAAAAGGCAAAACGCAAAACGCAGTGAACTCACTCTGAAGCCTCTTTTATAATAGCACTAATCCACTTGTAAGGGTTGAGCCTCATGACTTAGTCACTTCCCCAAAGGCCCAACCACAATGAGGAATAAGGTTCAACATGAATTTTGGAGGAGATTCCACAATCAAACCATAGCACAGGTTTTTATGCATTTTATATTTTTACCTTTGTTTAATGTGACCATTCTATATAGTCAATTTTAACATTTTAAACATTTGTTTAACATTTCATCACGTTTTTTTTCCAGGACCTAATACATCACTGACAAACATGATTTTAATTGGATGTATGTGTACCCTGTAATTTATTTAGCCAATCCTAGGTGTATATTTACTTTTATCAATGTTTTTTCTATTGTATACAATGCTGAAATATGTAATCATTTTACAAAAATAATTGTTACAATTTTCAAACCTTTTAAAATCTTTCTTACCTTGTTAAAACAAGAACAGCTCAATTTCCATGTTTCCACATAATCAGTACTTCAATGCAACAGTACTTCACATTGATGGGAGAGAGGGAGTCAATAGAGAAATCCTGGCTTAATATTTCCTTGGAATTGACTGAAATGATCAGTCACCAAATATTAATTGAACACTTGCCAGGTGCCAGCCCCTGTATTAGGCTCTACTCCAGATGCTGAAGGAGTAACTTAGTAGACTCTTTTTCAAAGTCATCAGCCTTATGATCAGGACCAAACTAATCATAGGCCATATTAGTGAGTTTGTTCGTGTGAAGAGGAGGGATGACAAGAAGATAACAAAATAATTATAGAACTCTAATCTATATAAGGAGAACGAGGGGAGAGTGGAGGGGGAAGGGAAGCTAATTGGACAAATGCCACTAGAGCAGAACTCGAAATCCTACAACACAGCTGTCAGTCATCTACACTTACAACAAGATAGGAAGGTGGAGTTGTTGTAGGATTTAGGATTAGATGATTCTATTTATGTAAAACTTTCCAGGGGTGTAAACCTGAGTCACCCAGGGCCCCAACTACTAACTTGGAAACATACATATTTAAGACATAGTCATTGTCATTTAGACATTGCAACCAGGGATGGTGAGCTCTGTATGAAGTAGCCAATTATCAGTTCAAGCATGTCTCCAGCCTTTCAGCCAGAAAGTTATTTTTGTTGTTATTGTTTGTTGTTTACAATATGCTTAGATTCCCTTCTGTTACAGAAAAAGAGGCCTAGGGAGGATTATTCTTTCACATACCTGAAGTCTTCCATTAAGTCACGAAATACTAGACAGTACATTTTGTGTTATTCCAAACAAAGATTTCAGTACTCCAGCTGCAGTGGCAGCTACTGGTTAGAAATGCCTCGGCCCTAGAAAAGTGGAGCCTGGGGTTTTAACTACATCTACTCCATTTAAGACAGTGGGAGAGCCACAACACTACTCCCACTCTGAAAATGCACCCTGGGATGGAGTCTATGTTTGCCCTACATGGAAACCAAACTATTAGTATAAAATTATGAAGTGCTCTGGGGACATGATGAATATGAATGGATCTATATGTAAAATCAAATTGTGCTTTAGTATTAATGCCTATGGGTAAAATTCACTTTAAGGGTGCCAAATGATTCTCCTCCAAGCAGGCAAATGGAAATTATGTTCTATTCTTCATAAAACCAACAAGAGGAGAATGTTTCTCTGAGGTATAGAATATGAGCAAAAGCAGGATTGGCTGTGATTCTGGATCTGCCTATCTTTTGACAGACAGCACCGGAGCTCGGAACTTAAAAATCAAATCTGCTATATGGCATACACATGAATAAATCAGCATATCTTAATATGTTCAGAAATCACTGCCCTGAGCCCCATTTTCTTCTTGAAAGTAAAATAAAATAAAACATAGATCATTTACATGTATAGTCTCTAACTGTTGTGATTATTCATTCAAAATATAAAAGAGGTCACTTGTTAAATATCAATATTTGGTGATAAAGGAGATTATACCTTTGGTGATAAAGGAGTTTAACAAGCTCCAAGCATTGACGTAATTAGGAAAGTATTCAATAGATGGTATTGATTAGGGTGATAATTATGAGCTATTTTGTAGATAAAAATGAGGAGACAAACAAGTTAGCAATATGATGTCTATTCTTTTTACACTGGTGAAACATTTAGATTTCTCTATGACATCATTAAATTTAGATAATTGCCACTTCCTTTTATGTTCATGAATTTTCTTAGCAATTTTCTCAAAAATTTTAATGTTATTATCGACAATCAATTTATCTCTAAGAGAAAGTAAGCAAATTAATAAAATTTCTATAAGTCTTCTGAGTTCTTCAGAAGGAAGCCTTACTCTAAGTATGTAAATGCTCTGGGTTTATATGAGTAATTTCAAAAATGAGAAGATAAACTGATAGGCAAGGGTTACTTTGCTTTGACCAATTTATAATTCTTAAACTCAGATTTCATTAAATCATAATTCGAGCCCTCAGAGTTATTCATTTGATTCTGTTGTTAATAGAGGCATGAAGATTCATTCACGTGTGAAAATTTCTGGTGGGTTATAATGGACTAATGCAAAAGAGTAAACTTTTTATTATCTTGTAAAATTATATTGCCAAAGACAACCCAAGACATTAAACTGTTGTGTTTTATGTGGATTCACATCCCTTACAGAGGATCATATGCTAAATAGCACATGCTGGGAACATATCCTTATATAATATCACAGAATCCAAAGCCATTATTCTGATTCTACCCACTGAGAAAGCCGGGAATGATTCTGACTCATTTTCCAGATAAAACTAAAGAAAACAGGCCCCAAATCATAGAACTATTGCATATATATTTTTTGTTTTGCTTGCTCATCCCAGCTTCTTTTGGTAACAGCACTCTGTCTCTCTTGGAGGGAAATACCCTACGTTCTCATTGCATTAAGTCTTGACGGAACTTATAATTAAGGAGGTCCTCCCCCTACCTGCCTTAGGCATGTGACCTAAATTTAGCCAGTCAGCTTTTATTTCCTGGGAATGATGTACTTGAGAAAAGTGTTCTTCCTAAAATCTGGCTATTTAGGCTTTTCTTAGGTTCTCTTAGCCATTCTATTTCCTCCCAATAAAGTTCTATTTTGTTTAAATTAATAGAAATCTGTTTCTGTTGCTTATAGCCAAAGAATCTAGACACGTAAAAACATAGACTTTCATTGTTGGCAGGGACCTTAACTTGAAAAAAATGTAGGAATCCCAGGGAACTTTGGAAACACAGAAGAGAAAGTGGGAGAGAAATACACAGCCACAGTGTCAGGCTGGGTTGGTACAGCAGTCCTTAGAAAGAGTGAAGGGATGTGTGAAGAATGCTGTAGTGGCATACATATTAGAACAGGAGTCAGGAACTTGAGTTCAATTCACTTACTTCACAACTAAGGACCTTAATGCCCAGAGAGAAGTTATTACTGAAAGTATAGAACCAGCACTGGAATTAAAGTGTCTGGAATTCCAATTCCAATTTGCTTAGGTTGCAACATATTTAACCTTCCTATAAATTTTTCTTTCATTCTTTGTAGGCTGTTGACATGTCCTAAATTTATAGCTGCTTTCAGAATTATATTATGTACTCTGAGTAATCAAACATATTTTCCAAAAGCTTAGCTCAGGACTGAACATAAGACACTCTTGTGTCTGACTTGCCCTTTCTAGCCCTCTGAGCTCCACCCTATGCAACATTGCATCTGTTCATTCTTACTTTTATATTTCAATTTGCCCTTACTTCTTCAGATTTAATTCACTTTATGTTTGCCCAAAAGAAAATGAATGATCCTGGCAAAGGCAGCCTGGCTTCCAGGCTGGGGAAGTCATGCCTATTCCCATGAAATCAAACTTACCTGGCAAAGGAGACAGGGATAGAATGGATTAGTCAAGGATATTGGAGATTTTTCCTACTTGGTAGCTGAATTGAAAATCAAATCTGACCAGAGTCAACAAGTACTATGAAATATCTCCAGTGTTTTCAGCCCTGCTCTAAGTGTTCTGAGAACGAGGGAAACAAAAACTATTCATTAAAGAAATTAAAAAATAATTCATAAGAAAAACTTGTCTATATGCCAAAAGCAAAAGACACTACATAAACAGGTGCTAAATTGTATGTGACATACCGTAGTGCTATATTCCCTCCAGTAAAGCACCTTTCTGATCCATTGATCACAAAATCCCAGTCATAAAATGAAGAGTATTAAAAATCACAGTTGGCCAGATTCCAGTGGATATAAATTACCATTATGGAATTTTAAAAATCTGGAACCAAAGGAACTCATAAAAAATTACGGGCATAATTTTCTTCTAAGAAGCTCAAAGCTATTTACAGAGAATCTCTCAAATTTCTATTCCATTTTTCTGAGAGAGAATTGAGGTATAACTCTAAACTCATACTTTTTCTCCCTCAGAGTATAAATGGAAGGAAAGACTAGCTGTGGCTTTAGAAGTGTTTGACAGAATGAAGTATCATTTTGTCAAGGGCCATGAAATTTTTGGAAGAAGTGTTGAGATATTAGTACTTTCTTCCAGTCTGGCTGGGTACTGATCGTTCTCTAAGAAGAATAGTGAAATTAAAGGAAGACTCCGCGGTAGCAAATTCATCCCCTTTTCTCTACTGCAAACATGTAATTTTAGAGGGAATAAAAATCAATAATGCAGCAGTAGGCTGTAATATTCTCCTTAGTGAAAAACCAAACACCTCTGGTGTCTAATCTTGACTGTGCTGTTTTCTAGGTGTGTGATCTTAGACCAATTATTTAATTTCCACACCTGTGAAAGTATGAGATCCATGTATGGTAGTATGGTGGGCTAAATATAATGACCGTTCCAACTGACATGCTGGATTAAAAATATATCTGAGGGGCAGTTTTCAAGATGGCTGGCCATAGACATCAGCTGCCATGCCATTTTAGAAAGAAGGAAAAGTTTTAGATGAAAAAACAAACAAACAAACTTAGATCAGGTGTCATTCTGAGGGAAAGCACCAGAACCTACTAGAGATTCCGTAGGAAGAAGTTGCGTAGCAGAACAAGAAGGAGCAAGATATCGGCAGAGATCGACCCTCGAGAGGCTTGGAGCCTAGCAAAAGGGTAGGTGGGTGGTTCTGCTTCTCGCTCACATCTCTGGTAATCAGCAGGTGCCCGAGCTGCTGGAGAGTCTCCCTTCCCTCATGAGACCAGAACCTGCTGCTGCCAGTGAATTGGGAGCCTCTTGAGGACAAAGCACCAGGCTGCCGCCCCTGCTTAGATACCATTGAAGAGGTCGCTTGAGCCAACCCAAGTGTAGGTGCAGCATTGTTCCACGCAGTTAGAACATCGAAGGATCCAAATTTGCAGTTCTCCAGAAGGCATGGGCTTACTGTTCTTAATCTTCCTTTGTAAGGGAGCTATGAGGATAACAGTAATTATTTATTTTATGGTAAACATATAAAATATATTTTAAAATCAAGCATTGGTCTTTCAGAAAAACCAATGAAAAAATGAACCATAACTTGAGATTATTGTAACTTGAAATATGTAGTGTGTATAACGCTGAGCAATGTGGTCATTAGGGTAGTTAGAAAGATGACATCTTCTGTGCTTTATTTTAATTTCCAAGCTTTATGATCTTTTAAATGAATATGTTGTGATCATTGCTTTTTAAATAAGAAATAGGGTGTGCACGTGCACATGTATCTTGACACGTGAGTAACGACCGGCTTGAAGGCTTTTATGCAGTGATAAGTGATGACGAACTTGATTGAATTTCATGGACTGTAATCTATGAGTTGCTTCTCTGTTTTTAAAAGGAATTGGTTATTAAGCAATGGGAGCTTTTAATGCTGAGTTCTATAATTATTGTTATATCCCATCTAACAGCTGCGTTTTCTATATGTGTATTTTTAGCAAGAGTGATTATAAAAGCAGAACTACATGTCCTTCTGCCCAAAGTCCTTTCTACCTGTATCCATCAATTTCCCTGTCTTCTTTACCCAGTAAACAGCCATCCCACTTACCTCGTAGTGAAATGTTGATTTTAAAGGCTCTCATTTTAAATTGCTGGGTATATGCTCCTTCTTTTCTTAATAAGACCAATTCATGGACAAGTGTTGCATAGATATTTGCATTTTAATGGATAGTCAACATTTGCATATGTGTTTCTCTTTCTCTATTTGGAATTGTGATGCGGGGGATGTCAAGGTGTCACCAAGTGTTCTTAATGGCCTTCACCTCATCCCTGCCAAGCTAATCTCACTCATTCACTTGTTAAGCATTTATAGGACATCTATTATGCATAAGAAAAAGATTAAAGTTATGAGCCATTTTCTCGCTGTGTTTACAGTGTAGCAAGCAACCTGAAATTATAAGATAATACGTGGTGAATGCCACAACGAGATATCCACAGAGTGTTGAGGAAGCCAAAAGGAGGGCAACTAGCCCCAGTGGGAAAGTCAGAGAAAGCTACCTAGAGGAGCTGAACGAGTAGAAGTTTAGAAAATCTCACTGCTCTTAGTACCCAAGGTGTTCGACCAACCACCCTTCCCAGAACTATTTCCAGGCATTTCCATAATATATCTCAAGTGATTGCCTAATTTGAATGTCAGCATCTGTCATACTGAGTTTTTAATTAACTATGTCATATTTTACTTGAAACGAAAAGTTAACAATAGGTATCCAATAAGTATTCATTGAGCACCTATTGCTTGCTAGGTATTATGCTAAGTGTCTGGTATATAAAAATGAATAAGGCACAGTTCTTATACTGAAGAAACTTTTAAAAACTCTCAGATAATTAGTAGTTAATGTATCAATACAGTAATTATAATATACAGAGTTGTTTGTAGGATCACAGAGAAAGTGCATGTAACCCAGTAGCATTCAAGGTGGGGGTATGCAAAGTGAGAAGGCCAAGAATACCCCATGCATGAGGCAACAGTTGAGTTGAGTAGGTTGAATAGGTCACACAATTAGAAGGTGGTGGTGGGGTTGGGATTTGAACCCACATCATCTGACTCTACTTCTTCTCTTGGTACCATTAAAAAAATGTAATGAGTGGCTATATAGGAGCTCCTGGGAAGTCACAAAGTCTTCACAGAAAAGGGTATATAGTGAGGAAATTAATGATCCCATAAGTGTGAGAAATAATAGTGGCACATAGCACATAAACTGTGAGCAAAAAGCATTTCCAGAAAAAGCAAAACTTGAATTGAACCTTGAAGTCTGAGATGATATTAGTTAGGTATAAAAGGGAGGGAGGCAGGGCATTTGTTGAGATGGAAAAGTTTGGATTATCTATGCGGAAACAGTCTCTGAGAATTTACGTGACTCTGCCTTTGCACTAAAACTTTGAAATAGCCATGCTATATTCTAGTTTTAGTAGAACTTTAAAAGGATCTTGAGATATTTTCACAACTGAAGCTCATCAAGGTTAAAGTAAAGTCAAAGGTTTATATTACCCTGAACGACCCAGCTGGATACTGGCTGTGCAAACATTGCCCTCCTCAGCCTTTGTTCTACTCCTTGCAGGCAGCTACATGCAACTGGACAGCTCTGACCAACTCTGCCCCAGGTTCGCCTGGTCACTGAGTGAGTGAGGCCTCAGAGACAGACTTGGAAGGAATCTATTACTGTCTCCACCAACACCACCATCCGATTTAATCTTTGAGTCAGAACCTTAAGAAAGTAACGAGGACTGTGTCATCACTATGAAACTTAAAAATGTTTACATGAGCAACATCACTGTTATTTTAACATGGAATTCTCTTAAAGGGAGACAGAGACACTCAAAAATCTAAAACAAAACCCAACATTTAATAATCTTTACTTTTTTTGGAACAGGAAATACGACAGAAGAAATACGTAAAAGAAGCTAAAAGAGCAGACTTTTAAATTATTTATCATCTCGGCGGGAATGGAAAAAAAAATCCCTGGGAGCTTTCTCAATATAGGAAGTGTGGATATTCTTGGCCTAATTGCTGTCTAGCACTTCTCTGCACTGTTCCTCTCTCTGCCACACCTCCCCCAGCCCTCTGCTAAGGAGTGCTCATTTGCATAATTAAACTCCTTGACAGGGATGCTGAGACAGAGGAGCAAGGCAAGGCACACACCAAGCCAAGTACTCTTCAAATGCCATCCTTACCCAGGTCCCTACTAAGGGAAACTGCTAAATTAGTTGAAGGGAAATGGGGAGCTGTATACTAATATTCAAAATGTCTGTGGCATATGTTTTAAGAAATCAAGAGGTCTATCAGGGGCTAATAGCCTGAGGACAGAAAGAAATGGAACACAGCCAAGAGGGAAAGAAGAGGATGAGTGAGAGCTGAAATGGAAAATTTAAATGTATTTTGCAGCCCTTGGAGCTGGTCAAGGCTGACCTTATATATGGGAGGAGTGAACACTCTTCATGGTAGGCATGACACTGGCATAAAATTCCAGCCAGCAAATGCACTATTAACAAGTTAGAATCAGGAAACTACTCCTAAGATGCACACAAGTTATCTGGTGGTTGATGATTGACTACCAAGCATACTCATCTGCAAGAATTGATTAAGAGTTTTTTTTTCCTCAGAACACCAAAGAATAAAATGAGAGGCTAATTCTGAGGAGGAAAGAATTCTGGATGGGGAGTAAAGGGAGAAGTCTCACGCTGGTGAAATTTGAACTGAACAGACACTGCAACATAATGCCTCAGGCACAGAGGTTGCTATGGGAAGCCAGCAAGAACTTTGCCTTCCTTAGCTTTGCCTTAGGCTAGTTTCCCTAATGTTTCAATCACCAGATGATTAATTATAAATAATGTTTGAGTTTTTTTCTGGATATTAATCTTTATTTTTTTTATTTCAGAACACTACAGGGGTACAAATAGTTACATAAATTGCTTTTGTACCATTTGAGTCAAAGTTATAAGTGTGCCCATCCCCCAGAGAGTGTGCATTGTACCCATTAGGTGTGAATTTACCCGTCCCCTTCTCCCTGTCACACCTGTTTGATCTCCAATGAATATTATTTCCATAATTCCATATGTGCACATAAGTGTTGATTAATTAGTTCCAATTTAATGGTGAGTACATGTGGTGCTTGTTTTTCCACTCTTGTGATACTTCACTTAGGAGAATGGGCTCCAGCTCTATCCAGGATAATACAAGAGGTGCTATATCACCATTGTTTTTGTGGCTGAGTAGTACTCCATAGTATATATATATATCACATTTTATTAATCCACTCATGTATTTATGGGCAATTGGGTTGTTTCCACATCTTTGCAATTGTGAAGTGTGCTGCTATAAACATTCAAGTGCAGTTGTCTTTTTATAGACTGTCTTTTTCTCCTTTGGGTAAATACCCAGTAGTGGATTGCTGGATCCAATGGTAGTTCTACCTTTAGTTCTTTGAGGTATCTCCATACTACTTTCCATAGAGGTTGTACTAGTTAGCAGTCCCATCAACGGTATATGAGTGATCTTATCTCTCCACATCCATACCAGCATTTGTTGTTTTGGGACTTTTTTTTTTTCTAGACAGAGTCTCGCTCTGTTGCCTGGGCTAGAGTGCCATGGCATCAGCCTAGCTCACACCAACCTCAAACTCCTGGGCTCAAGCAATCCTTCTGCCTCAGCCTCCCAAGTAGCTGGGACTACAGGCATGTGCCACCATGCCTAGCTAATTTTTTACATATATATTTTTAGTTTTCCAGATAATTTCTTTCTATTTTTAGTAGAGACGGGTCTTGCTCTTGCTCAGGCTGGTCTCGAACTCCTGACCTCAAGCTATCCTCTCGCCTTGGCCTCCCAGAGTGCTAGGATTACAGGCGTGAGCCACTGTGCCCAGCCTGTTTGGGGACTTTTTGATAAAAGCCATTCTTCACTGGAGTTAAGTGATATCTCATTGTGGTTTTGATTTGCATTTCGCTGATGATTAGAGATGTTGAGCATGTTTTCATATGTTTCTTGGCCATTAGTCTATCTTCTTTTGAAAAATGTCTATTCATGTCTTTGCCCACTTTTTAATGGGGTTGTTTGATTATTTCTTGCTCATTTTCTTACATTCTGTATAGATTCTGGTTATCAACCCTTCATCAGATGTTTAGCATGTAAATATTTTCTCCCATTCTGTAGGTTGTCTATTCGCTCTAATGATAGTTACCTTGGCTGTGCAGAAGATTTTTAATTTGATCAGGTCCCATTTATTTATTTTTGTTATTGCTGTGATTGTTTTGGGGGTCTTCTTTGTAAGTCCTTTGCCTTGGCCAATGTCTATAAGAGTTTTTCCAACATTTTCTTCTAGAATTCTTATAGTTTCATGCCTTAGGTTTCAGTCTGTTATCCATCATGGGTTGATTTTTGTGAGAGGTGAAAGGTGTGGATCCTGTTTCAGTCTTCTCCGTGTGGCTATCCAATTTTCCCAGCACCATTTATTGAATAGGGATTCTTTTCCCCAGTGTATTTTTTGTCTGCTTTGTCAAGGAGCAGAGGGCAATATGAGGATGGTTTTATATCTGGGTTCTCTGTTCTGATTCGTTGGTCTATCTCTCTGTTCTTGTGCCTGTACCATGCTGTTTTGGTTACTATAGCCTATAAATAATGTTCACAGGGGAAATTGGTTAAAATACTTGTGAGTTGAGGCATAGGTGGGTTTGCCCACATATTCAGCTAATGACCCAGGGAAGCAGAGCCCTTTTTGGTGGAAGTTACTGGGCCTTGACCACAGCCCAGACTCAACCCCAAGCATGCCCTGCATCTCTCCTGAGCATCCTTACTGGCCAATGATCATCAGTTTCATACCCATCATGTGGTGGGTTAGCCACACTCTCTAGGGTGAATCTCAGTCTCCAGGGGCTATTAGTCCAAGCTACTGCCCTCCTGCAGAATATAAGCTTCCTGACAGCAGATGCCTTACATGACTTGTTCATTGCTGCATTCCGAGTATCTAAACCAATGCCTACCACATGGTTGCTTGGCATTAAGTAAATATTTGATTAACAAATGAATGAGCAAACAAAAAGCTGGAATGGAAGCTCAGTAGGGTAACCAACTCATCTCAGTATTAAAACTGAAAATCTTGCATCCCTGGAACCACATCAGCCCTGGGCAAACCAGGATGATTAATGACCCTAATGCCCTACCAATCATTCAGCTGCAAGCCCAGGGTTAAGGGGAGAGTTTATCTCTCCAACAAGTGGTTTATGAGTGTCTAGTTATGTGACAGACACTGCTCTAGACACTGGAGTAACGAACAAGATACACAAATACCTACACAAATGGAGTGTATGCTGGTGTGGCTGTCATTAAAACAAAGACAAACAGATACTCACATAGTATAACACCAGGTGGCAAGATGTTCTGTGGAGAACCACGGAGCAGCATTTTCATGGGTGATGGGATGAGGGCACTGTTTGGGATATAGTGGCCAGCACAGCTCTCCCTGATTTGAGCAGTGAATGAAATTAGAGCATGAATTTTGAGAATATGTGGGGAATGAGAGTACAAAGAGGAAAAAGCACAGGCCCTGAAGCAGGATTACGCTAGGCCTGGTGGAGAAATCAGACTTTGTTATGATTTGAATTATCCTCTAGGATTTTAAGCCTGTGGAAAAACTAGCCTATATGACTGCCTCTCTTTATTTGTTCATTTCTTTAATCATTATCTTATTTTAAAAACTTTTTTCCCAGTGCCTACTATGTGCCAGGGGCCATGCCATGTACTGGCATACAAAGATGGCATTGCCTTGCTCTTGTCTGTCTTTCCCTTAGGAACAGGGACACTCCCTAATATCCTCAGGAGGTAGCTGAGGTTACGCTCTAAGCAGACTCAAGCTTGAAACCAATCCTGCAGCCTGACTCACTCCTACCATTGATATTGTTTGGGACCTCAAGCTGTCATGTTTTGCCCATGAGGGTTGTCACGGCAGCAATTACAGAGTGGAATAGTTAAAAGGGTTCATGAAACTCCACAGAGTATACTCTTCTGAAACTTTAATAAAGTTATGGATATCGTACAGCAGGAAAAACAAAGTGCAGGCAAATATCAAAGAGGTTAGAGACTTCCAGGTAGAGTTCCCAGGGTCCTGTCTCAGTAGAATATGCTGCACTTCATTTGTGAATTATTGACTACCAAGATACTTGCAAAGATATGTTGGTCCCAGGGAAGCCAAGGCATGAGTTTTCTGAGAGATCTTTTGTATCCGATTGACTGTGTGGCTAAAATCAATTTGTATAACTAATTAAATCAGGGTCAAACCATACAGCTATACATTTTCAGTAAAGAATGCAGAGAAAGTAGTGCAAGGTGCATGCAGCGGAGCTTGGTACTTTTGTCGGCATGTCATAAACCACTAGCAGCTACTTTTCATCCTTATCTTGGCTGAGGGTCAGTACCAGAGTTGCAGGCATCCCCACTGTCAAGCGTAGAGCTACCACACACCAGATACAGGTTAACTCAATCTTTTCATAGTTACTAGTTCCTTCCAAGAAAGTCCCACACCCGGGTCAGTTTCATTTTCCCCTTCTTTCCTATCTCCAGTTCACAGCAGATTCCCCGACAAGCTGGGATTTTAGCCTCCCCATCCCTTTGCCACTGTGACTGCCGCTGCCCTCCGCGCTAACCTGCAAAACACGTGAAACTCCATTCATGTCCACCTTCTCTTCTGCTCTCTACCTGGCCATCTCGTCCAGGCCCATGAATTTAAACACACGTAGCACCTGAGCACTCCTGAATGTAGAGCTTCTGCCCATATATCTGACTCTGCACTGCATAGCTCTGCTTAGAAATCTAACAGGCACTCCCAACTTAACATGTTCAAAATAAAATTCTTATTTTTCTCTCCAATACCTTCTGTCTCCTCGATATCTCATCTTAGAATGTGGTATGAAAACTCACCCATTGGAGGGAATATACTCCTTTTTAATTTGTATAGATTTGTGAGGCACAAGTGCAATTTTGTTACATGCATAGATTGTGTAGTGGTCAAGTCAGGGCTTTAGGGTGTCCATCACCTGAATAGTGTGCATTACATTGTACCCATGGAGTAGTTTCTCATCCTCTACCTGCCTCCCATCCCTCACCCTTCTGACCCTCCATTGTCCATCATTCCACTGTCTACATCCACGTGTGCACATTATTTAGCACCCATGTATGATTGAGAACATGTAATATTTAGCTTTTGTGTCTGGCTTGTTTCACTTCAGATAATGATGTCCAATTCCATCTATATGCTGCAAAAGACATGATTTCATTCTTTTTTATGGCCAAATAGTATTCCATTGTGTGTGTGTGTGTGTGTGTGTGTGTGTGTATCACATTTTCTTTATCTAGTCACCCATTGATGGAAACTTAGATTTATTCCATATCTTTGTTATTGTGATTAGTGCTGCAATAAACATATGAGTAGAGATGTCTTTTTGACAAATCATTTCTTTTCCTTTGGGTAGATACCCAGTAGTGGGATTGTCAGATCAAATGGTAATTCCTTTTTTTAGTTTTTTGAGAAATCTCCAAACTGTTTTCCATATTGGCTGTACTAATCTACCTTCCCACAAACAGTGTGTGAGAGTTCCCTTTCCTCCTCATCCTCATCAACAATTGTTATTTTCTGTCATTTTAATAATATTCATTCTGACCAGGGTAAGATGATATCTCATTGTGGTTTTGATTTGCATTTCTCTGATGATTAGTGATGCTGAGCAGTTTTTCATATGTTTGTTGGCCATTTGTATGTCTTCTTTTGAAAAATGTCTATTCATGTCCTTTGCCCACTTTTTAATGGCATTATTTGGTTGTTGTTGTTGTTGAGTTGTTCGAGTTCCTTATATATTCTAGATATTAGTCTCCTGTCAGATGAATAGTTTGCAAATATTTTCTCCCATTCTACAGGTTGTCTGCTCACTCTGTTGATTATTTCTTTTGCTATGCAGAAGCTTTTTAGCTTAATTAAGTCCCATTTGTCTGCTCTTGTTTTGTTGCTTGTGCTTTTGAAGTCTTAGTCATAAATTCTTTGCTTATACTAATGTCCAGAAGAGTTTTTCATAGGGTTACTTCTAGTGTTTTTTATAGTTTTGGGTCTTATGTTTAAGTTTTTAATCCATCTTGAGTTGATTTTTGTATATAGTGAGAGAGGGGAGTCTAATTTCATTCTTTTGCATATGGCTATCCAATTTTCTCAGCACCATTTATTGAAAAGGGTGTTCTTTCCCCGTTGTTCTTGTCAGCTGAACTTATCAAAGATCAGTTAGCTGTAAATATTTCGTTTTATTTCTGGTTTCTCTATTCTGTTCCATTGATCTCTGTGTCTATTTTTATACCAGTACCATGCTATTTTGGTTACCATAGCTTTGTAATATAATTTGAATTTAGGTAATGTGATGCCTCCAGCATCATTCTTTTTGCCTAGGATTGCTTTGGCTATCTGGGCTCCTTTTTGGTTCCATATGAATTTGAGAATTATTTTTCTAATGCTGTGAAAAATGACTTTGGTATTTTCAGAGAGACTGCATTGCTTTGGGCATTTGACAATATTAATTCTTCTGATCCATGAGCATGGAATACTCTTGATTCTTGGTTTTACCTTCCAACCCACATCCAAACATCAGCAAGTCAATTAGCCTTACTTCCGAAAAGATTCAAATTTTGACCCCAGCATGCTGCATATTCAAGTTTTACTTGAAGAATGTGCAAAGAGGGCAAGTAGGAAGGCTGAGACAGCTTAGGAAAGTCTAAGAACTGAATTTCCTATGGGGAGTAAGAAAGGCATGAGGCTAATACTTATAATGCTCAGAAACCAGGAACCAAGGAAAAGAGCTCGGAGTTGAGGGAAGGCTCAGATGAGCAATTAGGGGTCCAAAAACACATCAATTCTCAATATCAAAATGAAGCTTTCAGAAGCACTAGCAACATGGAAACTTCAAAACTGGAGCTGCACCTGCCTCAGATAGAAAACTTATGACATAGTTCCTGCTGGGAAAAGAAACAATATGAATAAGACCAGCTAAGGACTAACAGAAGAAGGGAAAGTCAGCCTACCTACGGTAGAATTGTACAGAGCTGGGATAAAGGCAAATTCTAATATAGGAAGATATTAAGTAAGTAGTCGGTGGGTTTGCTTTGGTTAAGGAGGGTAGTGCCCAGTGAGAATAGTTCCTTAATGCCTGAGATGACAAGTAACAAGTTATACTTACATATCAACTCAAAGAGTAAGCTACTTATTTATTATAAAAGCTTTTGCATTGGTCAGAGCTTTTAGAATGTAAAAAGGTTTGCTGAATTTGGCTTTCTGATACAAATGCAAACAAAACCCAACTATTGTAGAAATTCAAATATATTTGCATTAGGTACCACAATTGACACAGATAAACAAAGTAACTTTCTCATGAAAAATACAATTCATGAGAGTATTGCTAAACAGGTATTTAGCATCCTACATCTTAAAAATAAGTCACTTATGTTTGTTCTTAGAATTGCTAATAGCGGTGCTATTTGTAATGGTACCCAAAGGATAACACACTGGCTCATTGCCATCCCCTGAAAAGAGAATGTTCACTTACAATAAGGACAGCAAAGTGAAGATGGGATGCAATCAAAAGGAGCATAGCAGTAGTAGCATCCGGTATGACTCCGGTATGGAAGCATCTTATTTATTTACTTATTTATTTTTAAAAAAGAACACTAGTTAATGGCATATACTGGGAAGCAGTTGCTGATGTGCCTTTGAGCCTTATAGGAAAGTGGCCCTGAAAGTTTCATTTTGCATTCTACATAAACATGACTTTTGCAACAGAAAAGAGATTATACATTATCAAATTTAAATAAGTAAAATAAAATAACTTTAAAAGTTGACTGTGTCAACCTTACAAGTAAGCTTATGAAACTGATTTACTAACTACCCTACAAACTTAAAATATTTTTAAAAGAGGATAATGGTGACAAAATATAACTTGATTGCATTTACATTTTAAAATGTTTGGAGTGGGATAAAATGTGGGCATTTTTAATGTGACAGTATTATATAAATGGTAATAAATACTCAGCTATAATAAACTTCTCTATGTGTGTGGGTTAGTGAAGAAAGAAGAAAAAAAACTTCCAAATAAAAAATCCGAGCTGCAATTAAAAATCTAAGTTGCTGTATACTTATATTTGTATTACCAATTTGTGTGAAAG
Organism: Varecia variegata; assembly: GCA_028533085.1. NCBI lineage: Eukaryota > Metazoa > Chordata > Mammalia > Primates > Lemuridae > Varecia > Varecia variegata. Next base: position 15,250,535 of record CM052445.1, read on the forward strand.
TAAATATTAATATTCATTGGTAAGAAGATCCACTAAACCAAACTAATACAGTGAATTTTGAAGGCTAAATTAAACTGAATTTTAAATGCAACTTTACCACATATCTAATTTCTTTTTCTCAGATATTAATTAAAAATCTAGTCTTTTCATGCGTAAGTACTTTAGCTATATGAGAGGCTTAAATATATTATGATACCACAACTGAAAATGAAAAGAATTGTTTCCCTGAGTCATGAGACAGCCTGATGGTGATGAATTAAATCATTTCAAATCAGTCTCAGAGAATGCTTTTCTGCCCCAAAGCAGAACACTACAACCTGAAGATTAAGTTAGAAAAGGCTATAGCCAAATGGTTTAAGGATTCTTTTCTATGTCAGCTTTGCCAACTTTTCCGCATTTCAGAATAAAGTGGCTATTCTGTTGTGGAGAAAATCGCTTAGTATTCAATTTAAATAAAAGAAATAAAGCAGAATTATTTACACTCATAAGCAATCTCATTTTTTTTTAAGACCAGTTGAAAATTCCGTTGGACAAACTTCACAGAGAAATCAAGGCAGAAAAAATACAGTCCTAGCTTTATTTATTATACATTCAGATCCCACAGTGGAACAGACAGTTTTTATTTGCCTTTGAGTTACTGTGCTTTTAAATGTCTTTCAGAGAATGCACAGTCAACATTTCTTCATCCCAGACTGAGCTTGTATCTAAGCTTCCAGAGTACAATGAAGAAGCAAAGCTTTTCATCTACATAATTCAAGACCCCGTTAGTTCAATCTAACCTTCTAATTAAGTCATACGTGATTTTTTCAGTCAGTTGCTCCTTCTAAAAAATTAAGTCCATTGGCAAAATTGATTTTGTCAGATTCTGAGAAATACTAGAGTCCTTCCATGTTCCCAAAAAGAATCTCAACTTTAGGTAATCTTTCTTTAAAAACAGAATTATTTTGGTCTAAATTTAACATGGCAAAAGAGTGACACATTGAATCATTTCTCACATTCTCTGAAAATGCTGAGTCATTTCAGCTATATCACTTTAATTTTAATTTAGTCTGCAAATTATATTGAGATATTTTTGTATATTAACTGTAATACTTCTTAATAGAAATGTGGAGGTGAGGGGAAAACTACCCCTTTCCGCAGAAAGTTCGCTGAAAGATCAGCTCACAATTAAGGCAGATTCATAAGTGGAAGAGGTTTATTTACCATGCACAGGGGGAGAATCACAGAATGATTATCCAATATCCCAGTGGGATCTAGATATTTTTATACCCTCCTTTTAGAGGGGAGGAGGAGATGAGGAATATAGGTAATTCTATTAAGGAGCAATAAACAGTCGCTAGGGAGGATGAATGGATGGGGAAAACATATCGACTCTCTTTGCAAATTAAATTAACCTTGAGAGACAGGTATTATTATATTTAAAATAATTTAGGCCAGATCTGGTTTCATTCTTGATTTTCTTTCCTGCAATATAGTGAGATAACAAGGAAGGGAAGGGAAGTCAATTGTTCTTTTGTTGGGACTGTCCGGTTTATGCAGATGGAGGGGAAGCCCCTTCCAAGGGCCTGTTGATCTCCAAGGGCCTTAATTCAAAATACCCTTTATAACAAAGAGTCTTATTTTGGGGTGAGATTTCCTAAGCTCCCTCAGAAACTTTTCCAAGGACCACCCAAATACTTCTATCCAGTGACTTACTGAGATGATTTTGCATAAGTGATCCTACTGCTCTTCTTTTTTAAAATACATATTTGTTGTTTTTAAAGGGTTTAAAGTTTCAGAGCCCATGCCTTTATTTCAACCAGACCTTGCTGCTAAGTGTTCAGAAAAATGTGAGAAGGTTAAAATACAATTTGGAAAATGGGGCGGGCAGGGGTGGGGAACACCAAACCTTCTTAAAACCTTTGCAGTAAAGAATTATGCTTTCCTCCAGGAGGCCTAAACAAACAAACAAAAAGCCTGCCAATTTGAATCTGCAAGCTATTTTCTGTAGCCACAATGAAACTTAAATTTACATTTAAGGCAGATTGTAGAAAAATAATTTGAGTAAGCCTTTGTCATTTAACAAAAAAAATGTTTATAAAAGGTACCTAATAATAATCCCTGGGGAGAAATAAGTCACCATTAACCTAATGTTCATATATGAGACTGAGAAGTTAAGGGTTTTATTAAGTAATATTGAGCCAGATTGCTATAGCCTTTGGAGAAGTTTTGAGGAAGAAAAGTCCATCCTGAGTGTGTGAATTTAGAGTGACAGGGCTGAAAGCTGTTGCTAGGTCTTAGGGAGGGTTCTTGCACAGGCAAAGTGTTTGCAGGATAGCTAGATGTATGGAAGGAAGACAAGAATGCATGTATTTATCTCATGCTGGTAAAGAAACTAAAAATCAAATGGTTTGGACTTGACTTTGGCTGGATTCATACTAAGCATGTAGCTATTTAAGACCAAATAATACAACACGCTCTGATATTGGGCTATTTATGTTTTGAAGTTACTGCTCTGATTGCAGCCATAGAGCAAGATCGTGTACAACTTCAGGAGGTGAATGGACCTCAGGAAGCTTTCATCCATGGACCTCCCAAACTGGGAATGGTACATTGTATTTCTAAGCACTTAAGATGGGTTCCTTCCTTGGTCTAGAGCTACCTGAACTGGTACTATGAGGAAGAAGTAAATGGGAAAGCAGCATACTCACTGTCAGCCAGTGTGAAATAAATGATGATGTCTTGACTTGAATTACCTAGAAGTCTCGTAAACACAGAAAGTAGAACTAACTTAATGTGTTGGTGTCTTGCCACCCCTCCATGGAAGGGAGCAGGTTGGCCCTTCTTTGAGATTCTTCTGCCCAGTGGTTTTATGGGATGTATAAATGCAATAAGTGGGTTGAATGGACTTTACCTGCATCAGTTTCCGCTGAGATGCCAATTTGACAGATATCAGGACACTAAAGTGAATGTGAGACTGATTCCTTCACTCCACGTGCAGACGACCTGAAGAAATGTCCCCAAGAACCTGTTCCATGACTCACTTCCTCAGCCTGATCAGGAATAGAAAAAGAGTTCAAAAAGGATGGACAGGAGACTTATTTGGAGATAGCTGTTGCCAAGTTGTGAGCTGTCCAACCCCTGCTGCAGGTGGGAGGGGTGCTTCCTTCTAACCACAAGCCTAGTGAGGATGACTTCAATGGACCTCTCGGACAGCTGCGACATTGCTCCATCCTGGAAAATCTAGGCCCTGAGGAAGCCTGGAGGGCAGAGCCAGGAGAGACTGCAGTGGCCTGTATTCCAGTGATCACGAAAGGGAGCAGTATGTGGTGTTTTTCTGGCTCAGAAGTGGGTCTTGCGGGAGAGAGTCCCCTGTGAGGATGTCTTGAGTCCTGCTGGAAAGAACCACTTAGAAGGGGGAGAAATTCTTAGCAAAAAGATGCTGAAAGTTTACAGCCTTCAATACCCAGGGCCAAGAGTGGGGCATTATGGACTATCCAAAGTATAGAAGTGTCCACGCAGGTCACATATGGAAACTGCAGCAGGGAGGAAAGTATCACATGGCCAGAGTCAGTCTCAGTCACCAGCCATGTCCTCCCAGGCCTCCCAGGTGGAATCACCTGCTAGGACCAGTGGGCACAAAACCACCCAGCCAGGTAGGAATTGTCCTTCCCCTTTACCTCTGCTCACCTCTGGGTGTGTACCTTGGAGAAGCCTAAAGAAAAGCAGGCTCAGAGGGAAGGAAGGAGGGAAATGGGTGGAGAGGTGATCCTACCCCTCCTCCCTATGGACTCAGACCAGGGGAAGTTCACACTGAGGAAGGGAGGAGATGTCACACTAAGTTATGTTGGACATTCATTCTAGTTATGAATTGAAGCTGTCAGTGGTCCCCAACCTTTTTGGCACCAAGGACCGGTTTCATGGAAGACAATTTTTGCACAGACAGAAGAGGGGTGGGAGGCAGAGCTCTGGCAGTGATGCCATCAGTGGGGAGTGGCTGTAAATACAGATGGAGCTTCCCTCCTCGCTAGCTTTATGCTCATCTCCTGCTTGCTGGGTGCTGCACCCCCACAGCGGGGGGTGGGGAGGGCAGGGGGACCAGAAACCCCGGGGTAGGGCAGGGTCCGTAACAGGCCATAGTACTGGTCCGTGGCCTGGGGACTGTGGACCACAGACTTAAAGTAACCAAAGACCACCTAACAGCCAGCAGAAAAGCCAGTGGAAACTGCCAAATGGGTGCAGGGAAAGTTACTCCTATTAAAGGAAGTTTAAAGGGACAGTAGGTTAAAAAAAAAAAAGGTGTCTATTGATAACAACCCATAAGTGTTGCTTGTTTTATGTTTAGGTTATAAATAAATGGGGAGAGTTTAGGGGAATAGTTCTTAATTAAAGCTCTGTATCGTAGTCACCTGAAGGGATGCTCCAAAACACACTTGCTCAGATTTAATCCTGGATATGCTGATTTGTCAGTTTGCGGTAGAGTCTCATCAGGTGTATTTTTGGGGAAAACACTGCAGAGCATTCTGATGCTCACCCCTGATGAACAATTCCCTTACGTAAAAGCATGGACTGCAGGTCAATGACTACAGGTCATTTACACAAAATAGGTTTGGGGAGGAAGGTGACTAACTTTTTGAGTCAGAATTAATTTTGGGCTAGATGGGCCACATTGTTTATGTTATGTAATATTTCTTATATTCTGTGAGAATTGTCTGCTCCATTTGTATGAGCATTTTCTATTACCTCTTTGGAATCAGCTACCAATTTGTATGCAATTTCTATGCAAATGTTGGAAACAGGAGGTCGTTGACTTGGGGAACACTAAATTGTTGAAGCAAAGAAGGGGGCATTCGTGAGAAAAATGCAGTTTTGCTCATGCATGAAGATTATGGCTGGGAGAGGCCTTTGAACAGCACCACTGAGTTTCTGAAACTCTAATATCTGCAGCTCCTTCACGTGGGATAAATGCTAGGTAGCTGGAAGTGTATAAAATCTTTAGCAGTCTTCAAGTTCAATAATATAGCAAATTATAGTCAAGAAGGTTGAGAGGGAAAAATCAATGTTTTATATTTTATGAGGCTGCTGGAATCAGTTGCTTCTTTCAAAGCATCTTTGGAGTTCACACTTACTTTGTGATTGGGTCAGCACAGCTTAAAAATACATTCGACAGCCCATGTAGATGTGACAAAATCAGCCTCATATTAAAGTTGTTGTAGTAAGAAAGACAGAATCTACCACATATAAATGAACCTTTTTTCTCCACCTGAAAGTATATTTGAGAATTTAGTTATGAATTCTTTAGTGTAAAAAAACAGCCACTCATCTGATACTTCACTTACTGTACTCACCATCGAATTGGTATTAATTGATCAACACTTATGTGCACATATAGTAGTAACATTCATCGGGTGTCGGGCAGGTGGCGGGGGAGGAGGGGATGGGTATATACACACCTGATGGTTGCAGTGGGCACCATCTGGGGGATGGACACGTTTGTAGCTCTGACTTGGGCGAGGCAAAGGCAATATGTGTAACCTAAACATTTGTAGCCCCATAATATGCTGAAGTAAAAAACAAAAACAAAAACAAAACAGTTATAATAATTTGTTGAAAACTTTACACTTTTCAAAATGTTCTTACAGAAAATATCTCATTTTTCACTCATATCAGTCCAAGGAAGAAGCTAGAACAAGTACCAAAATTCAATCAAATAGCCTAACAACTAAAAGTAGCTAAACCTTGTAGCTGATTAAGTTCAACTTTCATTTTTCTCCTGAGTGCAGGAGAAATGGAGTCAGTCACACTGAACAGTCCCCATGCTTTATATAGTCAGCTCAATAGAAGGTTTTCGTACATAATAAAAAATCAGACCAATTTGCTGCCTTTTCAAAAGCACACCTGATCCAAACAGGTAAGCCATAGAAGGTGCTATCATGAAGTAGCTCCAGACGTCAAGCACCAAGACCATCACAGACCACTATGAGTCAAATTTCTGAATTCATGTGTGCCTTTAAAACAGTCAACCAAGGGAGAGAGAGGACGTTCTCTCTCCTAAGGTTTGGCATCATTTGTTTTCAGGTCAACAGGTGAGTTGGCAAGGATAGACAATCCTCTGAGAATTTAAAGAAGTCAATCTTTCTTACAATTAACAAGCACCTGCTCTCACAGTTGAGGATGGTGTGGAAATGATAAAAATGAGCAAAATCCAAGACAGAACATCCCCAACCCTCCTTAGTTAAACTGCAAATCACAAGATGCATAATTCTGGAGTTTCCCATTACAAACTTTGAGAAAATAGCCATGAGATCAAATTTAAAACCTCCCCATGTACGCCCATACAAGATCAAATTAGTAAAACTCTCCATAACTCATTTTTCTTCCCATGTTTCTGTTTATAATATTTATTGAAATGTTCCACAGACTCTGCTGGCCACAGCTCAGGGTTCTAAATAAGGAAAGAGCATCTAGTTTGAGCCCTGATTCCACCGAGTGGCCATATGACCTTGTTCAAAGCCACTTAACTTCTACTCACTATCCTTTTGACATGTGTAAAGTTGGAATAATACCAGTTACCTTGCTTAGTTTATGAGTTTATTGTTAAGATCATGTGGCTAAAATATAAAATATGTGAAATTAATATATGAACTGCACACTACTATACAAATAGAAGATTGTTATTTCCATAAGATGTCCCATCCACCCAGGCAGCACATGATAGAAAACATTTTGGTCTTCACCTTGGCTGTCTGCTCTCATCCTAGGGAGACTTGCTTTTCCCACCATTGCTTACTTTTGACTCCTTTTTTGCATTGACCTTGCCCTTGACCTTCTAGGAATTGTCTCCTGTTTTTGACCTTCACTTGATGACAGAGGTAACTTATCTGCATTGACCCTGGGCAAACATCATACCTAAGTCCTGGTCCCCAGGGCTCCATCCTAGTACCAGCAGGTCTGGTCAGTGCCACTACTAGGATGTGCCTCTGCAGAAGGAAAGAAACATATTCCTTTCTCTCACTTCCCTACTCCCATGCCCATTTCCTGGCAAAGTGACTGCCTGAAGGCAAAAGACAATCCCGTGGGCACATAAGCATGACAGGAAACTGGCTCACTCTCAACCAGGGTCAGCAATGAGATGACCATGAATCAACATGTCATGAAGGCACAAGGAGCTGCATCCCAGAAGCCCTGGGAATCAGGGGACAAAGAGCCTCTTCTCCTCTTTCTATTGGGGGCAGATCACCTTCCTGTGGCCAGGAAAGAGAATGCAGCCCACGGCTCTGTGCATTCCAACCCATTGTGCTGATGAGCTCCTTAGCAAAAATAAATATCGGAAGAGCTTAGAAAGACTAAGATCATTTATTTGCCAAAGATTCAGAGTAACCCTATTAGTTATGATGCACAGGAAAAATCCTTAACAGAATTCTTGAACCTCTGCATGGTGGAATTTTTAAAATTCTCACGAGATGGAACGAAAGAAAAAAATTGACATGTTAGCTGTTTGTGTATGCCGGGCACTGTGGAGGACGCTTTACAAGGCGACTGCCTCAAATGTCCTCACCAGCTTTGCAAGGCAGCTTATGGACACCTGTCATGAGCAGCCACCCAATATATTATGAACATCCCCCTTACATGCTCGTAATTGCCAATGTTATCAATTCTGCCTTCCAATGGCATAATCAATTCAAAGAAACTGACCACTGCAGCCTACTTTCTAACCAGGCTACAGGTAGGTGACCTCAGTCATTTCTACCAATCAGATGCACCTGCATGAGACTTCAATTTGGAAGTGAGCAATATGAGTGTGCAGTCTTTTCAGAGCACTTATATTGCTGGTGTGGGTGGCGGTAGAAGAGTCCAGCTTTGGACGTGGTAACAACAGTTGCAGGAAGATCAAGTTCCTGGAAGTTGAATTGTTGCAGGCAGGTGGAGGCAGCAGCAGCAGCAGGGTTTTCATGAGGTCACTCCTGCAGCATGGTTTTCATTATTGTTTTTGAAAGCTTAGCCTAGTCTTCCCAGCAATTCTTGAGCTACCTAATGTGCTTTAAGAAATGCACTTTTTAAAGATGAGAAAACTGACTCACAGAGGCTAAGCAAGTGTCCAAAGGTCACATAGCTAGTTAGCAATAAGATAAAAATGGAAAAAACTGTGCCATCTCTACAAAATTTTGAATTGTTTCCTGAGAGCATTGAGCTCATTTTATCCATTCTCTTTTGTGTACTCTAATATTTAACTTATTGATTCAGCCTTCTTGGCTCCAAGCTAGAACCTATAGACTATGTAGTCACAAAACATTATGATCCTTGGGGTAAAGAGGATGGATTTTGTACATAATTGCAGCAGCCACCCTTAGTATAAACATTTAAGTGTTACAACATGCTCTCAACTGAAGTGACCCTCAATGACTCAGATGTGTTCTTCCAATGGTGGGTTATCCA